>JANHMN010000001.1:73235006-73254309 GCA_030674055.1 Rhabdomys pumilio
CACACACACACACACACACACACACACACACACACACACACACACACTTGGTCCTAGGAGTCAGGTGTTATGATTATGTGACCATATGGCTCAGAAATCTTTGAAAATGTTTTGTGAGAAGAAGTTGGGAACTTTTGAGTATGTGGGATAAGCATTACCTAAACTACTAGAAGCAGAGCTTAATGAGTGATTCTATTGGGATCTCAGAAGAACAGAATGCTTATATTGATGTTCGCATTATTGTAGTTTATGTCAAATGTAAGATACAGCACAACCTTAATAAACTAGGTTATTAGAGATGGAACATTGCTGAGGAAAGAAAGATGAGGCTATGCTAAAGGCCCTATGGGCTCCAAATTGTATTAACACACCAGTAGGCTTCCTTGAAAGTTCACATCACACCATGTTCCCTGGATGCTTGACATGAAATTTTGGGATATGATCTTCAGCCTTTCAAACTTGCTTTACTCCAATCCTCCTTTTCATGCCAATGTTTCTTCATTTTGCATGGGAATATCTCTATGCTCTTATATCTTAGAAATATGTAACTTTTGTTCACTTTCATGATGATGCAGATTTAAGAGCTTACTTGGGTTTCAGAGGTGACTCTGAGTTTGAACCGTTAAACAACTGTTGGTATACAATGATTCTTGGAGATCTAGTTAGTTCATTACTTACTGTGAAATGAATGTGAGCACTTTGAGCTGAATATGGTGGCTGTGGTTTGAATGTGAAATGTCTCCTACATGTTTATTATTAAAATCATGGTTCCTAACTGGTGGCACTCTTGTTAAAGGTCTAAGAAATGGTAAGCATCCTTCCTGGGGGAAGCAGGCCACTAGATGTGTATTCTTTCTTCCATCTCTGTGCTCACTTTTATTTGGCCACCTAAAAGTAAGTTGCCTTACTCCACAAATGTGCCTTCACAGTGATCTCTGTCTTACTGCAGATTACCTTGGAATCATTCAATTGTGCAGTACTTTCCTTTCTCCCATCTCTGTGCTCTCTTTTATTTGTCTGCCTAAAAGTAAGTTGCCTTATTCCACAAATGTGCCTTTACAATGATCTTTGTCTTACTACAGCTTACCTTGGAATCATTCAATTTTGCAGGGAAGGCATTGCACCATGAGAATACCCTGTTCTCTCTCTCTCTCTCTCTCTCTCTCTCTCTCTCTCTCTCTCTCTCTCTCTCTCTCTCTCTCTGTCAGTGATTTCTCCAACAGACAGAAGAAAGCTAAGATTCCTTTGCAGTTTTACTCTTCTTTCTCCTTCTTTCCTTTAAAATGCTATTTGTGTCTATAGTTTTATTTGAAATTCTTGAAAAGCTGTTATGATCAAGGGAAGCTATTGAATTATATTACATTAAACATTGAGCTAATTTTTAATCCTGACTACTTTATGTCCAGACTATCTTGTAAATATTTTTAGCTATTTTATGTCTAATGATAAAGTGATGCCTAACTGTGAAGCAAGCTGTGTAGCACTCTGCATGCCTTTGTAGAGATACCTTTGAGATCACAGGTAGATAGAAGCTGTAACTTTATACACAAGTGCACTGTTCTATCAATGTACTCAAGAGCTAAAATTACTCCTAAGGCTAATTAAGAAATTATTTTTATTTTTATTGTTCAGTATAGTACCAAAATATTTAAGTCATCTATTGTTATATATTTTAATTAAACTAGAAACATCTCATACCTAATCAATGAATATTGAGTAACAAATTCTAAGAAATCAGAAAATCCTCCTCACGTTGGTGCTTTTAAAATGAATATTAATTTGATCATTGACAATGTGTCAGTCAGCTGCATTTAAGAAGAAATGAAAAGTGAGTCATTTTTAAACATAGAGTTTAAAACTATTCTTTAACGTATTTTTTGGTTATAAAGAGTTGATATTATGTGCTCACTCTGAAATTTTTCACAACTACTTTTGAACATCAATGTTCAACAAAAATGCTGACTTTTGGGAAAACAAATGGGAGAGACAGGAATGAATTTGCTGAACCAGGAAAAGAAAGCAATTTTCTCTATCTTGGTGACTTGGAAAGTCTGAGACAATTGAAATAGCTCAGAGCATTCAAGATATTTTAAAAACTAATGTATTATAATTAACATATCCCTGACACTAATATGTTACATTTCTGTGATTCACTATATAGTAATCTAAAAACTATAGTAAAAATCTAATAAAAATAATGTCTTACAAGATAAGAAATGTCTCCTTTTAGTGGAGAGTCCAGATGTTTTTGAAAATATCTTGTGTGTCTCTGAAAAGGGGTAATGGGTAAAAGATATTTTATCACATAAATTAGTGAAGAATTCTTTCAGGCAATATTCCAGCAGATGTGGATTTGTGTTTTGATGATAACTACCAGCTGTGATTCATTCTAATTCACCAGAACTGGTACACATGCATCATGAAGAGATGATGTGCAATGGATGGGATTTTCAGAAGGGCTCCTGGAGATTCTTCTATTAGTATGACCCATGCTTTATTTTCTTAAGGAAATGCTAGTTTCTGCTAAATTAGGTAGATTTTTTTATCTAAAAATTATATAAATTAGAAGTCTATAGCTATTTCAACAAGATCAAGTTTTTATATCTTGATACATTTTACCTGCTCTGTATCATATGTATAAGGCTGAATTTGGGCAGTTTACTTCATGTAGATGTAACATGCATATACCTGATATTTTTCAAATATATACTCTGTTCTTCTAGAATAATTTGTTCTAAAGACTATCACTTCTTCTTATAATTATCATTTTTTGAAGGTCAAATCAAATTTCTAGGCTGTGTAAGTTTACATCTTTATTAATTGTTGTATTATATCAGATCACTTGCCTGTTGCTTCATGAACAAACAGGTACCTTAACTGAAGAAGTATTGTTATTTCAAAGTCACATTAGCTGTGATCCGAGCTCTACTTCTATGTGCCTCTTCTTAGGTCTTTTATGCATTTGGTATATAGGTATGGAATAATGTGATGGCATTTTGATTGAGATTGAATTAATTTGGTTGATTAATTTAAAGAGCTGAAAACAATATCGTCTTTAAGTATTCTTTGTAATGATTTATGATTATTTATTTATTTACATCCAAAATTCTGTCCCTCAATTACCCCTCACGGAAACCCTCCTCCCTTTCTCCTCTGAGAGGGCAGATCGTCCTTCAGTATTCCTCCTCCCTGGTGAATCAAGTCTCTGTCAGAGTAGACACAACCCATTCCACTGTGGCCAAACAAAATTACCCTGTTGGAAACCAATACCTCAGTCAGGCTAGAGCCTTAGGGAGAGCCTTTGCTCCAGTTGGTGGGGGATTCACATGGCGACTGAGCTGCACATCTGCTACATATGTTCTGGGACCTCTCTATGTAAGATAGTTTGCATTTACTTAAAATTTCTTTAATCTATTGAATCGTATTAGTATCTTTAAATTTTCTGGTGTCAATGAAAGTGGCACTTAGCTTTAAATTTAGAGTCCATATGGTCTTTGTGGGTACACATGAAATAAATTGCAGTGTGTTAACTACTTGTTTTAATCTAAAACATACCTTTTGCTACACAGAGCCATTGGTGCAAAATGTACTGAACTATTTCATTTTCTGCTATTGAAAAAAACATGGAATAAACTCTCAGACTATCAGAGATACTTAGGAGGTAAATCATGTAATTAGATTATTACCAATGAAATTGAGTTAATTTTTATGAATATATAGATAAAAATCTTTTCAAGACAGTAAAATTTATAGTGTTAAAATTTTTCTATGTATACTGGATATTGTTGACTATAAATCCAAAATATTAGACAAATATTTGATGTTATTTACAGATTATACATATACTTTCTGTTTTACATATTCTTTCTAAAATACATTGCTATATATATATGTATTATATATATAGTATAAAAATTTATTACTGGCAATATATATTATATATAAATAGATTTTATATATTATATAATCTATTTATATATTATAATATATTATAAATTATATATATTATATGATATATAATATATATATGAATAGAATATATATATATATATAATCATTGCATGTATCAGTGAAAAAGTAATAAGCATTTAAATGCCATATATATGAGAAATAGATTCATGTTACCTTTCACATATATATTTATATTTCAGATCCATGTATCAGCACCGGGTATTAAAAAGCGAACATTAAACTTGATGCTATCTCTACAACTGACCTATAATTCTCTTTTAAAATTTCAAGAATATATGTAATTTAATTAATTTATGGATTTTCTCTCTGTCTCTTACTTGAGTTGATGTTACACACACACACACACACACACACACACACACACGAATACAGCTCTAATTGATGTTACACACATACACAGAAATATACACACAAACAAATACAAACTGATAGATGTCTATTATGTTACATATGAATACTTGTGCATATTTTTATAAGGTATACAGTCTTTATTAAATTCCTTTGTTGCTTCTCAGTCTCTTTGTAGATTTGCGGTGTCATGAGCTTTTGACATTCAACATTAATATTTCTATTGGAGTTATCCTTGTTATGTTTACACTGTCATTTTAATAAAACTTCATGAATGAACCTTTTAAATTAGGAGAAGCCAGTACGTCACAACCAACTTTTTTTTTCTCTGACTCAATTTTTTTCTGCTTTCTCTTCTGCAGTGATCCCTGAACTGTGGGTTCAGGAATTATGTTGAAGAAGAATCGATTATAATTGGATTCATAACTCTGCTTTTAGGCTACTTGTGTTTTTCTGGAATCGTCTTTGTTGCAAAAAGTATTTCCTAGATTGTAGTGGAGGGGGCGGTGAAACACTTATCTGTATATATAAGGACAAATATTTAGAGTGTATTTAGTGATATGTAGGTTTAGTAAAATGGTGTTTGTAAGTTCTCCTCTAAGTCCCATTACTTTACTAGCCTTGCATTGTTAGTTAGGTTTTCAAATTTAAGTAGTTCCTCTCTTATTGAATGGATCTACATCCAATTAAAGAGTTTCTGGTTACCTCTAATGTATGTGCACCACTACTGCATGCATAGAGTCACCATTGCTAATTTTTGTGGTCCATTGTATCCTAGCTGTGTTGACTGCTTCTGTTTTCTGGAAACTTGCTTGGCAACGAATTTAAACTTTATTATTATTATTAATTATTATTATTATTATTATTATTATTATTAATTATTATTATTACTATTGGTACTGAGCCTAGCCTTTAACAGCTGAGCCATCTCTCTATCCTGAGACGTTAGAGTTTTGGAAGTAGGTTTTTAGGCTTTTAGAACATTTCTAGATCAAGGATCTGGGTCTTGTGTCTGTGGTCCATAGTGTTTTCAGCAACAGAGACTTACCTTCTACCTGTGGGATCAACCAAGGGTAAAATCAGTAGTATATAATGTTTCGGGACAACCATAATGAACAATGGAACAACTCAAAAGAGGACTTCCCTTGTTATGGTGTTGGGTTCTTTGTGGCAGATGGTCTTTGGATTTTGGAGAGAGCACTGTTAGCTCAGATATGATTTTCATTTAAACTAAATCACTATATATACCAACCTATGTATATTATAGTTATGTATATATGATTTTAGATATGTCGTTGATAGTGTGATTCTTGATGACTTTTTCATATGCCCTTACTATTATTTTGCCATCTTCCTTCCTTCATCTCTATTCATCTTCTTGTCTATTACCAAATTACATACAACCCCAAACATTCTTTCCACTTCCTCCTTCAGATCATTTGTACTCGACACAAGAATGAATGGGTATCTGAGTCTATTGCTTGCTTTTTATACTTTTTTCCTCCTGTTGGGATGCCACGTTCAATTTCGATATAAAGAGTTTTTGTTTTATTTTATTATATTTTATCTTTATGTTTGATTATTATCTATTAGATAATGAGATTAAGAAAGGAAAGTAGGGGAGATGTAGAGAAATTGGGAGGAATAGAGGGATGAGAAAACATAATCAGAATATATTGTATGTTAAACTAATTTATTTTCAATAAAAAAGAAATGGTTTTACATTTTATTAAAGTAGAATTTAAAAATTTGTAAAAATATCAGATTGTATATATAAAAGAATATTATTCTCATACTTAAGAATATATATCAGAAAGATAACTGCATGATCTTCTAAAGAAAAGCATTCATTCATTGTAAAATTATTCATTTCATTAAGATAGAGAAAATATCACCATATTCTGCTCTATAACTCAGAAATGTGAGAGATCTGAGTGCATATGAACTTTAGCCTTTTCTGTCTTTAGTTTGAGGCAATCATTGTAAAAAGGGGGGTCTGAAAAAATTTTAGATGGTAAATAAGTACAAGAAAATAGTGCCCCTATAAAACAACAGGACAGCTGCACTTGTGATCTCACAGTGGTTATGAGACAAACCTCATGAAAGCTCATACCAGACCAGATCTCACAATTCTGAAGAGAGGTAGACATGAAGTCCAATCCTTAACTAAGGCTATCAATAATTGATAGCTAATGGAAAACAGAGAGTCCATTTTCTTTATGAACATTGGTACTAGTAGGCTGTCTACACTACAACGGAAGGCCAGAAATCCATGGATATATGATAAGAATAAATTGGAATTGATGGTTGAAAAAAAGGGTACAAAGATGGGTAGATATGGATGAAGGGTTAAATCTAGGAAAATTGAGAAGAGAGGAAGACTATTGCCAAATTTCATTCCATAATATTCTCATAATATGCTCCAATCGTTGAACTTAAAAAACAAAGTGATATATTTCTAAATTATTTTAGCATAAGTAGTCATTGAAATGTAAACTTTACTTTAGAAGGTTATGTAAATTGCAGAAACTTCCACAGAACCTTGTTGTTTGTTTGTTTTAGAACATTTTCACAAAGTCATATTATATAGAATGAGGTAGCAAACAGGATAATGTTAATTAAACACACAGCTGACATTGTTTAAATATTTTATAAACAGTTGACTCATCTGCTTTTTCATCTTTGTTCAAAATGAACACTAAATCTCTGGTAGGTCTGTGTGTATCCTGAGAAGGCTGTGATATTGTGTTCAAGGCCATCATCAGAAGTTGGAAAACCAAAGCAACACACACATTTCAGATTGTTCTGAACCTCACTTTGTGCTTTATAGTGTTAACTGTGCCCAACACTTGGCCTCATTAGTGGATGAATGGTTAAAAAAAAATGGTCCTCAAGTAGCTTCTCTCATTATGCTTTATCCTCTGCCTTGAGAATGGCACACTCTTCTGCATTGCCTCAGCATGGATATTTAGGGTCACCATTAAAGTTATTAAAGCAAATAGCTACTCATTGTCCCTGAATACCTCTAGTGAAATCAGCATTCCTTCATCACAACCCAAACTCTAGAATCATTTTCTACTTTAGGACTTTGTCTGAGTATGACTATAGATATAAACACCCTAGAACTTGATAAAAATGAAGAACCACATTACCACGTTCAGACAGATTCTGGATACCTTACGTTAACTGAATCATCAAGAGATTCACATAAATATTAAGTTCTGAGAAATCATGACTCAAATCAATCTCTACTCAATCATCACCCACTATTACCATTCTTTAAATATAGAAACAAACACAGAGGGAATAATTACACAATCACCATGGTTACCACTCTAATTCTTCATTATCTTTCCTCTGATGTACTCCGTTTCATCTTTGTTCTCTTTGCACTGGCCCATACTTCTCACAGCAGCCAAAATATTCTTTGAGAATCATCTATTAGATTTGTCAGTTCCCAGTCTTATCATTGCATTTGAAGCTCTTTAGCCTGCTGTGCAATGTTCTGTAGTATCTATTCCTATCTGCCTGTCTGCCTTTATTGCCTGCCATTCCAATCTCATTTACTATTCTTCAGCTTCAGTAACTTGTTCTGGAAACACAGCCATGTGGTATTCTGTGATCAAGTGCTTCGTTTCCTTGATCTGATTATCATGGCAGAAATGTTTCTCAAAAGACATCTAACCCTTTACTATCCAGGGTAGGACTGAGTCTCATACTTCTATTGCATATTGCAAGATTCTTCCATTCAAACTTGTCATAAATGCCAAACTTCATGCTTACTTAACACTAAGAACTGCAATAGTAGAGTCAAACTTATCTGTATGGCCCATACTTTGAAGCTGGCAGCCTCATGACATAGCCCTGCTATAGAAAGCACATTTTTGTTCAGCTTCCATGAAATCTAGCAGCCTTCATGTCTCCCATCATAGGATCTGAGCCAGGTCCCCATGGGTGGAATATATTGTCTCCAGAAACAGAAAAATCTTGTCAGAATCTTCATTCTCTGTGAAAAATAAGAAGTAATGTGCAGCAATATTTCTTTTTGTTTGAAAAGAATGTCCTTAAAAATTTCATATCACCAGGCCTTAAAATCTTTACTTGGTGTCAGGCTCCCAAAACTCTGCAGGACTTACCTTCCAATTTCTGAAAACCTCACTACTAGAATCTTTGCATGCTAAGTACACATTACTCTTCCTGTCCATTCAGCGTGATGCCATCATTAGAATATAGTAGTATGAAATTCTACAACTGGCCACGTGAAGCACCTTTTTTGGGGACTCTATTGTACAGAAGAGTTACTAGCACCTGTGGGAAATGACACTACATTTATTATTATTATATTTTCATATAAATTTGGATGGCCTCATCCACTATCCTTATGAACATAATAGAATATTCACATTAGATCGATGACCAACATGTAAAGTACCTGAGGCATTTTTAATCTACTTGGCAATACAAGCATATAAACACAGTGCTCTGGCTTGGTGCAGTCTCCAGTTATTCCTAAAAATCTCTTAAATCTCATTTCAGGCAAAATTAAAGCATAAATGATTAAACTGAAATAGGATGGAACTACTTCATTTATGTAATTTATGCTATTAACATTATCAAAAATCTTTACTATCAAGATGAAATGAGTTTTGTTTTTATTTTCTTAGTTATAACTGGAGAAAGCAAGAGAAAGGTAGCCTTGGATGCTTCAGGCCAGCCTTCTTCATAATAATTCTGCCCTCATGGTACAGATGCCATACTGACATTCTCTAACTCCCAAAGCTAGTTTGTTGTTTTGCTCTTTAGTTCTTTGGAATGTAATTGGCCATAGGCTGAACATAATACTCTCAACATTCCTAGTCATTACTTATTTAACACCATTACCCTATTTCCATTAAATGGGAAAGGTCTTGGACCAGTAATGGTCAGTACTGTAATGGTCAGTACTGACTTATTTTTTTATTCATTCATTCATTCATTCATTCATTCATTCATTCATTCATTCATAATCCAGCTGTTGTCACCCCCCCACACACACACACAATTACTCACCCTGTTGCTCCTTGGCCTTGTCTCTGACATGATGCTTCCATAGCATCATGCCTGCTCAATGCCTAGGGCCTCAAGTCTCTCAAGGATTAGACACATCTTTTCCCACTGAGGCCAGATCAGGTAGTCCTCTGCTATATATGTCAGGGGCCTTGCATCAGCTCATATATCCTGGTTGATGGCTCATTGTCTGAAGCTCCTAGGGGTCCAGGTGCATTGAGACTGCTGGCCCTTCTATGGGGTCCCTCTCTTTTTTTTTTTTGCTTCTTCCATTTTTCCCCCTTATTCAATCATAGGAGGTCCCTGACTTCAGTCTAATGGTTGGGTGTAAGTGTGTGCATCTGTCTCAGTCAGCTGCTGATTGTGCTTCTCAGAAGACAGCCATGCTAGACTCCTGTTTGTAAACACATCATAGCATCAGTAATAGTGTCAGGACTTGATTTCTCCCCAGGTCACTGGACCACCTTTCCCTCAGTCTCTTCTTCTGAAAGAAGATTTTTTTGTCCCAGTAATTCTTTTAGATAGGAACACTTCTGGGTCAGAAATTATGACTGAGATGGTAACTCTTGAGGCCTTGTTTGTGTCTACTGGAGGTGGATTCTATAATTTCCCTCTTCCCTCTGTTGAATATGTCATCTAAGGTTACTACAATTGAGTCCTAAGAGTCACCTTCCTGGTCTAGTACTTTCTAGAGTGTCTCTGTACCTTCCATCTTCTGAGGCTGCATATTTCCATTCATTCTGTTGGCCTTCTGGGCTTCCTTTTTGCCACTCAACCCCCTATCTGATCCTGTTTCCCTTTCTCCCTCCCCTTTTCCTTTCTTGACCAAACTCTTTCCTCACTCTGCTTCTCATGATTATTTTCTTCCCACTATTAAATTGGATTGAAGCATCCTCATTTGGCCTTTCTGCTTGTTAAAAGACCTTAATTTCTGTGGGTTATGTCCTAGGTATTCTGTACTTTTGGTCAATATTCACTTATTAGCAAATACATAAGGACATCCACTCCTGTGCATTTTTAGTAGTGTTTATTCATATTCTTCCTTGGTGGTAGTCATCTGGTACTCTGTGATAAGTAGTCTTTTGGTTTGTCTAGTCTTACAATATATATTCATCTCAGACCAAACACTTCCTTGGGATTTCTCATTCCTCCTTTACCATCTGTTATAACAATATGGGAAAGCTACTTTACTTCCCTTGAGTATTTTGGGCCTCTCTAGAGCTAAGTGTGCTTCATCATTTGGAAGTCCTTAAATCTCATGACCATTAAAATTCCTGTTGGTGAACTTACATCAATTTCAGTGCAGGAAAGAATACTTTACCTGATAGATTTAGAGTCCATGTTCTTTCTCCCTTATTGAATTTCAGACTATAGTAGGGTCAATTATGACAGGACACAGTGTCAAGGTTGTCTCTTCACTTCAGAGATATTGAAAACAAAGGGGGAATCTGTATAACTTTCAGTGTCCTCTTCCAAGGACACTCATCACATTAACATAGAATCCTATCACTGAGCTCTGACTCCTAAAGTTTCCTCCACTATACATTGATGATAAAGCCTTCATCCACTGGGCCTTTGGACTCCTAAAGTATCCATACCCATAGCCATCCTAACAATGTGTTAGTATTTATCTACATAACCTTAAATTATGGTCTCAGTGATTAATTATTCATGTAGTCAATGCCAGGCTAGTTTTTGTGTTTTTGGTTGCAGCAGGTTATTTCTTGTGATTTCCTGTGTTCAAAACTAAGTTATTCTGGAATTATTCTCTCATTTCATTTAGTATCCAGAAGACAATACTAGATGGGATAAGTAGTATAAAGGGGTAAAAGGATAAAGGTACAAAAGACAGATAGTATCAAGAAATGAGTGGAAAACCATTCTTGCAAATTTGAGGAATATAGGAGGACCTGAAGTGTCCAAATGCATGGAGCTGAACTTATAGAAGTTTAATATTGCACATTAGGTTTCCAGTTTTCTTCAATAGTCTCCTAATGTCATCTTTGTGATCTTGCACATAACATTTGTTAGTACTAACCTTTCAACCTTTCTTTATCCCAGTGTAGATTGTCAGCACATCTCTATAAATTTGTAATCAGTACTATATTTCAAGAAATTGTTCATTTCTTTCCAATGCTTGAACTGAGTGTCCATTCATCTATTCATGTTTGCATGACATTATCATGACAGTTTGAATTTGGCCACTAAATTATGGCAAGGATTTTCTGTATGACATAGAGTTAGGGTACAATTCTCCTTACCAGTACTAGGATTAGTGAACAGTTCCTATTCAACTGTCACTATTTTCTTGTGCTAAAATGTACAAAGATCTTGCTAAACTAATATAAATATGAATGAAACAAAATGGAGATATAGGACACACAGAAATTCTTAATATTACAATGCAGTTTGACACTGGAAATTAGGAAAGAAAAGATAATTGAGTAAATGAAGTCACAGGCTACAGATTCTGGAGGAAGGAATGGTCCAGCTAATGTGAAATTGGGGCTGAGACTGAAGAGGGAAAAATGGCATTGCCATAAAGAATTAACATCTATCATGCTCAAAAATGAAAGAGTTGACCCTGAAGTTCAAGGCTATGGTTACGAATTCCCCATGTCTACAGCAGGTTCTAATGGGGTTTCTGTTGAACACAATCTCACAGTGACCTGGCATCTAAGGTAGTCATCACTTTAAACCAACACTTATCTTCATGTCTGCACGAAAAATTAAGTAGATTAAGATATTCTCCCATTGCACGGTGTCTCTCACATGCCCAACTGAACATGCATAATGATATACTCTACGTAAAATTGGAGAACTTTGAAGCATGATTTATTCTTGATGTTTTGGCAAGTAAATACAAACCAGTAACTTATTTAATGATAACAATATTTAGATTTCTAGATGTAATTAATAAAGTTTGACTTTTAGTAAATTCTTTTTATCTTAGAATGTATGTATTTTGGCTATATCATAAATGTTTATTGTGTGTTATTGTTGTTTAAAGATTCACTATTTCTTGTACCTTCAATTTCACTTTTTGTCAGCAACATTTACTTTGCATCCTAATGCTTCTTTTTGGTCACTGTTGATAGCCTATCAACTTTATTAGCGTTTTTTCAAGAATAAAGCTTTAGTTTTACAGATGACTTTTATTATATGACTCTTCATTTTTCTCAACTTTGTTCCTATGCCCATCATGCTCTTGATTTTGTTGGATTTCTTTATTTTCATTTTATTTTGTAAATTATAAATTAGAAAAAAATCATTAACTCAGAGGCATCTGTTCTAAAATGAGCATTTAAAGCAATAAATTTACCTGCAGCTACTGCTTCGAAATTTATTTTTAAGTGTTTTTAAATGATTCATTAAAGCTTTTCTTTGCCATTTCAGCTGTTTTACAACTGTGATTTTAGCATCCTCTATTTAGTGCCATTATTTATCATTAAACACCTGATTTTGAATGTGTTTCATTCTGGTAAAGAATGTGTTCATGCCAGTAATTCTGAAAAATTTCCATTATGTCTGTATCCACAATGATTCTCCCAACATTTTATATGTGTTGCAGAATATCTACTCTCTAATTTTTCAGTAGTAGACTGATTATAACACCTGATGTTTCTTCATTGAACTTTAATAAACTTTGCACTTAAACTCTTCCTCTGTAACATATATGTAACCAAGTATGTATATCTCATTTGGAGATATAAGTCTCAAGCTCACTATGTTAGGACATAAAATGTAGAGTTGTGTTACTCTGCATGTATTCAGATAAAATTCCTTTATTCAAAAATGATCTATCTCTAATATTAGTTTCTAATTTTTTTACCTTTTAATCTTTTATTTTAAACAGATTCTTTTCTTATACAATATATGCTAATAATTGTTTCCTCTCTCTCCAGTTATCTCAGTTCCTCTTCACCTTCATCCATACCTTTCTGTCTCTTATTTTAATATTGATTCTCTCTGACATAAGTTTTACTATGTAATCTTTCTTTTGACTAACAATTCCCTGCTGTTTTTTTTCTTCTATATGTTGTCATGCATTTCTATGAGAAGTTTAGGTTTGTCTTCTATAGAGGATAAGGCTAGAGTTCTAAAAATCTAGTCTGCTTTATGTGTTTGAACAACATATCAATGTGTTGTCTCATCATTATTACAGAAAGTCAGGTGAAGTCTGGGTATGGTTTAGATCTGTCTCTTCTGCATCTATTTTTATTCATCTTGCATAGTTTTCTGCAATTGCCTCTCAAAATACTTAGTTTATACTAGTTTTGACTCTTCTTTTTGTACTTTTGTACCATTCATCCCTTAACTTCTTTTAGATATTTTTTCATGTCAGGTTGTGGTTAGTAGTAATTATCAAATTGGTAGTACCGAGAATCACAGTCATGTGGGAGACAGGTGAAGTGACAATACATGCCCACTGTTGGTGTCATTTGCTGGCAAGAACTCTAGACTATATAAGTGAAAGAGGAAAATAACCAGCAGTGGATCATGTGCTCTTTGTTCACTGTATTATGAGTGTGAATGAGATGAGAACAGCTCAAGCTTAGATTCTCTATCACATAGACTATTATCTTGATCTTTGAAACAAAATTCACCTTATCTTCCTTAAGTTGTTTTGGTCATGGGTTTTATGAGACTACCAGAAAAAAATAACTAACACAGATATTGGTGCCGAGAAATTGAACTTTGAGTACCATAAACCTGATGAAATGTATTATAGGTCTTTGGAACTATTTTGGATTACTGAAGAGATTGGGACATTTGCTTCAAAATACCTGGCATGTCTGATTTTACTGGATAGCTTTAAGCTTTGGTTATTGCCTTGATGTATATTGCATTTATTATGTTTAGGTATGTGCCTGAATACCTGATCTCTCCAAGACTTTTCTTCATTAAATAATAAATTTATTTATTTGCATCTAAAGCACTGCCTCTTCCTCCTCAGTGAGATCTTCCACAATCCCTCTTTCTCTTTAACACACCAGAGAGTGTGGTCCCCTGGGTATTCCCCAACCTTGAGAGTCTTTCTCTTGTCTCTCCTCACACCTTCCCCCATTCTACTCAAAGATCCCTCTCTCCCACTGACTTTCCTCCCTCCCTCTAGAGGATTATTTTTTTCCTCCTTTTCTGTGTGATTGGACATCCTTGCTTGGGCCTTCCTTTTGTAAAAATTTCTTTGGATGTGTGGGATATATCATGTGTATGTTGTGCTTTAGGACTAATTTTCACATATTAGTGAGTACATACCACGAATGTCTTTTGGGTCTGGGTTACTTCATTCAGGATGATATTTTTTATTTCTTTATTTTTTATTGGATATTTTATTTATTTACATTTCAAATGTTATCTCCTTTCCTGGTTTCCCCTCCCCAAATGCCCTATACCATCCCCTCTTCTCTTGCTTCTATGAGGATGCTCCCCATATACCCATTCCCACCTCAAAATCCTGACATTCCCCTACACTGAGGCATCGAACCTTCACAGGACCGAGGGCCTCTCCTCTCGTGGATGCCAGATATTTTCTGATTTCATTCATTTGCCAACAAAATTCATCATGTTCTCATTGTAATAGCTGTATAATGTTAGATCGTGTGAATAAACCATATTTTCTTTATCCATTCTTTGGTTGAGGAACATTTGAGATGTTTCTAGGTTTTTTTTATTATTACACATAAAGCTGTTATGCATATAGTAGAACGTGTGTCCTTAGGGTATGGTGGAACATCTATTTGGTATATGCCCAAGAACAGTATATCTGGGTCTTTAGGTAGAACTTTTTCCAATTTGCTGAGGAACCAGATTGATCTCCAGAGTGGTTGGAAATATGGTTCATTCACACAATCAAATATTATGCAGCTATTAAAATTGAGGACATGGTAAATTTTGCTGGCAAATGAATAAAATTAGAAAATATCATCCTGAGTGAAGTAACTCAGACCCAAAAAGACATACATGGTATGTACTCACTAATAAGTGGAAATTAGTCCTAAAGTACAATATACACATGATATAACCCACAGACCCAAAGAAATTTTAAAAAAAGAAGGAAGGCCCAAGTGAGAATATCGAATCACACTTAAAGGGGAAAAATAGTAATAGAAGGCAGAAGGAGGGAGGGAAGTTGGTAGAAGAGGAGAGATGTAGAGAAATGGGGGCATCAGCACCAGCTTGTGCTATTGCTTGAGTTGATCTTAGCCAATCTGATTGTCATAAAGTAAAATCTCAGGTTTGGTTTTATTTGCATTTCCCTTGTGACTAAAGATCTTAAGAATTTCTTTAAGAGCTTCTCGGCCATTCAGTTCCTTCTGTTAAGAATTTAACGTTTAGCTCTGTACACCATTTTTTAATTAACATATTGGTTTACCAGAGTCTAACTTCTTGAGTTGTTTATATATTTTGGATATCAGCCCTCTGTCATATATAGCGTTAGTAAAGACCTTTTTCCAATCTGTAGGCTGCTGTTTTGTCCTATTGACAGTGTTTTTTGTCTTAAAGAAGGTTTTCAGTTTCATGAGGTCCCATTTGTCAGTTATTGTTCTTAGAGCCTGAGCCACTGGTGTTCGATTCAGAAAAATGTCTTTCATACCAATGCATTCAAGGCTATTTCCCATTACTCTTCTATGAGATTTATTGTATCTGGGTTTATGTTAAGGGCCTTGATCCACTTAAATTTTAGTTTTGTGCAGGGTGATAAATATTGATCTATTTACATTTTTCTTCATGTAGCTATCTGGTTAGATGAGCACCATTTATTAAAGATGCTTTCTTTGTTGCGTATGTTTTTGTCTTCTTTGTCAAAAATCAAGTATCCATAGGTGTGTTGGTTTATTTCTGAGACTTCAAATTGATTTCCTTGATTATTATGCTTGTCAGTTTTTGAACAAATACCAAGCGGTTTTATCACCATTGCTCTGAGTATAGCTTAAGGTCATGAATGGTGATTACTCCTGAAGTTCTTTTACTGTTCAAGATTGTTTTGGTTATTCTGGATTTTTGTTTTTTCATATGAAGTTGAGAATTGCTCTTTGAAGTTCTATTAAAAATTGTGTTGGAATCTCACTGAGAAGGGCAAATAATATAGTCATAAGAGGCAGATGGATAGTGGAAACTGGGAAGGAGAGGGAGGGGGAGGGGAATGGGGGTTCAGGATCAGGTGTGGGAAAGCACAGGTGAGATGGCCCTGAGAATGAATGGAAATCTGCAACTGACTGTTGGGGAGAGGGGAGGTGGGGTGCATCTCCAGGAAGAGACAGAGCCCTGGAATAAGTGAGGTACCCAAAAATCAGTGGGAGTGACCTTATCTTTGACTCACAGCATTGGAGACATAGAACCTGAAGAGGCTACCTTCTCTAGTCATGCAGGAACTCCAGTGAAGTCATAGGGACACCAACTCACCCAGAGAAATGTGACCCAAAATTTATCTTTTCTACAAGAATTACAGGCAGGGAGGATGAAGGAGTGACTGAAGGAATGACCAACCAATAACCAACCCAAATTGAGACCCATTCCATGAGCAAGCACCAATCCCTGACACTATTAATGATACTCTGTTATGCTTTCCGACAGGAGCCTAGATGTCTGCTTGAGATGCTCCACCCAACAGGTGACTCAGACAGATACAGATACCTCTAGTCAAACAGTTGATGAAGCTTGTAAACGTTTATGAAAGAATAAGAAAACATAGATGACAGGCCCTGAAGGGAATAGGAACTCCATAGGAAGATCAACAAACTCAACTAACCTGGAACCTTGGGGCTCTCGGAGACTGACCTACCAACCAAAGAACGTACTGGGCTATTACTATGCCTCTGCAAAGATATGTAGCAAATGTGAATCTTGGTCTTCATGTGGCTCCTCAAAAACTTTTGGGATAACAGAGGCTATCCCAAAAGCTGTTGCCTGTATGTGGGATATATTCTTTCTGCTGGTGCCTTGGTTGACTTCAGAGGGAGATTTGCTTAGCCTTGCAAAGACTTGAAGTACCCAGGTTATGGGTTACCAAGGTGGCCCCTACCTACTCAGAGGAGAAGGTGAGGAAGGATGGGAGAAGGACTATGTGATTGGGTCACCAAAGCGAGACAGTGAGCAGGATGTAAATGAATAAGTAAAACAATCATAATAACAAAATTTTTTAAAAAGAAAAATGAAATAACACCCTTAGTGAAGTAATTCAGACCCTCAAAGGACATGCTTGATATGTACTCATCATAAGTAAATATTAGCCATAGAGTACAAGATACCCAGGCTACATTCCACAGACCAAAAGATGCTAAACAAGAAGGAAGGCCCAAGCAAGGATACTTTAATCTCACTTAGAATGGAGACCAAAATAATTATAAGGCACTGATAGAGGGAGGGAACTAGGTGGGAGAGGTGTTAAGGAGGAGAAAGGAAAGGTAGAGTTCAGATTCAGGTGTGGAGATAGGCAGAAGAGAGGGTTAGAGAGCCTGGAGAGTGAATGGGGATCTGTGGCTGACGGGCTTGAGGGTTGGGGGTCATCTCTAAGGAGTGCCAGAAACTTGAGGTCAGGGAGACTCCAGAGTATATGGGATGACTTTAGTTGAGAATTATAGCAGTGGAGATATGGGATTTGAAAAGCTATCCTCATATACCCAGGCAGGACCCCCAACAGCTGAATAACGACACTAATAAATGCACAAAATTTTCAACAAAATTTGTCCTGGCTACAGGAGAGGTAGAGATAAAGATTTAGCAGAGACTGAGGAAATGGGCTAATAACCAGCCCAACTTGAGACCCATCCCACCAGCAAGTTCTAATCCCTGACACTATTAATAATACTCTGTTATGCTTACAGACAGCAACCTAGGGTAACTGTCTTCTGAGAGGTTCCATGCAGCAGCTGACTGAAACAGATGCAGAGACCCACAGCCAAACATTGGATAGAGCTCAGGAACACTTACAGAAGAATTGGGGGAAGGATTGAGGGCCCAAAGCTAGGAACTCCACAGTAAGACCAACAAAGTTAAGTAACCTGGACCCCTGGGAAGTTCTCAGTGATTGAACCACCAACCAAAAGGCATACAGGGGTTAAAGCTACCCCTGCATATGTAGTGGGTGTGCATCTTGATCTTCATGGGGGGTCATGTCACCAACAACTTGAGAGGCTATTCCTAAAGCTGTTGCCTGTCTGTGGAATATGTTCCTCTGCTGGGCTGGCTTGCCTGGCCTCAATGGGAAAAGATGTGACTAGCCCTGCAAAGACTTGATGTGTAAAGGTGTGGGGACACCCTAGGGGAGATCACCATCTTCCCAGAAAAGAAGGGGTTGGGTTAGATGGAAGAATTTTGAGAGGGTGGAACAGGGAATGAGGCAGCTATCAAGATGTGAAGTGAATTTAAAAAAAAATCAGTAAAAAAGGAGATGTTTACTCTTTGCCATTATATGTTAAAAAGTTATGTAACTTGTTATGAGTTTTATAGGATCTTACAGAAAAGAGACTTTAGACTTTTAAATTGCTAAGATTTTTTATATTGATTTGAATATAATTTATATTATAATTTGTTCACAATCTTCACTGTAAAGGGTACATGTTTATAGTTGCAAAGTAACATGTTTCAGTGTTTGTCACTTTATGCAGCTTCCTAAAAGGACTATTTTTATTGTAGCTTTTGTTTTCAGTACTGCTGAGGGCAATTACTTCCTGATGAATCTATTAAATCTTTTTTGTTTTAATTTTAATTTTATTTTATATTTTTAGCTGAAAACCACACAATGGATGAAGTCCAGGGTTCTTTTGTTGTTGTTCTTTGTTTGTTTCTGTCTTGGGTTAGTGTTGGATATAAAGGTGATGAGAAAGAATTCTTGCCTTTTTGTTCCAGGATACTTATTTAATTGCTGCTCTGTCTCTGAAGCACACACACACACACACACACACACACACACACACACACACACACACACACA
>JANHMN010000001.1:73254319-73384201 GCA_030674055.1 Rhabdomys pumilio
ACACACACACACACACACACACACACACACACACACACACACACACAGAGAGAGAGAGAGAGAGAGAGAGAGGAGGTTGGAGGAGATGGAAAGGGAGGGGAGGGGAGGAGAAGGGAAGGAAAGGAGGAGAGACAGGGGGAGGGGGAGGAGAGGTACTGTTCAAATCAAAAACATTTTGTCCATTACCTGTGACTGTCCCTGTCCTATCTTTGATTGTTTTTATGCTCTTTCCATGGAGAACCGAAGTGGGAAATCCTTCAGTGAATCAAACTGAATGCTAAAATAAAAGTTGCCTGTATCTTCTTGTCTTTGCAAGAAGGTAAGAGAGAGTAGTTGGAAGCTTTTTCTCTGAATGCTGCTGAGTTTTTCTTGTTTACTTTTGCTCCACATTCCTTCCATTATTTTTGCTTGAACTCCTAAATAAGATGCTTTGAAACTGCACACACTTAAATAAACATATTAGTATTTGTTCTGGAAATAATGTTTTCAAAAATAATCACAGGGGGATTTTTTTAAATAGTCCTAAAATCAAAGCTATTTAGTTTTCTTATTTACACAAAAGATATTAAATTATTTTACATAAAATCCACAGTAAGAAGATATATGGAAAGACTGTAAGGTGTTTTTTGCCATCTTACTCTTGACTAGCATCTAGGATTATCTCCACCTCATCCTGTTTATGATTCAGGTCAGGAGTAAGTGTATATTCCAAGCTCTCTGTGCTTAAAGTTTGACCCTCAGGGCAATGTGATGTTGACATAAATTGTTGGGAGTTTGGTTCCTATGGAAGGAAGTTCAAAAAGTTCAGTAACTCAGAGAATCTCAGCTAGATGAGGTGAATCGACTTTTACCTGCCTCAAGTGAATTCCTGTGGTAATGATCTGTTAATTTAAAAGAAAAGGCAAATATGGACAGTGAGTCCCTTTCATGTTTCTCTTATCACCATTTGTCCCTTTTACATGTTCCCACCATGTGTTTACCATTATGTTAAGATAAAGCCATTAGGCTCTCACCAGAGCCAAACAGATGCTCATACCAGCTGCTTGGTTATCTCAGTGTGGTGAATGTACTTCATCACCAAGTATGTAGGCACAGGTATTTTGATCTAAGAAACAGAATTCAGATAGAGGGCAACAGGGTACTCTGCTCGTGGTATACAGTTGGGCTTAATTGATTCTTATTTGGAAAATACATAATTTATTCAAAATAATATTTTATGTAACATTTTAAGTATTTTGGAAGTTAGTGATCTAAGCAATCTCAAAAAACAAAAATAAAAACAACCCATATCTAGTAAACATCAAAATTTAGACTTTTTATAATATACATATGGACTTTTTATAACTTATGTAATGTATACACTGTGAGGAGGCAGTTGTAATTTTAATCAGTGCTTAGAAAGCTCACTATGCCAAGAGTTATAATAAAGTATCTACCACATTAGGAAATGTCAGATGTAGGGATTATATTGTCATACCGTTAATTTTTCTGGGTATACTATTGAGATTAAAAGGATATTTGCTGACTTTCTTACTGAAGTTAAACACTTAGCACACAATATTTGCTGGTATATTAAACATATTCAACATTTATTAACATATGTTGTATTAACTTGTTTAAAATCTCAGTGAGTTGAATGTACTTCAGCCTAATTAACTATGCTTATGTCATTTGTAAGGCCTACAAATGACAAGACTCTTAGGAAAGAAAGATAAAAAGAGATGGCTGCTCAACACATATACAGCAGAGGACTGCTGGGCCTGGGTTCAGTCAGAGAAGATGCACCTAACCCTCAAGAGAATGGAGGCCCCAGGGAGTTTAGAGGTCTGGTGAGGTGCTGGGTGGGGACATCCTCCTGGAGACATGGGGGTGGGGAGGAGGTATGGGATATGGAACTGTAGGAGGGTGGACTAGGAGAGGAATAAAATCTGGAGTGTTAAAAAAATAAAAGATTAAATTAAAAAATATATAGATATTTGGTTGATAACTAAGCTGGCTTCTCTATACAGGCACAACGCCAGAATCCATGCCAGTGCAAATGATGGGCAACCTTCAGACCTGGCCTCATTAATGCTTTAGCTTCTGCTTAACGATACCAAACTGTTCTATCTTCTCTGGGATGGGCTTTACCCACAAAAATCCTTTGAAACCCTAAGTTTCTGGGGATCTGACATGCCAACACCAATAAAACTATCTACAAACATTGTCCCAAACACATGCACAAATTTAATGTGCTATTTTGAAGCAAACAATTCACGTGCTGTTTTCCGAAGACAACATAACTAACACATTCCCACCCCTTATTGTGCTAGCTAAACTTTAGCTGCATTATCTTGTTATTTAAAAAGAGAGGGAGACAGCAATATCTGTATTTCTATCTAAAGTTTATTAACCCATAGAGAAAGGCCATGCATTTAGCTATATGTCTACCTTATAAATGAACAACACATAATGCTTACATACCTAACTATTTCACACATCTACTATATAATTACACATAAATACAAGAACTTGGAATTTTTTGAAAAGAATAAGAAAGAAGAAGAAGGACTATTTCTGACTCTGTGCTTAATGTGCTTTGAGTAACCTGAGTACTCTGTCATTGTCCTTACACAAATAAGTTTACATGTATGTGTAGGAGATACTGATTATAATAGCATAGGCATACATTGTGTCATTTAAAAATAGTTTCTCTGAACAACATGCTTTCTTTAATCTTCAGTTTTATTAAAGGATTTTAATGAATTAAGGAAATGGTTAAATTATCTGGAAAATCTATATTCCACCTGGGGGATAAAAATCTATTTTTTGTAGTATCCACCAAACCTCTATACAATAAAAAATCTCTCAAAAAAGTAGAAGTAATATATATATTTTATATATATATATATATATATATATATATATATATATATAATATATATATTATATATATATATATTCTGTAACAATAGGCATTGTCTCTAAACAGCACTATTTCAGCAATGTGACAATGTCCCCTGTGGGGCAACAGCCACCATTCAGCAGACACTTTGTGCTATTAAGGTATTATTGTCCATTAAGGGCAGCAGAGAACTTGTTCTGTGTAGAAGTACCGGTCACTGTGTCCGCAGCAGGTTTTATTGTACTTTTTAAAGAGGAACACGCTAAAATGACAGGTGAACGCTTTGACAGCTTGCCCACAGAACTTTCATTAAAAGCATTTACAATTTTTAAAACCTTTCCTAGCAGTCTTTTATTGGAATAGGTAGCTGAAAGCTGCCAGGCTTTGGTCTTTTGCTCTGCCTAATGAGCTGTGGCCAGGGTGCTATTGTCCTCCCCAAAACTGGGTTTCATTTGACTCTTCAGAAACAGACTCCTGCATTTCTTCAATTTATTTGCAACTTGTAAATTTTATATGGAACATGTGTAACATCTCTCGCCTGGACTCTTTAAGCCGTATTTCTGTATTTCAGCCTCTGATAAAACCCAACAAAGTCAGTACCATGGTGCAAAGCTGCACTAGGGGAGTAGCCATGGTTCTTATGCACTGAGAGACTTGTTCATGTCTTCTAATTCCTACTGCTGGGAAGGGTGTGCTTACAGTGCTTAGTTTGATTGACAAAGCTCATTTTATGTACATTTTAGTTTATTTATATTCACAAAAAAAATCATATTTCCAGGAACTAAACATTTTCTTCTCTAAAATAAAAAATATAAATGTTTTCTAAATTCTTAGACTTTATAGCAGTTATATACTTGAGATATAATAAATAGTTTAAAATTATGTCTTTGAGGCTACACACACACACACACACACACATATATATTTATACATATATACATATATATACACATACATGTATATACATGCATATATTTATGTTGTGTGCCTATACATTTACATATGCATTTATATATGGGTTACACCTATGTGGATACATTTTACGATCTGAAAGTTACAAAAATATATTCTCCTTATTTTTAATGAGCTAAACTATAACAGCAAAAATATTTTTCTTCTACCTCAAATATATATTCTAGTCCTCATTTATTTTTGATCATTTTTTTAAAATAAGACTGGTTGGTTTCCCCTAGACTGTCTGCTCAGAACTTGGCCAGTATTGCATGTCCTGCATGTTGTGGTACTCATTCAACTTCTCCACTTTTCCACACAAGCTCTGACAGCACATTGGTCTTACTATATGATTTCCGGTATCTACTGAATTCTCACTCTTCTCCGTGTGAAAACTGGAATCTGTGACTTACAATTTTCACTCCCCTGAAGCATCCCCACAGCTTGTATAATCTATGTTGAGCATAAAACTGTTTGGAGCATCTACACTCTGGGATCTTCTATCAGTTCTGCTCACAGGAAAATCATCCACCTTGTTGACTAAGCTCATTTTACAGCATGATCACCAGCCTCATGTGAGCCCTAAAGGGGCTGGCCGTCTTCTCACAATTTCCTCATCCAACAAGTCTCCAGAAATATTTTACGGTTTCTTTTCTTTCATCAAAATCCAACACTGCCACCAATTCCATTGTACCCACAACCATCTTCTTTAAAAATAGAAGAAATTGAGAAAATAGAAATAATCACAGAGAAGAAATTCTTAGCGTACCTGGTGTCCACATCAAATATGTCCATTTGGCTCTTCCACCTCCTCTCATTTCGGTGATTGAGAATGAGTTACTTTAGCTTTAGCTTGACCCTATCCACTTTCCTTTACTCCAGCACATAACTCCAACAATCATTCTCTCTGTATGTCAGTCTCTTCTTTCCATTAACACTTGTCTCAGCTTCTGATTCTTGTGATAAGCCATCTTTACAGGACTGTCCTACTGACTGAATCCCCACACAGCTGACTTGCTGAGAGTCCCAGTATCTTCCTTTGAGCCTTCTTAAAGTCTAATTTTCAGTTTTATTGCCCAGCTAAAATTTCATCACTTTTGTCCACCAATGGAAATTCACTAGACAATTTCTGGTTAATATTTTCTTTAATTAATTAGTTTTGCTTCACTTGAAAAATAATAAATATAAACTATTTGTGGGTAAATGGCAAAATTTTCTTGTTGACTTGTCCACCAAGTGTTCTGGGTTTGTGTAATGAGTGGTCATTTGCTAACTATTTCAGTTAGTATTTCTACTGTTCTGACAAAATACATAAACCAAAGCAACTTGGAGAGTTTACTTGACTTGCCTATCTTGAATCACAGTACATTGTTGGAAGCCAAGACAAAAACCCCAAATAGGCAGGAACTTAGACAGCAGCTAGTGCAGAGGTTACAGAAAAATTTTACTTAATTGGTTCAATTTAACAGTTTGATTGGTCTACTTTTTAAATAGAATCCAGAGCCACTAGCTGCACACATAATTTCATAGGCCCTCCTCCATCAATCAATAATTGAATATACTCTAAAGGATTTTTACATCCCAACCTTATGGAGATACCTTTTCAATTGTGAGTCTCCTTTCTCTCCAGTGACTCTAGCTTGTGTCAAGCTCACATAAAACTAGCCAGCATTCCTTCTTCACAAGAATGCACTGGAATTTATAAAGATAAAACTTAACTTTTCATCTCCACCTTAAAATTCAAGCTTCTTCCACATTTTTATTCATTTTAGGGAAGTAAACTTTATGTTTGCAATTATATGAACAAAATTGACTCTGAGTATATATTCTAGAATACATTTGGTCTTTTTATACTTCACATTCAAGCTATCTGGGGATTTTTTCATTACACTAGAAGTATTTTGTTCACCAATATTCCACCAGGGGCAGTCTGCTCATTACCTATTTCACCAGTCAAGAGTGTTCCGTCACTTCTCTACACACTTTCAAAAGCAAGATGAAAGTCAAACTATTGTGATTCTTAACACAAAACTTTTCAATGGCTTTCTGGTTTATTGGAGTAAAGCTCAAAATTCCTGTAAAGTCCCACAAGGTCTGGTCTCTCTGCCAAGTTGACAAACAGGACTCCACTAACGACTGCTCACTAGACATTTTTGTCACCATTAAACTGTTGCTAGTGTCTTGTCTTCTGCCAGCCACTGTAGGTGTTCCTCATCTGGAATACTCTGGTTTCCTACAGAATTGATAGTCTTTGTTTTAGTTGTTTGGTGAACCCTGATCCCCAAGTCTTTTTTTATGCGTATAGTTCAATATATATGATTTATTACCATTTGTCATGGTGCTTTTTTATTTACCGCTTATCTTCTATCTGTAAAGCTGTTTGTGTTATGTCCAGATGCTACATCATCTAACACATTTCAGAATTTTTCTATGTGTAGAATGACAATATATTTAACTAGTATACAGTTGACAATACACATATATACATACACATACACAAACACACACACACATATATATGTACACACACAAACACACACACTCCTTTTATTTATCAATCACTAGTGTTGTATGCCAAGGCCTTGAATATGCAGAATTTACAAAAATATATTAGCATACCTAAACTCAATATTTGGGTTCAAATATAATTTTACTTCACTCACCCATATTTTTCTTACTACCAACGTTTGTCCCACTGATTCCTATTACATGCATCTTGGTTAGCATAAAGACACAATTGTACTATGCATTTGTACATTGTTACCTCTGTGTGACTATAACTATCAATCAGAAAGTAAGCGATGAGTTTTCATTAATCATGACACCGACATAGAGGTGTGAATGGTTTGTGAGCTAGTTCAGTGTGCTGTAAGAACCCTCTCAGTAATGTGGAGATGCACAGCTGAGGAACTGGATGACCTTCCTCTGTAAGTCAGTTTCCATGCAGAGCAGTATTTGCTACATTTCTTGTAGCTAAAATGAAAGATCTGGTAAGTAGCACTTTAGAAAATGGAGAAGTTATTCTGAGTCCAGAAAATACATTCCTCTTTAAAGTGTACACTTAAAAGAAAAATTTTAATATGTCACTTTCACTACATATCTCCATAGATGAGGGGATATTTTGCAACAATCTTTTCCAGGCCCCACATCTGGCTTATAGCTGGAGGCAGAGTCTGCTTTCCATGGTTTTCTGACCAGAGCAACAGCAGCAGCAGTTGGTAGCCATCTGGTGTTCCTGCTCGTTCTTTCATGTTCTTAATGTTAGTTTGGGACCTATTATAAACTTTGTAATTTTTTTTTGAGCTGTGATTGTCAATATTCTTGATACAAAATAACATTTTTGATACATTTCTTAATATAAAAATAATATTTTTGCCATATTTTAAGTAATGTTTTTTCATTAAATCATTTACTATTATATAGTTAGTCCCTTTTATGTTTAAATATATATATTAAATATCTGAAGCATTACAGTGAAATAAGAGAGATTGTAAACTTATTGTCATACTAATTAATTTAGTTATTGTTGTTCTAATTACTTGCTCCCTAAATTATTACATATTACCTTTTATACTCCTAAATGTACATTATTTTGAGTTTATTTTCTGCTATGACTAATCAAATAAAATATTTATTTTGTCGAGATTTCTAATACTATGGATTTTTACATAGCCTTATTCTTACTAACTTTATTTTTTCTACTGCAAAATGACATTTGCAAGTAACTGAGTTTCTTTTTATTTATATGTCAGATCTAACAAATCTTTCAATAGAATTTTTGATACACTAATTCTTATTGTGATTAACAATATATTTCAACTGACATATTATTCACAATAATTGTTTCCATATGAGTGAGTACTTATAATCAAAATAAAGTGCACGCCTTCTCAGATCATCTATTACATACACATGGAAATAAAAAGTCATAGTGAATTTTTGTATTGACAAATCATCTATTACATACACACAGAAATAAAAAAAATCATAATGAATTTTTGTATTGAACTGACATCTTTTCAAGGCAGGCGTAGCAATCTGTTTTTCTCATTTGTGAGTAGAGTCCATTGCTTCTCTATGCATTTAGTTACTTACAGTGAAGAGTGGCTGACTGCCAGGACTGGAGGTTATTATATCCTGGTATCATTTCAATAGTTTGCACGTAGATGGCTAGAAACAAATCAGTTCTACAAGTATAACTCTAGCCAACTATTTATCTATGGTAGTTGTCAAGGTTTTGTTTTAATCAAAATTTTGTTATTGTCTTTAATCCCTAACTTCAATTTAATGAAACAACTACAAGAGAGAATTTTCAACATTGTCAGGACAGATTCTCACTCATAAGGTTCTATACACTGCTGCATTTGCTCAAGTACTAGTAGAGTATAGAGGAGAAGGGTGCTGGTAAATACTATTCCAATGGGATTTAAGATACAGTAGAGGTAGAATAAGTAGTCAAAATTTAAAAAGCCAGATTTGCCAGGAATGTTACAAATGATATGAAAGAAGGACGAGGAATAGAAATGTGTGTAAAAAGTAGTTCATCAAAAGTACACGTTTTAAAATGGAGGCATGGAAAAAAACACACCAATATCAACAATCAAAGGAGAAGAAGTCATGCTAGGGAAAAATGACAGAAGAAATTAGTTGGACAACAGGAGAAAAACAAGATAGTTATGGTATCTGGTCTAAGTATAAGATAAATAGAGCAGTGTACTTATGCTATATAGAAATATGGAGTACTGTTGAACATTGTTACATAGGTTCTGTGTTTCCTACATAGAACATGTAGGAAATATGTTTTAGGGTAGAAGAGAGTACTTAGGCCAGCATCTTAGACAGAGGATAGCCATGGGTTGTGATCCCATCCTTAACTAAATACTACAACGACATTGATACATTTCTTACAAAAATGAGTAGATTTGTAGATGCTGTTATCATTTGATATCATTTAAACTTTGAAATAATTCTTTTTCTGTGTGTTGTGCTTCATATACGTCAGTCTAGTTTCATGTGTATTTCTGGTAGTTATATTTTTTAACTTATTTTTTACACTATGTGTTTTGTTTGTAAGTTATATCAAATTATTTCATTACATGTTTCTGGCTCTATTTTTTGTTTCTAATTTTTACTAGTTTTAAAAAATATTTTTTAATTGGATACTTTATTTACATTTCAAATATTAGCCCTTTTTCCAGTTTCTCCTCCAGACACCCGCTATCCCAGCCCCTCTGCCTGCTTCTATGAGGGTTTTCCCCCACCCATCCACCTACTCCTGCCTCCGTGTCCTCTGAATTCTCCTATACTGGGGCATCTAACCTTCACAGGAACAAGGGCCTATCCTCCCACTGATGCCAGATAAGGCCATCCTCTGCTACATATAGAGCTGGCCCTCAGTGCTTCACTCCTGTTCCCCACCAATACCTGATCATTTTCCTTCTCTGAGCCTTTTTCACCCAGATCTCTCCCTCCCTTCTTCCCTTCCTATGATTGCTTTCTTCTCTCTCCCAACTGGGATTGAGGCATCTTCACTTGAACCCTTCAGCTTGTTAGCCTTCTTGAGGTCTGTAGATTTTATCCTGGGAATTCTGTACTTTTTTGGCTAATATCCACTTAGTGAATGGATCTCATGCACATCCTTTTGACTCTGAGTTATCTCACTCAAGATAATATTTTCTAGTTTCATCCATTTGCCTGCAAAACTCAGGATGTCCTCATTCTTAATAGCTGAGTAGTATTCTATTGTGCAAATGACCACATTTTCTGTATCCATTCTCCTGTTGTGGGACACACGTAGGTTATTTGCAGCTTCTGGCTATCACAAATAAGGTGGCTATACTTTGAGAGTGTAAGCCCTATCCACTTTTCAGTAGTGTTGTTTTAAATTTTGTTGTGTTTGCTATACAGATTTGTACTGTCGTCTTTTTATATGGTACTGTACATAAAAAACAAGTGTATTCTCCTGTCCAAACCATGCATACATGCGTGTCCAACTTGGGGAGACCAGTTACAGCACAGTGCAGGAGCCTAAAAGTGTTACATATAGTGTTAATAATGTCAGGCTATAGCTACAGAACATATAGTTTGTGGAAATGCCATTTTCCTTTGCTACTGCTGCTGTTAATAACAATGGAATTAAATCCATAGTTGGGATATGTCTGTGGTTTTACATCAGGTGATCTCAAGAGGTACTGAATGCTATCTAGAAATTGAACACTGTCATACCCAATTATTTGAAAAAAAAATAATGGATCTTGAAGCACAATGGAGCTTCTGTGCATAGTCCTATGTCACCTCACTTCCACATTTGGAGATGATAGTAAAATTCCCAGGTGGATATAACTTTGCCTAAACCACATGGTAACAGCTCATGATGCAGAAGAGTGCAGTCTAGAATCAACCAAATGGTAGAGTATGAGCCTTGCAGATTGTGATACATACAACAGGAAATCAACTTTAACTATTTCCATATTATCTTTTATTCTCTAATGCAAATGAAGGGTCATTGGAGAAATGTTTCCACATCGCATAAGGGATAGATATGAATAAGAGGAGGCAAATAGATAATATCACATTCAAATGCCTCAGCACTTCAGACTTCAGCTAACTAGTTTCCGAACTTAGAAGACCGCTTTCTAACTATGTACACTTTGCCTAAGTTTTTTCTTGTAAAATAAATAATGACAGTGTTTAGCTTTATTATGGTCCTTTATGCTTAAACTAATCAATGTACTTTTTCCTTCTGTCCACATGTGTTATTACAAAAATAGGAGGGACATTTATTTCCTTAAATCAATTCAAAAGAAATAGAATTTTATTAATGATTTTGGACATGGGACTATTCAACTCTAGGTAAGAGCTCTTTAAAACTTTAGGGTCATCAATGTGTGGGAGCCAAGAGAAGGGATTTATTCAGCTTCTGAACCTACATCCAAACTCTTCTACCTTAAAAAGCTTCATAAACATTATATTAAGACAGTTTAAGGAATGCAACGCCTACTATTAAACAAAAGTTCATAGTTTTTATTTCATTGTTCTAAAAGAAAATTTCTGAGAGATTAAAGGAGTTTTGTTTGAAGTAACAAAAGTTACTGAGTATATGGGCCACCTTGAGAGTAAGTCTAAGGACAAGGCATAACTATTGTGAATGTAAAAACAAAGGAGAATAATTTAGAAATTCTGCCTTTTAACAGTGACCTAAACAAAATTGTCATTTTCCAAGCCTAAACATCTAGAAGTCTGAGAGAACTGCCACAGTCTTGCCTAAGTCCCCCTTAACGGACAAAATAGTGACTATTGCATGTTCTCCTTTATTGAATTAAGAAAGTTCTAGAGGGTGTAATAAAAGAGGAATTGAATAGTACAGGAAAGAGAAAACTTGAATGTCCCTGTTTCATGTATGATAATTAAAATGCTAACTTCACATAGATGCAAAACTGAAATCAATTTTCAGATTTTCAGATTTCAGCCTTAGTATGGGAGACTATAACTCAGACTTAGTTTTCAAAGGAGATGGTTAGTACACTTCACGTGAAACTGGCCAAGATGCCCATTTAGTCCACAATGAGAAGTCTTTTAGAGCTTTGTTCACAGGAGGGTGATTACACCACTGGGCAGCAACTTCCTACTGGGTTGAAGAATTCTTCTAAGGTCAAACTAGTGGCACAGGACTGGCTTATTGGGAAGCCAGGTTACTTTATATGCACACAGCAGATTTCTTTTCTCCTCTGCGGGGTTCTGCTGTTGTCATCCTCATCTTAATCTGACATCTTGCTTCTTAAACATTCTGGCATCTATAATTATGATATGAATTTATTCTTTAAACATAATCTAGTACCAGGTAGGTTGACAAGTTGACAAAAGCTGACAGAAACTATAACACAAAAGATAATGTGCTAAATAAGGGATGATTAGTCCCAAAAAAACAGGGAGACATAATGGAGAAAAGAGAAGACAAAAATAAAATATAAAGAAAACAGACAAAAAATAGACATATAATTGTGAATGAATAAATATTTAAATTAAAAGTATTGATCATAAAAGTCTCATATATGTATCATTTTCTAAACTGTAAACAGCAGGTCAAAACATAAAGTGTATAGCAGGCAAATGGAAACCAAACACATATGATCGGATTAAAAACATACTTAAGAAAGAAGACATTACAATAAAAACTCCTTTAATAAAGTAAAACTAATGAAACTTTCTGTACCTAACAACATAGGCTCAAGTTTTGGGGAAAGAAAATAACAACTCTAAGGGAAATTATAAATAATACAACATAGTAAATGGGACCTTAACACAATTTTCAAAGAAAGTGGTTATTCTAAGCAGCTTTTGGCTGCAGAGATGACCACATGCAGACAGTGTGGAACAGTACAACAGGCTGTGTCAGCAGGCTGCCAAAGGTACACATAGCCACAGGCAAACAGCCAACAGCAGGTAGACATCTGCACCTCTTGTACAGACAGGGAAAAATCAAACTCTCATAATGGCTGCAGGGAAGCTCTGGATACAGCCCAGGCTCCATATTCTCTATGACTCTTGCAGTCTAGACATGCTGTCCTTCACCTTTCACCTAAGAACAGGCTGCACCTGCAAGGCCCAGAACCAGGCCTGTCCTTTGTGTGTGACAGGCAATATCACAAAAGGTTGTCCCTTAAGAGGTAGCAGGCATTCAGAAAGAAGAATCTGAAACCTAAAACACTGAGGGGTCCTGGGAGAATCCAGGAACGACATGGGCATCCTGATAAGTAATTTGAACATATTTCATCCCTACACGGTATTTCCTCAAGTCCTTGGGGTCAAAAATCTCCAATATCATAAATGTGAATGTTGCCAGAGCACATCTGAAGTCCATGTGGTTACCAGTCATTGAGAAGACACAGGGCCTTCCTCATTTTTACGCAAGGACTCGAACCCACCCCTCAGGAGGCTGTTCAGCTACAAAGCTCATGCTAACCCAGAGTACACCTTTCAGAACAAGACTTCTATTGGAATTGTCCAAATCAGGTCCCACTCTACTTCTGGGGGCTTTGTGAACAATTTTTTTTCTGTGTCTTTGCCTAAAGTATATACACAGCATGCTGCATCTATGGGATGCTTCTCCCATCTGAGTTTGGTTACATTTTGCACAATTTCTGTATAAATGACTCTGGATGGGAATGAAATTTTGAGCACTCCTCCATCATTGGACCTAACATCAAAGCCTAACTTCAGGTGATGAATAACAGCTTGTTAGCTCACGGTAACTTTTACTGTTGCAAAATTTGGTAAAACCCATTTAATTTATCTTCTGGGTTTTTATTTTATTGCTGATTTTCCAGCATACTCTTAGTTCATTTGCAAAGCAAACTTTCAGACAGGTTTATGAAAAAACCATAAGGGCCCAGTGGATGAAACTCAGTAAATCTACCTTTGTGCAAGAATTGATAGGAAAAGCCTCCAGTCAGAGCTTCTCCTCTCCCTAGGCTGCTGAAAAGTTTTGTGATTCCCGGCATTCTAGGTTTCACAGCAATCTAACACATGCGGACTGCCAGATATTATCATTTCTGCTTTTTCGTTTAAATGGAAAATTACTTGCGTTCCCTTTATAGATGCCAATAGTATCGGTTTTCAAATGCTCACCAGGAGCTATTGAAACGTGTTGCTTTGTAATGGAGTACGGCAAGGTGTTAGCACAGACACCTGTCTGTTATTCTGAGAATCTCCTGTCAGGAGGTCTCTGTGCATATGATGCTCATCCCCAGAAAATCACATGTGCTCTGTGCTGAGTTCTAGGAGATTGGTATTTATGAACGTGATTGGAAAGATTACTGAAATAATGCTAGATTTTGGAATGAGGAACTGTTGAAACTCTAATGGACTAGGGATACAATAGAGGACTTAGTAGGTGTGAGACTCTGAGTTCAGTTCTCAGAACCAAAAATCTATTGTGTAGGTTATTACTCTTAATGTTATAGCTATATGCATCTGCTCTTCATGCCTCCATAATACTCAGTTTTCCCAATGCTATGCAATATGAAATGGGTAACCCTCAGCATCTTTTGATTTGTTTGGTAATACAGATAAATACTGATTTCTTGACAAATGAATTTTTTTTCTTTTATAGTTTGTTAAGTTTGACATTCATATATATTTCAATGTTACGTTATATCCTTCACATACTTCAAATGATATAAACAAACACCTGTGGGATGATATATAAAATAGAGATAAGTTACAATATGATATAGAAATAATGTTAAAATCTAGAATTTGTAGCTGTCATGAACTTGCATATTAGAATACATACTTTACTGTGAATATAATTATGCCTAGAACCATAATATGGGTCAGCATCGAAATCTACTACAGACTGTCATTAATTCATATCCTATAGTGTCAGATGTTTTTGAGAGCCACATACCTCTTATATTAGAAGTTTGAAGTTACATTCAAATGTAATTTAAATTTAGACTCAAGAGTTTAATACAGTGATGCAGATAGAAACTATAGAATTTGGTAAGACCAACATGGGTGGGATTATTATAAATGATACTGCAATTAAAAGTTGTCTGCAGCCCTTTTATATCAAACAAGCAATTTCTCTTGCAGGAATTGCCTAAAACAGTTGAAATCGTGTATTTTGTTGTTGTTTAGGTTTTTATTGGTTCTTTGTGAATTTTACATCATGCACCCCAATCCAATTCATCTTTTTCACCCGTTATACGTGCTCTTCACCCTGGCAACCTCCTTCACAAAGAGGATAATATATACTATTGTGGAAGCTGTCACAATGTCATAATATGTCCCATGGTATATGCTTTTGTTTATACTTCTTTGCTTGCAAATAGTCATTGCAATGACTCACTCATCTGGTACAAGGCCTCTGGCTTCTGATACTCTATTGATACTGGAAACTCACTGCGACTCCTCACAGATAACCTTTTGTTGTTCTGTGTCTTGGAGATCCTACAGTTTTGGATCTGTAGGACGAGCTCCTTCATGCACTCTAGCAGTTCATTAATGAAGTAGATGTGGGAGTGGGCCATTCAAAGCCCTGATTTGGGTGTGAGAGTTACCTGAGCTGGTCAGCGCACTGGCTATCCCACTCCCATGCCCTGGAGGCCAGCTAACCAGAAACCCCTTTTTCCAGGGCCAGTGTGTACCCTGCTGCCCAGGAGAGGTACGGGGCCACTTTCTTGAGTGTTGCAGCTAGAACTAGGACATGACTAGTTCCTTCACTCTTACAATCCCAGGCCATGTATCCTGCCTGCCATAAACATAAAGAGGGAGTCTAACATTCAGTTGGGCTACTGCTCAGCAGACAAGAGGCAAGGCCAACTCTTCCACACTTATGCCCTCAGGACTGGCTCACTTGCAACACCCATATCCAAGGCCATCTCTACGATGCTGTCTAGGTGAGGTAAGAACTCCCCTCCTGGATGCTGTAGTAGATGAGGGGCAAGACCAGCTCTCCCGCTCTGATGCTCTGATATCTCCAGGGCCAGCTCTCCTGCCTACCATTGGTAGCACAAGGTGATGAGGGTGAAGGAATAACATCTCTCTGTAGCCCATGTCACTGTACGGCAGACAATTGTTGGGGCCAGATCTTACATGCTCACACACTCAGGGCTGACCTGCCTTGCCCATTCCCCCACCAGCTCTACTGTGCTGCCCAAGTGAGGTGTAAGGCCTGGGCTCCAGAGTGCAGCAGCAATTGATGAGGAGGGCCAGACCTCCTGCTGTGGGTCCCTGTTACAGAGGGAGTCCCACAAAGATTTCCAGCCTGGCTGGGTGTGGGAGTCTGGGCCAAGGAGATAGAGTGCGAGCAGAGAGGGGGAGTCCCCTCTGCTGCTGCTGCCTCTGCTGGTGTCTCTACTGTTGCCATCCAGTCACTCTCAGGTGCTGCACCTGTTCCTCTGTGATGAGCCGGTCCAGGCTGGGCCTACAAGAAGCTGGCTAGCTAGCAAGAAGGGGAGGGTCCTGAAGGTGCTTCAGGAGAGCAGATCTCTTTCCAAGTGTTACAGAAACACTCAGACAACAGGATGATTCTCACACACCTTTACTTCTCCCGAATAGGGCCCTTTTATACAGTTTTGGGGTGGCAGCAGATAACACCTATTGGCTTGGTCTGAGAGCTTGGAGATACCTCATCTACATGTTGAAGAGCCTGAGGCTTTGTTCTGTGACTGATGGCCATAGACCTCTCTGTGGGAGGGGCTGTGGAGAGCTGAAGGTAAGTGAAAGGAACCAGGGCCCAGGAGCAGAGCTGAACACCTGCTGTCCAATTAAGGTTCAAGGTTTGAGGCCTGTGCTCGATCAGGCGCCCAGCTGCCTCTCACAGCCCACCGCCCCATATCCTGCTCTCCTGCTCCTACCAGATGCAACTCTCCTGTCCTCAGCTGGTGGTAATGGTGAAAGTGAAAGAAGGAGTTCTCTCCTTTGGCAATGGCATTACATAGCAGGCAAATGGTAGTGTCAGCTTTCCCACACTCACACCCTCCAGGCAGCCTTGCCTGAACCCTCACCACCAGGGTCAGCTAAACTGTGCTTCCCGTACAAGGTGCAAGGCCCACTCTTCTGAGTGCTGCAGCTGGTAAGGTGCAGGCTAGCTCTCCTACTTCATGACCCCAGGGCAGGTCTCCCGCCTGCTGTAGGTGGTGAGGGACACGGAATCATGTTTTGTAGTCAGAAAATGAATGGTTAAGTCCCAAGTTCTTCTAATTACATATCTTGTCTTCAAAGATTCAGATGCTTAAAACACTTAGACATACCATGTAATAGCAAAGGTTTTGAAAGAGATAATATGAAATTCTTGGTTTCAGGATATATTGATGTTAACATTAATGGGGTGTAGCAACACCTTTATATGGGTTATGATGGTGCACATACATGTTCCCAGCACTCAGATATCTGAGGCTGGCAGCTTACAAGATTGAGAATAACCCGGGGTATATAGTAAGCCTAATGTCCAAAGTGAGGAGAAAAAATGTTACACTTATTCATATGGCTCTGTGGTCTGGTAGTCAAGCTTAGCAACTGCATATGTAGTATTTGATACTTAATGAGGAGGCAAGTAGATATGTCTCAACAGTGGTTGTCTGAGCTCTGGCATTGTCATGGTTTATCTACATATGCCAGTTGGCATAGGGCGATAAAAAGTTTTGAATAGCTTAGGGGTAATGATAAGTCATGCATAACTTCAGTTAAAAAAAAATAATAATCAAACCTAAGAACTTCATATCTCCCCCAAAGGCTACTTGAAAGTTAACCATCCTGCTGTGGGCTAACTGAACTTTTGAAGAGGTATGTGGCACGAAAGTGAGGAAATAAAAGCAATGCTACTTTTACTCCAGAAAAGAAGGAAAGAAAACACATCCTGTTAATCAGAAACCCAAGTTACTATTCTGATAGAACAATTACACACAGGACTCTTATCCAACAAAAAATACTGGTATGTTCAAAATAGTTGTGAATAACTCCTAAATGTTGACATTCTCCAGACAAGAGAGGATAACTAGAAATTTCCTGAAATTAACTGTCACATAGATCATAACTTGATTTAAAACTTAGAAGTTTTGATCATTAAAATTAATTAAGAATTATAGTGACCGAACTGTAAAAATATAAAAGTAATAAAAAAAAGTATCACGTTGTCAAAAGACAGTTGTAGGGACTGGAGAAATGGTTCAGTGATTAAGAGCAATTGTCATTCTTGCATATGGTCTGGGTTCGGTTCTCAGCATGCACATAGACACAACAGTCTAGATGCCGGCTTACATGAAGACAGAACACACATACACATAATACAGCAAAAGGCAAATCTAAACACATTCAAAATGTATAATGGAAACTAAAATATGCTTATAATTAGATATCATAAGGCCATAACTTATGAATAACTTTTAAATTTGTGCCTATGAGTTAGATTTCATTTATACACGAAGAAAATAAAAATTTAAATATATTGAAATCAACGAGAAAAGTAAATTTTAGGCATGTGTTTAATAATTTAAGGCAATAAAACCCACATACCTTCAAAATACAGAATGAAATAAAAACATAGACTTGAAAAATTAAAATATATATAAAGAAATTATCGAATAAGCTAACCCAGGCAAATATCAAGCATAACAAGTGAAAAATGAATCTATATACAATCTAAAATAAATATTAAATATAAAATTGAAGCATTAAATAAATCTACATGTATATATTCCATGTATATATGGAATATAAAAATTTTAGAACAATGACTTAGGAATATAAATTTGAAATATAAATAAAATGATTGCATCTACCATTAAATAGAAATTAACAGTTTAGGTAAATACTAAAAATTTTAAACAGACTGGTATGAAGAATTTGTATTCAAATAACATTCAACCTATACAATCATACCTTTCTAAACTTCACTATATAATTCATAGTTACCATACCACAATTGTGGTGTATTAAGCTAAAATAAAAATAGATGCCAGATATATTTACTCAATTTCTAAGTCAGTTATGAAAGAAAATCAGAGAACTGTTGTATAAGAGAAAGAATATTGTATACACTAATCTGGCCTTATCAATTTAATAACAAAGAAGTTGATAATTAGCTAATAAAACCTAGTTCTTCAACTATGGATAAACCAGGATCAGTGAGGCTTGAGTATAGCATTTTAAAATTGCTAATCAAGATTTGTCATAATAAAACTTACAAGAGAGAGAAAAACAAACAATATTGCCAGAGAGGCTAAAAGGTTTTCCCTTTAGTCTTGTGCATGGGGAGAGCATAAAGACTACATGTTGTAGGACATATTTAAAACTGGGGCACCTGATCTTGTTTGTTTTTAATCAGCTGCCATCTTCCCGACCAGACAAGGCCTGTGGCCACAAGCAGTGGCATATTTTCGCAGCTGCTCAGCTCAGGCCATCGCCTCAGGCCTCTGGCTCAGGAGGCCAAAGATACTGGCCCTGTTACTCATGAGACACCAATGTGGGAGATGACTCTGCCAATCTTCCATGCTGTCTCCACAAGGCTGAGCTGAGCCCAGACCATCCCACCAAAAGAGTATCCAATGGCTTTATATATTTGGTAATGCTCAAATAACAAGATGCTCACACAATTAGAAGTGTTAACCAATTAACAAACCTAGGTATAAGTTGTTACCCAGGACTGATCTCGGTATATGTGTGGTCATCTATGGCTCCTACATCTCTCCTCCCTAGTTCCTCCTTTTCCTTCTTCTTCTTTCTCTTCTTACTCCTTCCACCTTAGCTCCTCCCAACTTGTGGGGAATATATGCCACTACAAGTACAGTACAATACTTTAAATTAATTTTTACTGAGAATAAAAGACAAAGATAACCAAATTACTCATTTTTACAATGTTATACACTGATTTGAACTGTTACAAAATTTCCTAATTAATGTCAGTCATCAAGATCTCTTTACACATTGCTTTGTTAATCACCCCTGGATGGTCTTCATTTATAACAGCACTGTGTAGGATGAAATCTGTAAGTCAGCATGCAATTTGGTATATTATAGTTCACATTCTAAAACTACTTCTGAAATATATCTTGGAAATACATTATTAAAGTAAAAGAAACATTTAAAAGTTGTATTAAGTTATACAGATAGGTTTATCAAATCAGAATAAATCTAATTAGAAAATGAGAGTGCCTAATTTAGAATGATAAAAACCTTATTTAATCCTTATCTCAAATGAAATTTGGTGATTAGCTGGTTACTGTGCAAGGTTTAATTTAGTTTAAAATATATAAATGGTAGTTCTAACTTCCTTTAAAAATGTTTAGCATAGAATCTATTAGGAATTTACACCCCTGAGTTTACAATCAACTATTTCAGTACAAAATTAGAAATACCTCTCCTTTGGAAACAAACAAACCAACAACAAGTTGCAATAAAAATTAGTATTCCCCATCTTTCTCACTACCCTTTCGGCTGTGGGAATATATGGAATCAAGAAATACAATATATTTTACACAGCTGAATTTTTAGAGAGAACGGTATAGCAGTGCCTCAAGCCATAATTTGTAATAGCATACTAAAACACATTCATCAACCACAGATGGAGCTAGAAGTGTCTGCAGAACAGAGCTGGAGATACCTGTAACTGAGATGTGTTCCAAGGTAATAAAGGCAGTTGGCAGAATCCTCACCAAATGTTCCCGCTGGAGTCTCTGGCTCCCTTCAAAGGTTGCATCATGCTGGTGCCAGATCTGACCTGATAATGTGCAGCAGCATGATACTCTAGGTGTGCATCCTATATTCTGACCATTTAATAGTGAGCCCATGCTTTTTAACACTAGATTCTTTTCTATAGATTCTCTAACCTGAGGTGATTTTTTTTTTCTCAACGTGTTTGGGCTAACCTAATGGTTCATAGAAAACTATCTTGCAAATTTTAATATTTATTGGCCTATGGGCTTTGGTGGAATTAGATTTTGGCAGAGTCTATTAATACCTGTATATAAGCCAGATGAAGTGGTAATCTGTGTACTTGGAAGGTGAAAGCACAAGAAACAAGAGGTCATTATTAGCTGCCTACTCTTAATGGAAAGCCAGCTTAAATTTAATAAGACACTGTCTCAACAAACAAACATAATCCATTTGTCGATCTAAATTTATTCTTAAAAATTCTTACAATTGTTACATTATCATTTATAAAACCAATTTTAAAATTGTGAAAGGTTATTTGTTAAAAAAAAATCTATTCACAAGAGACTAGTAATGATGATGAGTGGCCACTATTTTTCCTGTTGCATAATTCTAAGAAAACTCTTTGTCTTAATGTTCGAATGTTGTGCTGAGACTTCTACTCTGAGATAGCCACATCACTATGAAAATTGGAATCTACAATTTTCATTAGCAGCACATCCTTGAGCAGAATCCTTTGAGTTCTCTCATATCATTTTTGATAATAATATTAATGATGAAAGTTACTCAATGCACTGTTGACTGACTGTGCCTTAAAAACCGTATAAATATGGAGAAACATAGAGAATAGTCTTATTTTAACTCTCCAGCCACTGACTTCAGGTGGATTTGTAGAAATGCTCCCAAATTCTAAACAACCACAAAGTCTGAACTCTCTCCCATTATCAGAAACTATCCTGAGTTGTTATGTGAGTTTTCCTGGAGGTATGTGAATAAGATACCCTAGAAGGATCACCAAGAAATCATTAAAGAAACAATATCATTTATGTATAGTTGGTCAGCCAACGTATTTATAAGAATTACTGACAGGAGAATGGGTAAAGGTTGCTCATAGAAATATTAGTGACTCAAATACACACACAGACACACAGACACACACACACACACACACACACACACACACACACACACACACACACACAGGGGGGGGGGGGGGGGGAGGAAGGGAGGGAGAAGGAGAGAGGGAGGGAGGGAGGGAGACAGACATAGCAATCTCATTCAAAAAGAAAGAGTGGGGCGCTCTGGGCGTGTTTGTGGTATGGGGACTTCCTTGTGGAGACGAGGGAAAGATGTATGGGATGTAGAAGAGTCAGAGGGCAGAGGGTGGGTTGGGACAGGGATCAAATCTGGACTGTAAAAAAAGATTAAATAACATTTTCAAAAAGGAAGATAACTCATGAAGTCTTCATCTTTTGATGTTCCTGTACAACTTATATATATAACTTTATTGGCCAGTCCCATATCCCTAACAGATGTTTCCTACTTTTACACAGAAGGGGGGGATTTATGGGTATGTGCTTTTCTGAGCTTCCTCAGTCTTACAGGTCTTCCTACTGGAATAAGTAAATTTCAATTCAGAGAAAATAGCTGGCTTTACACAACTGGCTACTCCTTCCTCGTGTCTTTTAGATTGTATCTAATATTCCTTCTATGACGAGCTTTGTTTTTAAATTATTTTTAGCGATGTGTTAAAGCTAACCAAATGTTTCAGAAAAAAAAAAAAACTGCCTTGCAAATTTTAATATTTACTGGTCTAGGGGTTCTGAGGACATTAAATTTTGGAAGAATCTGTTAATGTTTATAGATTAGCCAGATGTCGTAGTGATATAAATATATGATTATGTTCTTTTTTCTTTGAAAGGGAATTGGGACATTATGCTTGAGTAACAGATATTTCTTCCTTGAGGTTTGACTGGTTTTAATCCATGCAATACGTGGTGGTTACTCACTAGAAAAAAAGAAAAAGAGACCAAGTTTATCTCCATTACTAAATTGTCATCCATTCTCAGCCATAGGCACAATATTTAAAAGATTATTTGACAGGTATAGCATATCTCTTTATGAGAATAACAGCAGTCATTTCTTTGCTGGGGCCTAAAATCTGCCCAGTCACAGGTTTTTACTCTGGCTTACAGTACTAGTTCAAAGATTCCCCTTTGTGGCAAAGGCCTTAAATTCAATCAGAATACAGTTAGTACTAGCTATAACAACTGTGTCATAATTACACACAGTAGGTACTTCTTATTGGCTCTCTGTTGGTATCTTATTATATAGTCTATTACTGACAGAAATGTATATGAAAAAATAGCCTGAATAGACTGCATGATACTTTCCAGCTCCTCAAAAGACAGCTAATAGAGGCCACGTTTCCAGCTCAACTTCAACCTGATTCTTTCATAACCTTAACCAGTGCGGCTTGGCTCTGTTTTCTACATGCAACCAATATTAGTGGCGATAACATTTATATTTTGCAATGCTTCCTGTCCAACAATTTATGGGGATGCAGTCTAACTCAGTACTGGGATTTTCATTGAACTTTATGGCTATTAGTGTCTTTTCCCATCTGTGTAGGCTGCTTTCCTTCAAACTCTTTACTGTTTTAATTATCCTTCCAGATGGTTTTAGAAATATGTAAGACACTCAAAGGTTACCATCATATAATGAAACTTTATTTTCTAAAGGGGAGGTGATATCTCTAAAGATCCATCATCATCTGTTCCCACCAAATTCAATTTGTCTTGGACAACAAAGGGATTTTTAAAAAAGCCAAGGCATCAGGAAAACATCTTATTATTTGCACCAAAACTTTCATCAAAATGCTGAGTACTCAAATATAGATAGGAAGACTATCACACATAGCCTTTGATAAACCACATTTTCTATGGGTTATTATCTGCTCACCCAGGGGTGCTGCTGTTGATGTGACTCTGACATTCTTAGCAGGGTAATTCCCAGCCAGGTTCCAGTGCAAGGGCAATCTTTGTTTCCCCCTAAGCTGACAGTCAAGGTTCGGACAGAGTTTGTGGCCCAGCACCCTGATGTTTGGTTCCTGGACTAGGTGAGCAATCACCACTCCAGTATATTTTATCATAGGGGTAGGGACTGGGTCATGCTCAACATAGATTTTATGGCATAAGTCCCCACTCCCAGGACAAGCTTAATAATTTTCACCTGTGATGGTTTATCCAATTTACATTCTATAAAATGATACTCAGTCCTTACAGACTTCCAGAAGTCCCAAGCACAGAATTTGGTTTTCTATCAAATCTTTATTTAGGAATTCCATCTTAGTGCAAATCCTGACATATTTGCCTGAAAGAGACTCGTTTATCTGCTTTGTCTTGCCCATTCTATCTTTGCTTACTTTATTTTAAAACTTAATCAACCATATTTACATGACAGCCCACATCCTTCAGATCTTTCGGACTGTCCTACATTGTAAATACGGCAAATCACTAAAGCATCATACCAGTCCTGGGGCTCTACTCAATTAATTTCCTCTTAATTCTCCTGTGGATACATCTTATCTTGATTAGGCATCAAAAAACATCTCTCTTATTGTGAATTCCCAGTAATGTCTGTCCTTCTTTGTCTTATAATTGCTGATATCCTTGAGGAATTCATCTGGCAATAACTATCTCTCCTCAGTGACATGTATGAGCAAGTCCACTGGAGAATGAGTTTCCTCACACTCCCACAGGTGAGGCTGCATTTGCCTCACAAGGATGGTTGGTCATGTTTTTAGCATGTGTACTTCCATGGCACTCAGACTGATCCTATTAGCTCCATGTCTTGCAGCCTCCTGAGCCATGTTCTTAGACTCTTTCATTTCTTTAAAGAAAATTTCCCAATTTAAGAAGTTCAGAAGTTCAGATGCTGATTATTTGTCAATTACTGATTATTTTTAGATAATCATTAAGGACTCCATTTATATGCGGCGACATTTTCAGCTTCCTAGATATTAAAGGTAAGGCCTTAGAGTATTTTTATTTGTGTTTACTCACTCTCTTCATTGTCTTATTCACCAAGCAAGAGTGCCTGCTTGGTGGTACCAGGAAAGGTTCTTTAACCAGGTTTAACTTTTATGATTCCCCCCTTCCCCAATCTTACATTCTATAAAACAAACAATCAACTCCCCAAACAAACAAACAAAAAACAACAAACAATAACAGCAAAAGTACAACTTTTTTTCATTGTGAATTTTTTTTATATTTTCCTTTCCAAATATGTGTCAAATAAGGGTAATGATATATTTTTTTTTATTTTAGTTGTTCTGATTAATTTTTGTCAATTTGACACAAAGTAGACTACTCTGAGAAGAGCAAACATCTGCTGAGGTATCACCTCCATGAGACTGGCCTATGAGCGATTTGGGGGAGGGGGAGCACTTCTTGATGGTTAACTCATATAGGAGGTCCCAGCCTAGTGTGGGTGGTACCATGCATAGGCAGGTAGGCCTGAACTACATGAGAAAAATAACTAAAAATGTCATAGGAAGCAAGTCAGTAAGCAGTTTTCTCTGTGGTTTTCCTTTCAAGTTCCTGTCTTGGCTTTTTTTCCATGATGGCTCATAACCTGTAAGATGAATAAACCCTCTCTTCCCCACAGTTGCTTTTGGTCATGCTATTTATCACAATAATAGAAAGAAAACTAATTTATTTGTTATATTTATTCCCTTGAGTGAGTAAAATTTTTGTGGGTATAAGGCTGTATATTTCATCACTCAGAGCAAAGGCTACAAAAGTGTCACCACAGAATGCTTATTCCACCATTCCATATATGCACATTACGGAATTGAAAATTGTATTCTCTAGTCCATCAACCATTTAGAAATCATCTCTGTATTTTTGTGGTAGAAATTATTCAACAAGGAGATATTGATTTTCGTACCATGCAGAGAATAGGTCCACCTTGAGAGTCTACCTAATGACATTCTATTCCTAGAGAACCAGTCCTTGGCTGCATTTTTTTTATAATCCATCACAGAGAGCAGGCAGTTTCTGCAATATGAAGAAGGCACACCATGATTAAAAACTGGCATACAAGTTCTTATAGCAGGATTACTTCCATGAACACTCTACGTTCAGATGGATCAACCTCAATTGCAAGGCAATAATCATTTCAGGAAACATCTGACAGCTCCTCTCCAAACAGTCTTTGTTTGCATGAGTCCTTGTTTGGCAAATATGTACCCTAGAGTTTGTAACTTTTAATTTTCTCAATAAAATAAAAAGGATAATAATTGAGAATGAGGAGGGAGGAGGACCTGAAACTATCTGAAGTTAGAGGAAACTATTTTAATGTGGTTATTTCCTCCAAATTAGAGCATCCTCTCCTGGAGGAAAGAAGAGGGCTTATAAGACTCAGGAGCCTTGGGAAAATAAGAAAGTTAAGGACTCTTAATTTCCTTTGGGACTTTATAAAAACAATTAAAAATTTTAGGGAACTTTCTAGTATAGCTAACTGCAACTTGCAGGAGGAGCCCGAGTGATGTAGCTGTAAAAAGTCATCATCTTGTTAGTTGACTGTTGCTCATCCTGTGGAGGCCCTGCCTGCTTTAAGGCCCCACAATCCTTCCTCTTATTTTCCTATAAGAGTATCCAAGGTCCATCCACTGTTTGCCTGTGAGTGTCTGTATCTGTCTGTGTCAGCTGCTGGGCAAGGCTCTCAAAGGACAGCATGATCTTGTCTGCAAGTATAACAGTAACATTAATAGTGTTAGGGATTGGTACTTGTTCATAAGATGGGTCTCAAATTGGGAAAATTATTGGTTGGCCATTTGCTAAGTCTTTGCTCTCTCCCTTGTGCCTATATTACTCGTAGACAAGATAAATTTGGGTTTGAAAGTTTGGTGGGTGGGTTGGTGTCTATTGCTCCATTGGCATCCCTGACTGGCTACAGGAGGTAGCCTCTTCAGGTTCCAAATCTCCAGCCTAGGTCACTCTCATAGGTTCTTGGGTGCCTCACTTATCCCATGGCTTTGTTCTTAAGAAACCCTCCACCTCCTCACCCCTGTCAGTCGCAGATTTCTATTTATTTTCATGGTCATCTAGCCATGTCTCCTGTCCTTCCCCAAACTTGACCCTGAATTCTCCATTTTCCTCCCCATAACCCCTCTATCCTAGATCCATCCCTCTATCTACCTCTTACGACTATTTTATTCATCCAAAGCACATACACAGGCTGGACCCTGCTCATATGTAGTGATGTGCAGCTTGGTCTTCATGTGGTTCTCAAATAACTAGAATGGTGGCTATCCTAAAAGCTGTTGCTTATACTTAGGGTATGTTCTGCAAGCTGGGGCTATCTTGTCTGATCTCAGTGGAAGAGGAAGCACCTAGCCTCATAGAGACTTGAAATGCCACAGTGGAAGGAATACACAGGGGTGCCCCCACTTGCTCAGAAAAGAAGGGAGGGGGCATGGGGGAAAGATTTGGGGAGGGGGTTACCAGGAGGCAGGGGCAGTGAGTGGGATGTAAAGTGAATAAGTAAAGAAAATAGGATTACATAAAAATAGTTATCTATGCTACAGTGAGTCTTTCTGGTAATGTACACATGTTGAGTCACCTATGATATTGTCAGGGACACCACCTCAAAACTAGACTTGGGTGGGGTTAAGTTGTTCCCTCATTTTGGAATTTTTTTTTTCAATGATAGATGTAAAATTGTTCACATTTCCCATAAAAGTCTATACTTTTTCCACTTTCCACTGAAGGTGGGAATGATTCTTTTAATCATATATTTCATGTGCTTGCACTGTTTCTTGCTGAAAAGTGTTTTCCATTACCATATATCATGGTGAATGGAAATCCTGAGAATAAAGTCACTGGTTATTTTTTAATTTCAGATACACAGTCTTCCCTTTGTTAACACAGAAGATTGGTTTCTAGATTGTCAATCCCACTGACACCAAAATCCAAGATACTGAAGTGTCTACTAAATAAAAGTGTAATATCACTAGATTTTAAGTCAACCTGGCACAATGTAACAATAAGAACACAGTAAGATGAACATACTGTAAAAGTGTGTAAGTTTAGAAAACCCACTGACTGTCATAGCTTCACAACAAAGCACCCTGAGCAGTATTGGAAAAGTATTGTGCTTATGTAACTTTTTTGGCCTAGCAGTATAACAGAGTTATGTCATGAAAGACTGTTAGCCTTGTAAAAAATCGAAATTCAAAGCATAGTTTCTATCAGATGCATAGACATTTGTACCACCTCAAGGTTCAAAGTCTATAAATCTAACCATTACAAATAAGGAGTCATCTAACAGAATGTAAGTTTCATTTAAATCATTACACTATATTTTTTTCAGAAAACAAAGAAAAAAGAGTATCTTTCTGTTTAAAAATATTATTAACATGCAATTATTTGAACAATTCAATGCACAACCTTTGGAAATGGAGGGCTAAGTGTGTCTCAACTCATTGTATAGTAACAGCAGGATCTCATTTTGAAGATGAGTATTTGCTTTGGTCAGTTCACAATCTTATAACAAAGTATCACAGGATTTGTGATATAAGTGGAAACTTTCTTTCTTACAGTTTTGGAAGCTGAGAAACCCAACATCAAATTAGTGTTATCACTAGTAATATGTACACAAGGGGTCTGGGGATTGCTCATCAGTAAATCACTTATACTGCTCTTTCAGATAATCTATATTCAGTTCCAAGCACCCATATGTGAAGTTTATACCTACCTTTAAGTCCAGCTCCAGGAAATCCGATTTTCTTTTCTGTCCCAAATAGTAGGTCATGTGCCCATATTTACACACACACACACACACACACACACACACACACACACACACATATATATTTTTTAAATACAATTAGGGACAGAAAGATGGACTAGCAGTTGGAAGCATGAGGTACTCTTGCACATTTGAATCACAGAATCCACCAGTACTTACATAGTTGACTCAAAACTGCCTGTAACTCCAGTTCCAAGGGGATCTAAATATTATATATGTGAGTGTGCAGGCCCCTTTTAAGATAGCTGTTAATAGATTAGTATCCAAGTAGACACAGAACTCATATCTGTAGTAAAAACACATCATCTCAATAGGTCACACTTCCCAGAAGACCAAGTAGGACTTGCTTCATTCTCTCTGCTCTGTTCCCCAAGACGCAATCATAAGATGTAAGGCTGTGAAAGGGGTCTTGGTTTTGGTCAAAGTGCGGTGGAATAGATGCCCATCCCTTACAGTATACTCTGACTACTCTGCTAGAGCACAGACGCCACACGGCAGAGCAAGGCCCTACAATAATTGTTGTCCCTAGCATTGCAACAGTGTAGGTAATGGTGGCTGGAAATGCTGGAGGTTCTTCACACTGGGCTGTGGGTAAAGCCTCTGGGAAATGCTGAGAGTTCCTCCAGGGGGATGTTAGGCATGGCTGCTGTGGTTCCATGGTTCCTCACAGCACAGCCCTAATGACAAGAGAAAGTCCTTGGCTTTCCAAAACCAGTTTATTGGCATGTCCGATGATGGTTGAGTCTGGATGTGCACCCCCCCTGAAACTCAGGGCAGTCCTGAGTTAAATAAGGAGGTAGAGAGGGGGGAGGGACTGTGGAAGAATGCTTAATTGGCGCTACCCTCTGGCCTTCATGTATCTCATTAGTATGTAACTCTTTCTAGGGCCTGAGGCCTGATGGCCATAGACCTCTCTGTGGGCGCAGCTGTGGAGGGTTGAAGCTAAATGAAAAGAACCAGGGCTCCGGAGCAGAGCCGAATGATCCGGGGTTCCAAGCTTATGCTAGACGGAGCACCCAGCTGCTTCTCACAGCCCACCACCCCACAGCCCCACACAACAGCACACCATTCTACCCTTTGCCCTGTCCACACTCTTGTGAATCCCTCATAGCACAGCCCCTGGCCTCTTTTTTTCTCCTCATTGCTATGTCTCAGACCCCAACTCAGCAAATACTGCCACCCCTCTTTATTTCCTTCCCTACCCACTGGACACATGTGATGGAAGATCAAGTCGGCAGCCCCACACCTTCTCCATTGTTTTTGTTCTCCAGATGCTGTCTTCAGGGACTTCCATACCACTGCAAAAGTACACCAGTACAGCCTCCTCTCTCCCCTGTCCACACCTCCTTTGAGTCTCACAGACCATCCCTCCCTGGCCATCCTTCCCCCAGCCTTCAATATCAGTGAGTATTCTCTCTGAAACACACTAGGCAAACATGCCAGTAAAACAAGCAAATCTCAGCCCCTCTGAAAATCCAGAGAGAAAACAGAAACCAAGGAAAAAATAACAGACCAATGAAGACAAACACAAATCAATCAAATTCTTCCAGCCAAGCAAGATGCCCACAGAAAAGAAGGCCAAGAGGACAATGGTGGTCCTGGCCTCCATTGTCAAGAAGAAACAGAACACAAAATGGTGGTCAATCCTTTGTTTGAGGATGGTACCAACACCTTTGGCATTGGGCAGAGCATCCAACCCCAAAGAGATCTTAAGGCTTCTTCAAATGGCCACACTAAATCAGACTGCAGAGGCAAAGGACCATATTTTATAAGTAGGTCAAAGTACTTCTTGTCATTAATCAGATCACACAAGCTCTAGACCTGCAAACAGCTACCCAGCTGTATATCTTTGCTCTCAAGTAAACGTAACCTGGCCACATTATTATCAAACTATAAAAGTAGATAAAAAAAATATTGAAATTGCAAGGAAAAAGTACCAAGTAACATATAAAGGCGCATTCATTAGAATTACTCCTGACCTCTCAATAGAAACTCTAAAAATCAGAAAGGCCTGGACAGATGTGCTGCAGACCCTAACAGAAAACTGGTGCCAAACCAGATAACTATACCCTGCAAAAGTTTCAATTACCATAGATAGAGAGAACAAAATAACGCATGATAAAATCAAACAAATATTATGAATTGTGGTAAATCTCCAACTCAAATAAGACTGGTCAAAGAAAACACAGCTCAATAATTATAAATATAAACTGTATACCTAGATTGGGGAGATTTACCATTACACTACTTTATTCCCCAGCTATGAGATCCCTTATAACTTGTGGTTTTTCAGGCCACCTACTTCTCCTCCATTGTCCTTCCACCTTTTTCTCCTCCTTCATCTTTTTCACTCTCCCCTCCCCCAAACCCTTTTTCACTCCACCTCCTCTTCTACTGCCCAATCACTGGCTCTAGCCTTTATTTTACAAATTAAGGTGGGCAGAAGGTTCACAAGTAGTCACCTGTGTACTGATTCACTCCTCCTCTGCAGCCCCTCCCAGGAAATGGGAATTAGCATCAAAATACAAGACCAGGGCTATCCACAACAATTATGCATCTACAAATCTAGCCCTACAGAAGGCAATGGATGGAAAACGCCAAATCAAGGAGATTTTAACTACATCCATGAAAACACAGGAGATAAATAATCTCACATCTATAAAACCAAAGGAAGCAAAATATTCACATAGACAACCAAACAACCAAACCAAACCAAACCAAACCAAACCAAACCAAACCAAACCAAACCAAAAACCAGGGGTCTCTCAAAATCACTGATCTTAGTTCTCCAATAAAAAAGACACAGGCTAATGCAACAGAGCCTAGAACAGAATTTTTTTTCTGGTGTATCCAAGTACTATACCTTGGATAACACCAAGGATAGATATTAAATCAAGCTAAACGTTTGGTAAAAGATAAATATACCAAACTTTGGGCCACAATAAAAGCGGTACTAAGAGGAAAACTCAAAACATATACATTCTTATGGGATACAATGGAAGTAGAACAAAAAAGGATGTTCATAGCACTAAGTGAATATATAAATACCACAACAAAGAAACAAATAAAAACCCAAAATCTGGAAGAATCTCATACTAGCAACTTAACACTTGAAAAGCTCTAGAGCAAAGAGGTGAAAGCTCAGACAAGAGGAGTAGATGGCAGGAAATAGTCAAATTGAAGGATGAAATCAGTAACATAGAAACAAAAAGAATAATACAAAGAATCAATTAAATAGAGTTGATTCTTTGAGAGAATAAACAAGGCAAACAAACTTTATTCAAACTAACACCAAAACAGAGTATACTGAAATTAATAAAATCAGATACAAAGAGGAAAATATGATGAAAGACACTGAGGAAATATAGAGAATTATAAAGACATACTTTAAAAAAATCAGTGCTTCGCAATGTTGGTAAATCTGAAAGAAATGAATAATAACTCACTATAATCAAAGTGGACTCATCCCAGAGATTCAGATATTCAACGTACAGAAATGAGTAAATGAAATCTACCATATGAACAAACTGAAAAAAATGTGAATCTCATCTCATTAGATGCTGGAAAAAGCCATGAACAAGACGAGGTTGTTCATTTTCTCCATATTTATTCAATATAGAATTTGAAATTCTAGCTAGTGCAATAAGGCAACAGATCAATGAGATACAAATTGAAAAGAAGAAGTCAAAGTATCATTATTTGCAAATGTTATGATTGCCAGGTCTGTCCTGGCCACAAAAGAAACAATGTGACAAGGTTCTCATTCCCAGAACAGAGACAGCAGAGTATGGGTATTGAGTGCTGACAGTTGCTGTATGTATAAGACTTGCTTGTATAATAATATTTTATTATGTGCCTCCTTCAGGGAATTTTTTTCCTGCCAAGATTAATGACTTCATGATAATTAGAACAACACAATTCCAGGAAGCAAGAATACGTCTGATGTTCCACAGCAAGATGATAAGAGTGTGACCTTCAGGACATCCCTTAAGGCTAAGGATAGTCCCATAGGAAAGGACTATGAAAATAAGAGTTAAAGAATATATAAATCTATTTCCAGTTTTCTGAGGAGCCTCCAGATTGATTTCCAGAGTGGTTGTACCAGTTTGCAATACCACCAGCAATGGAGGAGTGTCCCTCTGTCTGCACATGCTCTCCAACATGTGCTATCACCTGAGCTTTTGATCTTAGCCTTTCTGATTGGTGTAAGGTGAAATCTTAAGGTTGTTTTGATTTACATTACCATGATCACTAAGGATTTTAAATATTTCTTTAAGTGCTTCTAAGCCATTCAACATTCCTCTGTTGAGAATTCTCTGTTTAGTTCTATACCTCATTTTCTTGATTGGGTTGTATGGTTTATTGGTGGTTAGCTTCTTGAGTTCTTTATATGTTTTGTATATTAACTCTTTATCAGATGTGTGGTTAGTGAAGGTGTTTTGTTTTGTTTTGTTTTTTATTTATTTTTCTTTTTTTTTTCCCCAATCTGTCAGTTGCTTATTTGTCCTTGCCGTTACAGAAGCTTTCCAGTTTCATGAGTTCCCATTAATTCTTGATCTTAGAGCCTGAACCATTGGAGTTTTGTTTAGGAAATTTCCTCCTGTGCCAAAGAGTTCAAGGCTCTTTCCCAGTTTTTCACTAAATAAAACAAATTGTAATCCATAGTGTACTTCATTGCTCTTATGCACAAAGAAGAATCTAGTCTTAGTATTTTAACCTGACAGTGAATGTGTTGGGACATATCTTCATTGTAAATTAGAGAGTATATGTATGATGGAATATTGCTTAGGCACATCAAAGAAAGAAATTTTAGATGGGTATATATTCCATAGTTCTTTTTCTGGGATTTTGATCATTCAGTAAGATTGGTAAGCCTGGCAGCGACATGATTCTCCTTCAACAGCATGATAAGCCAACTCTGAGAAAAACTGACCCTTTTGCCTTATGTACTCTTTGTGGAAAATGTGGATATACACTCTCTCTAAACAATGAATTAGAAATGGACTTGCTAATAAGTAAGAAATGCTAGTATAGCAAGGCTGATTCAGAAATCCTTAGGCATGGAATAAACTGGAAATTGTTTTGTATTGTATTGTATTGTATTGTATTGTATTATATTGTATTGTATTGCTGCTTCCTGACATACAAAGGGCATAAAGAAAGTCTGTTTTTTATCTTTATGAATATTTAATAGTCTTTAAATATATTAAAATAAGAAGCAGAAGGAAATTCTGACATTTGCAACAACGTGAATGACCTTAAAGGTATTATGTAAAGTAAGTCAGAAAACCAAAGAGAAATAGTACAGTACATAAGCTCATTTATTCATAGAATATAAAAGTCATACATAGTCATTGAAAAAGAATACTACATAGTAGTTAGGAGATGATATAAATGAGGATGTGTTGGTCAGTAAGTCAAATTCCAGTTATATGATGAGCAAATCCTGTGTACATCTTGGTGACACTAGATAGCTATGTGGCCATTCACTAGTCAACTAAGTCAGCTCTTTCAAAATGAGCCTAAATATGGTGTGTTCATTCAGTTCTATAAGGATACCCTTTGCTCAACTTCATCTTATATAAAATGTGTTATTTGTTTACAAGCAATGTAGTTTACAATCCTTCTGCAAACATGCAAGAATGGATTGAAATGGGATGCTAAATATATATGCAGGATAAGGAGAAAACTCCCTTCAAGGTGGAAGTTCTTACAATGGGCAAACTGCCGCAGACAAATAGTTCCCTGGAGATGCTGCTATATCCAAGGGCACTGTGTCAGCTGAATGTGTGCTTAGCAGTACTCACCCACCCCTGGCCAGTCACATACGAAATACAGGGTATTGTTTAGTAAGTTTAATTCCTGCTAGGACTGCCACTTTGTCTATTAATGATTCAAAATATGGTCATTTAGAAAAATTAATAAATGATATTTATATAGCACAAAATTTAATTTTTCTCATTAGAAAGCTCATCTTCTGCTGATTTATCTCCTTGGCTAATAGTAAATGATGGAAATGTCTTATATTCAATGTCAACTTGATGATTCTATTCCTATATTTATCTAGTGAAAATAATTATTTCAAATTTACATGTTGTGTTTTCTGCAAGTCATTTACTACTTACTACACATTCATTAATCCACTCAGCTCAACAAATATATCAGCATTTACTTAAAATTTAAGAGTTTTACTCAAAATTCTGCCTACTGAAAATTTTATTTACACTTGTAATTTATGAGCACAGCCATGAAGAACTATAATATTGTTAAATGCATCACACAACACTAGCATGTCTTCAACATTTCAGGTAGAAATAGTGTCATGGTAGCACTTGACTCATTTTTTAAAGATTTATTTTCTACTCTTCTGGCATGCCATTTTTCATAATTCCTGATAGAACTTCTATTAATTTACTTGTTGTTATTGGCAAAGATATCAAGTAAACCAGAAAAAAAAAGATCTCCCTTTCATGGAGACCCTTTGAAGTCAGTGGCTTTGGGTTGTATATTTGATATAGTTAAGAAATTAAAACAAGTATGTTTAATGATGTAAGTGGAAGGCAATTTCTGCTGGTATTTATTAACACTGAGAGGATGAGTCACTGGATATTCTACTGTATTTCAGATTGCAAAAGATAGGTTGATTTGTTTCAGATGCAAAGTCAAATCTGATCACTTCCTAAGGTTACAATCACACTTGATGTAATTCATAATAATCCACACTTGCTCTTCATAGTGCATCAATGTTATGCATCAGTCAAATAGGCAAATTGGAAAAATATATGCTAGAAACCAGCTATCCATTATCACCATAACTATACTGTAATCTTCTAAAAATGTGGTATTAAAAAGATCTCTGTATTTTCATGGCATTTTAACTTTAATAATGTTGGAGACCAGAGACCCCTAGGCTGCCGGGGTCAGCCAAAGGTTAGAGGCTTTCCAGAAAAGGCGCAACCTTCACAGTTCCAGCAATGTCACAGCTAGACCTCAGAACTTCCTCAGAACGTGAACATTCTGAACGTTCCAACGATGAAGATAAGCAACAGCCTCAAGCCATAGATAACCGGACTAAGGACACTGGGCGGGGATGGGTGTTTTTACTTCCCTGTTTTAATTTTGCTTATATACTGCAAGCCTTGCCTCAAGTAAATGAGACCTTGACAACAGCTAGACTGACTCTGTCCGTTCTTCGCCGCTTGGTCTCCCTTCTCTCTCCCACCCGTGTCTCTTTCAGGTGGTGGCTACTCAGGGACCCTGTAATAACTTTGCCCGCTGGACGGGACATAATAACCCTCACATCATGGGAATTGGAAACAGATTTGATGCTATTTCATGTCATACTGTGTTTGTATCATACCATAGATATAAAGAAAACAGTTCATGACATACTAGGAGTATAGTGAGAAATAAGGCATTTTGTTTTTGTTGTTTTGATTGTTTTATTTGTTTATATTACAAATGTTGCCTCTATTCCTAGTCCTCCTGCAAGAGTTTTTCACTTCATCTCCTTTGCCTCTGAGAGGTTGCTCTCCCATCCACTCTTACCTTCCCTTACCTTCAGATCCCCCTTGCCTGAGGCATCAAGTTTCTACTGGACTAGGCACTCATTCTCTCCCACTGAGTCCTGACAAGGAAATTCTCTGCTACATATGTTCTGGGTACCATGGACCAGTCCAAGTATGCTCTTTGGCTGGTGGCTTAGTCTCTAGGAACTCCAAGAGGTCCAGATTTGTTGATATTGTTGGTCTTTATATGGGGTTGCCATCCCCTTCAGCAACTTCAATCTTTTCCCTAACTCTTCCATAGGGGTCCCTGACCTCAGAACCAAATTACTGGCCCAGCTTTTCTACTTGATGGCAAACATATGGTATTTTAAATTTTGTGGAATAAATTCCAGTTGAATAACTATATTTATATATCTCCCACACTGATATATCATATTCCTTTTTTTCTTATCCAGTGGTAAATGAAAATTGTATCTAAGCTACAATTTCAGAATATAAACATCTTACAGTGTAGCAGGATTCTTCTCAAAGAGGAAACAAATCACTAATTTCTTTTCAAGCAAAACTATTTTGATGTCTGCTACTACATTGCCATCTATAATGACCACTGTATTCATCTTGCCTTTAGCAATTTAGTACTGCAAATTAGTCACTAACATTCTGAAACACGTCACTTTTGATGAATCACAGAAAACTAAGTATCTGGTCACAGACCTCAAGCCATTTTACTCTGCAGAGAGTGTCAACACTTGGCATTGTAGCAATGACAGACTCAATCAATGCAGTTCCTATGCTGTGAGTGAAGGAAATATCTTCTGAACACTTTCACTCAAACACTTAGGACAAAAAGCAGAAGTGGTCACAGGAAAACCTGATCTTATATTTCAGACTTCTCAAATCCATGTCACCCTGTGTTGTAGTACAACACTTAAAATGTATAATATTCCTTTTATTCTAATTGGTTCCATTTGTTTTAATGCTTCCGACTTGTAAAAAGTCTGTAATTTTCTTTGTACTTTTAGAGACAGTACAGACATCAAAATGATAATAAAGAACTTATAATATTTATTAACAAATATGACTATCCAACATTATATCATTATGTCATCAATCACGCTCAGGAAGTGGTAATAAACACTGGCAAATCCATAAGACATTCAATGCTACTAACAGAATGCCGACTGTATCTTACCACTTGAGACCTTCTGATTTGGATTTGATTTTTTTGGGTTAACCAGTTATCTTTCTTCTTCTCTTATCCTCAGGTGCTGGAGATTGAACCCAGGTCTTGCCCATGAAAGCCAAACAGTGCCCTTCTGTTTCTATCATGGTTCACATTCGTCACAAATTTACCAACGGGAAGCAGTTGTGAAGTACTCGAAAGAAAGAAGAGGAGAGCGTGGGAGTGAGAAGAAAGAAGAGAGAAAACTGAGCATTCTGCCTCTCTTTCCTACCTTCAATGACGAGTCAATCCATGGACTCACATCCTTATTAACTTTAGGCCAGTGTAAAGGTGCTGCTCCTACAAAGATAGCATTCATCTAGTTCAATCTTAGTAAAAAAATCTTTGCTTTCTCTTCTCCTTCCTTCTATGTATTACAGTGCAGATGATGTTGCCTTCTACTGCTAATTTTAGTAATAGGTAGCCCATAATCTCTATCATTTTTATCAGCCTACCTACTTAACTAATTACTTGAAATAATTTTCTGGACATGGAGTACACAACATTTTATTTTTCTAAATAGACATTGTCTCTTATATGAAAAAAGTCAGACTTAATTTCATTTTTGTTACATATGAGAAATACCCCTTTTCACTTTTATTCAGCTGCAAGCCTTCAGAATGTTATTCCATATTAAATGGAAGCAGGATTTAAGAGGAATGGGTACATTGAAGACATAATTTAATTTTAATCCATATATGTGAAGTAGCTATTTTCTAGTATAATAATAAACAAAGGCTTTGCTTCCACAATTAAACCCAGCAATCATCCCAGGCTTATGCACCTGCCTTTGCATCACTTTGCAGCTTTTTACAGAAGTCAACACTTTCTTTCTATGGCCATGACTGAGGGAGCACTAAAATTTGCCATTTTAAATCCTCCTCTAAAAGGTAATTACTCTTCAAATAAAATTTCATTTCTATCCAAAGGTAAAAAGAATAGTGATGGTCTGTATTTCTTATTTTTTGTTCCTCTTGCAACACACCAAAATAAAACTGACACATTTCATGTATGATTTGAGGAAGTTTTATGACAGAATTCATAAACATAAATGTAGATATAGAAATGTAGACATATTTCTGGGCACATACTCATTTATTAGTATGACTTGTGCAATATTAAGATAAGAAATTTAAATCTTATTCTATGGTATTGCTGATTTCACCATCTAACCACATTTTCTTTTAGCAGACTTCTTCACATCCCTGTTATTTTATTTGCGAAATATACCAGATTTATCACAAAATTTACTAATGTCTGTCATAGTGGTAAAAACTTGAATATATTTCTATAAGAATTATTATATTAAAACTGCCTTTAATTACTAGCCCACTAAGTGAACTGTGGTAAATAATCATCTGAGATAAGCAGTTGGAATGTTTGAATACTTGACCTTTTCCTCAGCTTGTCATTAATGCATGGAGTCTTGCTCTCCCACGCGGTTGATCACTGGGATGCATTTTTTAGTACCACTTTTGTGCATGCAGTTAACTCACTTCTGCCAGTCTTCAGCCAACCTATATAGCATTCCTTCAAGCATGTGAACTGTGTGTCCTGACTACTTGTATGTCAAGTTGACAAGCTGGAGTCATCTGATAGGAGGGAACCTCAATGAAGAAAATGCCTCCTTAAGATTCAAGTATAGAATATTTTCCTAATTAGTGATTGATGGGGGAGGGCTAGTCCAGTGTGAGTGCTGCCATCCCTGGGCTGGTCATCCTAGGTTCTGTAAGAAAGGAGGCTGAGAATGGGTCTTTGTATGTTTTTAATGGATAACAAATTGTTTTTTTAAAATAACATTATATTGAGTATGAAAACATTATAGAGAGAGATAATAATTTTAAATAGATGTTTATAAACCTTAGCATATATATTTTCTACTTTTATTCAAAAAGAAATTCAGGGACAAAGGGAAGAGCTGAAACTGATGGAAAGGCCATCCAGAGACTGCCCCACCTAGGGATCCATCCCATCTACTGACACCAAACCCAGACACCATTGCTGGTGCCAAGAAGTGCTTGTTGACAGAAACCTGAGAGGCTCTGCTAGAGCCTGACAAATACAGAGGTGGGTGTACACAGCCCAACACTGGACTGAGCACAGGGGCCCTAATAAGAAAGTTAGGGCAAAGACTGTAGGAGCTGAAGGGGTTTGCAACTTCATAGGAGGAACAACAATATCAAACAACCACACCCTCTGGAGTTCCCAAGGACTAAATCAACAACCAAAGAGTATACAGGGTGTGCCTACAGAGCCAGCTGGATATGTAGCAGAGGATGGCCTTATCTGGCATCACTGGTAGAGGAGCCCCTTGGTCCTGTGGAGGCTTTATGGCCCAGGATAGTCGAATGTTAGGGCGCTGAGGCAGGAATGGATGGGTGGGTGGGGTAGCACCCTCATAGAGGCAAGGGAGAGGAAGGAGGGGATGGAGGCTTATTGAGGGAAAACTGAGAAGGGGGATGACATTTCAAATGTAAAGAAATAAAATAATCAATAAAAAATGAAGAAAAAATAAAGAAAGGAGGTTGAACAAGCCAGTAAGCAGTACTCATCCATGGTCTCTGCATCAGTTCCTGCCTCCAGGTTCCTGCCCTGTTAATTATCCTGTAAAGATCTCCTTTGATTCAACAATGGGAAGTGGAATTGTAAACTAAATAAACCCTTTCCTCCCAAGTTGCTCACATGTTACATAATAGTAATAGTAACTCTAACTATGATACTGTATTCTGGGATTATTTAGCTCATTTTTATTTCATCATGTTCACTTTTGATAAATACAAAAGCTATGGAATTTTTTGTATGTTGATTTCGTGTATTACTATATTTTTGAAAGTATTTATCCAATCTAAGAGTTTTCAAGGGGAATGCTTAGAATCTTTAATCATAAAAATACATTAACTGTGAAAGGTAAACATTTAACTGTGAAAGAATTTCTTTATTAAATTTCAAGGAAAGATGAAAACCATTTTGCTTTCTCCTAAAATTCTTACTTTAGGAACCTTAACGTATCGTGGCAATTCTTCCTGAAATAGGACAAAATGTTAACTACAGGTATACAGCAAGATTGAAAAATTCACATACTATACAGTTAAGACCTCAAATGAACTGATGTTTGAGGTGTGAAAAGTAAAAATTAAAAAGGAAAGAATACTTTTAGATACAAAAAAAATGCTGCAAAACAAACATTCTAATACTTGAAACAGAGGTCTAGTAATTTAGCTATATCAGATCATCAAAATGGCAGTATTAGAAGTCCCTTGGGACTAGGGAGATGGATCAGCAAGTACAGCGCTTGTCATGCTATCCTAAAGTTTGAGAATTCAAATATGGATGTAGTAGCTTGAACCTTTAGTGCCTGTGCTCCCATGGGAAGATGGGGAGCAGAGGCATCAGAAGCAGAAGCTCAAGGGATAGGTTTGCCATTTGCCTCAACAAACAAGAAAAATAGGCTGAAACAAGGAAGAAAGTAAGGGCCAAAATGGTACTTATTCCTTGTGCTTCATGTGCCCACACTCACAGACATGAATGTGTACACACACATTTACACACACACACACACATACACACTCATGTACACATAGGCACACACATGTATATGCACACGCTGGTACACATACACATACACACACACATATGTACACACACACACACACACACACACACACACACATTCATTACACATTTAAAGACTTGTAAAACTGAAAATAAAGGAATCAATGAAAACCTTTCCACATCGTGTACAACAAAATAAGCCTAAGTGCTACAGTTACATTACACAAATAAGAGCTTTAAAAAAATCTCAAATGAAAAAGAATCATATTTCTTAGTAACAAAAGTGTTACTTCATCTTGAACTCATATTTTCTAATGTACATTTACACTAAAATTTAATTATTCTTTTTTTCTTGTTGTTTGGGAGCAATGGATAATCTATATGGGTATGAATTAGAAAGGAGGAGCATAAGTTGTTAATGAATTAAGAAAAGTTTCCCTTCTAGAAATAATTTAATAAAAATGGGGGCTATGAACATGAACACTATTGCAACTAGGTCTGCAGTTCTGTGTAACAGATAAATAACAGAGTAGAGAAGAATGTAAAATAATTTAATGAGAATTTTAAACTGTGAAATAATGAGTACCTGTCATTAAAAAAAAAAATGTGCTTGCCCTTAGGAATAACAACCAGGTTGATTCATAAATGTGTGCCAAGAAAAAAAATCTAATCCATCAGCAGATTTTAATATTTATTTCAACTGCAAAGGAAATATTAAGCATCAGAACAAAAATGGCATTTAAACTTTTAAGTATTAGAAAGTATTACATTCAAGTACTGAAAACAATAGAAACTATTAAATTATTCAAATCTTGGTATTTTAAGGAACGTGTTTTATTTGTTGTGTCTCACCACAAATTTAGTCTTACAACTGCTGGGTTCTGTATCCAGGCCTTTGCAATTCTTATCACCTGCTTAAGGGTTTCTTACACTTCTCCGCAATCATCATTTAGCAATGTAGAAACTCAAAACATGTTGGTTACTTTCATTATTTAACAATCTCTGTAAAATATATGAGGTCACATTTTCTGCCCTACATCTAGTTTTATCTAATGACATATAGATTATAAATATACAAATAGATATTAAAACTAGATATACACATATGTCTTCAAATTATGTATGTATTATATACATATATTTGATAGTATAATAAATATACACACACATACACACACATCTGTATTTAACATAATGTACATTGGTCATTTTATCTAATTTTCACTGTTTGCTTCATGAGTATGAAATAAAATTTACCTTCATTGTTTTATTTTTAAAAAAGATTATTGTATAATAATGAAAGAATGTATATAAGAATAAGAAAATACTTAACAGCAACTGGAACTACATTATTATACTCATTATTGCACAGTGACTACAGAATAACATGAATATTAGAAACCTTCTGCATTTTAGAAGAGTAATATTTATAAATGGAGACTGAAGCTAAATATGTCATACATTTTGAAATGGGATAGCAAAAAAAAAAATGACAGCACAAATCCTTTTAAAAGAGGTAATATATTAACAAGTAATGAATAAGCCAAAATTTCAACAAGCATTTCTAGAATGTACAGTAGAAACTGCTATCCTTTGGCCACAAGGTTTAAAGGAAGACAAATGTAATTACTCTATACAAAACTACACTTTCAAATTTTTTTAGTGTTCAGATTTCAAGGAAGTCTGTATGATTCAACTGTGTAAACTTTTTACCCCTAGACTTATTTGAGAATAAATAGAAAATTGTCTTGGAGCATTCAAAATGTTCCATAGTACTGTATAAGGCCTCAGTTACACTAAGGCAAAGAAGAAGCCTCAACCTTCTTCCCTCAGGAAACCCACAGAACACCTCACTAGGGTCTCAATGCTTCGTCCTGCTCAAAGAGGAGAAAATAAAACCAAATGAAAGATGTTTATAAATATGTTTAAATCAACTACAACCAACTCATATAATCACTGGTTTAAAAATAGAAAACAGCAAAATAATTAATATGCTTTGAAGTTATGTGTATGTAAATGTGTATATATGTAACATTTTAAATGCTCTGAGTCAATTCTTTATTCATTCTCAAACAATTCTAAGGATAAAGTTAACACAATTTAATCAGACAGAGGATGGTTAGATGACTTCCTTGAAATCCGAACACTAAGACAGTTGCAAGTGTTGTTTTTTTTTTTTTTTTTTTTTTGACTAAATGAAGATACAATAACTTAATGAATCACTGGCAAAACCAGGAACAAATAATTTAGCATACATAAAAATAAAAACAGAAGTCAAGAAAAGAGTGTTAAAAGAAAGAGAAGAGAGGCAGGATAAAAACTGACCATTGAATAAAGAATATGTAAGTAAATGATAAGAGCAATAATAACTAAAATTTATTTTTACAACAAGGTAAAATAATATTAAATTGTGTTCAAAAGGAAAATGCAATGTGTAAACCAAAAGAAAAAAACAGAATTAAACAAATCAAGTTGTTTAAAAAAAAAAAAAAAAAAAAAGAGCCAAATCAGGACAGTGGAGCCACTTCCTTGTGTCATATATACAGCTGTCAGCTGTCACGTTCAAAGAACTGTCAACTGAATCTGGAGACTGTTCAAACTGGTGCAGACGCTGGAACAGTCCATGTTCAGATGCTTGGTTTTGTTGATCTCTGTGTGCCAGGATCCACTTCTGACCATCATTAGATTTGCAGATTGTGACTGAATAGCTCTTACTTGCCCCCAGAGACTCCTCGATGTGTACATTTTAGATTGGTAAATTTCTAACCCAGCAAGTATCTTTTGAGTCTGCTGGCCTGTGTAGAAGACAAGTGCAACACTTTGCTCTGATACTGCAAGTCTCCAAATGCCTTCTGATTCTGCTTGTTAGGAGACATTTTGTGGAAAGGCAATGTGGAGAGTGAGCACTGAGTTTTGGAGTTCCTAAGCTCAAGGTGATCAGCTTTGATCCTTTCCTTTTGGATGAGGTTTCTGCTCCCTATTCTATTATTGGGGAGTTACAAGGTGGAAACTGTATGCTGCTTATATTATTTCCTACCATACTTCCCTCTGTTTCTTCACAGTTTGATCCTCTCTGTGATTTTTGATGCTCTTCCATACTTTACTAAAATAAGAGCAAGACTGTTTTTTCACTTTTTATTCACTGTGACACAAAGACAGCTACTAGTCTAGCATTTAAGCATGAAAGCAACAATTACTCCTTCTGAAACATACATGTGCATAAAAGGCCACACAGTGGATCTACATCTCTCCTGCTTCTCCAGATCCGATTTCCCCAGTCTCATCTATAGCTCTGTGGCACGAAACCTACTCCAGCATCCCTTTTCACTCTAGCATCATCCCCAATGGTTCACAAGTATCTTCTCCTGAAAACACCCTTCTCTGACTCATCTCAGCATCCCAACTTTCAATTCTAGTGGGAGTTTCCAGAGAACACACGAGCTGAGGAGGCTAGGGAACCATGTAAGCTAACTGAAGGCCTTTACTACTCCTTTTTCTTCTGTAAACCCAATCCCTCAGTCTCATCCATATCTCTGCAACAAAACAACCCAAAGCAGCCTTCATTCTCTCTTAACCAATATCTCTTGTGAAGCCCACAAACCTTTCCTACCTAGTTGCCCTGTCCCCACATCTTGCTTTATCTCAGCCCTCAACTCCAGCACACACTTCCCACTAACACAAACCACCCTGCCAAGAAAGCAGCCAGGTTGGCTATAGAGCTTCCTCTCTCCTTCTTGTCTTTTAGATCTATCTCCCAGTCTCACACCAGCACTATAGCACACTCTGGGGTGACTCTTTTTCACTCTCTCTCTCCATTCCGAAGAGATAAAATAAGTGGATCCTGGTTGAATACTCTGCTTTCCTCCCTCTTGTGAACTCCTTCAGACAATTGGCCTATCTTCATTAGCAAATATCAGCTCTAAATCTCAGCAATACATATAATCTGGAGCCCCAAGTGGCCCCAACTATCAAAGAATATGCTTTATCAGGCAACACACAGCTACCAAACTCTTAGAAAACATAAAACAAAACAGATTCCAAGGAAACCACACCTTCTGAACAATGATGATCCTAGAAACCAGTACATAGATTTATATGCATCCCAATCCTAGATTCCTAGACACCAACATAAAATACGATCAATAACAGCCAGAGCAATATGTCACCACCAGAAACCAGCTACCTTATGACAGCAGTTCCTGAATATTCCAACCTAAAAATAGCTGAAGCACAAGAAAAAGATCATAAAATTGCCAAAATGAAGGTAGAAGTCATTAAAGAGAAAATAACTAAATCCATGAAAGAAATCCAGAAAAACACCAACAGTGAAAGAAAATGCATAAACCTGTTCAAGTCCTGAAATAAAAAGAGACAAAAACCAAAAGAAAAACAAGAAAACAAAACAAACAAACAAAAAAGTAAAGTGAAGGAATTTTGGAAATGATAAATATAGGAATCTGTAAAGGAACTACAAAGGTAAGCTTCTGATACAGAATATGACAAATCGAAGAAAGAAACTTGTATATAGAAGTCATGATAGAGAAATAGAGACATTGATCTCCCAGAAATCTGGGATACTATAAAAACTTAAGGATGACTGGAATACAAGAAAAAGGATCGTAGCTCCAAGACCCAGAAATTATCTGGCCTTGAACTTTCATTTCTTAATCATCCTAAACAGTTTGTAATAGCAGCTACTAGAAGGACTGGGTTTAAGCCTTGCATTCTTAAATAACTTGGATAGACACCATGACTATCTAAGAGTAACAAAATTAAATTTTGTATCAATATGCAAAGATTTATACCAATGAAAATCTTACATCTGTTTCAATAGATAAATTCTGTACCAACATAAGAAATTGTAACTTCAATTTTGCATCAAATTATAAAGATTTCTACCCATTTAAAATAATAGCTATACAATGCTTTGGTTAAGAACAAAATTAGTGATCCATCACATGTATCTAATGTCTAATATATTACTCTATCCTCCTTTTTTTCTTCAACCCCCTTCCTTTTATGTAGAAAAGAAAGGATAGAGAAGAGGGAAGGCAAAAATTCCAAAGTCAAAGCTCTCTGTTTAGTTTCCTCCCTGTTCAATATTATGACTATTTCCAAATTATCACTTAAAGTGACAACCTATGTATAATTTATAAAATAAACATAACCAGACACTCAAACCCAGGAAATAGTGATGATGATTCTTCATGGCTTCTTCCTGCTGAATAGGAGCAACGAATATTATACATATAATTGTTAAGGGGTGAGGAGGGGTAGAAAATTGGAAAAATTTGTTAGACTTAAGAGAGCTAGCTTTGCATCTGTTATCCAGTCTGTGTATGACTAGAAGGCTTAGGGCTTGGCTAACGTTCTGACTGGATCTGTCTGAAAGGCTGGATGGACCAAGGTCAATGGGAATCAAGAGCTATTCCTGAAGCTGTTCTGGAAGCAAGTCTCTGGGAAAAGCTTCAGGAAGCAGAGATCATTTCATTGTCCCCAGAGACGAATCTTGTCAGAACTGCACATTCTGCAATATATGAATCTTACAACCAAAATTTTAGTACTCGAGATATTTTTATAGATTGTGCAAGGGGCACAGATCAGTTAAGGATGAATTGTTGCTTTTTGTTTCAACCATCCTTTTTATGAATTAGTTTGATTGATAATCAATTGTAATAAAGCTTCATTCATGCCATGTGAAAGATGGCAAGATGAAATTTAAGGATTCCTTAACCAACAAGAGTTATTGGACAATTGTAGCTGAAATTTTGGCTAGAGACATTTGTATGTCTAAGCCAGTGGCAGGTCTGTTCCCCTGTGGAGGAGTAAGCAAATCAAGTTACCTGTCCTGCTTGATCTTCTCAAATTTTCCTTTTCTGTTTGTAGCCAAGATTTTCATGGTGTCTTCCCCTTTATATCGGATCCATATCACTTTGGAAAGGATCCAAACCTTTTTCTTCTTTTCTATTAAGATAAATATGGACCCTTTCTTTTAAAATAGCATGTCCTTTGTCCAGCAACCCAATATCATCAAAGTTATGGATTGATTTGAATCAGTAGCCTCCTTTCTATTTTTGCCTGCTCTAATTTGACCTCTTTCACAGAGGATTTTTAATACATAATCAGTAAACTTATAACCACCTGTATTTTAATAATTAAAACAACTCAATGCAGTTGAAATAATCTAATTATTGTTATCTGTTGAGACAGTGCTCCTTTACCATCTCCTGCCTTGTTATTATATAGCTCAAGGCCTGAGTTTCTATTATGGCTGAGATAAGATTTTTCTTCCTATCCCCTGCCCTTGACCTGAATGAGATCAGAGACCTATTCTATTATCTGAGGTGAGGTATTTTTCCCTACCCCAGGCCCTTGACTTACATTTTAATATCAAAAACCTCAATTTATTTATTCATCCATGTATACAGAAGTTCTCCCTTCTTTGAAATTAATATTCTTTCCTATTTAACTTCCTATTTTTTCCTATTTATCTTCTTTTCCTATTTAACTTCCTATAATTTTCTATTTGACTTCAATTTAATTCTATTCCTTTGACTCTATGAGCTTATTCCCAGGCTACTAATTTGTCATATTCCCAGCTAAAAAAAAATCCCAGAATTCCTATAAATCCAATGTTCAAAGAGCCTAGCCACCAGCAATAGCATTGACTTTTCAAATTTTCTTAAAAGCAATCACCATTATTTCTCCTCTTTTATCCTTAAAAACAATTAAATACATTTATATATATATGTATATGTACACACACACACACACACACACACACACACACACACACACACACACACATATATATATATATATATGTTCACCTTTCTCCTATATAACTTCAATTAAATTTCCTTCTACATTCCATTTCTCCTTTACATCTTTATTTAGAGTTGCTCTCAGTGGCCTGCCTTCTCCCAAGCATTATCATCTCCTTATTTTCTCTTTGTTGCTATCTGCCTTCTCCCAGCAGGATCCATTAGCATTTGTGGTTTAAGCTCTTGCTGAATCCGAGAGAGCTTTTGCTGAATCATTAGCCCCCTGCTCATGTTCCTGGGTTGGCCTGGTTGTGTCTTACCCTTAAACCAAGAAACATAGAATTATACAAATCCATGTAGCATGCCTTTTGTCCTAATCCCAAACCCATATTGCCTGGGCAAATCCACACATCTCTACTAAGAAACCAATTTTCCCCACCTTCTAATCTTATGTCATGGCACACGTTTTCCATTTTGGAATTTCTAATTAAGTTTTAATAGTGAGTAAAACATAGGGCATCATCTGTACCTCTACCCAAATAACTCTACTCAGATTATCTGGTGGCGATGGCAGCACATTCCTCAATACCCATCCCAAATGTTCTGGGTTTCAGAGTGAAATACACACACACACACACACACACACACACACACACACACACACACACATTCACATAGTCATTATCTCTTAATATGCCTTTAATAGCTCAATGGTTGGGCCACTTCTAAATCATCACGATTTATATATTATTGAGTTAGTACTTACAAAAATCTATATTACACTTTTGTTGCCCTAGACACAGACCTTCAACCCTCATGGGTCATAATGTCTAACCCTTACATGATGGCTATGCTTGCTCTTCTGCACCTCTCAGGCCTGAGGTCTCCTTCTTCCCAGTTAACCTGACTATCCTCTCCTCCTCCCTCAGTCCCTTACTGGGGAATCCTAAGAGTCCTGCCTCTCTTTTTCTCTATCCAGTCACTGGCCACCAGCACTTTCATTTGCCAGTCAAAAATAACTGGGGGCAGGGACCCTCAGTGTCTTACATGCAGATTCTCATGCAATTTTGGGGATGCAAATAACATAATACAAACATTAGACCAAACTACAATATGTTCCTGTTACTGTTTCCCTCTTACTGGGTTGCCTCGTCTAGCCTTAATATGAAGCTTTGTGTCTAGTCTTATTGGAACTTTAGATGCTGTGTTCAGGTGGTATCCCTAGAAGGCATGCTTTTTTGGGGCTAGGGGGAATGGAGGAGGATGGATCTGGAGGATTCGGTAGGTGGGTGGAAGCACTGAGAAGAGCAGAAGTAGGGAAAACTTCAGTTGGGATGTGATATATGAGAGAATAATAAATAAAGCAACAACAATAACAAAGAACACTAACATATATATTTACCATCTCTTTTGAGAATTTGGAGCCAGGAGTTAAGCAATCACTATACCTTCCTTATTGGGATTTAATGACAAACCAGTGGTTTTAAGAAATTTAATTAGTATTATTATATTGTGATTAAATTACTGTATCCCAGATAAACTTGTTGAATTTATATAATTCATTACATTTCTTATGAGCTAGCATGCTTTTGTTTATAACTCAGTCTTATTTTATTGTTATTGATTTTTTGTTTTTTTTTTTTTCCAGACAGGGTTTCTCTGTGTAGTCCTGGCTGTCCTGGAGTTCACTCTGTAGACCAGGCTAGTCTCGAACTTAGAAATTCACCTGCCTCTCTCAGTCTTACTTTAAACTGTTAGAAATAAGTTTATTTAGGATGGCCAGCGATATGAATTAAATAAAGAATATTTTATCTTCCAAGATAAAAATAATCCCATTAGGAAATGTTCTACAGCTAGTGATCTGATGAACTGTCAGTGTATAGGCTGAGGTTGCCAGACAGATGTGCTTTGTAACAGAAATTAACAGGTTCTGAAAGTGTTTAATAAAACCCTGTACATTACAGTTTGCTACTGAATAAAGTGTTTGCCAGCTCCTTTTCTAGGTGTAGATGTCTATAATATACTTCTCTGTCAAAAGAATACTTCATGTTTCCTATACCCTTATCCTTGCCATGCAATGACAACCATACATAGCTCCTCAAATTAGCAGAACCTCTTAGTCACACCCGCCTTAAAGTGGAATAAAGACTACTATGAGAAATATATGTTATCAGTTATAAACCCTTTAGAATGATGAAAACAAAGCATGTAAAACATTTAATATTCAGTATAAACTTTAAATTGTGCATTACACCTCAAGATAGCAAAACCACTGGTACACATTAAGCATAGATGACACTTAGGGTGCACCAGAATCATGACTATAACATATAGGTCATTTGGAAGCACATTTCTTTAAAAAAAATTGTAGATGTAGTCATTGAAAGTGACTCCCAGTAATACCTACTAAGTAGTAAAATTGGACAATATTTTAGAAAACAAAAAAGATATCTCCAAATTTCTAAATTTGACCACATGATCAAAACACTCTACAGAACTTCAAATGGATTGCAATTAATTTTCATGATTTTTACTAGCTCTTTGAGTCTCTTTTAAAGCACTGTTGATTATATTCAGTCTTCTCATCAATTCTTGTTACCCCTCCATCCCTACCTACCCAACTTGTGGTTTTTAAAGTATACATTACTATTTTTAAACTCATCAAGACCAAGTGGATGAGGTCAACGAAAATTACACCTAGATCTACAGAAATCCAACTGTTGAAACTTGAGATTAGAAAATATCCTCTCAAAAGCAACTAAATAAAGTGACAAAATACAGCGATTGTGAGTTTGTCAACAGAAACACCTGACTGGAAGAATGTGGAGCAGTATCATTATAGCACTTAAGGAGAATAGTGTCAGTTCAGAGTATTTTATGTAGAGAAAATGGTCCTTCTATATGAAATGTGGAAAAAGGAATTCTCAGATGAGAGAAATAACTTTTGAAAAATTCACTCTCTGTGCAATCAATGTAATTCTGAAACTTTCAAAGGGGAGAAAAAAATAGTAAATATCTGTTAAAATATAAGATTGAAAGTTTAAAACATATCTAAAAATATTTGATAAAGTTTGTGTGACATGTATATTTACACTTATGATACCATGACATAGAAGCAGTGGGAAAGTAAAATAAAAAAGTACATATATTGCAATATCTAGAGCATTCATAACAAAAGCCAAGGGCAATAGCTGTAAATGAATATTATGTATATTGTCACACACCTACACACACACACACACACACACACACATACACATACACACACACACACACACACACACACACACACACACACACAAAACCACACACCCCAAATCAAACAAGAGAAGAAGACAGAAGAGTGTACCTCATGTGGGGCAAAAACTTAATATATAATGAAAATATTTAAAAAAAAATCCTATTCATATTTGGTTTATATATTACTGTTTTCAAAACTCTAATTTAATGCCAAAATATACTCATTAAGGTCTCATAAGATGTTGATAAAATGGAACATTCAATCATAGTAACGAAGATAAATGAGAAGTTTAAAATGGTATATAATTAATTGGTCTTTAATAGTGGTTTTGAAGAAGTATACATGCATGTTAATGATTTTTTAAATGTTGAGGATTACAATTAAGTTTTTAAAATCTCTCCTGTTTTTCTGTATTATCAATTTACCATGTCTGAATAAATAGAATTCAAGTCTCATGTGATGATGATCTATCTAAAAGGCAAAACAGGAAGAACTAATTTATGTCATTTTTTACTTGTCTTATTTTTTCCACACCTCCAATGCCCCCTTCCACACACACAAAGAAAGAGACAGTTCTTTTGGTGATGTGAGACATTATCTTTATTCTACATTTTTATCATACAATGCAAAATTTTGCTACCTGTTTGAATGCAGATACTGCCTTCAAGTAAATTGACATATGCTTTACAGATCTTTGATCCTTCATTTACAATCTTATCATAAAATACAATATTATGGTTTAACATGGTTCTTTAGCTGTACATTGCACCTCTATGATGATTTATATGTTATGAATACAGATTTGTATCCTGTGTACTTTATTTCCATCTCTCCCATGTCTATTAAAGACCTCTATACTCTTTAAATTTTACTCTTTTAGATTTCCCACGTCATTGAGTTCCGGCAGCATTCTCTCTCTCTCTCTCTCTCTCTCTCTCTCTCTCTCTCTCTATCTCCCTCTGTGTGTGTGTGTGTGTGTGTGTGTGTGTGTGCCTGTGCGTGTATGTATGTGTATTATTGAACTATTACAATTTTCTCCACTAGTAGTTAAAGCAACTAATTTACACCTTGACATGGACGGATACAAGTTTAGTCACAAGTCTTCAAGGCTTAGAGATCATTGTAAAAGATGCAATAGACATAGTAAATAATCCTGGGGTTGTAAATATCTACAAGAAAACATTATTTTCTGGGCACAATAGGTCAGCAACAGATATGAACTGATAGCTGTTGCATTGAAATAGTATGTACAAAACCTATGTGAGCACCAAACCGACCTTCTTCCACCATGAGGATGAGAATTGGCCATGAAATGCCATGAGAAGTAGAGCTATTGGTCTGCTTCTGGGAGAGCATGGTATAGTTTTGTCTAACAGCAAAGCAGCCCCTGATAAGTCAACCATGTTACAGAGGAAGACAACACATCCAATAATATATATCAGCATGAACTGGCCTGGAAGCATTTGTTTTTGATGACATGTTTGGTGAGTAGGGAAGAGGATAAAGTGAGGAAGAGTTGAGGTACTGGTATAATCAAAACACTTTGTAAAGCTCTTAAAGAACTAATGAAAAGCAATCCCTTCATCAGAATATAAAACAGATGATGTGACATTGAAGAAAAAATAAGATTATTAATGAAACAATTATTACAGTGCAAAAAGAAATAGCATTGATCCATCTAGAATGATAAAAATAGTGAAAAGGAGAAATTCGACTCAGAATTTTTGCATGTTCTCAGAATTATTTGGAATGTGAATGTTTATTACAGAAAAACAAAATAAACTTGCAGACCACAGAAAACCCAGGGACATAAAATCCATTTTCTTGGGACTTTATTAAAATATGAAGAACAATGAAAATGGAGTGTATCCAAGACACTTTTTTTTTTCAGAAGATCTATAAGAAAGATTAAATGAACCTCTGAAACTACCTGAAAGTTCCTTTAAGATGAGATTTGAGATGACCTTGAATTCTGAAACTTTCACAATTGAAGGAAATTTATTAAAGCCATAGGGTGAAGGTGTGAACAAATGTATTTCAGGTGATAAAGGGCAGCCACATTTGAAGCTCTGCCATTATGGAATGACAGAGTCAAGAATGTGCAGTAAATTTCTTAAAAGTCAGACTAGAACAGATAAACTGAGGCTATAAAGTTAAGCTGACAACTTTACTTAAAGTTGAATTCTTATTTTAGAAGCACGATGGAGTGTTATCTGATAGTTCAGTGGCTCCTTTCTGATACATTTGTTAAAGTGGTATCTAAAATTGTCTTATTTAAAATTTATGTGAGATAAAACTGTGAGTAAATTTTCAACCATGCACATGAAGCTACTGGACATGTTGGAAACATATTATTATTATCTTAGCATGCTAAAGGAGACAGAAAAAGGATTACATGTTTAAACCTCATGAAGAGGATATATACAAGATTACCTTTAAAAACAGAATATTGTCACAAATCTCCGAGGCTTAGAGGTCACTGTAGAAGATGCAATAGACACTGTAAATGATCCTGAGGTAGTAAATATCTACGAGAAAACATTATCTCTGGACACAACAGGGCAGCAACAGATATGAACTAATAGCTCTTGCCTTGAAACAGTATACTCAAAACCTATGCATCCTGTGACTCTAATTGGTTTAAGTTATGCCCATGTATTTGTAAGAAACTAGTTCCTTTATGTGTGTATATTCTACATCTACAAACATAACTCTCAAACAATATCCACAGCAAGATTGCATTGTGATTCATGTCTACCTGTTTCTTAAAAATGGAATATGTTTCTTTTTACCCAGCAAGGATCGTACTTAGTTTCTATTAAAATATATACCAAAATAACCATGTATAAAGCATGTAAGATCCACATAAACATAAATTGGTTAGGGGAACATATATTGATAGGTAACCTGTATCTTCTAAATAAACTTCATGGGATACATCTTCTATTTACCTGTGGGGAAATTTGAATTTCCAATTAATTAAAACCAGGTACATTTTGGGAAGGCAGAAGAAAGAATGAAAAAATGACTATATGAGCTAATATGTTTATCAATACAGAATCAAGCAGACTATGCATGTCAATTATTAACAAGTCTTTCCTTCTTTTAGATCTCAAAGAAAGAGAGCCCACACAGGTCAGTGAGAATCTTCACTCATGAGGCTGCTACTCTTTTGTAGGGTATTCTGATCTTTTCTATTGTTTTGCTATAAAGAGAGTTCCCTGACTGCTTTATAATGTATGGGCTTTTATTTCAATACTTTTAATAAGAAGCCTAAAACCTGGAAATACAAAGTCCAGATATAGAGCTCATAAACAAAAGTAAATTTTTTTACTTACAAATAATCTAGTAATTTTAACTTTGGATTTCAAATTGGAATGGCAGAAGTTATTTAGAAATTGTTTTAAGACCCAGAAATGACAGATAAGTTAGAGAAAAAAAGAGTTACACAGAAGTGTGAACACTATTAAAACTTCAAGGAACTAAAAACATGAAAGAGATTAGAATTTACAATTGTAAACCTGGACCCCAAACAAGGATGCTACATCAAGATAGTGGCAAAATGTAGAGTTTATGAATTCATGTATATATGGCTTAAGGTGATTATTTTAATGTCTTCTTTATTCCGTGAAAATTAAATTATAAACAAATTTTTGGCAAATATAAAAATTTGCTTCCAGAGTGATCAAAGGAGATGATTTATCTAGAAAAAAAATAAAAATATAGAAAATAATGATTTACAGATTGTATCTGAATTGGACATAAAACTTCAAAGGTGGGAGAATTGAATGTATACATTGCCCAAATATCTCATGAACCCATCCCTGCTTCAAAATGTATGGTAATTAGAATTGGAAACAGATTGACCAGAAATGCTGTAACTAGAAGTAAAATAAACAAGTTTTACAAAAGCAAAAACTATATTATGATATAGAAAACCAAACCACACAATACAACAAGAATCCTTTCATTACTAGAAGCAGTTATATAATAGACAATATCATAGCAAACCTCATTTAGGTAAAGAAGTTAGGAGCAATCAGTCAAACCTCTGGAAAAAAATATACTGCATATAAATAGTTGTTCAAGACAATTCAATAAGTTTTTTTTCTTGAATTTTTATTTATTTACATTTCAGATGTCATCTCCTTTCCTCATTTCCACTTTTTAAAACACCCCTATCCTATCCTCCCAACTCCTTTTTGCTTTCATACCATTTTATTTACATGCAGGTATTAAGGTCAGTTCTAGGTTGTGGGACTAGCAATACAATAGATGCAAATAGTCAAGGAACAATCAAGACAATAAACACAAATTGTCAAAGAACAAGCCAGGCAACAAACAAAATTCTGTGAACACCCCAGTGTAATCACTATTTCTAAATGCTTATCAGGATGACCAAAGTACCTGAGCTAACTTCCCCATCCTTGCCCAAAGTCATTCATGTCTGAAGCCTACTTCCTTGTTCTAGCCTAATATTTAGATTCCTACCTGAAATTACTTCTTTGTTCTTTTCTAATGTCAGATTTCTGCCTGAAGCCTACTTCCTTGTCCTTGGCCAATGTCATATTCCTGCCAAGCAGCCCATTTTCTTGTCCTTGACCCATGTCAGATTTTTGCCAAGCAGCCCCAAAAGCTCTCCACCTCTCCCCCTTTTTCATTAACAAGACTGAGCCTGTTTTAGGTCATTCTGAAAAGAATGCCTCCTTTACCCATCATGGAATATGCATCAAGACCAAAGTATTTACATAAGAGCCTTTGGTATTTAAATCATGCAATGAAAAAATAAAGCATCTTCAATAAATGGTGCTGGTCTAACTGGATGACTGCATGCAGAAAAATTCAACTAAACCTATATTTATTACAAAATTCAAATCCAAGTTGATCAAAGACTTCATCATAAAATTGGATACACTAAATCTAATAGAAGAGAAAGTGACAAAAATTCCAAGCACATTGGAACAGGAGACAACTTTCTGAACAAAATACCAATAGCTCAAGCACTAGGTTCTATAGGGCAAAGTACACTGTCAATAGGACATAACCACAGCCTACAGTTTGGAAAAAGATCTTCATTAACTACATCCAACAGAGTGCTAATATCCAAAATATATAATAAATTCAGACACCAACTAACCAAATAACCCAATTTAAAAATGTAGCACAGACCTAAACAGAATTATCAACAGAGGAATCTCTAATGGCTGAGAGCACTTAAAGAAATGTTCAATTTCCTTAGTAATCTGTAATATACAAATCAAAACATCTCTGATATTCCACTTTCCACTCTTCAGAAAGGCTAACATCAAAATCACAAGTGTCAGAACATGGTGGGCAGGATGTGGAACAAAGGGAGCACTTCAATGCTGATGGGCATGCAAATTTGTACAACTACTCTGTAAATCAATTTGAGAGTTACTCAGAAAATAGAGAATATCTCTACTGTAAGACCCAGCTATACTATTCCTGGGCAAATACCTGAAAGTTGCTCTACCACCCCTTAAGGACACTTGCTTCAATATGTTCATAGCAGCTTTTATAATAGGAAGAGACTGGAAACTACTCATCCCTCAACCTAAAAATGGATACAGAAAATCAGGTTCATTTACACAATGGAATACCATTCAGCTATTAAAAACAATGACATCTGAATTTTGCAGGAAAACGGATGAAACTGGAAAATATCATCCTGAGTGAGATAACCCAGACTGAAAAGGGCATGCATAGTATGTATTCACTTATAAGTATATATTAACCTTAAAGATCAAGATGCTACAATCCACAGGCCAAAGAAGCTAAGTAATACGTACCCAAGAAAGAATGTATGACCATCACTCAGAAGGGGAAATAAAATTGTTGTTGGAGGTAGAGGGAAGGAGCAAACTGGATGTTAGAGGGAATGGGGAGAGAATGGGGGAAATGGCAGGGAAATCAGATGTGGGAAGAACTGGCAAAGAAGACCTGAAGAGTGAGGGGTAGAAGCCATCTTTAGGATCACATGCAGGAAACCTTGCATGTGAAAGGTTCCAGGGAGTTTCTGAGGGTTATTGTAGCTGAGACTCCTAGAGATTGCAGTTGTGAAACCTGAAGTGACTACCTCCTGTATCCAAGCAGGACTCCCAGTGGAATGATAAGGACAACAGTCCACCCATAAAACCTTCAACCCCAAAATAGTCCTGTCTACAAAAAGTGCAGGAACAAAGATGTCTAAGACACTGAGGGAATGCTCAACCAATGTCTACCCCAACTTGAAATCCATTCCATGGGCAAGACCCAATCCCAGACACTGTTAATGATACATACTTTGTTATGCTTGCAAACGGGAACCTTATATAACTGTCCTCTGAGAGGCTCCACTCAATAGTTGACTGATACAGGTGCAGAGACCCACAGCCAAACAATAGACAAGCTCAGGAAATCTTGTGGAAGAGTTGGGGGAAGGATTGAGGGACTCTAATGGGATAGGGGCTTCATAAGAAGTCCAATGGTGTCATCAACATACCTGGAGCCTTAGGGGCTCCCAGAGACCAAAGAGGATACAAAGCTTGGACCTAGGCCCACATCCACACATATATAGAACATATGTAGCTTGTTCTTCATGCTGGTCCACTAACAACTTGAGTGAGGGCTTACCCTGATTCTGTTATTAGCCTGTGGATCCTGACCCTTCCCAGATGTGAAAAGGAGAAAGGGATGGGAGGGAGAACTGGAAGGAGAATGAGAACTTCAATCTGGATGTAACTTGAATAAATAAATTAATTAAAGAAAAAAATGGTATTTGAATGGTCTCCCATAACATACCATTGTAGAAACAAGAAAATTTCTCTGATCAGATTTATTCAGCAGTCATGTGACTAGGCTGCTATTTCCTTGTGATACTATGAGATTTGTTTCACACAGATTTTCACCATTTCCATGGTCCTCGACTTAAAGAACTTAACCTTTTCCTTATTTTTTTTTTTTTTTTTTTTTTTTTTGAGACAGGATTTCGCTGTGTAGTCCTGGCTGTCCTGGAACTCACTCTGTAGACCAGGCTGGCCTCGAACTCAGAAATCCACCTGCCTCTGCCTCCCAAGTGCTGGGATTAAAGGCATGCGCCACCACTGCCCGGCTCCTTATTCTTATTCTTTTATTCTTATTCTTATTCTTATTCTTATTCTTATTCTTATTCTTATTCTTATTCTTATTCTTATTCTTATTCTTATTCTTATTCTTATTCTTATTAATTTTATGTATATGAGTACACTGTAGCTGTCTTCAGATCCATTACAGCTGATGTGAATCACCGTTTGGTTGCTGGGAATTGAACTCAGAACCTCTGGAAAAGCATTCAATGTTTTTAATCACTGAGCTATCTCTTCAGCCTGTAGAGCTTAATCCTATGTAACCTATCTTTTAGTCTCCATTATTCATCAGTCTTTAGGTAAAGCTAATTGGCTAATACTTGAGTTGTGATGTAGGCCTAACAAACAGGAAAACAATAAGACTGATTTCCAGGAACAAGTCTGTGCTGACCCAGCACACACAGGACTCATTCTACCTCTGTAGAGTGAATAGTTAGATGAACTGGACTTTGTTAACTCTCCAAATTTGTCACTTGACCATAGATGTTTATGGAAAATTGGTGTGTAAAACTGATTTATCAGAGGCACAGCTGAATATAAAACTAAGTGTTTGCTTCAGTATTTTTTAAATCAGATTTAATTTAAGCACCCAGATTTTGTAGTTCACTGATATTTCCTCTTAAATTTTCCATCCTACTCAATGGTTCAACACATTTAAACCCTGGTTTCATTTGCTAAAGGATGACAAATCATGCTAATTAGCATGTAAGTTGAAGGGTTGTAAGCCTTTTAGTATTTTGTTTATAGCCTGGCTTTGAAACACTGACATCTTTTATAAGCTTTCTTATTTTCACTCATTACATACTTCTGCCATGAGTAAAAATGCTATAAAGTCTTATTTTTCATGTTAGTAATCAACTCTGATGACTTAAGAAATGGTGCAGAGTTGACAGGTCATTTGGTGATTCTAAATTATCTTTGATTAAACAGTGTCTACAAACTGTTGCTTTTGTGAATATCGAGGGATTTTTATTACATTTGTCAATGTTTTTAAAACTATTGTTCTAATATGAATGTTTAATACTAAGAAATTATTTTGTGGATTATTATATCTAAAAACTACATCAATACTTAACATATAAGTTTGGTCATTAGAGATGAACATGATATTTATGGCTTTCAACATAACTTGGCAAGGGAAGGCAACTTCTGCCAAACCTGATGATCTGTGTTTTATCCTTAGAAATCACAGGATAAAAAGAAAGAATTGAATGCTAAAAGTTGTCTTATGACCTAAGTAAACTGTGAAATGGCTGCATCAACACACAGGAACACTGACACATAAATAAATATGCAAAATAAATAAAAGTTTTTAAAAAATATTTATGTTGGTATAAATTTTTCTAAAATGTTCAATATTAAAAGTGAGATGAAAAATGTTTGTTATTCCTTGTTAAGTTTGCTAATATTGTTTTATGACACATACTGAGAGAATTTGTAAGGTTGACTGTGTCTTTGCCAGTATCCCATTTAATAAAACATGTATTTGTAAACCCTGTAATTGTAGACTTAGGCAAATCAATCAATTTTTGTTTGGAGAGAGATGTATCTGAAGAGAACATCAAACCACCTACATTTAGGATTTTTTGCTCCGTTTTAAGCCTAAAGATCAATTATTAAAATCAAACTTAAAAACTCACCCATAGCTTATCAAATTGATAACTGAAAGCTTGGCATATTGCAGAGAGTGAAATTTATCTGATAGATTTAGTTTCTGACTTGGATGCACACTGAAGGATATTTTTGCACTTCAAAACAACAGGAAGTGCAATGCCTTTTCAGTGAAAATGAAATGGCTGTCAACTTTTTGATTTAAGGAGTTATCTAACCTTGGATCATACTGAGGTTCATTCATTGGGGAGGGAGGAAGATTTGTAGAAATATTTAGCTGTATATTTTCAATCTTTGTACTGTATTTAACCTCTATCTCTTTTTAAAGAATATTTTATACCTTCTGTTTCTTAAAAATCTCAAGCCACTTCGTAGCCTAGATTGGCCCCAAAATCAAAGTCCTCTTTCTTTACCCCCTATGCCCAATAGGATTACAGGGATATGATATGATGTCAAGCACTCTTCTTTTTATTATTAACAAACCCAATGACCTAAATCTTAACAGTGAACTGATATATACGAGGGAAGTTTTTTGGATGGAACTATTCATAGTTATGAAAATGCCAAAGATAGCCCATTCCCATGGGAAATGAACCCCTTTTTTATTTTTTAAGCAAACACCTGAACCAATTGGATAGAATTTCTTTGCAGCACCTTTAGGCCAGATCCCATAGCTTGAATCAGGTCACATCTACTGCAGCATTCTCTGAGACACAGTTAAAGAATGATCTATTCTGCAACTTGACAGCTCCCAATTTATGGTACCTGATTCTTCCCTGCTCCCTGTGAAGTACACTATACCGAACTAAATCACTTGATGTTAAACTTCCTGCCATCCCTAAAAACGTTATAAAAGTCATTCCTTTACACTGTTTGGACATTTGTGCAAAACTGCTCAGCAAGACTTCACAGGATTTGGTTTGGTAACAAAGGCTACTGCCTTCAGAAGAGAACCCCACTCCATCTGCCACTATTTGTTTTATAGTTACTATGTCTCACACTCTTCCCTCTTTTTTATATTCTCACACTTAATGACGACCCTCTCAAGACTTTAAAGAATGCTTCTCCCGTTCTTTAGGACCCCGTTATGTTTAGGCCCCTATATTTTATTGTTTCTGTCTCATGTTCCCCTTTCACATCAAGACTTTTGACCCTTTCATTTCAATAGGCCATATTCTTGAAGAGAATTTAGTTTTACCTTACTTTGTATGGCAGCCACTGCAATGTCATTCTTACTACATTTATTAGACTGATGTGAGAAGCCCCATGCAGCAGAGATGATACTAAATCTTGTGGACTGAGGTCAGATAACTTATCAAAAGCAATTCTATTGCTAAGCTAAAATGCCAGCTACTCTTAAAATATGAATATATTTTATATATTCTTCCTACTTTATATATAACTTTCTACTTGGAAAGCACATGCTATCCATGCACTCTAATTTTTGTTGTGGATACATTACATCCTTACCATAGTTTTTCTTCCCTACAGTTTTCCTATACCCTTCTCATACCTCTTCCCTCCCACATATATTTCTCTTCAAAAAACAGAACAGGAAAGAAAGAAAAAAAAAGGGTAGGCCTCCCAAGGATATCAACTGAAAGCAGCATAATAAATTATAATAAGACTAGGCACTGACATCCATATAAAGGCTTAGCAAGGAAAACCAGTAGGGGAAAGAGGGTTCCAAGCACCAGCAAAAGTCAGAGATATCTCGCCACTCCCACTCCATTAGGAGTCCAAATGATCACCAATTTACACCACCAAAATATACATGCAGAGTACCTAGCTTAATGCCACTCAGGGTATGTGATTGTCCCTTCAGATTCTGTTATCCCCTATAAATATTGCTTAGTTGATTCTGTGGGCCATGTGCTCATAAATGTCACTGACCTCTGTGGCTCCTGTAATTCTTCCTCCCTCTCTTCTGTGGGGTTCTCCTGGCTCTACCTAGTGTTTGGACACAGGTCCCCGTATCTGCTCCCACCAGTAGCCTAATGTCTGTCTGATGAAAATTGGGCTAAGCACAGACCTATGAGTAGAGAAAGATATCATTACGAATCATCCAGGCATCTAGGCAGTGCCAGGCATGGGCTAACTCTCATCTCTCAAGCTGGAACCGATCATTGTTTGGCCACTCACATACATTCGGTGTCACCATTACTCCAGCACATTTAACAGGCAGAATAGATTGTAACTCACAGGGTTTGTGGCTGAATTGATATTTTAGTCCCACTGATAAGACTGTTGCCTGATTACAGAAGTCAGCTGACTTGTGCTTCACATTCTCCATTACTAAGAGACCTCATGATTGCCATTTTCATAGATTCCAGGGAGTTTCCACCGATATAGGTTTCTATATTTTCCCCAAATGTCTCCCCAGAATTCCATTTATCTCCTCCAGTACTCCTTCGGTACATGCTCTTTCCTTTTTCAATCCTCAGCCCACCTACAAAATCTAAATCTGTTTCTGATTTCCAGGAACATCCATGCATTCCACCTAGACCCCTCCTTGTTACTTTATCTCTCTGAGTCTGTGGACTATAGCTTGACTATTCTTACCCAAGTATATATCATTTTTATAAAAAAAATTAAAAGTACTTGATCATTAATCTCAGGCTATTATATAAAAGTATCAGTCTAGGTTTTCATTTCCTAGTTTTATGTTCTGTAGTGGCTTTGTTCTGACGTGTCTCCTATAGACAAAGTCATTAATAATATAGTTCCAAATGATGTGTAGCTTCCTTCTCAGTGAATCTATTACCCTTAGACACTCTTTATCTTTTGCCCAAAAAGGATTAAATAAATCTGACAGAAAGAATCAACTGAGTTAGGGGTCATAATTCAGTATAGTTATCTATATCAATCTTGTCATGCGCATCACTACTCAATCAAAACACTTCTTCCAAACACTGGGACCCTTCAGTTACTACATTTAATATAGACCCAAAACAATCCAGATGACAGCTTCTCTGATGGCAATAAATGCCCCCAAGAGGACAAGAACCAAATTTGCTGTAAAATTTGCATTTCTCACTAATAAGGTAGGTCTATATGTGAAAGAAGAAACAGAATTCATGTCTTTTATTAATATATCTCTTTGGCTTAAAAATAATCATGATAAATGATGAATGACTATCCTTTAAAAATGCCCAGAACATTTTTTTTAAAATTCTATTATGTTTAGCTATAAAGGCTATGACTGAGAATGGTTGTTCAGTCTACTTGTTCAAAGAAGAAGGAAACATACAATGAAATAATGTTTTCTTACACATTGACTTATTATTTTGTTGCCAAAAATGAAGTATTTGAGGGAGAATAATATATAAAAGGTAATATAAAAGGGTTGATCTGGACTCATGTTTGCACAATGTGGAATTTCAAACACCACAGTGAATGCTCTGGGAAGGAGCCCAAGGACTACATCAAATCAGGACAAAATAACAAGTACAGACCTAGTTTCTTCATGTTTTCTTAAGAGCCAAGGATGGGGTTCACTTTAGAATCTCATCTAATCCTATTTAGTTCCCAAGAATTCAAAGTGTAAAAGGCTTAATTAGAATATATTTTATCTATTGATAATATTCATGTATAATTTGATGTATTAAGGTTTTGCATTAGGTTTAAGGACCAACCTCCATTATAATCACAAAATTTATGAAAGCTTTTAATAGACAAATAGGCATAACATATGCTATGATCCATATATTAGCTACAAGCCCATTGAGTACTGAAAATGCCATTTGTATCCTTTGGTACTGATCCTTCTATTTTTTCCTAGTCATATCCTTCAGTATAGCCCATTAGAAAACCACTAATGAGCTAAACTGACTTCATAAAAGACACTGAAGTACAATATAAGAGAAAATAAATTATTCCACATCAGAATCATTTTCCTCTTGTGATTAAATCCTCTAAAAAATGAAAACCCACTTGATATTAAGTTCAAGGTCAAATTTTTCTATGTTAATTTGTAGTTCAAATTGATAGTTGCAAGGGTAGCTCTTTAAATTTATTAACATTTTTGTCAGATAGTATTTCAAAGATTTTCAAGGCTTTAATATATTTTTACTTGCTCTGTGAAGTTTCATCCTGAAGTCTCTGTAATGAATATGGATATGTGTCACCAGGATCTGGTGCTTACTGGTGATAACAGAGACTGAGTACTGTGCCAATTAAGAAAGACAGACACAGGAGGCCTTGATGTGGGCATTGTTTGTATGCTGTCAGTTCATGGTTGTTCTCTGGAATGTATACTTGTGACATTAGTTTGTAGTGGGCAATTAGAGGCAATCAAACTGAAAGTAAAAGAGTCATTTCCACCTTCTTTAAATTTAGAAAATTAACAGAAAAGCATTTCAAAGTCCTTGGGCATTAATAAAGATACATTTCACTTTCCTTTGTGTATATTCAAATTTTTCAGTCTATTATCATTTGATTCCTCTGTTTCTGTAGTACACTGCTGTCTAAACCAAACATTTGCTTTAGTTTAAGTATTATTCTCAGAGGTCTACTCATTTCAATCTTCTATTTCATGTCTCCCAAGCTTATGCCTCAGAGTGTTAAGAAGAATCAACATTCCTGTCACAGGCTTCTTCAAGCACTATTTAATTAGGGTCTTGAAACACAATGCCATAATGATAGATTATATAATTAATCAAATTGAAATCCAATTAATGACAGGCCACGCTCTAAGGTGTGAATTTTGAATGTACATGCAAGTCACAGAAATCCAAAGCCATCTGCCATAGTGTTTGCCATTGCCTAAATGTAGGTCACAGAATTCTTTGGCCCATATTACTCCTCCTAGATAGCCTTAGAGTTTGGCCATTGAATGTACACAGTGACCAGCATACTGGTGCTCAAACAAAATTGAGGGGTCCTGCTGCTTCATTTCCATTTCAGCAGACATGCCTACTATTTTAAGGAAGACTGTATTTTAGTTATTATTGATATTATTTTGCCAGTGTATGTTAAAAGATCACACTGTAAACTCAATCTCATTTACAAGATGTTCCACAATCTGCTTTTTCATTTAAAGATCAAGCTGCAAGAACCTATACTTAAGACACCAGGTAATGTTTTTAATCATCTTACTATTTGGCTCTGTCCTAATGAAGCTTTATTTTCATAAAACAAACAATGGCTTGTAAAAAGAAGAGGCGAAAGGTATAGCTCAACTCTAACATCAAAACACTATGTGGCCTCTAACTGTAGGTCTAAAGTTCAAGGCTGCAGTTGTTAAAAGCTAACTGCATAACAGAAAAGTAGTTGGTGTCAATATTGGCCCCTGAAACATTTCAGGCAAAGCAAACAATTTCTGCTACTGTAACTATAGCAACTTTTCTTAAAGCAGTAACATTAACACTGAATGCCCCTTTCTTGGTATCACAAGAGCTTCAGTTCTGTCAAAGTAATTTGACCCATCTAATTCTCCCCACATAAATTTCAGAGTCCTCAGCAATGTACATGCTACTAGTGCTTCAACTTTGACTTTCTCCAACTCACACTGCCTATCCACTCCCTTGGACCTCCTTCCCTAGAAATTATGAAATATATAACACAAGTATTACCAAAATAACGTATTAGTCTTAGACGGCTGTGAGACAATTATGGGCTTCAGATGAATAACTGCAGAATTGGGCTAGCAACCCACCTGGGCACAATTCTTCTGAAGCCCCCAGGCAACGGCCAATTTGATAAAGCCCTGACTTCTAAGCTTCTTTCAGTTGGGAGAAAATCAGAAGCCCTATTCCCTGCAGGCAGGAAGCTTCACTCAGAACAGCCCAGTGGTCTTAGTGTTATTAGAAAGAGATTGAATGAAGAGCAAAGAAATGGCTCAGAGAAGACATCCTTCTCCAGGAAGAAAATGTCAGTTATTAGAATAACCATTTCCACTAATAGAACTGGTAAAAATGTCACAGATCAAATTTTACAGACTGTCACATCAACACTCGAAGACCTCTCTTGACAACCTATACTTTGTCAATTTTCTATCACTAATAGAAAAGTGCAAATTGATTAAACCTAAGTCCCTGGTAAACTCACATTTATGAGCTTATAGCTACTATATTGCACTGTTGGAAGCTTGAGATTCAGATGGATAGGAAACAGGATGTGATGTCCAGGAGTAAACAATAAAAACTTCTGCATTTTCATGGTCAGATCAGCTTTTCTATCATTTTTCTTTAGCATTGTGATGTTTTATAACACAAAACAAGAGGTGAACACAATAGGGACATTAACTTATGAGAGTTCTGAGATGAAGGTGAAATCTTCCAGAAGCATGACTTATAAATATGTACAATAATCATTTACAGTAGGGCCAATGTGATGACTAAGCCAAGAAAAATGCTTGTTGCTAAGTCGAAGGACCTAATTTTAATATCAGTACATGGGTTTACCATGTAGTGAAAGGAGAGAACCAATACCTATAAGTTGTTTTTCTGTCTCTACACTGACAATATGACAGGGTTGCAAGTACATTCACAAACACACATTTAGTCAAACACAAATAAATTCATGTACATCTTTATGAAAATTAAAAATATGGTAAGACATACACCAAACATGTACAGAGACCAATGGGAACACTGACCAGAATGAAAACACATGGCAAGGAGGTAAATCTTTTAATAATTGTAAGCTCCATAATGATTCTTTAAATAATAATATGATAAGAGAGCACTGAATCCAAGCAAAGGCTTCATGGTTTTTCTACAAACAGCATATGAATGACAAACAGGTTAACTGATGTTCTAATACCTATGCATCAAAGTCATTCCATTCCACACATGGCTTTTGTAGGCATTCTTTGAGACACAGAAATTACGTACTATTTTGCATTTCCTATGTAGTAGTTGTATTAATGAGGTTTCTGCTTCATTCTGTGGTTCGAGAATAAAGGCCTATTGTTGCTTTATATGTAAGATATATATTCTGACCAATTAGATAACAGATCTATAAGAAATACAACATCAGAGCCCTATATGAAAAAAAAATTAATAAAAAACATTTGGAAACTTTGTTGCACTGTTTGTCAAAATTATCAAATATGCTAATTTAATATTGAAGCTACTGCTGCATTTTTGCATCAATTTAGAAGGTTTATCAGTATTAAAGGCACATTGTAGTTCATACTGTATTACATAGTTTAGCAGTGTATATGCTTACGATATTTTCTAACAATGCATACATACTGTAAATATACTTTTATAATTCTAAAAACACTTTAGTGAATTTATAATACAAAGTAAAAATAACAAAGAAAATAATCACTTGATATGCTAAAGAGACTGATAACCAAGTAGTAAAATCTACCAGCCAACATTGGGAAATGTTGTAAAGTTTTAAGAGAACAGTGACATTCATAAAAATAATGAATTTTTCTGTATCCTGCAATGTCAAGGCTATTTTAAGAAAACATAAAAGAGAAAAATGCTATGATTCTACAGCCCACCTCTGAAAGGAACCTGACAGGATCCTTTATTTTTTCATGCATTGATTTTCATGTTTACTTTCTGTAGCCCGGGCATCTTTGAGACATGGAAGAAATCAATGTTGACATCAACCATTCGACAAATGTTTATGGAAACATTAAAGCATCAAGGGAAGAGAAGACTACAAAGAAATTAATACAAAACATAAAAGATAACTTTTGCTTCTGAGATACTTTAACCATGTGGGAAAATTAGGAGATGGGTGTCATATAATTTGCAGATTAGGTAGGCCAAAGGATGCAAAATCATATGGCTCTGTGAGCCAGGCAGGTTATGTAAGAGCATGAGGTAGCCGGAGGTCAGAAGGTATGGATGTTTCCATACAAAATTATTTAGTTTTATGTTTTAATGTGTTCTTATTTGGGGAAGGACATCTGGTGGCACTCCTGCATAAAGGTTACTTACACATAAAGTGATGATCAGTCGTGATGACCCATGAGATTCCATATTCCATGGAGGAGTATAATGGGTCTGTCAGATTTATTTTGCGTGGCAGATGAAGAACCAGCATCAAGAGAGTTATGTGTTCTAAATAAATAAATAAATAATGACCATGTAAACCTGTAAAAGTAACAAGTCCCCAAAGCCTGTGATTGGTATATGTTACTTCAATCTATCCCTTCTCTAGGGTCAGTATTGCTAAAATATAATCCTTCCATGTTAAAAGCAACCAATCACTAGAGCTTAATTTTTACATCCTTTGCCAAATCCTACAAGTTGAAACACATCATTTTAAGCCACTGCAATCAGAAAAAAAAAAAGTGATGCTTGTTTAAAAAAGTGGAAAACCTTTGTTAAGTTTTAGACATTATTATTGATCAAGGATATGTCAGAAAACATTGTACTAGTTGTCTTTTGAGTTAGCTAGTGCCTGTATAACCTCCATTCCACACAGAGTAGCATTCTTAAACAATGTATCCAATTCTAACTCTATGGATGTCATATTTTAATCATGGTAAGATGATAACTTTCATCATGAATTCTGAGTTAATGAAATACAGATGGAACAGAATGAGTATAAATATGTATTTATGTGTATGAGTTTGTGTGTGCATATATGTGTTTTTTGAGTGCATTTGCTTTTGGGCATGTGTATTGATATATATTGATATGTATACATGAAGATAGGTGCAAATATGTATATAAAGTGCAGGTAGGCAGTAGTTATGAAGTATCTTTAAGTCTTAAAAGTTTCTTCTGGAGTGTCCTTCAAATACTATATAAAATAAGGCAATGGTGTATGAGAAACTTAATGAAAAATTTACCATCAGATTAAATTTGATTATGATCACAAGTAAATCAGTGTAGACTACATAAGTGGTAGGGACCGCCTTACTTACTGTAGTAATTTTTAATATAACAAGTTCCTATGAACTTGGTGTCTCATAATAACACATGTTCTCCTCAGCTACAGAGGTCAGAAATCTAGGATCCTGTGTCAGTATGGTGGTATTTCTATTGGCAGAGAGAAATTGTTCCTTTATCTTGCCAAGCTAAAATGGCACCCTCATTTCCTTGTTATGGGGGCTCTCTTTTAACCTTAAAGCCTATCTTTCCATCCTTGGCAACATCTTAACACTTTTCCCTCAGATCCGAACTTTCTCCTTGGTTCATAGAAAGACATTTCAGTTGCATTGTGGTCATATTAGTAATTATCCAGGTGCTGTGACAAAAGGTCAAACAAAAATAACCTAAGAAAGAAAAAAACCTTTCGGCTTTATTTCAGCACATAGTTGGAGCAGACTGCATGCTATCATTGTGGAGAAGGCATGATGGTAGGAGCAGGAGGCAGCATGCTGACCCCACTGTATAGGAATCCAGGAAGCAGAAATAAATGCTACAACTCTGCTCACTGTCTCCTTTGTAATAAGTCTGAGAACCATACCAAGGTATCTACAAGGTATATAGTGGGTAGCCCCTAATCTCAACTAAAATGTTTCTTAGAAATGTATCCTGAGGTATAATTAATAGCATTTTATATGAAATCATATTATAATCAACAGTACCCATCACAGGGCCCTATCCAATAATTCCAAGAAGTCTCTCCATCTCAAGAGCAACATAGTAAAACTTAGTCACACAGTAAAAGTACATCTTATTAAGGTAACTTTACCAGCTCTCAAATGAAGATATAGATATTTAGAGGTTCGTTACTCAACATTGAATGCCAGTCATTCAAATTGTTGCCTATGTGACATTAATTTGGGCCCTGAAAACTCTCAGGGAATCATATAATCACCTATGATGGAATGCAGGAGAGGCAGGGATGAGATTAGTAAGAGCCTTTCATTAATTCTCCCCATGGCATGAAGAGGAATTGGACAGAGGTCACTGTATGCATCCTGACAAAGTTGTCCATTCATCCCAGTAATCTGAATGATGTATACATTCCGTATACAGGCCTGTTGTCATTCATCCGAGGTCCATCACAAATCACAATAAAATATAATGGGACAGAATGGCCAAACGAAGTAATGACCGTCTATCTAATCAAGTTTATTTCCTTTGACTTAGTTAATTTATTAAATCTAGGTTCTTTTGATCTCAGCAGCTTAGTTATAGAATTATTAGATCACATTGTCATCTCTAATGTCCCAAAATTCAAATCCTCAAGAGTATTTCTTTTTAATTTTTCAATGTGAATTTAAATGACATTTATGATAGCCAAAGTAGAGAGCTGTACAAAGTCAGAATAAAAAATCTCATTATTTCCCTCCTGCCTTCTCTCCATTATCTAGAAAAAATTACATGATGTGGTGAATGCTGTACACAATTTGTTCTTTGCATATAATGCAGAGATGTTTATGGTCTAAAAAGATACATAGTATTCACTCCTTTTGAAATCTTTCATTTGATAACACTGACTTGATCTTGAATATATTTCTTTTAAATATATTTAAGTATTTGATTCTATCTAATAAACTTCTAGATTTGCATTATATGAATAGAAGAACCTCATAATTTTACCAACCTTTCTCGTGTCTTTATAACATTGGATATAATTTGTGTTTAACTATAAAATTGGCTTATTTTATGAGTGTTTTCTTTCACTATAAAATAAGTAGAATAATTGTATTTTATTTAAATAAAATAAGTAACTTAAAGTAAAGTGATTTTTCATATAGGAAAAATATTTTGAGAAATGCATCTATGGGTGACCTTGTCATTGTGGAAAAACCTAGCATATACTTATGAAGACTTGAAGACTTACATGTTGGTTCACTAGGAACGAGAATGTGTATATGTGGCTACTGATGGAACAACTCAACATACTATATTACAGTAAACTTCCTTTCCCTAAATAGGATTTCACTGTAAGCCAACAATAAAAGTAAAGTAAAGGAGAATATCATCATCTTAACCAAGTACCATGGTGGTTCATAGATGATGGATGCAGTGCAGGTTAGTTTATACCTGTGTCCTTGCATACGTGCAAGCAAAGCATAGTGTCTTATCATAACATGTCATCAGATAAAGAAATTTCAGTGCTCTCACTTGTCGCGCCCAACTTGACCAGCAAGCAGACACAACACGGTTGGATTCTTCTCATCAGCCTTTATTGCAGGAACTAATAATAATACTATGGGGGACCCCGTGCAGCCAGATGGTGCTGCTTATATAGAGAAGCAGATGTTGCCTATGTAAGGATTGGTTAAGGCTACAGTACCTCATTAGCATATGCCCACTCAGGAGGGGCACACACCAGAATCATGCAGATGTATGTGCAGAATACCTGTTTATCAGAAAAATCTGAAGAGGCAGGCAGGCAGTCAGCGCCATCTTCTAATGTCGGCTACCGACACTCACTGTCTTAAAAGACCATAACTATATATGTATACAGCTGGTCACTGGAACACAAGGTACGTGACTGTAAGGCTATAACAATGAGACTGACATCTGATTAGAGTTGATATTAAAGTAGAGATATGCTCTACTCTAATGCGAGTAAGTATATGGACTTTCTACAAAAGGATGAGGACATGGATTCATATTCTAGTATCCACATAAAAGTCAAACCATAGTAGATATATGCTTAACACACACACACACACACACACACACACACACACACACACACACACACGGGAAGAAGATAAAAACCATGAACCATGACGGTGGGCTTTCTTACACAATACACTAATACAAAGTAAAAAATTAAGGTTCTGAAAAAGCAACTTTGTGGAAATAAAGAGTCCTTCAGAGGCTCCTGGACATGGAGTTTGGTAGAAGAAAAGTCCATCAAACTCATGCTGTACTCCACTACTTTTATAAAGGCTGTGGGAAGAGAATATGTAACCTGACTCTGGGAGGCAGAAATGGAAGTAACAACCTAGACAGGGTTTTTGTTGTTTGTTTGTTTGCATACTTTGGGGATTGTATTTTAATAGCAATATTTCTCATTTTCCTTTAATCCCTCCAAATCCTTTTATATTATCCTCTTCACTCACTGTGCTTCTAATTTATGGCCTTCTTTCTATTCATCATTTGTTATTGGATTTAAATACATATTTGTAAACATATGCCAGATAAGACCTCTTAAGTCCATGTAATAGTACCTGCATACAAGTTTTAAGGGTCCACATACTGAAGGTTCACTGTGAAAAAGGAGACAGAGAATTTGTAAAAGCTTGACAGTCAGGAACTTTGTTGTGAGATTTGTGTTTCCAAGTAACACCAGAAGATACCAATATGTTCACCATAAATTCATGTTCTCCAGTATGATTACTCTATCTTTACCTGGACAAAGACACCAAAGCCCACTTCCAAATCATGTTCTTTAGTATTCTAAGCATCTTACAATTGTGGATTAATCTTTCTTCCAGGCTGCAATTATGTCACAATTTAGTGAAAACCTGGCTCTGATCCTTATATATCCTTAATCTCCTTCGCTATCTAAAGGGTGTGGGTGAAAGTTGTTCCACATCACCTCAGCTCTGAAGAGCTTTCTGTGTTCATTTTATTCTCTATAATGTTCACTTAATAGATAGGAGATTGAGAAAAGATCCATCCAAAAAACAAACGAGGAAGAGAATATTGTCTGTTAAAAAGAATCCGTGCTGGTTTGTTTATTCTATACATGAAGGCATGGTAGAAGTATAGCGCTTGGGGCGGCATATCATACAACTTACAATATCGTGGGGATTGTCTGTTGGAGAAGGCTTCAAATACAGAATTGGCCATTTGGAAGAGTTTCCCTGAACTTTAACACTGATGATTGACTGTAGCAGAGATGTTTTTAACTTTTGATGACCTAGAGTCAGAGAAAATCTACTGCCTACTTAACATCTTACTACCAAGCCCTTTAGGCAGAGAAATCTTTCTGACTTGTTGGATATTGTGGCTAGCTCTGCCTCTTCAGCAAAACTCTGCTGAGTTCTTGATGACATTGATTGTGTGTCCCTTAGACAGTCAGTTCTCATGCTAAGTACAAAATTTTCTGGACTCTGGGACTGATATGGAATACAATAAGCAGAATTCATTTTTGTCAAGTGAATTTTGTATATTAAATAATACACTATATGGACTGAGCAGGTTAGATGTAGAAATATATGTGTGTTTATTCATTTACATATATGAATAAAAAACAATCAATGAAATAAAAAAGGTCATAAATTGGAAGGATCGCAGAAATAGGTACATGAGAGGATTTGAAGGGGGGAATTTTGTAATCATATTCTCAAAAATTAAAACTAAAAGTTTAAAAATGCCATCCTTCTCTCCCTGAAGTTTACTTGGTATTACCTGAGTCTCTCATTCCCCTGCCTGCAACACATCTAAGGTACTGGTACTGACATTTGACTCAATGGAGGTCATAGACAATAGGCAAGAATTTCTGGAAACATGCCTATTCTAAGGACAGATTTACCAAAAAGATGCCATCCTTTCATTAAAAATTAGTCATTTTGCAAGAGAAATGGCAAGATGACCATGAAAATAAATGAACATCTGCAACTGACATGCGTGAGGAAATGGAGGCATCTCCAGACAGAGACAAAGATAAGGGATAAGGGATAATGGAGACACCCAAGAATCAATGGGGCTGACCTTAGCTGTGACTCACAACACTGGGAATATGGAACCTGAAAATGGCATCTCCTTTAGGCAGGAAGGAACCCCAATGGAGTAAGAGAGATTTCAGCCCACACACAAAACTTTCAACCCCCAATTTTTCCTGTCTACAAGTAATACAGGCTTGGGGGAGGGAGCAGATACTGAGATGACAGCCAACCATTAATTGGCTCAACTTGAGACACATCCCATGGGCAAGCACCAGTCCCTAACACCATTAATGACACTGTTATGCTTACAGACTGTAGCATGTGGTCCTCTAAGAGGATCCCCCCAGCAGCTCGCTCAGACTGATATAGACACCCATAGCCAGACAGTAGATGGAGCTTAGGGAGTCTTATGGATATAGGGGCATTAAAGAGGATAGGAACTCCACAGAAAAACAACAGAGTCAACTATCCTGGACACCTAGGAATCTCACTGTCTGAAGCACTCAGCAAAGAATATAAGTGGGCTGAACATAAGCCTCTCCACACATATATAAATGGGCAGCTTGGTCTTCATGTGGGTCCCGAACAACTGGAGAGGTGGTTATCCCAAAAGCTATTGCCTATATGTGGGATTTGTTCTTCTACCTGGGTTGCCTTCTCTGGCATCATAGGGAGAGGAAGTGCCTAGCCTAGCAGGGACTTAAGATGCCAGTGTGAGGGGATACCCAGGGGTCCTCTACCCACTCAGATAAGAAGGTGAGAGGTGATGGGGAAAGGATTGTTGGAGGAGGTGACTAGGAGGGGAGCAGTGAACAAGATGTAAAGTGAATAATTAAAAACGAGGTAAAAAACCAAAAGCAATTTGTTTCTCTCCAAAAGAAAATCATAATTGTACCTCTGCAATGGAAGGTCTATGTATGCACTATATCTCTGGCAAGTATGTAAAAGGTGATTATATATATATATATATATATATATATATATATATATATATATATATAAATTGGTATTAATATAATATAATATTATATTAATATTATATATATAATATTAATATATATATAATCACCTTTTACATATATATATGTAATATATATATTACATATACTAGGCTTCTATTTTAGCCAAAGGTGAAAGTGTGTTAACTATTTGTATGTCTGCTTATTTCAATCAATGCCTTGAGCCAAGTCAAAAGGTCATTCTACCTAGTTCTCTTATTTCTGGTGGATAGTGATTTTTATTTGGGAGAATATGATTTACTTAGGAAGAGTGACTGAAGTCAACCCTGCAATAAGCCTCAGCCTCCTGCTCTGAAATCTGAGCTAATATTGATTTAACATGTACTATAATAAAAGATCAAAGCACATTGGTCCTAACACCTGTGGCAACAATAATGAAGATGAGGGGGTAGTTTGTCAGGAGAAAACTTGTGTAGCACATACAAGCTGATGGATCAACATCAGAAAATCTATTAAAGAAATGAGAATGGCAGTTAGTGTCATTTGGGAACTAATGTGCACTTAAGCCATGCCATGAAAAACAGTGTAAACATTTAGGAAAAATATTTTCTTATCTCTTTATAGTCGGGAATTTCTAATAAAAAATTACCAGCAACCTACACTTGAAAATGTTTTTATTGTTATGCATGCTTTACATGTTGGATAGCTCAAAAAATTAGCCATATATTTAATTTTTTGTATTTTTATTATTTAGTCATTAATTTACATGAGTCCAAAAGTGATACAAACAGTTCATGAGACCTCCCTTATTCCTCCAGAAAGTGTTTCTTCACAGTAGGAAGATGAAGAGTCTTTTTCACCAGAAGAACCAGACAGAGTGCCCTGAAGCAATGAGCTTCAGAACTTCAAATACCTTCTGCTTGAGTTCTGAAAGTGTTATTCTCAGCTCTTTTCATTGTGCAAAGGCTCTGTAATTGTACTGTATGTCTGCCCTCATGTTACCTGGAAAGGGGGAAGAGGCTAAGCAAGCCACGCCTACTGTTGTGGTAGTATGTTTGACCTATGATAACGGTACTTCTAGTATGCTTTGTAGATATAATTTGAACATTTAGATACCAAAGTCTTTTTCATTCACTTAGCCATTCTTTCACATGTCTTTGCTTGTGAAGTGCCATCTTAAGCATTCTTGTAACTGAACAAAGGGTCTTAGCATACATCCTACATTTTGTTTTCTGCCTTGAGGTCCCTTGAGAAATTTTCTGTACGTAGAAAACTTTTGAGAATGATTTATGTTGCAAACTACCAAGATACTGGAAGCTCTAATTGAAAGTGAAAGCTAATACATTACTTCACTTTTTCATGTCTAATGATCCACCACTAACAGAAGCCGACAGCTCTCTTATTCCTTAGTCATTTGCATCTTCTTCCTTGATAGTTTCGGCTTCAGCGACACAGTGGGAGCTACCATATATAAGGACAATTTCCAGCATCAGCTCCCTACATCCTCTGAATGAAAGCAAGCCCAGAGCGAGACTATGTATATATTAAAGGAAATTGAGTCGGTTCTATTGTTGGGAAAGCAGTTTGATAGAAGTTCATACATACATTTACAGACTCTAAGAATTATGTACATACTTCTGTTTCCTTTTTCTTTAAAATAAAATAAAAGATTGCCTATTATTATTATTAATTCTCATTCAAATATGCTTTTGAATGATGTGTACTTTTTTAATATCAGACTTTGGGTAGAATTTCATTGACAATCATGTAGGCCTAGTTTGGGACTACTTTAATTAATGATGAAATAAATAACTTCTTGTATGCACTCATGCAGAAGAAGAATTGCTTAATAGAAATCTGTAATATTTAAATATAGTGATCACATCGTCTAATCTAGTTCCTTTCAACAATGCATCCATAAACTTTCTTCTGAAGCTATATATAGTGCATAGCAGAAATTATGTATTTTTTCTAGAAAAAAATTAACTATTTTAATTTGAATCTTCCTTATTGCTGGCAAGTCTGAGCATTCTTTCCTTATTAGTTTGAATACTTTCTTAAACAATAATTTAGTCTCACAATTTATTCTTATTTTGAATTTGTTGGTTATTTTGTTGTGGTTGTTGTTGATGCTGTTGCTGTCTATTCTGTATCTGTCTCCTCTGTCCCAATTAATATAGAAATGCCTGGTTTTCTCATGCTAATGAGGTTTAGACCATGTTGATCTCTTGATATCTGTATTTGTGTGCTTGCTTTATAAAGAATATGAAAAATGTTTATAAAGAATAAAAAAATGTAGGATTAAAAAGCATTATATTAACAGGACTCCATGTGGCAGCACAGACCATGAACATCTGTATGGCCCTAAGTGGAAACATATGGCATCAGTATCAACACAGCCTCAGCTGCAGCCAGGACCACAGACTCATATGTGACCTTCAGCAGCAGCACGCACCATGGACATCAACATGACCTCACTTGGTTAATGTTTCTGGGCCATGCTGCTGCTTGGGGCCATGTTGATGTGCCCTCTGCTAAGGGCATATATAATTTCATAATATATATATGTATATATATACATATATATATACATACATATATATATACATATATCATATATAATTATATATGTAATTATATATATGTATATTATATAATTATATATATAAAATTTCATATGTAATCTCATATATAATATATATACTTTTTTCCTATCTTGGTTATTCTTTCCCAATTGCAAATCATCTCATCTAAGGTCCCAATCCACCATCTCCATCACTGCCTAAACCTTTCCACCCACATTACTCCCATTCTATCTTTTCCTTTTTATATGGGTTATAATACCTCTTCTTCCTTTAAGGTAATCTCTCACATGAATTCTTTAATTGTTCTGCACCTTGCTCAAGTACTCCATTGTAGACACATTACAGTCAAGAGTTGAATCTAGAGTAGTTATAAGAAAAAGAAAACATAGTGTTTGTCATTTTTGTGCTGAGTTGCCTTCCAGGGAATATTGTTATTTTTAATTACATCAATTTTTCTGAATGCTTCATGTTTTTCTTTATAGTTAAATAATACACAGATACATATAATAGCATAGATAATATTCTATTATGTATATACATCACATATTTATTTTCCATTTATCTGTTGTTTGGCATCTAGGATATCTCCATTTTAAAGCTATATCCTAGAGTAGGTTAACAATAAGGATGAATGTGCAGCTCTGGATCACAATTATAGCAAATGGAGTTCCTTGTGTAAGTATGTAGGAGTGGCAAGGCTCAGTCATGTGGTAGTTTTATTTGTAGTGCTTTCGGCAAACATCCAGACTGTTTTCCAAATTGGATGCCCTAGTCTACCTTCCCAATAACCACATATACTAGTCCTCCTTTCCCAACATAATACCAGCATTGTTGTTCTTGGTATTTTTGGTATTAGGCATTCTAAATAGGGTGAGAGAGAGCCTTCGTGTGCATTTCTTTATTAGCTAAGAATATTGAACACTTTCAAAGCTGTTTCAAAGCTCTTTATTTTTTTTCTTTTGTGAAGTTTTCTGCTTAGTTCTGTAACTAGGTTTTAATTGGAATGTTTGTTTTCTTGAGTTTTTTGTAAAGTCTAAAAACTAGTCTTCTGTCAGATATATAACTGGCAAAGACATTACTTATATGCTGTGTTTATTCAATGGACAGCTTCTTTTACTGTGCAGAAGCTTTTAATTTCTTGAGGTTATTTCAAGTGCTAATAAAGTCCTATTCAGAAAATCATGATATATTGATGTATATTCTGTATGTATTATTATTCTAGCAATGTCAATATTATAAACTATGAATTCAATAGATGTAGAATAGAAAAAGAAATTAAAAGCCTAGTATTATTAAATACAATTCAAATGTAGAAAAAGAAAATTTCATCTATTTTGATCATTGCTACTCTACAAATTTTCTCCTAAATTTTCAACTTACAATAAGATACATTAACTTTATTACATGGTTCTCAGTGGTCAAGAAGCTGAAGCCAAATAGCTTAATCTCTTGGAAGATTATAAAGTGGCAGGTACCACAGGACTAGAGATCTCTTTCTTAAAGTATCATGGATTTTGAAAGTCTCCTCTCTGATAATTGTCTAGAGACCTTTGCTCCTCACCATGTATACCTGGTTATGGACCACTGCACACTGTGGTAGCTGACATCCCAAAGGAAAAGTCATAAAAGTAAGCAAAATTGACATTGTTGGTCTTACTTCCAAGTTTTAGCACATTATGTCTACTGTATTCTGTTAATTAGAAGTGAGTCACTCAGCCTACTCTGCACTCAAATATAGATAAGTAATGATAACATTAATATTACAAAGAATATTCCCTAGGAAATCACTAGGAGTCCACTTTGTTGACACAAATAACTCCTATAACTGTATAAATTGTATCTGCAAAATCATAAATGACTCATACCAAATAGTATCATTTCTGATACTAGTGATATCAGAAATGTCTAGTGATGGCTCATTCCTTAGTTCTACTCAACAATGTAGGTTGTTACTAGTGCAGTGAGAAAAACATAAAATAAACAAAAACAAGGATTATATGGGAAAAATAGCATTGTCATTATATGCAGATAGTACAAACAGATTACTTGAAACACCAGGAAAAAAAGGTTTAGCACAGTGAAGAGCATATCTTGAGTAGTAGGAGAACCTGAGTTCAAACTCCAGCACTACAAATTATATAGCAATATATATTTATTAGTTTTAATACATACATCCCCATAGCTCAAGATATAATTTATTATTGAAGTAAATTAAAAAGAGATTAAAAAACATGAAAGGATATGTACAAAAGTTACTATCACAAGTATTTTCCACTACTCACAAAGTCAAGCGAATCTCAACCAAACCCACAATATAATTTTATTACCTTAAAAATCATCATGTTGATGTTATTATTTAATATATGAAAATATAGGTGTTAAAGAAAGGGGCCATGAGTGGGAGATGGAACTGCTCATGGTAAGACAGCCAACTATAAAATACACAATATGAAATCTATACAAGTATAGAAAGCTAGACCAATCTACAGAATAAAGAGCCTAGCAAATTCTTTATGTCTGCCTGACATCAGCTATGGTGTTACTACTGCAATGCTGGGTCATATGACTTGTTTGAAAGAAAATAGAAACAAACATTCTTGTTCCTAATACACAAAATCACAAGTAGTCTTTGCATCAAAATGGATTCTCCCTGGTTGCTGGCTTTGTCCTTGATATTTTCTCTAATGTGCTGTATTTTATATTTTTATTCTCTTAATCTTGTTCATGAATACTATTGATTTTCTTCCACATGTTTTCATTAAGTGAATAGATTTAATCTCAGGTTGTTAATACCATTAAAAATTTTACTGATATTAGAAATAAAAATAAACATCTGGCAAGAGAAGGTAGGCAACACGGAAGGCATTTCAGAGTAACGGTGCAGAGTTAATCAGCTTACATTCTGAGAAAGAAAGCATCTTTTTCTAAAGAATCTCCTCATTGCCAGGATTGTATTGTCATTGTATAGAGCATAATTTCAGTTAAAAGTAAGTTTTTAAATTTAATTATATGAAGTAAGGAAGAGTGACATTTGTTAACAACCGGTGAAACACTGAGTATTTTCTTCAATAAACTTGCCTTCTAAAGTATTAGGAAAGTTAGATACATTCCTTATCGTTCGCCTAAGGCAAACTGAGCTCACCTGACTGATCTTAAGATTAAATCAGTATATCTACTTACAAGCAACACTGCAAGAACATTGATCTGATGATAAATAATGTAGCTTGCACTTGAAGGCCGTGTAAGTTTCCTTTTTCGGCATTTTACAAATACAATTTTCTTGGCCCCTTAGGGAAGAGGATGAACAAATCACTCAAGTAGAAAGACAGGGAGTTAAAAATAGAGATAAAGTAGAACGAATATTTCACACATTTTATCAGTCTTTTTTAGTTAAAAGATGTGTGAATATTTTATATGATCTCTATATAAGTTGTTTTCTACAATATAAATATCATAAAGCATAAGTTACTTCTAAAGTTTATACAATTTATAATCGAGAGCAAGGAAAATAATGATGATACCAAGCACCCAAAATTTATCTGGAAAAATTCACTGGGAAAGTTTTATATACAACAGTTATTTTAATTCCAATATGGCATACAATCCAGTGATTTCTACCCTATAATAATCAATCTTCTTACCATGAGTGGAAGTTGAACTTCTGAATATGATAGTTCTCATACCCATGCTTGTGTTACATGGTAATACTAATTTTGCAAATGCCATTAAGATCCCTAGTCAGATAATTTTGGTAAAGATGGAGTTCTGTGAAGCTGTTAAAAAGACTAAAAATCAAGAGGCAAGATTCTGGTGACTATAACAAAAATAAAAGACACCCAAGGAGAGAGACATATGAAAAACTTGACAGTAATTTCTAGCAGCTGTGCATGAATCTCCACTGAGAGCTGCAAATGATTGGGTATTGGGATAAAGAATAAGATATGAAGAAAGTAACTGTATTTTGTGGAAGTCATTTTTGTATTTCAGGTTCAAAATATTTTCTTATTAATGACAACTACCACCACTTTTGATATCTACATTTTAAGTATAATTCTACTTTTTCTTACTTGCAATTGAATTCTCTAGATTCTTTTATAAATATTATTGACTAATTAGCCAAAATTTAATGTATCTACTATCATATCTGAACTTGATCTACTTGGAATGAAGTACATAAAAATTTTCACTGATTTGATGAATTATCTGAGGAACAATTAAAGGTTAATGTAAAATGTAAGTAGTGAACTTTATATATTACCTTCTTCATTTGATCATGATTCTTCAAACCTAAAGCAACACAAATACAGTTATAAAGAAAAATTATAAAGAACGTATTTTTATTTAGAGTTTTGCGTACTTAAAAAAAAAGTCATTTTAATTACATATACTAAAGCTTTCCTTGGTCATCTCTATTCTCAATCTCTTTACACCATTGACTAATAGCTAAGCAAGGGCAAACATCTCTTACTCACTCGTCTTTCACACAAGATGAAACTATTCAAAAAATACAGACACTGGTCCATAAATAACAACAACATTTCTGAGCTCAGCAACAGCGCTGTCCTATCTCACACTAGCTACCTAGACTCACTTGTATAAGCTCTACTTTTTCTGGAGAGTCTGTGATGTGAGTAATGTGATGTGAGTTGTGTGAGTTAGTATCTGTGTTCATCAGTCCATATATATATATATATATATATATATATATATATATATCAGTCCATATATGTATACAGCATATATATATATATATATATATATATATATATAATCAGTCCATATAGATAGTCCATATATATATGTATACACACACATACATACACATATATGTACATATATACATATATGTGTATATATATGTACATATATGTGTATATATATGTGTATGTATGTATATATGCACACATATATATACACATATATGTGTGTGTATGTGATATGTGTATATATATATTTATGTGTGTGTGTGTAATTTTTGCATATTCTACATTTCCCATGGCATGAAATCACATAATAGGTAGCCATTTATAATGTCTTCTGCTTAACAGAGTCATTCTGAAATTCATCCATTCTTGTGACATATGACAACTTAATCTTCTAATTACCCAATGGGTATCACATACACACACTGCATTCTGTGTGTGATCATTTATTAGATTTTGAACATTTTGTTCTTGCCATGTTTGGGGCTATTGTTAATATTGGCATGAAAGTCATGCCTGGATCTGTGTAATCTGAGGATTCACAATTTTTTGAGTATTAGGCATAGTAAAATTGTTTAAGTATAATAATGTATTTTAATGTTTACAGCAATCACCAAACTATTTTCAAAGTAATTCCTTTGCTTTGATTTACCAGCAGTATTATCTAGACTAATGTAACCTATCTACTTTGGGGACACATGTTATATATAAGCTTCGCATATACTTTGGCCTTTCTTTTATTTCTACCTAATTTTAAGCTTTGGAGAAATTTTATGTAAAAGTATTTTAACTATTATAATGTTTTACTTATATCATAGTAGAAAAGCCAAAGAAAGAAAACATGTTAGTCTTAATAATAAATTTAAAGATGCCACATACATTCCATTAGAGTTCATTATACTGCATAATTAACAAGTAGTAGTAAAAAGACAGTAAAATGCACTTGTATATCACAGTAAATGTCATATTTAGCTTCTCAGTTCTGGCATTAAAAATAGATATAGGTTGGTGAATAGAATAGAATAAAAAACCTGGAAATAATATTTGTGAAAAAGTTAGCAAAAACATGCTGTAGAAGAAAGACAGCCTGATCAACAAATGGTGCTGGTAAAACTGGTTTTCTATCTTAGAAGAATGAAATTATATTCATATATTTCCCCTGAAACAAAAATCAATTCAAAATGGATTACAGACTTTAATTTAAAATCTGAACAGCTGAAATGCCTAGAAGAAAACATAGGGAATACTCTTTAACACACTGGGATAGGTAAAGACTTTCTGGAGAGAACTTCAGCAGCATAGAAAGCAGCCCCATGTATTAACAGATGGGGCATTCTGATGTTTAAAAAATCGTGTGCAGTAAAAGAAACTATCAGTATAGTAAACAAATGGCACACAGAATGAGAGAAAATATTTACCAGCTATATTTTAGAAAAGCAGATAATTTCTAGAACTTAGAATTAATTGTAGAAATTAAACACCAAGGAAAGAAAACATCCAATCACTGAATCAATTAATGAATTGAGTAGTTTTTTTTTTAAAAGAAACAAAAAATGGCTGAAAATGGCTAATAACTATTTTTAAAGTGTTCCATATCCATCAGAAAAATACAAATAGAAATTCATTTGAGAGGCTACTATAATTCAGTTAGAATGGTTATTATCAGGAACTCTATAAACAAATCTTCGAGTGGATGAAGAGAGAGAGAAATCCTTATCCATTGTTGATATGAGAGAAAATTAATACAGGCATTATGGAAATCAGTTTGGAGCTTCTCCAAAAGTAAAAATAGAACTACTAACCTGCTATTTCACTAGAGGGCATAAACCCAGAGAAGCTATATCTTACCATAGAGATAATTTCACCCTGATGATTTTTTTTTTTTACTACTGTTTTCACTAATCCAAGGAAATATCACCACCCTTCTTGATCATCAACAGATGAAAGACTAATGAAAATCTGGTACATATAAAAAATGGAACACTATGAAATTCTAAATAAAAATAAAATAATTAGCAGGAAAAATTATAGAATTAAGGGTGTATAATATTAAGCAAATTCAGAATGACCTAAGACAGGCTCAGTCTTGTTAATGAAATAAGAAAGGGGGAGAGACGGAGAGCCTTTGAGGCTGCTTGACAAGAATCTCACAAGGCTCAAGGACAAGGAAATGGGTTGCTTGACAGGAATATGACATTGGCCAAGGAAAAGGAAGTGGGCTTCAGGCAGGAATCTGACATTAGACTTGAACAATGAAGTAATTTCAGGCAGGAATCTAAATCTTAGGCTAGAACAAAAAAATAATCTCAGGCAGGAATCTAATTATTAGGCTAGAACAAAGAAGTAATTTCAGACAGGAATCTAAGTTTTAGGCTAGAACAAGAGTAGGCTTCAGACATTAAAATGACCTTGGGCTAGGATGGGGAAGTTGACTCAGATACTTTCACATAACTAGGTTTAATGCCTTGGTTTTTCTTTGACTATTTGTGTTTATTGTCTTGCTTGTTCCTTGACTATTTGCACCTATTATATTTCTAGACCCTCAACCTAGAACTGACCTTAATACATGCATGTAATCAAAATGTTATACAAGCGTAAAGGAAGAGGGAGGATGGGATAGGGAGTTCTAGAGAGGGGAAATGGGGAAAGGGGATGACATCTGTATTGTAAAAACATATAATATCCAACAACAAAAAAAATAATTAAACAAGTTTATGCAATCTCAAAGTAAAAAGCCTCCTCTAGACTAGCTTTGTGTGTGTGGGGGGGGGTGCGCATGCGCACTCACACACCCACACCCACACGCAAAACAGGTACACAAGGGTCCAGCGTAACACATAGAGAGGAGAACAAGAAACTGTAAATATTAGGGGATAAACAAGGACAAATTAAGGTAATGGACACAGGAAAGAAAATGTAAAACTAATTTTCTCATTTTAAGACTCTTAAGGATGTTCTATTATTATGTAGTAGCATAAAGTATAATTGTTAGTAAAAATGTAAAATCCAGTGTGATATGCCACAGAGTCAGAATATATATAACGACTGTACAAATGTTCATTGAGATGAAATTTAGTCTGGCTAATCGCATTGCATGAGGGGTTTTATTGTTGTTGTTTTGTTTTGGTTTGGTTTTTTGTTTTTTTTGTCAAAAAAGGTTATTATTATTAAAAATCATTCCAGGTTATATCCATTATTATTAACTCACAGTAATAAAATGTTATTAACATAATTTACTGAAAAATATTTACAGAGTAGTGAATCTTATATAATGAATATTACATTTTAAAATCTACTTTTCTTCTAATTGTATTTTCCTATGAGGTATTACATCTGTTTATTCAAAGCAAACATCACATATTTTAAAATGTTTGGGCTCATGTCATATGAATAAGTTCACTGCACTGTAAAGGAAGATTTTCTTTTATTTTAGTATTATAAGCTTGTGAATCAAATTTGATCTATGTTATTATAATACTGTTTTGTTCAAAGGATAGCAAATGCTCTTTGATCAAATGAGAAATGATCAAAGTCCAAGCCTCTTTTAAATACCATGAAAGTACTAGATAAAGTGCTTTTCTTCGTTCTCCTTGAGTTGTTTCTTTGATGATCCATTTTATTAAAAGTAAAAATGAAGGAAACATATACAATGTAGAGGAGAGGCCTGAGACACCACATAGGAATACTCATTACCAGCATTATCAAGACTAAAAGTACAGCATTTCTACATCAAAGGCATCAGCAATCTGAGGGTCTATATTCCCTTCCTTTCAGGTACACTGTTTTTTTCTTTTTCTTTTTCTTTTTCTTTTTGAACTCATGTCTGTATTTTCTGAGTTTGGATGTTCCTCTGAGTTGAGATCATCTTAAATTGAAATGAAATTTTGAATTTATCAGTGCTAATGGTATCAGAATAAGCTTGGTTAGTGCCTAGGAGAATTGCAAGAATGTCATGTTAGAGTATAAAATGCAGCTCTCAGGAGCTCTCCCACCACCTCAGAATTGTCCCATACATGATGCTGAATATCTTTGATAATACAATGCAGTACCATATTATCTTGAAACTAAATTCTGTTAATAGAGTTCACTAATAGTCTCTTACAAAACTAGCTCTCATTAGATTTAGGAAGTACTTTATGGAGGTTGTGGCTTTTATTCTTATAAAAAAAAATTACTTCATTCTCTTCCATAAAGAGATATATGAATCTTCAATGGTACAACTCACTTCACAAAGTGAGGAAATCGAGAGAGAACTGTGTGTACCATTTTAAAAGACATGTTCAAATACAGATGCTTTCAGTGCTGAACCTGGTTTGCATTCTTCTAAATGACAAAGGTCCGGCATATAGATTTAGTGTTTGGGGAATGAGATAAAAATCTACCTGCTCAGTTTCTTAAAGCTAATAGGAAAGTATTCCAGGTATGAGGTATCAAGTTCTAGAAAATGCTGTTCTTTTTCACCCTCCCATTTGCCATTTCCTTCTTCTTTTTTTTTTTTTGTACCCATAACATAATATAGTGCCCTCATAATATAAATAACTTTCAACAACGCTAATTCCCATGTATTTATTCTTTTCCTAGAATTTGAACACAATTGGGCTATCCCTAAAGTCTTTTTTGATTGTGGAAGTTTCTCAGATGCTACACTTTTTTAGTGACCTTTACATTTTTTTAGAAGGGTTGGTCAGGTGTTTTGTTGAAGTCAGCTCTAACACCTAATTGGAGAAGGTTCTTTGTTCATTGTTCAGAACCCAGAACCTTATATTGGTAAAAGTGCAAAAAAAAATTGCCCAAAGACTGCTCAGGCATAAATAGGACATTTGTATTCTAATATATACAAGCAAGGTTTGGAGACGATGATTGAAGTAGGGTAAAAAGACTGAAAGAGCCAGAGGTCACGGAATAATATCTGCTGGACATAACAGAATCTCTGTTCCCATGAGTTAAGAGCAGTTGTGGTTGCCTGCAGGAAACCTAAATCAAGTCATCATCATTTTAGCATGTATGCAGCTCATGTATTCTCATCCCTAACTGAGGTCAATGTGACAATTGATGCATTTTTGGGAAAAGAGAGTCAGTTTTCTAAAAGGGTGTAGTCCTGGTAGAATGACCACATTCCCGTGGATGGCCCTCATAATCAGCACATATTGAACTAATATGATGTTTTTGAAATAATGGACAATAACATAGGAGGAACAATTGAGGTAGTGAGTAAATTTGAGAGCATTTGGAAAGAGACACAATGGAATAATGTATTCAAATTACATTATATGCATGTATGAAACTCTTAAGGAAGTAATGAAACATATTAAAAAGATAATACATTGTCTTACGTATGTATTTTTTAAATTTCACTTACAAGTTTCTGAAAGCACAGCTATTTTCTAAAAAAGCATTGCATTAAATATTTTAAAAGTTTTTAGTTTTCTAGAGAATTTTCAGCCCTAAACAGGACATTTACATGGATTCATCTAAAGATAAACCAACAACATTGGGGGCAAAAAGAACGTAAGATTTAGATGATAGGGGGAAAAGCTGTGGAATGCTATCTTTTGAGGTGTGACGCAGCTCAAGTAGTCATTTTCTCACAGCAATTATGAATACCTACAATATACAAGAATGTGTCAGTATAGTCTGTTATAGATCAGGGAGGGGCTCTTGGAGTCCTTGCCCCACTGAACTGGATGTGCAACAAATATTGTCTGCAGTTACTTACTGAAATCTTTAGTTAATTAATTAATTAATTAATTAATTGATTAATTAATTAAATCCTGGGGTGGGTTCCCTACCTACCTTAATGTGTTATATTCCCAAATAAAACATACACAGCCCTCTCTCTCTCTCTATTTCTCTCTTTCTTTCTCCCTCCCTCCCTACCTCTCTCTCTGTCCATCACATGGTGGCTATGCCTCTCTGTCCTGCACTCTTCTCAGGTATGGCATATCTCCTCTTCTTCACACTCTCTCAGCATCTCAGATCTCCATCCTTCTCTCTAGGTCCCAAGCCCCAGAAACCTAAAGTTCCTCTCTGTCTGCACTGGCCCCGCTATTGGCTATTGGTAGTTTGCATCTTTATTATGAATCAGAACCAACTGGGGACAGATTCCCAGAAGCTACTTGCAGAGGTTCTGGTGTGACATTTTTTTTTCAGGAAATAGATTTAGCATTAGAATACAAGAAGCAACACAAAGAACCTCTTCAGGAATCAGTAGAAAGCTCTAAACTCAAGGACACGTAGATGGCAAGAGTTAAATTTGAGTAGACAGAAACGAAAAACCTACATAGTGGAAAGGGATTTTATAAAGATAAGAGAGTGGAGAGAAAATTAGAAGAATTCACATTGTATGTTTGGAGAAGCATGGCAATAATGCAAATGCACTATATACGTGTATAAAACTGTGCCATTATAATTACCATCATTGTTCTTGTCAGACTGATGCATCATTTATATCCATGAGGAAAAATTTCTATGCATTTGTTAAACACAATATTTCTTTTATTTATTTAGGTTTTGGCTCATATGTGTCTAGTTTTCTCCCTTCTCGCCCTTCCCCAATGTACTCTGACAATCATTTCTGTGTAATTTAACACATCTTCATCAATTCATGTGTATTTCTTTGTCTATAGTCTTATATGCTGACTAAATGTTCATCTTTAATATTTTAGCTACAGATTTAGTGACACTCTTCTGTGTCTCTAGATCCTCAGGCAGACTTTTTTTTTTATATACCTGATAATTACTTAACTATCATCTAGGCCACAAGACTTAATTGGACTGTTTTTTAACTGAATATATCCAGTAATATAAACTAGCCTTTGTTACATGACAGTTATAATCTCAGTGTACATCAAGCAGTATAGATAACTCTAGAACATGCCAGTGAGCTAGAAGAGAAATAGCCTAAAACAATGATCTATTCTGGAAAAAGAAAATTATGAAACTCAATAGTTGCTGTAGCCAAGAGTCTCAGATGGTTTGACAGGTCCAGTAAGAATTGGCTTGAGAACTGATCATTGAACTTATCTAGGTAGAGATCAATACTGTGCTGATCAACAAGGGTGTGGCCCACTTGGATCACTGCAGTTGGAGAAAGAGAAAAAGAATTGAATTTCCTTATCATACCATAATTACCAAAGTTCTTCATTATTATTTTTATTTCAGTCTGTCCCCTATTTGAGAATGAATGGAACTGTCCCTAGCAAACACAAATATGCTCTAGCAGAACAAATGAATGACCAACTCTCGTGCATAGGATGAATAATTTGTGTGTGTGTGTGTGTGTGTGTGTGTGTGTGTGTGTGTGTGTGTAGATGAGTTTATACAGTGGCATTTGGTAGAATGTTAATGCTTCTATTATTTAATTTTCTGTTGCTATGATAAATACCATGACCAAAAGCAAGCTAATGAAGAAATGATTTATTTTAAATTTTGTTTCAATGGGGATAGAGTTCATTATGATAGGGTAGGCATTGAAAGAGAAGCTGGATTAACACACACACACACACACACACACACACACAGAGAGAGAGAGAGAGAGAGAGAGAGAGAGAGAGAGAGAGAGAGAGAGGGAGCAAAAGAAGTAGGGAAAGACGAATACTCAAAATGTAGAAATGTGACCTGTATCACAATTTTGGAATTTGGGTTTATTTTAAAAGCACAGAAATATTATAACAATAAGTTTCATTTTAATTCTAGGTGTGGGATATCAGATTGCTTCAGATTGTACACAGCAGCTGACTATAATTTGCTTCATGCTTTTGCCGGCTGCAGATGGTTTCTGTGATTGTGCTACATTTAGAATTCTGAGGACTTTTCAGAGGGTACATAAATGCTAGGGCCAAGAGAGGTGGTGTGGGTTGTTGTTGTAAGTTGCAGTTTGTTAAGTACTTATGTGCAAAAAAGAAAGAAAAAATTAGGTGTTTTGATAGTGAAGACCAAGCTTACTCCAAGAAACACGATGCCCCTATTCAGCATGAAGTATTATACCAATAATGTTGTACCTGCTCCTGTCCCCTCTCTCTCTTTTTCTCTTCTATCTAGTGGTATGAGATCAAAGAGGTGGAGAAGGGTGGCAGAAATAAGTATCCACAAAGGGGCCAAAGTCAATCCCACCCCTAGCAATGACTTCTTTCTGCAAGGTTTTATCTCCAAAGTTTCCTCCCCAAACCATGCCACCCACTGGGGACTAAATATTTGGATAATGAATCCAAAGCTAACTTTATTATTCAAAGTACCTTAATGTTTCTTGTTTTCTCTTTCCATTTCCTTGAACAAAAGAATTAGATAGGACTAAAGATACAATGAGATACAGGACAATTTAGAGAAAGAAAATTATAGAATAAGTGTGCTTAATGGGACAGAAAAGAGACTTACTCCTCAGTTGAGCCAAGTCAGTGCCAGATATAAAATTACCAAAGAGGTCATGTTGTTGGTGTGTCTGCATTCCAATCATTTTTGACTACATAGAAACACTTGACTTCATTAAGCCCGGAATTTTAGCAAGAGAATAGAGTAAAGAAATAAACAGGGAAGTGGAAAGAGCAAGTCAGTGACATAATGAAAGATAGGGACATGAATACAGTAATTAGGGAAATAATGAGCTGAGGTGGGTGGAGGCAGATAAGTGAGGAAATAGCAGATAATTAAACACAGAAATGGAGTTCAAGACTTGTCAGAATGCAGGGAGTAAGTTTAAAAGGTAGGAGGGAGATGTGACAGAATGGAGGCGAATAATTCAGGGATTTCCAAATGGGAGTGAGTGAGGTAGGGTTGAGCACAAGTCACTGGAGGACACATCAGCTTAATACTCATGATTTTCAGGAGAATTTGAATTACCAGTGAGGGATATGAAAGCAGGAGAGCTAAATAATGTTACTGCGACAGTTGCTAAAATACTAAAGAGCAAGAGTGAGCTCTTTAAAGACACCAGAGAACAGCAAAGCATGAATTCTTATGAAAGAATTAGCATCAAAGCTTTGAAAAGTAGTAATAATTATCTAGAAACAGAAATGATAGAGATAAAAATAGAGGCCACCATGCCATAAGGATGAATGGAAAATGGTGTTCACGAGAGGAACAGAATTTATTTGGAATAACACTGGAAGAGTAAGAAAAGGTGACTTCGTTCCTGGTATGCTATGAGCCACAGGTGCCCAACTGGTATACTCTCTTCTGTATGAAGATCCAAAAGATGAAGTGTATTAGTAGGATTTAACAATGGGAGTGAAAGAAATAAGAATTCTGTGCTGTGAACTGATACTAGTGAAAAAAAAAAAAAGATAATGAGCACAAAATGTCCAATCGTGATAGTGCATGGATCGTGGTAGTGATGGAGCTGAAGAAAGAGAAGCAGAGAGCTTCTATATTTCAATCATTAATGCTTTCTAGAAACCCATATTAATGGTACAGTCAGAATGAAATGTGTCTTTTTCCTCAAGCCAGCCTTGCAGAGTCATTCCTTGTGCATCTACTCAGAAATGTGATGAACTAATTCATGGTTACTGGCTCATCTTAATGCAGCCACGTTTACACACACACACACACACACACACACACATTTTATTTTTAAAATACAATAAAGCCAACTCTTCAGTCAAAAGAAATGGGTAATATTCACCAAATTTCACATATGTGCGTGCATGAGTGTATGTGTGTTTGCGTGTGTCTCACGACGCCATTCCCTTTGTCCTTTTTATTGTCTACTTCATTTCTAGTGGAATCTTTTTTCAGGAGTATATATGCCTGTACCCTGTTCTTTTTGTTCCTGCTTTATATACTACTGCGGATTTATTAAGCCTGCCTTATACTGATGAATATCTAGCCTGCTATAGTTTTATTGGTGCATACTTCACTTTACAATGTTTATGAATGTAGCATATGTTACAAAAAAGCACAAAAGCAAACTTATTGCCCCAAATAATGCTTTTATTTTCAATGGTAAATTGCACTGCAGAAAGACTATAGAGGCCTGTGTCCAGAATTTCTGAGAAGTGGCATGAAATCAACAGGACAATTTTCCAAACCGTTTCCATTTTTCCATTTGAAATAAACAGTATCTTACTTTAAAGGTTTTCAATTGAAACTGGACATTTAGTAAACCTAAACTCAAAGACATATGTAAGTTTTAAAAGATGTATGTGAACTAGTCCTAGTGTAGGTAGTACAGACCTATAATGCTAGATGCTAAGGAAGCTGAGGCAGAAGGATCACAAGTTCAACACTTGCCTGATCTACAAAACCAAGTCAAGGCCGCTTTGAACATTTTATCCAAATCTACTTTAAAAAATAATGAATAAATATAATTAATCAATATCTTTCAATATCATGATATGAACACATGAAGTAAAACATTTGCCTAGAACAGTAAGATTTTAGGCTCAACACAAAGGCTCTCTCTCTCTCTCTCTCTCTCTCTCTCTCTCTCTCTCTCTCTCTCTGTATGTTTGTGTGTGTGTGTCTGTCTCTCTGTCACACACACACACACACACACACACACACACACACACACCGCAAACACATTTTATTTTAAAAATAAAGTAAATCCAACTTTTTGGTCAAAATAAATGAGTGATATTCACCAAATTCCTCCAACTAAGCAGTTCTCTAAATCATTCCAAGAATTAGCTATTGGTCTGAGCATAGCAAATTAGTCTCACCCTGCTGTGAAGGAAACCATAGTTTGCTTGGCATCTATTCTGTGTACCCAAACACCAATAATAGAGCAGCTGACATTTAGGTAGGTAGTATCATGTATCATCTCCCTTAGGCATGTGACATTTTTATTATAGAGAATTTTACTTGGTGATTTGACTAGGTTGTATAAGAGAAGTTGAACCTGAAAAATGAGCCATGACACCAAAACTCTGTTTATCTTCAGCTCCATCTTCTATATATCTATGAGATCCGCTGAAAGCTTTAACCACATTTTTACATGAAATGTCCTAATTACATATTCTGGGAATAGAAGTTTCAACCTTAAATTTCCAGTGTGAAAGTGAAACACTGACTATAACTGCAGAAACATCAACTATATTTTCTAAGTGTTGACAATGTACCTAGTTTGGCCATTTATAAAAATAAATGTCTGTAATGTCCTAACAGAAAAAATTAATCCAAAAGTATAAACTAGGATGCTAAAATTCAGTAATAGCAGTGGTTATGTGGTTATGTGGATACATTTTCTAATCTTTCTCTGTTTGTATATTTATTTATTTATTCTCTCATTTATTACACCCCAAACACAATTTTCCCTCTTTACTTCTCCCAATTCCTCCCTCAGATCTAATCCACATCTGTTTCCTTTCAGAAAAGAGTAGGCCTCCCAGGGATATCAACCATACAGAACATAACAAGGTACAGTAAGACTAGGCACATACCCTCATACTGATAGGATTCTTCTGTATTACACTGGTTTGAGGTATTTTAAATTATGTAGTACATGTTCTAGATGAGGTGGTGTTTAAACTTAAAATCCAAAAATTTCCCCGGGCCGTTAGCTTCAACACCTCTACTGTTGCAGCTGTTCAATGCAAAACTGGACCTCTGTGCTGAACATACCAATTAAGGAAACAACACTGAATGACAGAGGATGGAGATTTATTAGATGTGGGCACACTGGGATGAGAAAAAAATAAAGAGGTCTAGTGACCCCAAGACTTTAGATAACTTGGATCCTGACATGGACATTAGGTTTAGTGATAGGGTGAGAAGCCTATATAACTAAGCAGTTCTGGTCAAGATCTGGCGGCACAGGTCACTGACCCATCATTCTTTCTGCCAGAATCTGTCATGCAAGATGGTTTAGAAAGCTTTTCAGGCTGTGGGAAATCCCTACTTGGGGAAATATGGCCATTCTCCTATCTGGCACTAGCACATGAGCTTTTAATATCCTATAGTATGACATTACTGAAGACATTCTAATTCTTTGGAATACATTATTTTATCGGCCTTAGAGCCAAAGGAAGGGCACAGTGTCTCTCTAGAATATCTTCTTTCCTGCCAAAAATAACTGCTGAAAGGTGTGTAAATTAGTAATTTGTTATAGCATGAAGCCAATATCCAATCCCACAATGAGAAGAAAAAGAAGGAAAATTTAGTCAAATAAGCCTCAGTCTTTAGGAAATGTTTGTGCAGTAGAAATTAATTACACTACATCTATATACTAGGCCAGTGGACGTAACAGGGACAGATCTTGTCTGATGCCTTAGCATTGGTATAAGACCAACCAGACACTGACAGTAAATTTTAGTAAAATGCTACAGCTCAATGAACAAAGCTGGTGCTCTTTCAACAAAGACAAGGAAGGCAATCATGTAAATCTGAACCCTTTGAATTGCAAACTAAGAAACTTAAGCTGGGAGAAAAGAATGTGCTGTGGTTACTCACAGTGCACAGAGCTTATTAAAAAAATAGCAAGTAAAGTTCAGGCATCTCTTGAACATAAGCTTAAATATTTGCAGAAAATTTTAAAATAGGACCTGGGCTGGAGAGGAGACAGAGACAGACAGGAGCACACACACACACACACACACACTTACACATATAGGCTTATTTAAAAATTAGAGAACACAGTTCAACTCAGAGATAAGTTAGTGTAACTTCATTTTTGGAGATGTGCCACACCCTGTTGCCATGTTTGCGCTGACTGGGCAGAAGCAGTCTTCCTGCTTTAGTCTCTTCCAGATTGGACAGGTGCTCTGCTCAGCCCTGGCTAACTCAAAGATTCTTAGGAATTTATAAAACAACAACAACAAAAATGTATTTCAGTATGAAATAGACATCAAGTCCTAGAGTAACATATGCTCCCTAATGGCAATTTTAATAATAACTATACTCAGGATTTTTGTTAATTTTATTTTATTAATTTTATTAATTTACCTTCATTTTCCTTGTTAGAATAAAGAGAAATAAGCTCTAGCTCTAAATTTCAGAAGCCTGTACATAATTCATGTTTAATACTTTTAATAACATAGTTGAAATTAGTAAGACTATTAATTAAAACACCTTTTCTGTAAACCCTGTTATCAGGACAACAATGATTCAAAAGAAAATCACATCTTGCATTCCCCTACTTCATCTATTGTCATCCTTTTTAGCTTACTGGATATGCTTTAGTATAGTCTTGTCCTAATAATTAGCATTTTGAAAAAAAATTGTAGCATTTTTTTTCTCGCACTGATGTTCGACAAGGCCATCCTCTGCTACATACGCAGCTGAAGCCATGGGTCCCTCCATATTTACTCTTAGGTTGGTGGTTTGGTCGATGGGAGCTCTGGGGTGTCTGATTGGTTGATATTGTTGTTTTTCCTATGGGTTGAAAACCCCTTCAGCTCCTTCAGAGAAAGGACTGAAGGGGCATTTCTTTATTCTTATATAGCATCAGTTGGGACCACTTTGGAGATCGGCTACCAATGGTTGTTAGTGTAATTAAGTCTCTTCTAACCTGGACAGGGAAAGAAAAGGATAGCTGATATAGAGAGGAGGGAAGAAGTAAGATCATTTGTTCCTACTTAGTCTAAGTACAAGATGGATACTGAGGAAGACCATCACATTCATGAGACCACAGGTAAGTATTATATGTCACTCTTATGCCCCTCTGCACATTTTCTGTTTTATTTTAGTTTTTCTGTATGGGTGTTTTACATTCATCTAATTCTCAAGGCTGTGTGCTGTTCCTGGTGACCATGAAGGGCACAAGGGGTAGAATCCTCTGTAATTAAAGGTACAGATTGTTGTGAGCAGACATATAGGTGATGGTAATTCAACCCAGATCCTTCGGAAGAGCTGCCATTGCTCTTAACTCCTACGTTCTCTGCAGTTTCTTTTTCAGGGTTCTGAAATAAGACACCCTGAAGAACAGAGACTAAATCTGTGATAACCGTGCCTTGCCTTCATTGTCAATTTCTCTAGGGAAGATGCTGAGGTTAGATCTGAGATCTTAGACACAGCTGAAAACAAGAACTCACTGACTCCAGTAGTGTAAAATACAACTGTTGAACTTACATGTGAAGAAATAGGAAACCCACTAAGAACAAGCACCAGTTTGCTTGTGCCTCTTCTAGTTCATTGTTTTCCCAGACCCCTCTATTTGTAGAATCAATTGGTCAGGAAATAATACAGAATACTATGTGGCTCCATGGGATAATTACATCAAGTTACTTACATGAGTACTATATATCACTCAATAGTATAAGCATTTTCTATGTATATATTTTTTTACTCTTGCTATAGTTTGCATAGTTTGAATGGATATGCCTCTGAGAAGGTTATGGACTAGAAAGTAGGTTTGCAGCATGGTTATTTGAGATGATGGCAGCTTGAAGAGGTATGTTGAATCTAAGGTGATTGTAGCATGAAGCCTGTCCCTTGTCATTGATGAATATAGGTCTTGTAGTGTGAGCTGTCACTAGTGAAGGTTGCTATACTGTGAATTTCACTTATAGTTTCTCTCCTGGTACATCATCATGCTACATTGTAGCCAAGAGAGACCTTGTTATATCAAGTTATATATCAGGTAGGTGGGGTTTGGGGACCAATTTTGAACAGCTTCCAAAACTGTGAGTTAAATAACCTGACTTCCTCATAAAATGCCCAGCCTTAGGGACTAACACAAGTCTATTCCCCAACATAGAGAAGGACCATATTTGATAGTCGTGCTACCCAATTTAAAGTTAATATTAATTACTTTTAAATTTGAATTCTAAACTCATTGTAATTTTCTTCAGTGCAAGATTACATTGTAAAGTGAATCATCAATGATATTTATACAAGACAATTAGCAAGCATGAGAAGAAATGGAAAAGAGGACACAGAAGGACACCATTATTAAGGGAAGCAGATTTTGTCAATTTTACAATTCCAACATCATTTTATGTTCCCTTCATTCCTAGTCACAACCTTAGTGACTATAGGCTTTAATTGGAAGGGACACAAAGTTCAACTCCTAAAAGTCAGTGGGCACAGCGGGCTTGGTTTATTTGTTGTGATTCCCCCTTAAAAATTACTATCTGACAAAGAATAACAAAAATATACTACACAGAGTCTTTTGTGTTCATAAATATATTCTGCGTCAAAATGTACAGTATAAACTTGATTTCTCTTGATAGTCACTCAAAAAATAAAATAAAACCAAAAATTCCTTCATGCTTGTCCATAGAATCAATGACAGAAGATGATAAAGAAGACTAACATTTCACTGAATGCTTTCCAGGACTCATGTTGAAACAGAGTTTAAGTTGTGATATGACTCAAGAGTGGAAATGTGAATTCCAACAAATGTGGCATTCAGTAGAAGTACCAACTGAGTTTCTGCCCACTGGAAATGAAGTTGTTTCCTTTACAGGAATAAGGTAGTTTTTTTTTTTTTTTTTTCAGATGGTTTAATTTAAGGATGGCATATACAATGAAACACAGTAAGGATCTGCATAGATTAAATTTCCTAAAATGTGGACTTCTGGTGCCCATTATGAAATCTAATGCCTTGTCAGTATTGATTAAGTCCTGACACCTGAACCTGACCTCTCAAAGATCTTGTCATTCTGATTAACTTGGTGAAGCCAGGAGCATTTCTTGTATTCACACCCAGCCTATAGGAGACAGACACCACAGAACATGTTCACACCCAGCCTACAGTAGATATCCACTGCGGACAAATACATGTATTCTTGCAACCCCTTCACTAGTGCATTTGTCAATGTCTTAGTGGATGAATTGTCTTCTTGGCCCTATTAGGGATTCAATGGAGGATGTTATACAGGTCACACATGATAAATGTACTCTAATGTTTCAAACCTAGCATTTTTGTTTGTTTGTTTGTTGTAAGATTTTAATCATTTTAAACCCAAGCTTAAGTCAATTAAACAAATTTTAAAGGCATTTTCAGGTGCTTGGTTACATTGCTATACCCAGCAACCAAAGTAAATACAGCTTTGTCAATATGCACAGGACCAGAAAATTCGGTACCAGGGCCGCATAGTGAAGAACAATTTCGACAACAACTCAAAAACAGAAGACTCAGGAAAAGACTTCCATCCTCACTCTATGATCTCTGAGTCTTGCATTTAATTTTTACAGAAAAACAAGAAGTCACCTAACCAAGGAAAATTATATCCATGAAGTCACAGAGGAACACATAAAGGACAGGATTAGAAATGAGGCAGCATAGCTTAGTTAATGACGCACATCCTTGACATAATTTTAAAACACTGCACTATTATACACATTATTAAACTGACTTTTTGCATGTTCACATTGGTAAGCTAAATTGCCATAGTTTTGTGCTATGATGATTTTGAAATATGGAGCCTTCTGTAAGGTTAAATACGATGAAGACAGAATTTGCCATAAGAGGCATAACAGGAGCACAAGAACTTATGTGAGTAGTTTGGATTATCATATAGTACATTTCACAATACACACAGATTATGACATAAAAATCTCATAATAAAAATTACTTTTTCTGGCATATACCTTAGGAAAAAAATCAAGTAATGTTTTAAATTGTAAATTTTAATGTATCTTCCATGTTAATCAAAGACTCTATAACTGAATTTTAATCTTGCCTCTTATAATATTTTTAATTCAAAATCTACCAATATGAACCTCTACTTATGTACAAAACTATGGATAAGACAGAGAAAGGTTAAACCATTACAAAATTATAGGCTTAATTAACTAATTCAGGATGCAAACATTTTAAAATATTTTTTAAATTATTGAGTAATTATTATTTTAAAAGCACATAAAGAAAAACATAGAAATTAAGATTGCCAAAAATATTTCTCTCAGAAGTAGATGGCTGCTTTTAACTCCTGAGAGTTTGAGCAGGCATGAAGAAAAATATATCCTATTTTGAAGACTTCTTGTCTTTCAACATAAACTAAAAAGGCACAACCTACACAATTGCACCTCACCCTCATAAAATGTAGGCTTTATTACTCTAATGAGCAACCTAATAGTTAACTTCGTTTTTCAGGTTAATTTTACTTGATTGTATATCTTAAAAATTAAAAATTAAACCTAGAAAGCATACACAGAGAAACTGTGAAATTAGCACCTATTTGGCCAAAATTAAAATAAAATAAAATAAAATCTGAAGGTGTTTGTTGATGATAGGAGTGGCTCACTGATGACCACAATATTCTTGAACTTAAGAAATTATTCTAGAAAAATCTGTTCTAATCTTCTGGTTCCTTAGTCTCTAACTTCAGCTGACTCTGCTGACCTGCACAGAACTGCGTCAACACAATCTCACTGCATTGCACTGCACTCCTTCCTCCTGACTCCCAACGGACTGATAAAACTGACTGAACAGAACTAAATCCTGAGTGTTGGGATTAAAAGCATATTCCACCAGGCCTGGACTGAAGCTTTTCTGTACCTGGAACTTGCTTTGTACCAAGCTGGCCTTGAACTCAAAAAGCCTCTGTTTCTTGGGATTAAAGGCATGACTATATTCATAATATGGCCAGAGTTTCCATGTTGCTGGATTAAAATTTCTCTACACTTAATATTTCAAAGCAAATGACAGTTTTTTCCAGAGATGTTCATTTTAAAAGTTTCATTTTATTTTATTGTACTGTGATAATAAAATCATCTGTATGCACTTACATCCCATCTATAATATACTTTGAGCATATGTCATGTATTTCTCTACTCTACTCTTTCTTGTCACTCTGTTATGTGACCCTCCTTTATTCCTATAAACAATTTCATTTCTACTTTCATTGTATCTATACATATAGAGTTTTGTGTGGTTATATGAAATCTAGGCCCCACAATTAAGAGAAAACAGAGTATTTGTCTTCCTGAGACTGATTTATTTTACTTTATATGGTTATCTCTAGTTCCATTCAAATTCCTGCAGATGACATAACTTCATTTTCCTATGTAGCGCAGACTTTCTTCATTCCATTAAGAGACACCTCAGATGGTTCTATATCTTATATATTATGAAAAATGATACAATAAATATTGACATGGAACCATCACTGGAATATATTATCTTTGGAGAGGTTATGGACTTTAAGCTGTGGAGCTTTGCTGGAGCAAATGTTTCTGGCTTAAAGTTTGTAGCCTTGTTTCACTTCTACGGGTTCTCTACTTTGTGTGTACAGTTGACATAAGATTTCTCAGTTTCCTGTTTCAGAAATCTACTACCATGCTTACCTGCTATTCTGATTCTCCCTAAGGATTGTAAGACAAAACAAGCTCTCTATTCTTTTTAAAAGTTGTTTTTTCTTACAGTATTTTATCTCATCATTAAAACAGAAATCAATGCACCTCTCTGTCTCTCTCTCTCTCTCTCTCTCTCTCTCTCTCTCTCTCTCTCTCTCTTTTGGTTTGGAAAGTATGAGTCACTAAATTCTATTTGTCTTTAGGTAAGAAAGACCTCATGATGTTCTTTGCCCCACAATATTTAAAAGCTACTGTGCATTTTCCATATTTGTCTTTCAAACTTCAGAACAGCAAGGTTGTATTCCTCACTTTATTTCCTTTACGTTAGTATTCTAGGAAGTGCTGAGGAAGAGTGTCAAGAGCCGATAGGCAGATAGAGTGACTGTCTGCTTTTAGACCTTGTTGCATCTCAATGTCTTATAATTAGACAGGTGTCAGATCCATTCTAAGGAGATATATCAAAACATGTTGAGTTTTTTTTTTTCTCCTCTTCTCAGTTTGACAGGATTGACTGAAAGGAAAATTGAATAAAGGGACATGCTTTGTTTTGTATTTCTGCTCCTAACAAAATAGAAAAGCACAATGAGAGAAAATACACAATGCATTGTATTTACCTGTAACAATCACCATTGTGACAAAGGTCCTTTCAGGCATACAGAGAATATATTTTAGTGAGGGTTTTGAGAGCTAAGTTTGTTGATCTATTAATACCAGTCACCTTGGCTTAAAGAGACACACATATCCAAACTCCTTTTATAGTAAATATATATTTCTTCTAACATATGGAAATAATGTGTGAGAAGTGATTAGAAGCTTTTGTATTTTATTTTTTTCAGAATTATGTTGAATTTTTGGGACAAAATCCATGTCTACAATGAAGTATTATTTTTGAGTCTTCGCATTACACTAGTTTATAATCCATATATGTCTGGAAAAGCACATTTAAGTTTTGAAAAATAGTCATGAGAAGGAGTATTTTTCTTAGATTTTCTTTTATGCTTTGTTTCACTGAAGTCATCATGCAATAGAAATGATCCATGTGATCAAAGTAAGAAGTGTTAAAATGCACAGCAGTTTTGCACATTCTGGGGGGGGGGGCAATGATGCACAGATACACATGGACTCCCAGGTGTAGTTTAACTATGAAAGGCATGGGTATTTATTTTTCTGATTTCGTTATTATTCTTAGAATGGTTCAGTTCTTTGGTGCTAATCGGTGTTCTAAAAAGAGAAGGAAAATAATATTATTCTATTCTCTATCGATATATTATTCCATAGAGTTTGTCTTAGACTGTTTTGCTAAAAATTCATTGACTCATTATTTGAGACTATGAACTAATTGAACATATGGTAAAAGCCTGCCATCTCTAGGTCATATTCCCAGTTCTGAATAAGAAACAAAAAACTAAAACAACAACAACAAAACAAAAAACACTCAGTAATCTATTTCACAATGAAGAATGACCAACTTATCTTGTTCATGCTCAAGGCTGGAGACATAAAGATAAGAGTAATTGTTTTAATTCTTGTGACCCTTTGGATTGCAGACAGTGCAATTGCAGACATTTAGGGTAGACCATCCCTAAATGACAAGAAGGCTTGTGTGAGTTTTTCAGAATAGCAGAGACTTTCAGTTTCTCAGTTATCTGAATGTAAGTAGCTAACATTCTAGAAGACCAATAGTCGTTAAAGGTACCTACCTAACCTAATGACTTCCAAGTTCTTGTTTCATACTTGAGAAAAATAATGAATAAGCAGAGTGACTACAGTTTTCTGTTTTGTTTTGTCTTATGAAATTTCAGAAAGTCTCTTAGAGAATCCAGAAGTTCTAAAAGGAATACCACTTATGTACTGCATAGTTTAGGGACTTTTAATAGATTCCTGGAAGAAAATGTTTCTTATTTAGGGTTATCCTTGTTATAAGGAAACACCATGACTAAAAGTAAATTAGAGTGGAAAGGGTTTATTTGCTTTATACTTCTACATCATAATCCATCACTGAAAGTAGTCAGGGCAGGAAACAGGAGAAAATACTGGAGGCACTGGAAGTGCTGCTTACTAGCTTGTTTCCCATAGCTTTTTCAGCCTAATTTGTTATATTAAAACTACTATCCCTGGGGTAGCTGTTGGGAGCCGACTTTAAGCAGAAAGCGGCTAGAAAGCAGCTAAAAAGCAGCTATCAGCTTTGCAGCCATCTTGAGCCATATACCCTGACATGAGACTTGGTTTTTCAGCAGCCTCCAACAGCTGAGCACACTCTAACAAATATCTTGTTTATCCCACATAGCTTGTTTTGCTGTTTAGTGACCCCAGCTGCATAGTGCACGTGCTAAAATGTTTTCACCTGTGTTCTCCTGCTTGCGCTTATAAAAACCCAGGATTTCCTTGTAGTGGTGTGGGGTGTGGTGTAGTAGTAGTAGTAGTAGGTGTAGTGGTGGGTGTATGGTAGAGACAGTAAAGAAGTCTTGACTACAGATCCTCTGGCTTGTCTCTATTCTTCCAGTCTCTTCCCCTTCTTCCCTCCACTCTCTCTCTTGCTAGACCCTGACTTGCAGAACAGAGTGGGCCGCTATAGTTTGGCCCCCAAACATGGGCCAGAGTGGTCCTTTACAGTAGCAAGAGGCATGATGGAATGGACTCTCCCACATCAATCACTAAATAAGAAACTGCCTTGCAAAAACCTGTCCTATGGAGACAATTTCAGGACAATTTTAAGACAATTTTTCTGTTGTGGCTTCCTCGTCTCTAATTGTTGTAACTTGTGTAAAATTAACATAAAAGTAGCCAGTACCAAATGGATAGACATTGGATGTGATCATTCTTGGTTTTAATCAGTCTCTGAGAATATGATGGGATGAACCAATACTTAGATTGTGTCTCCTTCATATGCCCCTTTGTTCTGAAAGACCCCCCCCCAGGAGACCCTCCCTCAAATCCGGATTGGCGTTCACCCAAGGACACATGAGAGACCTCCTTGATGCAATTGCATAAGGTAGTTTAATAGCAAGGGCCCTTGGGTGGAAACCCGTCCCACGCCGGAGACAAGGGATTTTGACCCCCAACCCCAGAGGCTGGGCCTGTTTATGGGTAGGGGTAGGGAAAGGCAGGAAAGTTTGGCGCGGTTACACACGATTGGTTATTTCAAATATCAGCAACTTGCAGAGGCGGTTACGTGTGAGCTGGCAGGATGGCTAGTTATTTTGACCTTGAAACCCTGGACCTCCCAGAAAGGGAGGGAGAGAGAAGTAAACACTGGATGGCTCATTACTCACTTGGGCTAGTTTGGACTTGTCTGGGGCATGTCTTTTTATTTTTCTTTTGGTCACCTTGCCCCTGGAGGGGGCATGTCTGTTTTAAGCTGTTTTCAAATTTTATTTTACAGAAATAAAGAAATAAAATAAAATAAAATAAAGAAAGAACTGATCATGTTGCTATCCAAATGGGAGTGGTTATACAATGTAGTCTTTTTCACCTACTTTCTCCCAGCTGCATGTACTCATTTTATAAGCAATTTATTAACTAGTAGGTGATGTATCAATGGCTTCTGCCACTAATCAGGGATTAACTTCTGTCTAAAGACCACACGTTGTACCAAAAAAATATTCATTGTGTTAATAACAGTAATAATAGTTCACCAAACTACTTTTCAGAGCCAGAACTGACAGCTATACTCTGGCCATACCTTATTCACGACTGATTAATTATATGTATGGCTTATCTTCTGCTTCAATTCTTATTGGATTTAAAGCTATAACTCTTACCTGGCCCCTTTATATCTTCTTTCTACTATGCCACATTGAATAAATTTTTCTCTGCATTCTTTGACTAATAGTTTCTTTTATTGACACACTTGTATGCTATGAAAAACCTAGTTTTACAAGGCATTAAGACCCAGAGCTTTTACCCTAAAATACCTCCACAATTTCTGCATCACATGAAATGGTCTCTCTGTAATGATCATTATTGTCCTATAAATCATTTTGGTAAGCACTGTAGTGAATCAGTTGAAACTTCGACCTAGCGAGTGAATAATCTCAAGAGAAAAATATTTTAACACCATCAGTAACAAGGATGCATCAATTGTGATTATCATTGCTTTCAACCTTGAAGGAGAATGAGATAGTCTAAGAATCTCTGCTTTTCAGTAAGACACTCCTTGAAGGGCTACCATGCATGAATGCAGAGCTAAGCAGACAGTCCAATGTAAACTATAAAATGAAGGCAGGGACAGCCACCTGTCATCATGCTTTTATCAACGTTGTGAGCCCAAGTAAGGAGCTCATACTATTATAGAAACTGCAGTAGCTTGAGAGCAGACACAGAACAAACAAGTGTAACAGAAAAGAGAATGTAAGAAGACACATGATGCCTGTCAAAGTACTCTTTAACTTGACAAAATATAGCAGATAATGAAAACCAAACTTAAGACTAATATAAGAAAATTGAAAGTAACTTAAATTACATTTTTTGTAATAAATAGTTAATATTTTACATATAATAGTTGTGTAAGTTTACAGAGTTTAATGCAAACTACGTGTGCACAGTGAACAGTAGTCATCTCAGAATTGTCATCTTCATCATATTAAATGCATATCATTTATTTTTGGTTGAAATGTTTAAAGTGTTTTTTAAATATTTTGAAGTATACAATACATTATCATTTACAATACATTATTACCTTGTGTTGTGCTGAGAACATCAGAATATATATAGATATAGATATAGATAGATAGATAGATAGATAGATAGATAGATAGATCGATAGATATAGATGATATATATATACATAATCTAATTGCAAAGATGATTTTAGGAACTAGAGTAATGAGGTTCATTGGCCCTGGTGTTGCTATGTCACCTGGACTAAAAGAAAACTAAACTTGCTCATGTGTTCTAGACAGGCACTTGTTGCAAAAATACTAAAAAGTCAGCCACGAAAGCAGGCTCCCATCTTTCTCTGTGACTGGGAAATAGGACTGCTGATTCCTTGATGTTCTTTTTCAAAGAGCTGACTTCCAAATCCTTGAAAAAGACAGTGTTGGGTTTTAAAGCTGGCAAGAGGCTGTGAAAAAGATTTACATCTCAAAGTAGCAAAGAAAGAATTTGCAATTACAAGTTTGCTAAAATAAAGGCTTCTCCAGAAAAGTGATGTCAGGGGCAGAGACAAGAAGAAAACTGACTATAAAGCGGAATAAAGGCACTCAGGCAATCTCGAGAAAAAAAGTAGCCTGATTCAAAAGCACATATAATGAATCTCAGTTCAACAGAAACTGACCAACATGTGCATGTGTCTTAGTATTGAAATGCTCACAAAATGCAAGATCTGAACTAGATATTAGCTGTTCTTAGCATTGCTACAGAAGGCAAAATCACCAGCAATGTCAGCTACAGTATATATTTATCAATACTTAAAACTGTGTATTTTAGTATATGTCAGGAACTATTAAATAGAAAAAAGAAACACAGCCTCCGAGACATAACGTTTAAACACTAACATTACCAAACAATCTTCACCCTGCTTGATTTGACTTGGCTGAAAGTAAACTAGAAAATCAGCCTGAGGAATAACTGGCCACAAATCTAAAGCATGAGGTAGTGATAGTAAATGCAAGGAGACTTTCTGACTCAAAATTAGCAAAAGCTAAAGTTTAGCATCATTACAACCATTGTGATCAGCTTTAAGTAACTGTGGTGAGTGAGTGCCTGAAGAGAAGCTATATCCACAAAGGCTGAGTGACGGAGTCAGATTCAGAGTTTGTGCACATTTTGCAATGTTGATGTTACCGAGTCTAATTACTATTTATCATGGTCTATCTGTAGCTAACTATATAACCAATCTTTGCCTGTCCAAACTTCTATGTCAGGATATCCTGATCCCCCACATGAAAACCCTTTTTAATGTATTAATTTAGCAAACACTTAATTGTCCCCTGGCTAAAAGACTAATGGTCCTCAGATAGTATCTACAGTCTGTATGTGAGAATCTTCTACTTTGCTATAACCACCTATTTCTTCCAGTGCATTTTTGATGTATGGCTTTCATATATATATATATATATATATATATATATATATATATATATAATTTTTATATATAATTTTTAATAATATAATATATAACATTTATATATTATGTATAATATATATAAAACAAAGAAAAATATATATAAAATTTTCAGAAAATAGCTTTCACACTCAAATATGAAATTTGGGATAATATAAATCTGTCTTTATAGGCCATGGTCATGCAGATTAAAGTTCAAAATAAACTGTCATATTCTCTTCAACTGTGTTTGTACATCAACACTACAAAGTGAGGACAGGAATTAAATACGTTTCTTTCTGTGTTAGTCTGAGATGGCAGAGGAAAGGTTTTGTGTCTAAGGATCATGTCGTCCCAGGGCAGAACACAGCTTTCAGTTTCACAAAACCCCTCTCAACCCTTGGCCCAGAAGCCTCAGAATTTAAAGACTATTAATGCTTGGTTCCTCCTTTCCTATTTTACCTTCCTTTTCCTCTGCAAGGACCTGTAGCTCTTGATCTTCTTTGTTTTTTTTGTTTGTTTGTTCTTCCATTTATTTATTTATTTGTTTATTTAATGCTTTTACACTCCAGATTTTATTCTCAACCCTCATAAACCCTCCAACTGTTCCACAGCCCATACGTCCAACCCTCACCTCTGTCTTCATGACGCTGTTCCCACCCCCACCGCACACCACCCCTGACACTCCCTTGGCCTTCAGTCTCTTGAGGATTCAGTGCATCATCTGTGATTGAAGACTGACCCAGCAGTCCTCTGCTGTACATGTGTTGGAGAATATGCTGCCTTTTTGGTGGTCCAGTGTTTGATAGATCTTGGGGGTCCAGATTAATTGAGACTGCTGGTCCTCCAACATGGTCGCCCTCCTCCACAGCTTCTTTCATTCTTTTCTTAATTCAACCACAGAGGTCAATAGCTTCTGTCCACTGTTTGTGTACAAATATCTGCATCTGACACTTTCAGCAGCTTGTTGGTTCTTCTGGAGGGCAGTCATGATAAGTCCCTTTTTGTGATCACTCCGTAGCCTCAGTAATTGTGTCAGGTCTTGGGAACTCCCTTTGAGCTGGATCCTACTTTGGGCCAGGCACTGTATTTTCTTTTTCTCAGACTCCTCTCCATTTCCATTCCTATAGTTCTTTATAAGAGGATAAATTATGGGTCAATTTTGATCGTGGAATGGCAACCCCCCTCCCTCACTTGATACCCTGTCTCCTGTTGGAGGGGGCTCTTTAAGTTCCCTCTCCCTACTGTCAGGCATTTCATCTAAGTGTCTCACATCCCAGGTCTCTGGTGCATTCTGGAGGGTCCCTCAAACCTCCTACCTCCTGAGGTTGCCTGTTTCCATTCTATCTTCTGGCCCTCAGGACTTCAGTCCTTTTCCCTCATGCAATACCAGATTAGTTTCCCTTCATCCCCCTACCCCTTTCTACTTCAGTTTCCCTCCCAGGTCCCTCTCTCCCTCTGTACTTGTTATTGCTTTCTTCTCCCTCCCAAGTGGTACTGAGGTGTCCTCACTTGGGCCCTTCGATGTGTTGAACTTTTTGAGTCCTGTGAACTATATCCTGGCAATTCTGTACTTTTTAGGGGGAGGGGCTAATATCCACTTATTAGTGAGTACATACCATGCATGCCATTTTGGGTCTGAGTTACCTCACTTAGGATGATATTGTCTAGATCCATTCATTTACCTGCAAAACTCAGGATGTCCTTGTTCTTAATAGCTGAGCAGTATTCCATTGTGTAAATGAATCATATTTTCTGTATCCATTCTTCTGTTGTAGGACATCTGGGTTGTTTCCAGATTCTGGCTATCACAAATAAGGCTGCTATGAATACCTCTGTGGCATGATGGGGCATTTTTGAGGTATATTAAAAAGAGTGCTATTGCTGCGTCTTCAGGTATATCTATTTCCAATTTTCTGAGGATCCTCCAAATTGATTTCCAGAGTTGTTGTACCAATTTGTACTCCCACCAGCAATGAAGGAGTGTTCCCCTTTCTCCACATCCTAGCCAACATGTTTTGTCACCTGAGATTTTAATCTTAGCCATTCTGATCAGTGTAAGGTGGAATCTCAGGGTTGTTTTGATTTGCATTTCTTTGATCACTAAGGACTTTGAACATTTCTTAAGGTGCTTCCCAGACATTCAAGATTCCTCTGTTATGTATTTTTGGTTTAGAACCATACCCCATTCTTTGATTTGGTTGTTTGGTTTTTTTTGGTGGTTAGCTTCTTGCATTCTTTATATATTTTGGATATTAACCTTATGTTGGATGTGGGATTAGTGAAGATTTTTTCCAATCTGCAGGTAGCCGATTTGTCTCATTGACTATGTCCTTTGTCTTACAGAAGCTTTCCATTTTCATGAGGTACCATTTATCAATTCTTGGTCTTAGAGCATGAATCATTGAATTTCTGTTTAGGAATTTCCCCCTATGCCAATGAGTTCAAGGCTCTTTCCCACTTTCTCTTCTATTAGACTCAGTGTATCTGGTTTTATGTTGCGGTCCTTGATCCACTTGAACTTGAGCTTAGTGCATGGTGTCAAATAGGGTTTTATTTTCATTTTGCTACAAACAGACAGCCAGTTAAACCAGCCTCATTTATTGAAGATGCTTATTTTTTCATTGTGTATTCTTGGTGTCTTTACATAAGACCAAGTGTCTGTGTGTGGGTTTATTTCTGGATGTTCAATTCTATTCCATTGATCAATGTGTATGTCTCTGTACCAATACCATGCAGTTTTCTACCACTATTGCTCTGTAGTAAAGTTTGAGATCAGGGATGGTGACTCCTCCAGCCATTTTTTTATTGTTAAGTAGTGTTTTTGCTATTCTGGGCTTTATGCCTTTTCAGATGAATTTGAGAATTGCTCTTTCCATGTCTTTGAAGGATTGTGTTGGGATTTTGATGGGGATTTCATTGAATTCTTTGGTAGGAAGGCCATTTTTACTATACTAATTCTGCCAATCAATTAACATGGGAAATCTCTCCATTTTCTGAGATCTTCTTTGAATTCTTTTTTGAAGTTATTTTTATTTAGGTCTTTTACTTTTTTGGTTAGGGTGATGCTAAGATATTTTATATTATTTGTGGCTATTGTGAGGGGTGTCCTTTTTCTAATTTTTTTTTCTCAGCAAGTTTATCATTTGTATAAAGGAAGACTACTAATTTATTTGAGTTAATTTTGTATCTGGTCACTTTGCTGAAGTTGTTTATCAGCTGAAGAAATTCTCTGATAGAATATTTTGGGTTGCCTATCACTAAGTGCCCTGGTAAAGAAACTGGAGAGATCTTACACTAACAACTGAACAGCACACCTAAAAGATCTAGAACAAAAAGAAGCAAACTCACCCAAGAGGAGTAGAAGGCAGGAAATAGTTAAATTCAGGACTGAAATCAACCAAATAGAAAAAAAGAGGACAGTACAAAGAATCAACAAAACCAAACGTGGTTCTTTCAATCAACAAGATAGATAAACCCCTAGCCAAACTAACTAAAGGACCCAGAGGCAGTATCCAAATTAACAAAATCAGAAATGAAAAGGGAGACATAACAAGAGAAATGGAGGAAAGTAAAAAAATCATCATATCCTAGTATAAATATCTATATTCCACAAAACTGGAAAATGTAGATAAAATGGATGGTTTTCTAGACAGATAACATATACCAAAGTTAAATTAAGAACAGGTAAGCCATCTAAACAGGCATATATCACACAAGGAAATAGAAGTTATTAAAAAAAAACAGCCCCCCACACCGCCCCCAAAAAAACCCAGAGCCAGATGGATGTAGTGTAGAATTCTACCAGACCTTCAAAGGAGACCTGATACCTATATTCCTTAAGCTATTCCATAAAATAGAAACAGAAGGAACACTACTTAACTCTTTCTGAAGCCACAATTATTCTGATTCCTAAATCCCACAGGGACCCAATCAAAAAAGAGAACTTCAGACCAATTTCACTTATGAATATTGATGCAAAAATACTCAATAAAATTCTTGAAACCCGGATTCAAGTAGACATAAAAACCATCATTCACCATGATCAAGTAGGTTTCATCCCAGGGATGCAAGGTTGGTTTAATATACAAAAATCCACTATAAAAAATACTCAAAAAAATCACATGATCATCTTCCTAGATGCAGAAAAAGCATTTGACAAAATACACACCCCTTAATATTAAAAGAATTAAAGAGATCAGGAATTCAAGGCCCATACCAAAACATAATAAAAGCAATTTACTGCAAACCAACAGCCAATATCAAATTTAATGGAGACATACCACTAAAACTGGGGACAAGACAAAGATGCCCACTCTTCCCATATGTATTCATGAAGTGCTAGCTAGAACAAGACAACAAAAAGACATCAAGGGGATACAAATTGGCAAACAAGAAATAAATGTATCACTATTTGTTCTTCTCTGTTTTCAAATTGACTGTTTCTTTCATCTTTCTTCTCTTTTATCTTCTGGTTCTTGTTTTAGAAGGCTCATCTGTCTAGGTTTCCCTAGCCTTTGACACCACACCTAAGGCCCCAGCCTATTTCTCAATTCCCTAGTAACAGGCTTCATGATGTGACTAGAACCTCATATTGCTAAGGGAAATTAAGCTTCATAATGTTATCAAATACTGTGGCCCTGTCCAACTCAGCAACAAAAGTTTCTCCCTTTCTTGCACCTTGAATTCTAACTGCACCCCAGGACTCTCTGCTGTCCACTTCTGCTATCTCCATTTATAATATTAGTTATATCTCTGGCCTCAGCTCGCAGACCAGTGCTGTTTTCTCCCATGGCAAACAAAACAAAACAAAACAAAACAAAAACTTAAATAGTTTGACATCTGGCTTGTCTTTTTATTCTTCTGGGTCTGATTTTGCTGATTGAGCTTATTGATAACAATTATCTATGCTCCTCTTGTTCTAGCATCATATAGCATTAAGAGACTTCTTTAAAAAAAAAAAAAGCTAATGAGGCTTCTGTTCTGCCTGCCTTGATCCATTTTGATCACAATGTTCTTTCTGTTCAAGAAATGTATGAATTAGAAGCAGGTGCAAAGTCTAGGCTTAAGATTGGAAGGTGTGATGGCTATTCTCAGTTGTCTCTTTGATTAAATATGGGATGAACTACAACCTAGAGATGGAGGGAACACCTGCTTCGTAAACCTTGAGGATGGAAGACAAACTCTTGATCCAGTTCTTGTGGTGGGATGGCATATGCTCTTAATCCTGATCGATATAAGTCTTTAATTTATATCTTGAGGGGCATTTTTAATCTTGGCCATATCTTCTGTTGGAGACCTACATAAGAACAATGGCAAAAGGAAGGTTTCATGGTTAACCTACTTGCACTAACTTGCAAGCACATCTGTTTGAGCCTAGTTTTCCAGTAGTTCGATTTATACAGAAGACACACTGAAACATCCAGACTCTTGGGACTGAGCAACTATGAAGTTCTTGGACTTTCCATTCACAGCTGGCCATTGTTGGGTTAGTTGGACTACAGCCTGTGTACATCTTTCTAATAAATTCCATATATATGAATATGTATGTATTCATTTCATAAATTCTATGACTCTAGAGAGCCCTAACTAATACAGAAGGTAACTGCTATATAACCACACTGAATCCAAAAAATACACAGATGCTACGAACTCTCATGCCCTAATAGTATATGAATACAAGTTTTTAAGCAGTTACCCTCACCATGGGCAGAAATCACCGTGAGATTTTGTGATCATTTTGGCGGGTGCTGCTACCAAGATACTTGGGACAACATGAGTCAAAATGGTGAGAAGGATGCCACCAAGAAGGCAGAAATCAGATGACTAGTCAAATTAGCAGGTCTTCCATAGAGCTATGTCCTCCAATACTGCTGGATTTCCATGGGATTAGCATACTCCTAAAGACTGCCATATCACTGCCATTAAGTAGTTCATCTTAAACCTTAACTCTTGTTTTGTTTTCCTTTTACTTTCCTGAATGCCTATAAGAAATATAAAAACAGGAAATTAAGTTAGGACTCTAATATGGGCATTACTACAGCTCTTTCACACTCTCTAATGACTTTGAGATTACTTTTCCAGACATTAGCCATGGCCTGAAACATCCAAAGGCAGAGAAAAAGGGATGTTTTAAGTTGAATATTGCCTCTGAAAGGCAATATTCTCTGAAGGACCTCACTACACTGAAGGACCTCACTACTTTTGCCTTTAGCTGCCTTCTACCTTACATTGAATTCTCTACATGAACAATTCCTAATGCAAATAAATAAGAATCTGAAATCTAGGATTTGAAGCTCCAGTGTACTCAAGATCTGTAGAGTGATATTCTATAGTGGTATAAGCCAAAAGGAGAAAACAATGATTATACGAAAACCCAAAACCATTACCAAAAGCAAACATCAAAGAGAGTGACATCTTGTTCCAATTCCAAACCACTGGAATAAATAAAAGAAACAAGTCAGACTTACACAGAAACTTTTATCTAGTCTCAGGACTCCTAGTTAATTATATTTCCTGCCTACTTTCTTTTTTCTTTTCTGTGTTAAATGCTTTTAATTCCTTGCCATTCATATACTACAGATGGTCTCTATCCCATGGAGATAATTCTCTAGATAATAAGGTGTTTTCCTTGAGCAATATTTTCAAAGGAGAAAACAAAATCTATCTACTTGCATTTTATTCTACTTGCATTTTTAATTACAGTGACCATTTAAATTCAAATCTCTTAAACCATTCCTTTAAGCATTCACTTATATTTCTATTTTATTATTTTCTTTTCATTTAATTTATTCTTTTATAATAACAAATAGGATAATAGAAAACTTTATTGAAGGAATAAAAAATTGCATTAAAAACTGTCTTAGTCAATGTTCTCTTGTTATGAAGAGGTATCAAAATTATGACAACTCTCATAAAGGAAAGCATTTAATTGGAGGCTGCTTATATTTTTGAGATTTATTCCATTATCAGCATGGTTGCATACCAGCAGACATGGTAGCTGAGAGTTCTATATTTAGATCTGAAGGCAACAAGAAGAGAAAGGAGCCACTCAGCCTGGATGGAGCTTCTGAAACCTCAATGTCCATACCCAGTGAGACATTTACTTCAACAAGGCCATACTTACTCCAACAAAGTCACACTTTCTAGCAATACAACTCCCTGGCAATTGAGCATGTAAATCTATGAGGTTTTGGGAACATTTATACTCAAATTATTAAAGAAATATAAAGAAAGAACTTTAAGAAGCAGAAAGATCAATCAAGAAAGGAAAGAAAATTCCTCTATACTTTGAAACAGAGTACCCCAGGTAACCAGGAAATTTCCCAACTTGGTTCCCTCATTCACTAAAGGACAAGCCATTTTAGTTCAGCATTGTGTTAGCTTGTCAATCCTTGACATCTACAGAAAGCTTCAGAAAGTACAAATGAGACCTCAGACCCATTCAGGCTCAGTTAAAGGACAATGTCTTCAACAAGTGAGACCTAGAAGGAAGATCAGTGACCAAAGAGGAGGAAAGAGAGGAAATCATGTGATCATGCTTTTCATGGAGGCACAATTGCCTAGATCAGTCCATCAAGAAACTACTACAACAATCTTGGCTCAGAAATCACAGACCAAGGTCATACTTGCTTTAAATGCCATTGGACATGGCATTGTGTCTGCTTCCTCAGCTAACACATAGGAGTCTGGCATATAAAAACTAAAGAGCATTGCACTGTAGAGCAGATTGCACCAGTTCTCTGAGTAGAGTGGGGTAAATTCTCAACATCATAGCCACCTTATTGGATTAAAAGTTCTTACAAAAATACTAGCACTAGTTCTTGACATCTCGAACTCTACCCAAGTACTTGTGTATATGGAAGGTAAGAAAATTAATCAGGTTATAGATACTGAGGCCATTTATTACCTCTTTCCTTCCAGTTTTATTGATAGATTAGGAGGAATCCCCCGAAGACATTCCTTAGCTGCACCAGTCAATTTGATGACAAAGTTTTAATCATCTGCTTCTGTCACTCAGTGCACTATTCACTGGGTAAAAGCTTAATTTAGCCAAATAGGGACAATTTTGTAATTCCACACCAGCCCTAGCGTCATGACAGCCTTAAAATCTCAGTGCCTAATTCTTGGTACTTATTTGCTTTTCAGTGGAATTACCGAACTGCTACCTCCAAGGTTAAAAGACTAGACTGCCTGCCCTTTTCTTGTGGCTAGGGCATAAGAGAATGGTCTTAGGAAACTAAATTTTGATAGATTGAGCCATTCTACAATATATTGATCAATGTCTAATAGAAATATCTACCAAGGATATCTCAGACTGTAAGAATCCTAATTAGCCTAGAATTACCTTTTTGCTTACCTCTGCTAGAATGAAACCTTATTTAAAATTCTACATGTATGTTTTGCCTGAGAATGTGTAAGTGTACTGAATACAAGGGTATTTCCTGAAGAGGTCTGAAGCAGGTCATGGATTCTCTGGAACTGGAGTTAGACTGTTGTAAGCCTCTGTGTGGAAACTGGAAACTGAACCTAGTCCTTTGTAAAATGTGAATGTGCTCTTAACTGCTAAGCCCCGAATATGCTTTGCTACCATCCAATTATAGCAGAGGCAGCCCAAGCTAATTGCCACAATTTAGTCTTCTCACTTGTATCAATTGGGATATGCCCTTTTAAGCCACTTATCCACAGTGACACTTTTCTTCTATGTATAGAGTATACTATGTCTGGGAATTCTTCTTTGGCAGCAGGGGTAGAGAGGTGCTTAGAAAGCGCTGGAATCTTATACTTCATCTGATAGCTTTCTTATGTATCTATAACTAATAAAGATGTTTGTGAACAGTGGCCAACCAGTGCTATAAGATATCAGGATACTGGATTCTTTGGTGGAAAAAAGGACTTCGATGTCTTGCACTATAGCTTGTGAGACTGATATCTATACAGATTTTTGGCCTTATTTATATATACCCAAGATAATTTAAGTACATTGCCAAATTGGTGGCTTTCCCACCACCTCCCTGATATACCCTATTTGCAGAAAAACAAGAAATCTGGTACCAGGATTAATGATTTTGGTAGTCAAATACTGACTATCTTGTTTGGGAACTATCAGAACTGCTTTGGAGCTTACTTAGATGTATATCCCTGTACACAAAGGCAAAACAAAATCACTAAACTTAAACACTTGTTAGGTAGAAAAAATGTTTATTGGGGGAGCAAAACTTCTAGGCCATATCTGTGAGTGGTGACAGAGAAAAGAGCAAAATGTTGAGAAGGCCTAGGCTATTATAAGGGAACAGGTTACAGTAAGAGGGAACTTGCAAGCTATAAGAGACTGATAGTTAAGAGTAGTTGGAGAAATCATGCAGACAAGAACAGCCTGGGAGGTAACCAGATACCTAATCTGTTCCAGTCTTACTTGAGTTAATAGAGAAGTAGATGCCACATTGCTGGAGATTGTTGGTTGTCAGGGCAGATGAGGGCACTAATGGCTTCTCCTAACAATCACAAACCCGCTTCACAAGGTTACTGAGGAATAATGAGTTCAGGTTTTTGTTTGGCCTCTAGAATTCCTCTGTTCACCTGCTCAGAATCCAGCTTGAGCTTAGCCTAGACTGTAATTTAGGACATTGTCAAAAGTGGTACTATTCTGGGAATCTGCTTTGGACATAAGACATTCCTAAAGTGCCAATCCCAAACCTTGGCGTTTATCAGACATTAAAGGCCACTCTTGATGGTATTAAGGCACAAAAAAGCCCTGACTCTCTTATAAAAATGAGTCTTCCAATGATTGCTGGGTTTTAATTATTTTGCTTTGTTTTATTGTTTTGAGGAAAAAAATCTTATATAGCCTAGTACGGCTTCACATTCTGGCTGTGCAAAAGGCTATAACCTTTATTTAATGATCTCCCTACTGCTACCAACAAGTGTCTAAATGACAAGCATGCATCATTGTATTTGACTTCTGTTTTATTCTTTCTTCACTTAAATTAATTAACTAATTATTGCTTCTATTTCCATTTTCAGATCTTAAACAGTTTTATTCGTTGTCTCCACTTGTTTAATTGTATTTTCCTGTATTTCTTTAAGGGATTTATTAATTTTCTTTTTATATTAAGATATTTATTAAATTATTATATTGTATTATGGAATACTAGTTCCCTGAGATATGTGGGTATCAGGACCAAAATCTTCCAGAAGCTCAAGCCCTGGCAGTAAAATGGCCTGTAATTCCATCTTCATAATGCAATCCTCTCATGAGATAGCTAACATCTCTGAATTGTTTTTTAATATTTTACACAACATAATTGATTGGTCAATAGTTACTATGCTGCATTATCTATGGAAAATAACAAGAAAATGATCTCTATACATGTTCCATACAAATGTTTTAGACCTGCAGTTGGTTATATTTGTGATGTGAAAATCATGGATGTGGAATGCTAGCTGTACTGAAAACAGAAAACACTGTGAGACAAAATGTCACCATTAGAAGAAAGCTAACATATATGTTATGCTGTGTCACATCATGGAGCCTTTGAAATATTTTTTAAAGCATTTTAATGTGGAAAAATAATACATTGTAAGTGGAAACAGTAGGATGCAAACTACCGTATTCTGTGATGTTTTGTCACCTGTCATGGTGTGAACATGGTGTCATGTGTTTTCTATGTGTGTTGTCTAAATAAGGATGGGATAGGACAATTAAAATGTTAATTACACTAACTGTTCTGGGGCTAGAATAGAATTTAATTGTATTTTGTTCTTGTGTTTTCTCAGATTTTTCCATGGAAGTATTTTTTATGGGTTATTTTATTCATTTACATTTTTTATGTTTTCTCTCTTCTCAGTTTCCCCTCTGCAAACCCCACACCCCATCCTCCTTCTCTATGCCTCTGTGCTCCCCCACTCAACCACCATTCCTGCCTTACTACTGTAGCTTCCCTTACTCTGGGATATCAAGCTTCCAGAGGACAATGGGCCTCCTCTCCCATTGGTTCCAGATAAGGCAATCCTCAGATGCATATGTACTTGGAGCCATGGGTCCCTCCATGTGTACTATTTGATCGGCAGTTTAGTCCCTGGGAGCTCTGGGTAGTCAGTTTAGTTGCTATTGTTGTTCTTCCTATGGGTTTGCAATCTCCTTCAGTTGCTTCAGCCCTTTTCCTAACTCTTCCATTGGGTTCCCTGGGCTCAGTCCAATGGTTGGCTGTGAATATGTTTATTTGTGTTGGTCAGACGCTGACAGAGCCTCTCAGCAGAGAGCTATACCAGGCACTTGTGAGCAAGTACTTGTTGGTGTCAGAAATAGTGTCAGGACATGGTGTTTGCAGGTGGGATGGGTCCCCAGGTGGGGCGGTAAAACATAGGAGACAGCAGATGCTGGCAAAGTTGTAAAGAAATAAGAACACGCCTATATTGCTGGTGAGATTATAAGCTGTTGCAACTCTAAAAATCAATCTGAGGTTCCTTAGAAAAGTGAAAATAGTTCTACCTGAAGACCCAGCTATAAACCACTCCTGGTCATATACCCAAAAGATACTCCAACATATAATAAGGACATATGATCCATTATGTTCATAACAGCCTTATTTATAATAGCCAGAAGCTGGAAACAACCCAGATGTCCCTCAACAGAAGAATGGGTACAGAAAATGTGGTAGATTTTCACAATGAATACTACTCAACTATTAAAAACAATGACTTCATAAAATTTGCAGGCAAATTATGGATGTAGAAAATATCATCCTGACTATGGTAACCTAGACACAAAACAATACACATTATATGTACTCACTGATAAGTGGATATTAGCCCAAAACCTCAGGATACCCAAGATACGACTCACAGACTATATAAAGCTTAAGAAGAAGGAAGATCAAAGTGTGGATGTTTCAGTCCTACTTTGAAGGAGTAACAAAATAATCACTGGAGATAGAGGGAGGGATCAAGGGACGAACTTGGGAAAAAGAGAGGAGGGGGACAGAAAAAAACTGGCAGGGTCAGGTATGGGAAGAGACAGGGTAGAAGTACAGAGGGTCCAGAAACTGAACAGAGATGTGTAGCAGTGTGGGATGGGAAACTGGGGGTCGCCACTAGAAAGTCACAGGTGCCAGGGAAGCAAGAGGTTCCCAGAAGCCAACAGGGATGTCATTAGCTCAAATACCCAACAAAGGGGAGAAGGAAACCAGTAAGAGTATCTACAATAGATAGGCTCTGTACCCAGTTGAGGGATGGGACCACCCATTTATCTCAAAAATTTTAACCCAGAACTGTTCCTAGCTAAAGGAAATGGACAGACAAAAAGATGGACTGAAGGAAAGACTTCATTTCCTCTTTAAAGGCCACTATCATCTTCATAAGATTTATTTAAGTGTATTCTCTTGTGCTTTTTCTGTGTTTGACTACCCAGGGATTGTTGTAGTGGGATAACTGGGCTGCCCTTGTTGTTGATTGTGTTCTCATGCTATGCTGATCTCTAGCCTGGTGATTGTGGGGTTCTTTTAGGTTTAGGTGCTGATTTATGAGCTTATCTTTTACAGACGGAAATTTTGGTTGAGTGCTGGTTTTCAGTAGTTTCTGTTTCCTCTCGGCATTGAGGTCTAGGTTGCCTTGGGTTCTAGTGAGGAGTGAGTCTTCTGTCCAGTAGGGTATCTCCACTATTTTTTTTTTTTTAGTTTTAATTCAGTTTTTTATGCCTTCATGAAAAAGGATTTGGTTGTCATTGTTGCAACTAGAGTTCTTAGAAACAATGTGACCTCCAGGAAAGCAGAGGTATTCTGCCAAATTTGTGGGTCAGAATATAGAACGCTGTGGTTGGTATGTAGCATAGAAAGTGGTTTTGCCTGGTGTTCCTGGTGTGGGCAAGGCCTCAAGCAGATGGATTTATGGGTTGGAAAATGGAGCCGAGGGGATAGGGACCTATGTTATATTTTAATACTAGTGTTTTCTACATAAATCTTGATTGTGTTCTCCCCAATTCTCTTTTCTTTCTATATGTAGCATGTTAATTTCTGCCTTCATAAGTTCTGTCCCTCCTTATTTTTGGTAATTTTATATTTATTTTTAAAATTCTTAGGATTGCCATGTTTAATTTTAAAAGCAGGTAATTACAAGATTTTAAATTATTTTTCCTTAGGGGGAAAAAATATCTGACCATGACTTAAGGTTTTTTTTCCATTTTTTTAAATGTTTTTATTGGATATTATATTTACATTTCAGATTTTATCCCCTTAGCCAATTCCCACCACCACCCAGGAACCTCCTATCTCATCCCCCCTCCTCCTGCTTCTATGAGGATGTGCCCCCACCTATACTTCCACTCCTACCTCCCCACACTCGAATTCCCCCCCACCACTCGGTGTTCAGCCTTCATGGGACCTAGGATCTCCTCTCCTACCTATGCCCTACAAAGACATTCCCCCCTACATATACAGATAGAGTCATGGGTCGCACCCTATGTGCTTACAGGCTGGTGATTTAGACCTTGGGGAACTCTGGTTGGTTGGTATTGTTGCTCTTCTCATGGGGTCACCAACACTTTCAGCTCCTTCAGTCTTCTCTCTAACTCCTCCATTGGGAACCTTTGGATCAGATCAATGGTTTGCTGTGAACATCTGCCTCTGAATATGTCAGACTCTGACAGACCTCTAAGGAGACAGCTATATCAGGCTCCTGCCAGCATGCACTTCCTGACATCGACATCAGTCTACCTTTGGTGACTGCACATGGGATGGATACTCAGGTGGAATGGTCTCCAGTTGGCCCCTCCTTCAGTTTCTGTCCCACACTTTGTCTCCATATTTGCTCCCTTGAGTATTTTGTTACTCCTGTCCCTCCTTCTAAGATCAGAACTGAGTATCCATGAGTTCCTCTCTACAGGTGAGTTCGAATCTCCTTTTCCCCAAATCATCAATTAGATGAGCGTACAGCATTTTAACTCTATGTGAACTATTGAAATCATTTTACCTGTTATTCTTGTTGTAAAGGTTACCTATTGGAAGTATACTTAAGTCTGCAGTATAAAAGAAGATTTTATATATATATCATCAAAACAAAAGAAACCCAAAAACCATTTGTTTAAAACCTTATAGATTTAATCACCAGATTAGTTTATAAATCAACAATAACCTCAGAGAGATTTGTATTTGAAAACTCCTAGTTTTCTGCACATAGAAAATTAGAAGTTACAGATTTGTACTATAGTTTGAATTTAGCTTTAAATGTTGATATTTTCACATTTTAAAACAGCAAAAATATCTATTGTAATTTAGTATGGTGGCAAGTTTTTTGTCAACTTGACAGAAGGCAGAAAATGTCTCCTTAAGTTTGGCCTATGGGCAAGGATGTAGCGTGATTTCTTGATTGAGTAGAAAGGGCCCAGTCAAATCTAGGTGGTGACACCTTTGTGCTTTTTGTGGTCCTGGATGTTATGTGAAAAAAATTTCAGCAAAGTACAAGGAACAAGTCAGTAAGCAGAGTGTCACCATGGCTTTCATATCTGTTCCTGCCTTCCGATCCTGTCTGGAGCTCTGGTTTTTGACTTCCCTAAGTTATAGTGTATCATTTGAGAGCTGTGATATTAAATAAACACTTTATTCCTCAAGTTGCTTATGATTATGACATTTTATTACAGCAATAGTAACATTAATATATATAGATACTTTGTAAAGATAATAAAAATTGTTATAAAATCAGTTTTTACAAGGTTACTCTCTAGTATTAGAGTGCCTTTTTATCAGAAAGAGATTAGTTATTAAGTTTTAAAATTATCTGACTTCAGATATATTTCCAGGGAGAATTATGGTTTTATAAATTTACAATATATTGAAGTTCCAGTGCATATTTGAGGAGACAAAGGCCTAGGTCTCATCTGGTGAAAATGCTACATAGTGTACTTCATCTCCTTCCTTTGTGTACAGATGCATTCGCCATCCAAAATACATCACTACATTGTTTGTGTGTTCAAATTCCTGCCTTATGTGATAAGTAAATACTGACCCATCTATCTTTCCGATGGAAGCAGTGCTGTTGTACTTTGTTGGAGATCACTGTTTGCTACTACATTACTCTCCATGGCAACTTCATTATGTCTTCTGCCTGAGTTCCAGCTGCTGCAGTGGGAGAGCATATAAAACTACAGCTACCAAATCATAAAATTATTAGTCTGTGGCAGATGTCTTAGTGAATTTCCCAATTTAATCAATTTTTTGGAAGTAAATCAAATAATTTTTAATATCTTCATAAGAGAAAAAAATGAATTATTTAATTAAGAAGAATTTCAATTATTTACAGTTTATGAATGGAATTTCTGCAGAAACACTGACAATGAGTAATCACTAGAAGACAGAAATCTCCCTTATAAATCTCTTTCTTGTATTACGAAATACTAAGCAGCCATTATGGTGCACAGCATTGGCACAGAGGAGGCACAGGTAAAGAATCTTTAAGCTACTCTGACCTACAGAGCAAGAACCTGTCACAAAGTAAAGCATGTCACAAAGTAATGTTGGAGGGTAAAGTGCTGAGATAAAGTGTTTGATAAGCACATGAAAAACCCTGATTTGGCTCTTGGTACTCTAAGAGGAGTGGGGAATAGAGAAAAGGGAGAGAAGGAGAGGAAAAGAGAAAGAGATAGGAAGATTTTAAAAAGTGGAGGGGAAATAGAGAGAGGAGAGAGAGAGAGAATATTTTGTTATTCAATTGAAAGCAAGTAACATTTTCTAACTGCCTCCAGTAGTAAGCTTAGACTTTTAAGAAAGACAACCCCAAACCCGAAAGTAAGATCAAGCTCTGTCTATGACAGCATATGTTATAGTATGAGAATTTTTCACTAATTCATTTTTAAGTATGAAGAGTAATTGTTTAATAGATGTATACAGAAGTTGCTGAAATAGTCTAAAAATACTGTTTTACATTCAGACTTGTGAACAAATCAACTTGTAAGCAATCCACTATAGTAAAACATGTTACTGCCTTATTTGTTTTGTTAATTAAACTAATAAAACTTATTTTAAAATATACAACTCAGTAGTGACATTTTAAGTCATCAAAATAATTTATAATAATTAAATGCCTCTTAAATATACATGATATCTTCTGAGCCTAAAAGTAATATGCACTCAACAAGGTTTTAAAATATATTTGGAACATTAAACACGACAGAAGTAGAAAAAATCTCTTATGAAGTCCTCAATGAAAGGAAACTGTGACAAGTTTCTGATTACACAGAAACCATTCCATCTCCAAGGGAGAATATGCAATGTAACTGTGACTTTATAGAATGAATTGGGTAGTGTTCCTTTTGTTTCTATTTTGTGGAATAGTTTCAAGAGTATTAATATTAGGTCTTCTTTGAAGGTCTGATAGAATTCTGTACTAAACTCATCTGGTCCTGCACTTTTATGTTTGGGAGACTTTAAATGACTGCTTCTATATCTATGGGGGTTATGGGACTGTTTAAATGGTTTATTTGATCCTGATTTAACTTCCGTATTTGGTATCTCTCTAGAAAATTGTCCATTTCATCCAGATTTTCCAGTTTTGTTGAGTATATGCATTTTTAGTAGGATCTAATGATTTTTTTAAATTTCCTCATTTTCTGTTTTATATCTCCCTTCTCATTTTTGATTTTTTTAATTTAGATTCTGTCTCTTTGCCTTCTGGTTAGTATGACTAAGGGTTTATCTATCTTGTTGGTTTTCTCAAAGAACCAACTCCTGGTTTTGTTCATTCTTTGTAAAGTTCTTTTTGTTTCTAATTGGTTGTTTTCAGCCCTGAGTTTGATTATTTCCTGCAAAATCTTAATATCTCAAATTATATGTTAAAATTATATTAGATTAAAAAAATATTCTGATTGAGCCTTTTAGACTTTGAGTCCTTGGGAACTGAATAGGATTATATGAGAACACTAAAGTGAGCCCCATCACTGGCTCTTTGAAAATGAAGGCACAACAAACCCAAACTTATGGGACAAAATGAAAGCATTTTTAAGAGGCACACCAGTTGTGTGCAATCAGCAACATGCTTTTCCTCTAAATTGTGATTAACATTGCTTTTTTTTGTTTTGTTTTTTCTCGGCTGCCTTAAGTTTATGTGTTTAGGGCAATTTGGCTTTTGTTTTCTTTTAGTTTTAATTAAATATGCTTTTCTTATATACATATATTTTATTGGTTTTGCTAATGTTCATGTTAGCCTGTCTAAAATTGATGACCTATTTGAGAAAACAGTGATAGACATTTGAGTCATATATTTTACCATGTATTTTAATCTTTTTTACTTAAGAAGTCTAGGCTATTTAGTGGTATGTGTTCTTAATCTAGCCAGAATGTGTGTTTTCAAGCATCAGAGTGAATCATAATAATTCTTAAGTTAACAAATGAGAATGAATTCTTATCTTTTGCATATATGTATATATATACATATATATATATACATATATATGTGTGTATATGTAATATACACACACACACATATATATATATACATACACACACATATTATACATATACATATACATATACATCATATACATATACATCATATACATACACATACACATACACATACACATACACATACACATACACATACACATACACATACACATACACATATACATCACATGGAATAGCCTAGTAACAAGAACCTAGTACCTAGTTATTTCTGTTTTTTTTTCTGAAATGTGTATATAAATGAGAAAATCGGAATGTGTGAGCATTTGCATTGCACAGATTCGATTTACAATGTCCCATGAAGTAAGGCTTAGCTATACATGCAGAAGGTGTCTACCCTAGGAGATTTGATAGTCATGCCAAATGTTCTCAGCTGCATTTTGACAGAAACTTTTTTGTCTCTTTTTCCAATATATGATCATAATATGTACAATCTGTTCTGCTTGGCTTCTATACCAACAAAGCAAAAGACAAAGCAGATACCTGTTGGGTAACCTTGTCAATATCTCCGGCAGATGCCAGCCCATCTTCTCCACACACAAATTCAAAATTACTACTCATATTCTTCAGTGTATTATGTATTTCTCTCTAACAAAACTTCCAGGTTTGGAATTGAGTAGACTGTGTTTTTCCATTGCTAGATGCTCATGTTGTAATGTTGTCTCAGCTCTTAGATCAATTCCTAAGTCTCTTTCTGAAATCTGGAATTCTAAAAATTCTGGAAACTGTAACATTTACACAGGACAAACAAAATTGGTGACTACATAGCTCTTTTCCTCATGCCACCTTTAAGAAAATTCTGCTCAAATGTCTGTCACTCACTCAGCTTTTAATTTGATGTACTCAGTTGAAATTGTGATAAACATTTACAGTAATTGAGTCTGTGACAGGGTATTCATCATGATCAGAACATATCATTTTGTTTTTGTTTTTTTTTTTTTTTAACACGAAAATGCTCAATCTGATTTTCTTTATATTGGTTACTTTGTACTATCTTTGAACACTGTTTAGGGCAGGTAGTTCTAGACTAAACATATACCAGTCTGTGTATTTAGTATGACTTTTATTCTTTGTAAAATTATATTTAGTAATTAACAGAATGTGTACATCAACTTGTGTTTGCTTTTTTTAGTGTTCTATGCATTCTAAAATAACCACACCCAAAGTTAACCTGTATTTGGAGACGATTATTTGAAAATAAGTTGAAGTTGAAAGTTTTTCTGTATTCCTTTTTTCACCATGAATGTCACTAATAAAATAAAGAAAACTAAAAGGAAAATAAACACAGTTATCTCCTTAGTACTAAATTCAGGAAGACTAAGACATTGCAATATGTACCCATAATTAAAAATAATGTCTTTATCTCAAACTATAATGTGTCAGTAAGACCAAATATATATTACTTTATATGTTTGCACATTCCTTTATATGTTTGCATATTCTAATAACAATTCATACTTATAAGGAGAACATGCTATATTCTTAGTCACATACTTGACACAATGAATGCATACAAAGCAAGAATTCCTACTTTGAGGGTAGGAGATATGAGAAATGGCCAGGACTCTATGAGCTTCCTTGTGTTAAGGGAGGAGAGTTTATTTTAAGCTTAATGAACTGTAACATGACTTATACAATGGGAAAAGATAAGCAATTTTATTTAAAAGGAGAAGCTACTGTTGAAAAGGATCATGACACCTGATCCAGCAAGCAGGGTGTCTCAGTCGGGCAGTTAAAATGACTCCTGCATTGAGGAGATAGAAACTATGAGGATTGGAAGTGCATTAATGTAATGTATAAGCTTCTAATTATTATTTGTGTGTGTGCAAAATGAAATTTCTGTCTAATAGGTCACATAAAATTAATGCAAGTTGATTGACTAAGTGAATAAACAAATTTTATTTAGACCAATGAGAGCTGCAAATGGCCTGTATCCAGATCTTCAGTTACCCTACTTTGTGTTAAGTTGAAGTTATCTGGTTACCTTTCAGAGACTTCTGCTAGACAGATATTCTGCCTGAGAATGGCTGCTGCAGATCTCCTCTTCATCTTTCACATGTCAGAATCTTCGTGGCTTAGAAAGGAACTCAATCTCCAGCCAACATCTCTTAGAAAGAAGCTTTTATTTTTTCCTGAAGATTCTTGTCTGAACCACTCTTCAAATTTCTGAAGTACTGTTGATCCTTTCTTGTCTGATTATTCTTGGAAATCCCTCATGGTTTTTCTTTACTCCAGGTGCTTGAATCCCAAGACGCTAGGGGAATTATTTACATTGTGTATTTTCTGTTGCTTCAAACATATTTGGACATGAATAAATGATGAGTGTGCATATTTGTGTAGTTACAGAATAAAGAGGGTGGAGCTGCACTTTTCATCTCGTATTTTGATCAGTTCATTCTAAAAGTATTCATGCAGGTAGAATATCAGAGCTAACTTTGGAGATAGCTACTGCTAATTTAATAGAAAAATCATTTTAATTTTATACTCAGAAGAAGCTTCATCCTCCCCAGACAGTGGTTTTCATAGTTTAGTATATGGCTGGAGCTAAGAAGAGCATTGCAACCATGTACAAGATTAGGACCCTCTCAGCTTTCTATGCTGCAAGAGAATTTCAGGTCTGTTTTTATGTGTTTTTATTTTTCTGCTAGTGACTATGATGAACAACTTGATCCTTGCAGCATCACTGTAAGGATAATATCCTACTACTTCTCCATCATCTCAGAATTGCATTGTGTAATGAGTGATGTCACCCAGGAGGCCATATTGTGAATATGATCAATCCTTGGTAGAAAATAAGTTGGACAACTCATTTTGCTGATTTAAGAAATTCAAAGGCAATCTTCTAGCACCATAAATTAGAAGATAATTATCCGTTTCTATGCAGATGACACCATTTCATTATAAAGTGGCCTTCAGCAATTATACTTTTGACTAATTATTGTCAAGATAAATCTTAGGAGAGGCTGATCTAAAACAAAACCATGATAGTTTTTCAAATGTTTCAAAGGCTTTTCTGGCTACCATCACACGATCCTGAGCAGAGATCAAATTGCTTATAACTCCCTCTTCAGGGCCTAAAATGAGATTCTATTGGGGTCAAGTTGGTCAATTGCTTGCACTTAACCTTTTGTTGTTTATTAGCAGATTGGAATAGGTATGATTTTTCACAACTGCAAAGCAGATCTTCTTTTCAACATTTAGTGCATAATTATACTTTGTCTATAAAACTTACTTATTATTTTATTCATTAAGCATTACAAAACTGACTCTGAATCTGAATATATATATATATATATATATATATATATATTTACAATATTACCATCTAAATACATGATGAGAAAAGCTACAAATCAAGGAAATGAATATACACTCATGCTTTGCTTTGGAATTTGGTCAATTTCTAATTCTAACCTGCTCTTATTTGGAACTTTTATTTGACTCTGATTATTAATGTTGACATTCTTGCCTATTGAGGTCTCCAGTTTTCATACATTTGATTTATAGAGTTTCCATAGTTTTGTGCAAAAAGCTTCATCTCTAGGAAAATGTTCTTCTTTAGTTTGTAGAAGTACTGCTTCTGACATTTGGTGCCATTTCCCCATACTGTTGACAGGTTTTTCCTCTTCCTTCAGACATGCAAGGAGACTGCTGTGGTGTTTCATCTCATCTGTATCTTCTTTTCTTTTTACTTTCTTTCTTTCTTTTATAAAATCATACCAATGCCTGCAAACTTCTTGTCTCGCAGTATGTTCTCTTTCTGGATGACATCATTACTACTTTTGCTTTACCTCCAATTATCTTGCTGTTTACTAGTATATGAGAAATTGATGTTTCCCCCTTAGGCATCAGGGGAAAATACCATTTGTAGCTTTTTCTGGTATGTATTAGATATTGACATATAAAAGTCATTATATTGTCTGGAGTTATTTTTCTCTGAAGTACAGTAAATGAGTTCTCTTCACTCATATAAAACCTAATTTTGTCAGTGCTTCCCAATTTGTTCTATATTTACATTGGACAGGCATAAGTCAGTGAAAATTCGTTATAGAATCTTGATTTCTCTCTGAAATTGTTCTCTTTTCATAGCACTTGTAATAAACATTACTATCCAAAAATACTGCCAGAAAAGAGCCTATATTTTTATATTGCTATAAAAACCTTAGTGTCATTGTTTAAATGAGCAAAATAGAAGCAAACATCCTGGCTAGTGGTGAGAATAAGTGACAGTAATTGAGAAGCACTTAACCAGAATTGATGTTCTGCCTGGAAACCATGCGCAAAACAGGTGACAAAGCAAAGTGCGACTGTTTCCCACAGCGCCAGGGTCATCAAAATCTTAGTATGTCATGTGCTTGCAAAGCCTTGAAGTTTAAAGGAATTTATTATTTCTTTATTCACATGTCAGCAATATCCAGTTGCTATTTCAAAGTTTAATTTCAAGTAGTCCACATTCTTTACCCTCTAAACATAGATTTGATTTACTGAGACTTACCAGCTAGATGAATGATGCCCATACTTTTTTAATCTGTATGAATTTTTATAATAACTCAAAACATACACATTCATACACACATTTTCCTGTGGATATGTTTCTTTATTCATATAGTTAATGGTAAACATTAGTGTCATTCATTTTGTTGGGATGTTATGATAAATTTATTGTTCCATATAATGTACATGTAATGTACAATGATACATAATAAAAAAGACTATAAGTATTTTTGTCCCATAGCTACCTCACCATAGGACATATTTAAATATGAGATCAGAGATATAAAGGAAGGATTAGCTTAATTAAAGTACTACATTCACAGCTCTCTTAGAAGATTTTCCTCAAAGGAAAGGTCACAGCATTTTATAGAGGATGAAGTTATAACACCAATATTAACTAGCCACAGGCCTCCTTAAAGAACAGAGAGATGCTCTCTCAATTTTTCCTGAGGGGCCCCTAGCAGAATCCCTTCATGCATAGATAATCTTAACAAGATTTTCTTTGTCTTTCTCCTGTGGTTTTGAATTATCCTTTTTTAAAAAGTCTTTTTTAAATTATTATATTCAAAAGCTGTAATTTAAGAAAATTAACTTCCCCTCTCTGGATCCCTGTGGCTGGAGCAGACACCCAGCCGGTCTGCTCCCTTGTAGAAACCATATCCCGAGACATCCCAGGGAGGCCACTGACCTCAGAGAGGCAGGCAAGATAAGTTGCCAACTACCCTATGCCCCAGAACCACAGCTGGGAACAGGAAGCTTGCTGGATCCACGAGACACCCAAACACTGCCCCTGCAGAATATCACTTCCCTTCCACCACTCTCTGGATCCCTGTGTCTGGAGCAGACACCCAGCCGGTCTGCTTCCGTGTGGAAAACCATATCCAGATATATCCCAGGGAGGCCACTGACCACAGAGCAGCAGACGCCCAGCTGGTCTGCTCCCCTGTGGAAATCATATCCCTAGACATCCTAGAAAGGCTACTGACCTCAGAGCAGGAAACACCATACCCCAAGACATCCTAGAGGAGCCATGAAACTCAGAGCAGCAGACACCATATGCTGAGACATTCTAGAGGAGCCACTGCACTCAGAGCAGGAGACAACATATCCTGAGATATCCTAGGGGAGTCACTACACTCAGAGCAGTGAACCCCTAGTTGGTCTGCTTCCATGAAGACACCTTATCCTGAGACACCCTAGAGGAGACACTGCACTCAGAGCAGCTGGAGATCAGAATCACAGGATCACAAAGACATCTGGACCCTGTGAAGTTTTGACACAAGCAAGATAACTGGAAAGACAGGCTCCAGTCAGAACCAGTGAATGCAAGTAGCACTAGAGTTAACCAAATGGTGAAAGGCAAGCACAAGAACATAAAAAACAGAAACCAAAGTTCCTTGGCATCACCAGAACCCAGTTCTCCCACCATAGCAAACCCTAAACACCACATCACACCAGAAAAGCAGGATTCAGAATCAAAATCACTTCTCATGATGATGTTAGAGGACTTTAAGAAGGTCATAAATAACACTCTCAAAGAATTTGAGGAGAACACAGGTAAACAGGTAGAAGCCCTTAAAGAAGAAACACAAAAATCCCTTAAAGAATTGCAAGAAAATACAACCAAACAGGTGAAGGAATTAAACAAAACCATCCAGGATCTAAAAATGGAAGTAGAAACAATAAAGAAAACTCAAAGGGAGACTACCCTGGAGATAGAAGACATAGGAAAAAGATCAGGAGTCATAGACACAAGCATCACCAACAGAATACAAGAGGTAAAAAAGAAAATCTCATATGCAGAAGATACCATGGAAAACATTGACACAGCTGTCAAAGAAAATGGGAAATGCAAAAAGATCCTAACCCAAAACATTCAGGAAATCCAGGACACAATGAGAAGGCGAAACCTAAGGATAATAGATATAGATCAGGATGAAGACTCCCAACTTAAATGGCCAGTAAATACCTTCAACAAAATTATAGAGGAAAACTTCCCTAACCTAAAGAAAGAGATATCCTTAAATATACAAGAAGCCTACAGTACCCCAAATAGACTAGACCAAAAAGAAATACCTCCCATCACATAATAATCAAAACATCAAGTATAAAAAACAAAGAAAAAATACTAAAAGCACTAACAGAAAAAGGTAAAGTAGCATATAAAGGCAGACCTATAAGAATTACAGCAGACTTCTCACCAGAGACTATAAAAGCCAGAAGATCCTGGACTGATATCATACAGACCCTAAGAGAACACAAATGCCAGTCAGATTACTATACCCAGCAAAACTCTCAATCACTATTGATGGAAAAACCAAGATATTCCTTAACAAAACCAAATTTATACACTATCTTCCCACAAATCCAGCACTTCAAAGGATAACTGATGGAAAACCCCAACACAAGGAGGGAAATTACAACTTAGAAAAAGCAAGAAAGCAGTCTTCCAACAACTCCAATAGAAGATAGTTTACACTAACATAATTCTGTCTCTAATAGCAAAAGTAACAGGAAGCAACAACCATTTTTCCTTAACATCTCTTAATATCAATGGACTCAATTCTCCAATAAAAAGACATAGACTATCAGACTGGATACTTAAACAGGACCCAGAAATTTGCTGCATACAGAAAAACACCTCTGTGAAAAAGACAGACACTACCTCAGAGTAAAAAGTTAAAAAACAATCTTCCAAGCAAATGTTCCCAAGAAACATGCTGGAGTAGCAATTCTAATATCAAATAAAATTGATTTTCAATAAAAAATAATCAAAAAAGATAAAGAAGGACATTTCATACTCATCAAAGGAAAAATGTACCAAGATGAACTCTCAATTCTGAACATCTATGTGCCAAATGCAAGAGCACCCACATACATAAAAGAAACTTTACTAAAGCTCAAAGCATACATTGCAACTCACACAATAATAGTGAGGGATTTCAACACAGCAATCTCAGCAATGGACAGATCATGGAAACAGAAACTAAACAGAGACACAATGAAACTAACAGAAGTTATGAACCAAATATGATTATATATATATATATATATATATATATATATATATATATAATCAATCAGTTAAATCTGATATATATATATATTTATATTTATATTTATATTTATATTTATATTTATATTTATAT
>JANHMN010000001.1:73384211-73397775 GCA_030674055.1 Rhabdomys pumilio
TATATTTATATTTATATTTATATTTATATTTATATTTATATTTATATATAAAACATTTCACCCTAAAACAACAGAATATACCTTTTTCTCTGCACCTCATGGTACCTTCTCCAAAATAGACCATATAATTGGTCACAAAACAGGCCTCAACAGATACAAAAAGATTGAAATAATTCCTTGCACCTCATCAGACCACCATGGACTAAGGCTTGTTTTAATAAAGACAAAAACAATGGAAAGCTCACATACACATGGAAACTGAACAACACTCTATTTAAGGATGACTTGGTCAAGGAAGAAATAAAGAAAGAAAATAAAGACTTTTTAGAATTTAATGAAAATGAGGACGCATCATACCAAAACTTGTGGGACTCCATGAAAGCAGTACTAAGAAGAAAACTCATAGCTCTAAGTGCCTACAAAAAGAAACTAGAGAGAACATACACTAACAACTTGACAGCACACGTGAATTCTTAGAACAAAAAGAAGCAAAATACCCAAGAGGAGTAGACAGCAGGAAATAATTAAAGTCAGGGCTGAAATCAACCAAGTAGAAACAGAAAGCGCTATACAAAGTGTCAACAAAACCAGGAGCTGGTTCTATGAGAAAATCAACAAGATAGATAAACCCTTAGCTAGACTAACCAAAGGGCACAAAGACAGTATCCAAATTAATAAAATCAGAACTGAAAAGGGAGACATAACAACAGAAACTGAGGAAATTAAAAAAAAAATCATCAGATCCTACTACAAAGGCCTATACTCAATAAAATGGGAAAATCTGGATGAAATGTACAATTTTCTAGACAGATACCAGGTACCAAAATTAAATGAGGAGCAGATAAATCATCTAAACAGACCCATAACCCCTAAAGAAATAGAAGCAGTCATTAAAAGTCTTCCCACCAAAAACAGTCTCGGACCAGACAGTTTTAGTGCAGAATTCTGTCAGACCTTCACAGAAGACCAAATACCAATTCTCTTCAAACATTTCCATAGAATAGAAACAGAGGGAACACTAACCAATTCGTTCTATGAAGCAACAATTATGCTCATACCTAAACCGCACAAAGACCCAACAAAAAAAAGAGAACTACAGACTAATCTCTTTTATGAATATTGATGCAAAAATACTCAATTAAATTCTCACAAACAGAATCCAAGAACACATCAAAACAATCATCCAACATGATCAAGTAGGATTTGTCCCAGGAATGCGGGGATGCTTCAATATTTGAAGATCCATCAATGTAATCCACTACATAAAAAAATCTCAAAGAAAAAAACTGCATGATCATCTCACTAGATGCTGAAAAATCATTTGACAAAATTCAACATCTCTTCATGGTAAAAGTACTAGAAAGATGAGGAATTCAAGGCCCATACCTAAACATAGTAAAATCAATATACAGCAAGCCAGTAGCCAACATCAAACTAAATGGAGAGAAACTTGAAGCAATCCCACTAAAATTAGGGACTAAGACAAGGCTGCCCACTCTCACCCTACCTATTCAATATAGTACTGGAAGTCCTAGCTAGAGCAATTAGACAACAAAGGGAAGTCAAATGGATACAAGTAGAAAAGGAAGAAGTCAAAATTTCACTATTTGCAGATGATATGATAGTATACATAAGTGACCCTACAATTTCCACCAGAGAACTCCTAAACCTGATAAACAACTTCAGCAAAGTGGCTGGATATAAAAATCAACTCAAACAAATCCGTAGCCTTCCTCTACTCAAAGAATAAATAGGCTGAGAAAGAAATTAGAGAAATGACACCCTTCACAATAGCCATAAATAATGTTAAATATATTGGAGTGAATTTTACCAAGCAAGTGAAAGATCTGTATGTCAAGAACTTCAAGTCTCTGAAGAAAGAAATTGAAGATCTCAGAAGATGGAAAAATCTCACATGCTCCTGGATTGGCATCATCAACTTAGTAAAAATGGCCATCTTGCCAAAAGCAATCTACAGATTCAATGCAATCCCTATCAAAATTTCAAATCAATTCTTCATAGAGACAGAAAGAACAATTTGAAAATTCATTAAGAATAACAAAAAACCCGGGATAGTGAGAACTATTCCCAACAATAAAAGAACTTCTGGGGGAATCACCATCCCTGACCACAAACTGTACTACAGAGCAGTAGTAATAAAACTGCATGGTATTGGTACAGAGACAGGCAGGAAGATCAGTGGAACAGAATTGAAGACCCAGAAATTAACCCACACACCTATGGTCACTTGATCTTTGACAAGGGAGCTAAAAGCATCCAGTGGGAAAAGGGCAGCATTTTCAACAAATGGTGCTGTATCAACTGGAGGTCAGCATGTAGAAGAATGCAAATTAATCCATTGTTATCCCCTTGTACAAAGCTCATGTCCAAGTGGATAAAGTACCTTCACATAAAACCAGATACACTGAAACTAATAGAAGAAAATGTGGTGAAGACCCTCGAATACCTAGGCACAAGGAAAATGTTCCTGTACAGAACACCTATGGCTTATGCTCTAAGATCAAGAATTGACAAATGAGACCTCATAAAATAGGGCTAATATCGAATATATACAAAGAACTCAAGAAATTCGACTCCAGACAACCAATTAACCCTATCAAAAAATGGAGTACAGAGCTAAACAAAGAATTCTCAACTGAGAGAACTTGAATGGCCGAGAAGCACCTTAAGAAATGCTCAACATCTTTAGTCGTCAGAGAAATGCAAATCAAAACAACCCTGAGATACCACCTCACACAGTCAGAATGGCTAAGATCAAAAAGTTAAGTGATAGTAGATGCTGGTGAGGATGTGGAGAAAGAGAAACACTCCTCCATTGTTGTTGGTGGGATTGCAAGCTGGTACAACCACTCTGTAAATCAGTGTGGTGGTTCCTCAGAAAATACATAGCACTGACATAGCACTGGTGATCCAGGTATAACACTCCTGGGCATATACCCAGAAGATGCTCCAAATCATAACAAGGACATATGCTCCACTATGTTCATAGCAGCCTTATTTATAATAGCCAGAAGCTGGAAAGAACCCAGATGTCCTTCAACAGAGGAATGGATACAAAAAAATGTGGTATATTTACACAATGGAGTATAACTCAGCTATTAAAAATAATGAATTTGAGAAATTCTTAGGTAAATGGATGAAACTAGAAAATATCATCCTGAGTGAGGTAACCCAATCATAAAAGAACACACATGGTATTTACTCACTGATAAGCGGATATTAGCCCGAAAGCTTGAAATAGCCAAGATTCAAGATAACAGATTACATGAAGCTCATGAAGAAGGAAGACCAAGTGTGGATACCTGGGTCCTACTTAGAAGGAGTAACACAATACCCAAGGGAGCAAATATGGAGACAAACTGTGGGACAGAGACTGAAGGAGTATCCGTCTGGAGACCATTCCACCTGGGTATACATCCCATGTGCAGTCACCAAAGATAGATGCTGATATGAATGTCAGAAAGTGCATGCTGACAGGAGCCTGGTATGACTGTCTCCTTAGAGGTCTGCCAGAGTCTGCCATACCCAGTGGCAGATGCTCACAGCTAACCACTGATCTGTTCAAGGATTCCCAATGGAGAAGTCAGAGACAAGACTGAAAAAGCTGAAAGAGTTGGTGGCCCCATGTGGAGAGCAACAATATCAACCAACCAGAGCTCCTCAGGGTCTAAACCACCAACCTGAGAGCACATAGGGAGGGTCCCATGACTCCAGATGTATATGTAGGTGAGGATGGCCTTGTTGGGCATAGATGTTAGAGGAGATCTTTGGTCACATGAAGGCTGAACACTGAGTGGGGGGGGGAATTTGAGGGTGAGTAGGTCGGAGTGGGGGTACATGCTGCACACCCTCATAGAAGCAGGAGGAGGGGGGATGGGATAAGAGGTTCCTGGGTGGTGGGGGAAATGAGATAAGGGGATAAAATCTGAAATGTAAATATAATATCCAATAAAAAAAGGAGAACAAAAAAAGAAAATTAACTTTAGAAATCATTTGGGTGACCAGATTATCTTTCACTATACCACTTACATAATCACTGATATTCTCTTGATCAAGTTTAAAATCCATAACAATGCAATTTCACCTTTCCAGCACATCAAGTGACACTAGAAACCAAGTGTCTTCATCTTGGCTATTCAAGCTTAGTGGACCAGGTATGTGGATTGTGCCATCCAGCAGAATTGCCCCATGGCATATTTATGCTCAGTTTTTAAAGCTTCTCTGTTTTAATCAGCTCTTTGGTTGCTGTTATCAGTTTACTTTTGCATTTTTCTCAGTCACAAATTTACAGTTGATTGCTGTCTCCCAAACTCATTATCAGATTCTCAGAGTAGACTTGATTCATCTTATACAAAGGACCTCAATCTTGATCTATCACGTTAATAAATACATATATTTTTGAACCTCTTTTCTATGGTTTTAATTAATACAATGACTCCCATTTTAGCCATCTGAGTACCAATCATTTTCTCTTCCTCTTAAATTTTCCCTCGAGCTTCTGTACACACAATGCTTCTTTCTATTGCAGTGTCCTTTTAATATTGTATTGTGGATTGTGGTAGGCTAATATCTTTGCCCTGATTCTATATGTGACCTGTGTTGGTTTTTGCTTATTTAGAATTTTCTTGTAACTTTTTTTTTAAATATAGTTGCTATCTTTATTTCTTACTTCTGAATCACACTTGTACTGCTCTGAATCTGGTAGAAAATACATAATTCCATTGTAAATCATTCTTGTAAAGATTACTTGGCCACATCTTGGTGATATCACATCTTAAAATTTGTACAAGCCTATCATCTAATATGTCTAGCAGAATTTACATTTTTTTCTGTCAATACCAGTTTGACCCAGAGAATTCACAAACTGTACTATGGTATATTCAGTTTTTCATGCAAGAATTGTGAATGGCACATTTTCTTCTTCAAACTTTGGTACCTGATTTTTAGAGGGAGATAATGGGCCTTCTATGTGAGATTTACAGGAAACATACTGTAAATGTTTTATATTGAAAGCAATACTATACTCATGATAACATTTGACACTGATTAAGTATTCTGTACATATTTTCATTTGTATTTTGTCCAAAAATCTTTAAGTCAATTGTTGAAAAAAGCATAGTCACTTCTGATTTCCAAGTTCCTGTCACAACAACTTTAAGAAGATCCCTCATACTATGCTGAATGCAAAGAATCAACTGTACTTCATCTTCACAGTGATAATCAATTCGATGACAAAATTGATAAATTTTTAAAATTTAGAACAAGTAAAGGCAATATTTTTTATTTTGATAAGTATGATCTTTCAAGTGAACTATTGTGAGAAAGTTATTTTCCTTCAAAGTATACGTGTTTACATCTCCAAGCAAGAAGACTGAATACCTGGCCAACCCCGCTACTGGAATGCAGGTACTTCTCAATCTTCTAATAGAATATCGCACTCCCTACTCTAATTTTCATGTTGGTAATATATTGGGTATTTCCTTGAGAGCAAGAGGCAGACTGCCCACATACCCAGTGAAAATTAATGAGAAACCATTCATACCAAAGAACAGCTTATGATGAGAGTAGACATTTTGCAGAAGACCTTTTGATCTTGGAGAAAAGCATAAACTATGCCTTACATCCAGCTGACACTGTGACTTCATGTGAGAAGACAGTGCACTATGGTCACTGCTATGCAGTGTTGTTATGGTAGTGGATAACAGTGCTTGCATGGATCCTGAGCCTACAAGACTCGAGTGGTAAACAGTAGCAAGTTGAGCAAGAGGCATTAGGGTTGGCAGAAACACTACCCAATGTAAATGAAAACAAGTTCTCTAGACTCACTGCTTACCACATAGGATGCTTCAAACAACTAGGAAAACGTAATTTGAGAGAAGTGGAACAATAGCATCAATAAGAGAAGAAAAATTAATAAAACTACAGCTTGAGTTTTTGGTTTGCATCTACAACATAATAAGGCACGAATAAGTATAACATGCCACAACCCACACATATACATATACAAATATAGTCTGTAGACTGTATTTCTACAAAAAACAAGGCAAGGATCCCAACATTAAATATAACCAATAAATAGTAGTTAATTCTGTGGTAAAATGTTGTCAGCTTAACATTTAGGTACAAATTACTAAAATTTTCAGTATTTGACAATGAATATAAGTGTTATATAAAATGTTTGTAATAAACAAAAGAATGCTTGCTTTTTAAAATGAAAATAAAACTGTATATCTATTCAGTTTTCTAAGCTAGATTGATCTTGTATCATTGAATACATTCATAAAAAATTGTCAAAGTTGCTTATTTTTACGTCTAAAATATTGCTTTTATACATTATAAAAATATTAAATTTATACTCTGTATTGCAGGATGTATTAAAAAGTAACTAATTTAGAACAATGAATAAAAATAAATACTTGTCACTTATAGAAAAATTCCCTGATATATGACTAGAAATGCATAAAAGCAAAGAGCTCTGGTGGGGTGGGATGTGGAGATATACAAGTGAGATGGGGTGGGGAGGAGATATGGGATGTGGAACAGTCGATGGCATAGACTGAGAGGGGAATAAAATTTGGAGTTTAAAATAAATTAAAATAAATAAAATAAATTAAAATAAAATATTAAAAATAAATTTAAATAAAATAAAATTAATTAAAAAATTGATATGACCAGAGAGTTATAAGATAAATCCATTATGCTTGTGAGATTTTTAGGTCTTCGTATTTTATTACAACAATAGAAAAGTCTATGCTGAAATGTTCAGGGAAATATCTGTAACTCATATATAACTTTAATTTAGCCTCTTTAAATTAGCCTTGATTGTCAATTGTGGGGCTTGGATTATTTTTTAATTATGAAAGATCTTGCAATTAAATTCAACATGTAACTTTAAAAGATAATATAATGTCCTAATTGCCATCTGCTGCAAAAGGAAACTTGTACAATTTGAGAGCTGTACTAATCTGTATCTGTAATAAATGATACAGACTCAGTTTAATAATGTGCCTCATTGTTAAAATAATGACAGTTGTTTCTCCCTAGGTCTCATGTAGAAAAGTGCTCTTCAATAGTAGTTCCAAGTATGGGATTCTACCTTGGGGAAAGGACCTTAAACCCACTCAGAAAGTTATCCTTCACTGCCATGATATTTGTGCCACTAGTGCATCAGTGGGTATGTGTTGCCAGGTGAGTCACTGGAACTCTGGATTTAATAAACAAAAATCATAAGTGGTATATTTTCCTTAACTCTGACTACAATGGCAGATAGTTGATAAACAAAAGATCAAAGAGGTTGGAAGTATATATATTTAGACAACTACAAGGAAACAATGAAAACAGGATTGTTTTTCTATTGAAATGACTGAATTTAAACTTTTCCTGTCTCCCACTGGCCCACATATTGGGCCAAATAGGATTCTTCACTTGTGTCCTGTGATCAAGGTTTCTAACTGTAATCACTGCTTACAATTTCCTTTCCCAAAATAATTGGCTATGCTTATCATTTTCTGAGTAGGCATCTTGTGGTATTTGTTGACCCCAGCAATTATAATGGCCACTGTACATGAGGCTTCATAATGTCTTTTCTAAATGTGCTTTTTTAGTGGTCTGGTTAGATTTAGAGAGTTAGTGTCATTAGCCAGTATTAAAGTCAGCTACACCCAGAAAGCTCTGGTTTTCTCATTTTCCTCTTCCTGTAGAATTTCTTCTCCGCCTAGTAGATTAGATGTGGCTATGCTCCATGAAAGAGCATTTGTTTAGTAGGTACAAGACCCTGTGTTCAGTTTCCAGATCAGCAGGAACAGGAAAAAAATAAATGAAGTGAAATGAATACAAGACAAAATTTCATATCTTTGTCTCAATTTTAGTGTCTTTTATATTACATCCTTTAATATAGTACAAATGTACCATACATATATGAATATTAAAGTTTGAATTAATTATTCTAATCTTACATTTGGATACATAGCATTGACAGTCTGATATCCAAAGATTGAAAGTTATTTCTCATGATTTTTAAATAGAAAAGGGTTAATTTGAGTGGGAAAGATATCTCTGTGCTTAAGAGCTCACTCTGCCCTATAAGAGGACCTGAGTTCAATCTCTAATTGGAAGGCTCACAATTGGCTGGAACTATACCTCCAGTAGAACAAATGCTGGCCTTAGGGGCACTTGCCTTTATATGTGTGCCTCATATACAGATATATGCATATATACTTACTCCTAAGAATATAAAAAATAATAAAATCATCTGAGTTAAATATTTCTTTTTCAATTGTGTTACTATAAGATTTTCAGAAGCAATATCTAACAATAAAGTTTATAAGTCAGATGTGCAGGTATATTATATTTTCAAATATATTGATAATTATAACAGACAGGATTGAATTATAAAGTTCATTGGTCAAATGCAATGTGTTTCTATATTTGTCAAAAAATCTTTCTCAGACTTACTGATTCTTTTTAATTTGATATGGCTTGTTAGCATAGCATGAAATCTTCTTTACACGTTCAGCTGAAGCCTGCAGCATTTATCATCTGTCTTTCTACATTGTTCATGTGCATAATGGGACTTCTGATGTAAGTTGACAGGTCTGTTATTCCAAATAAGCTTGAGTAACAAGCTCACAACATCTTTGCTGCTTTAGAAATTGAAATCAATGAACTTATATAATTGGATCAACATCAATTTTATGCGAGGACTCATCATATTAGCATTATTAAATGATGGTCAATTTCTAATCTAGAGTATGCTTCAAAGCCAACATCACGCTTAAAATGTTCTCAGGATCTGAATCGCAGAATGTTTTATTTGACTTCTGGTACAATTCCCGTTACACAAATTCGTGCCTTCCTCCCTTTCAGGAGTGTTTTCCAAAACTTTCTGGCTACAATCACAATTCCTATTTTCTTTACCTGTACTCACCTTTCAGGGAAGATCTATTACCCTGAGACACCATTCTTTAACTTTTGCATTCTCTTTATTGCTACTGACCTTTGTCTAGTTCTCTTTCCCTGTGTTAGGTGTGTGTGTGTGTGTGTGTGTGTGTGTGTGTGTGTGTGTTTTATCATTTATATTCCACATGTTGTTTCCACTCCTGGTTCCTCTCCCAGAATTCTTTACCCTATTCCCCACCTTCACCTCTGAGAGGGTGCATCCACCTATGGCTTTCTCCTTCCCTGTGGCATCAAGTCTCTACAACATTAAACACATCTTCTCCAACTGATTTGAGACTAAGCAGTTCTCTGCTACATTTGTGTCTGGGCCTTAGACAAACCCATGTATATTCCTTGGTTGTTGGCTTAGTCTGGGAGCTCTCAGGTATCCAGGTTATTTGACAATCTTGGTCTTCCTGTGCTTTTGGTAAGAAGGCCATTTTAACTATGTTAACCTACTGATCCATGATCATGGGAGATGTTTCCATCTTCTGAGGTCATTTTCCATTTCTTTCTTTAAGAACTTGAATTTCTTGTCATACATATCTTTCGTTTGCTTGGTTATAGTTACACCATGATATTTTATGTTATTTATGGTTATGTGAAGGGGCTGATTCCCTAATTTCTTTCTCAGTTTGATAATTATTTGTATAGAGGAAGACTACTAATTTATATATGTTAATTTTATATCCAGATATTATTCTAAAGTTGGATATTAGCTGTAGGTCATCTCTGGGAGTATTAAGTGACTTTGTAAAAAAAATTGAAAATTTTTATAAAAATTTTATAAAAATTGAGCTTCTTAGAAATATACCTGAAAACTCTAAAACAAAAAGAAGCAAACACAATGAGGAGGAGATCACAGAAAAAAAGTCTAACTCAGGGTTGAAGTCAACCAATTAGAAACAAAGAGAACAATATAAAGAATCAACAGAATCAAGAGCTGGTATATTGAGAAGATCAACAAGATAGATAAACCCTTACCCAAACTAACCAACCAGCACAGAGGCAGTATTCAGATTAACAAACTCAGAAACAAAAAGGGAGATATAAAAATAGAAACTGAGGAGCTTCAAAAAATCCCCAGATCTTACTACAAAAGCCTATATTCAACAAAACTAGAAATGTAGATGAAATGGATGACTTTCAATACAGATAACGTGTACCAAAGTTAAATCAAGATCAGGTAAACTATCTACTCAGCTCCATAACTTCTAAGGACAGAAAAGGACATTAAAATATCTCAACCATAAAAGCCTCATAGCTAGATGACCTAAGTGCAGAATTGGACATGTCTTTCAAAGAAGAGATAATACCAATACTTCTCAACTTATTCTGCAAAAGAGAAACAGAAACAACACTACCAAACTCATTCTGTGAAGCCACAGTTACTCTGATACCTAAGCCACACAAAGAACCAATAAAGAAAGAGTACTTCAGATCAATTTTGCTTATCAATGCAAAAATATTCAATAAATTTCTCACAAACTGAATCTGAGAACATATCAAAAATGTCACTCATCACAATCAAGTAGGCTTCATCTCAGGTACACAAGAATGGTTCCATATACAAAAATCCATTAACGTAGTCCAATATATAAACTTACTCAAAAAGAGTCACATGATTGGACATCTCACTAGATGCTGAAAAGTCTTTGATAAAAATCCAACACCCTTTCATATTAAAAGTCTTTAAAAAATCAGAAATTAGTGGCACACACCTAAACATAATAAAAGCAATATTCAGCAAACCAAGAACCAACATCAAATTAAATGGAGAGAAACTTGAGGCAATCTCACTAAAATCAGGATCAAGACAATGTTTCCCACTCTCTTCTTATCTATTCAGCTACTAGAAATTCTAGGTAGACCAACTAGACAACAACAAAAAGAACTGTCAAGGGGATATAATTTGGAAAGAAATAATTCAAGTTATTACTATTTAGGGATGATATGGTAGTATACATAAGCAGCCCTCAAAATTCTACCAAAAGTCTCCAGGACGTTTAGTAGAAAAATATGCTTAACACTTTCAAATTCTTTTTCTATATCCACAAAGTGATTTCTGCCATTGTATTTATTTATATATTAAATAACATTGGTTTGCATATATGTCAAATCTATTTTTGATCCTAACGATTAAAACTTCTTGTCTACCAAACTTTATAATATGTTCTTAAATTTGGTTTGCCTGTAATTTCTATAGATTTTTTGTGTTTATTTTCAAAATGATAATTAGTTTGTAGTTTTCATTAATTCTTGTTTTGCACTGATATTGAGATAATATTCAATCATGGTAGTCCTTCTTCACTTATATTTTAGGGAACAGCCAGAGAAATGTTGAAGTTAGATAGTCCTGGTTGTGAGCTTTCATTTTGGGGAAAACTGGTAGTTACTAATTTATTGTCATTGTTTATTGTGCTTCTATTTAAATTATTTATGTATTAGAGTTTTAACTTATGTATGCCAGATATGTTTAAAAATTTATAAATCTCATTTAAAATTTTCAGTTTGAAATACATGTTTTCAAAGTATTTTTTAATATCCTTCAGGGTTTCATTAACGCTCATGGTAAAAACTTCTTAACTTTTTCAGTTTCTTAAACTTTGGTATTCTCTGCCTTCTCATGTTAGTTTGACTAAAGGTTTACTAATTCTTTTATAATTTTTAATGTTTTAATGTATACTCTGCCTGCATAAATGCCTCTGAATCATATGTTTACCTGTTATACTTGGAGGTCACAAGTGGATATCAATACTATAGTTACAGATAGTTATGAGTTATCACATAGTTGCTTGGAACTGAACACTATGGAAAAGCAGTCTGTGTGTTTAACCACTGAGCCATTTCCATAGTTCAAAGACTGGTAACATTATTAACTTTTTCAAAGACTTAAACTGGATTGGTTCATTATATTGTTCTTTTAGTCACTATTTTAGTAACTGATGTCCCAACCTTTGTTATTTCTTGGAATTTCTAGGTTTAGTTTTTGGTTTCTTTTTGCTTTTCTGTAATTTTAAAAATTATTATTATTATTATTATTATTATTATTATTATTATTATTATTATTTATTCATTCATTTTACATCCTGAGTTTTACTGTTGAATTCCATCCTCCTGGTCACCCTCTCACACAATCCTTTACCCATGACCCCTTCTATTCCCCCCTGAGTGGGTGTTCCCCCATGTCACCCTACCCTGGCACTTTAAGTCTCTGAGAGTATAGGTGCTTCCTCTCCCACTGAGGCTGCACAAGGCAGCCCAGCTAAAAGAACAAGAATATATTTCACATACAGGCAATAGCTTTTGCGATAGGCCCCAATTCATCTGCTAGGGAGCCACATGAAGACCAAGCTACTGAATCTTTGAATTAATTTTGTGTCCAGCCACTTTTCTGAAGGTTTTTATTAAAAGTAGTTATCTGGTAGAATTTTTGTGGTTGCTTATGTATGCTATCATTTCATCTGCAAATATAAATAATTTGACTTCTTGTTTTTGATTTTTATCCTCTTGATTTTGTTTAGTTGTCATATTGCTCTGGCTAGAATTTCCAAGTACTCTATTGAACAGATAGGGAAAGACTGGAATTAGTTTGTTTCCCTCCATGCAACTTAATATTGGGTGTTGGCTTGCTGTATATTGCTTTGTTTATGTTTAGGTACGCACCTTGTATCTCTGATCTCTCTAATACTTTTAATATGAAGTGATGTTGGATTTTCTCAAGGGTATTTCAGCATCCAATGAGATCATGTGATTTCTTCCTTCCTTTCTTTCACTTTCTTTATATGGTGGACTATTTTGATGACTTTTCTAAAACTAAGCCATCTCTGCATCCTTAGAAACCTACTTGATCATTATGGATGATGGTTTTGTCTTAGTGTGTTCCTGGATTCAGTTTGTGAGTATTTTGTTGAATACTTTTGCATTGATGTTCATAAGAGCAATGGGTCTGAAGTTCTCTTTCTTTGTTCAATTCTTGTGTTGTTTGGATATCCGTGTGACTGTGGCTTCACAAAGTGTGTTGAACAGTGCTACTTCTGTTTCTATTTTGTGGAATAGTTTTGAGGAACATTGGTATTAGCTCTTCATTGAAAGTCTTATAGAATTCTGCACTGAAACCATCTGGCTCTGGGCTTTTTTGATTGGGAGAATTGTAATGATTGTTTCTGTTTATTTAGGGGTACAAAGGCTATTTAAGTAGTTTACCTTATCTTGATTTAACATTGGTAAATGGTATCTATCTAGAAAAATTGTACATTTCTTTAAGATTTTCAAATTTTGTTGAGTATCTACTTTTGATGCTGTTTACCAATGATTTTTGGAATTTCCTCAGTGCTTGTTGTTATGTCTCTCTTTTCATCTCTGATTTTGTTTATTTGGATATTTTCTCTCTGTCTTCTAGTTAGTTTGGCTGAGAGTTTGTCTAGTTTGTTGATTTTCTCAAAGAACCTGCTCTATGTTTTGTTGAAATTTTTTGTCTCATTTTATTTGTTTTTTATTTTTTTAAACCTTCATTTTGTTTATTTCCTGCCTCCTACTGCCGTTTGATGTGCTGCTTGCTTCTTCTTCTTCTTCTTCTTCTTCTTCTTCTTCTTCTTCTTCTTCT
>JANHMN010000001.1:73397785-73443392 GCA_030674055.1 Rhabdomys pumilio
CTTCTTCTTCTTCTTCTTCTTCTTCTTCTTCTTCTTCTTCTTCTTCTTCTTCTTCTTCTTCTTCTTCTTTTTTTTTGTATAGATTTCAAGTGTACCTTTAAATTTTTATTCTGAGAACTTTCTAATTTCTTTATGGAGGCACTTGTGTTATGAACTTTTCTCTTGGCATAGCTTTCATTGTGTCATATAAATTGGGTATGCTGTATCTTCATTTTCATTGAATTCTTGAAAGTCTTTTATTTATTTCTGCCATGACCCAGAGATCACTGAGTAGAAAGTTATTCAATTTTGTAATTGTATAGGCTTCCTGGTACTCCTGTTTTTGTTGAAGTCCATCTTTAACACATGATGTCCGTGATAGGATTTTCAATTTTCAATTTTCTTATATATGCTGATGCTTGCTTTGTGACAGACTATATGTCCAATTTTGGGAAGGATCCACAAAGTGCTGAGAATAAGGTATATTATTTTGTGTTTAGATAAAATATTCTGTAGATGTCTGTTAGGTCTATTTGATTCATAATGTCTGTTAGCTTCATTATTTCTCCGTTTAGTTTTGTCTGGAAGACCTGTCAATTGTTGAGAGTTGGATGTTGAAATCTCCCACTATTAATATGTGTGTTTTTGATGTGCAATTTAAGCTTTAGCAATGTTTCTTTTACAATTGTGGTGCCTTTGTGTTTGGGTGATAGATGTTCAGAAATAAGATGTTACCTTGGCAGATTTTTCTTTTGATTAGTATGAAGTGTCTTTCCTTGTGTCTTTTGATTAATTTTGGATAAAAGTCTATTTTATTGAGTATAACTCTAGCTTGCTTGCTTCTTGGGTCCCTTTGCTTGGAAAACTTTTTTCCAGTACCTTACTCTGAGGTAATGTCTATCTTAATTGCTGAGATGTGTTTCTTCTTTGCAGCAGAATGATGGATCCTCTTTTCACATTCATTTTGTTAGTTTGTGTCTTTTTATTGAGGAATTGGAATCCATTGATATTGAGAGATATCAATGACCAGTGATTGTTATTTTCTGTTATTTTGATGTTGGTTATATAAGTGTGTGTGGGGTGCATGCATGTGTATGTGTGCTTATACACAAATGTATATGTGTATGTGTACCTGTGCATGTTTGCATGTGTGTGCTTCCCTTGTTTTTGTTGTTGTGGAATTACTGATTTTCTATGTTGTCTTGGATGGAGTTGTTCTCCTTGGAATGGTGTTTTCCTTCTAGTATTTTCTGTAGGGCTGAATTGATTTCTTAATCTATGGTGATTGAAAGTTTTGCTAGCTATAGAAATCCAGGTTTGCAACTGTGGCTTTATAGAGGTTGCAAGATAACCGTGCAGGCCCTTCTAGATTTTGTAGTCTCCTTGGGAATTCATGTATAATTCTGATAGCTCTGACTTTGTATGTTATCTGTCCTTTTTTCCTTTCCACTTTTAATATTTTTTTGTTTGTTTGTTTGTTGTTGTTGATTTTTTATAGATTTTGTGTTTTGATTATTATGTGGCAGGAGAATTTTCTTCTCTGGTCCAGTCTTCTTGGTGTTTTATGGTCTTCTTGTATGTTTATAGACATCGATTTCTTTAGGTTAAGAAAGTTTTTTTTCTGTGATTTTGTTAAAAATATTTTCTAGGTCTTAGAACTGAAACTCTTCACATTCTTATTCCTATTATTCCTTAGTTTAGAACTTTTCATGCTATTCCAGATTTCCTGGATGTTTTCTGTCAGAAATGTTTTAGATTTAACATTTTCTTTTCCTAATATTTCATTTTCTTCTATTGTTTCTTCTATGCCTAATATTCTCTCTTCTATCTCTTGTATTCTGTTGGTGATGCTTAAATCTATTGTTCCTATTCTCTTCCCTAGTTTATCCATCTCCACGATTCCCTCAGTTTGTATATTCTTAATTGCTTCTATTTCCACTTTCAGGTCTTACATAATTTTATTTATTTCCTTCACCTATTTATTGGTATTTTCTTGTATGTCTTTCACAGAATTATTTGTTTCCTCTTTAAAGACCGCTACCTGTTTGACTATCTTTTCCTGTATTTCTCTAAAGGGCTTATTTATTCCCTCTTTAAAGGCCTATATCATCTTTATAAGATTAGATTTAGTTCATTTTCTTGTGCTTTAGTTGTTGTAGGATAGGCAGGACTTGCTGTAGCAGGACAGTTGTGCTCTGAAGTTGTCATATTTCCATAGCTTTGGTTAATTGTGTTTTTTTGAGGGCCATTAGTCCTCTAAATAGCTTTCTTTGGTCCCTAGATGTTGCTTTTGTAGTAGGTATGAGGAAGGGGCCTGATATACTAGGACCATTGAACTTAACCCCTTCCTTGGTCTGTATGTTTCTAGATCTGCAGTTCTGTATGGTTCAGGATCCACAGGTATGTATGACTTAAGAGCCAAAATTCTGATAAAGATAAGTAGAGATGTGGTGGCACAGTGGAGTTCATCCTGGGCTAGCAGGCTGCTCAGGGTAGTTTGCCATGCCTAGAGTGCTTTTCTATATTTTTAACTATTAAATAAGTTAATAAATAATTAAATAATAACTATTAAATAATATTAAATAAATATTAAATAATAGTCTTATTTAAATATTAAATAAGACTATTAGGTTGCTTATTTGAGATAATTTTGATTTAAACAACATATTATGTATGCATGCCTATGAATGAGTAGCCAGAGGATGCAAGTTCACTACTTGCATCCTGTAATTCAGGAAGCAAGAATGTGTATCATATCCCCTGAAGCCAGAGTTACATTAAGTTGTAAAAAATCAGATCTGGATACTAGTAATTGAACTCAGGTCTTCTGCAAGAAGTATGAGTAATCTTAGCCACAGAACAATTTACTCATTTCTATTCTCTTATTTTTTTAATGTGAGCACTTATACATAAAAAATTTCTGCTCAGCTATATTATTAAACATCTAGTAAGTTTTAAAATCAATTTTATTTGTTTATTACAACTTTTAAAATTCCTTCTCTGATTATTTCAATGACCTACTATTTATTAAAAATATATTGTTCAACCTCCAAGTATTAACTATGCTGAGTAATGGTGTCACATAGCTTGTGGTAGTAGTTAGCCAATAACTGAGTAGACCTAACACCCAATCCATGAGATAGAATCCTTACAGTATATTATTAGTGTGATGAAGAACCTAATAATATCATTTTTGGGAATGTATGCAAAAGATGTTTCACTGTGTCACAGAGGCACTTTTTCCACTGTGTTAATAGCAGACTTATTTGTGTTAGGCAGATGCTAGAAACAACCTAAATGTTCCACGACAGAAGAATGGATACAGAAAATGTGGTCCATTTACACAATAGTCCATTTACACATTTACTACTCAGCTATTAAGAATGAGGACATTCTAAGTTTTGAAGTCAAATGATTGGAATTAGAAAATATCATCCAGAGTGAGCTAACTCAGACCCAAAAGGACATGCATGGTATGTACTCACTAATAAGCAGATATTAGCAAAAGAAAAAAAAATACAGAATACCTAAGATACAGTCCAGTGAACTCAAAAAGGTCAACAAGCTGAAGGGCCCAAGTGAGGATGCCCCAGTCTCACTTGGGAGGGAGAAGAAAGCAACTACAAGGGGAGAAGTAAGAAGGGAACAGGAAGCAAATGGGATGTGAGATGAAGAGGGGAAGATGATCTGGTATTGAGTTGGGGTAAAGGACTGAAACCATGAGGGCCAGCAAAAAGAATGAAAACAGGCAACCTCAGGAAGTAGGAGGTTGGGAGGCCCATCCAGAATGTACCAGAGTCTGGGGAGGTGAGGGACTTAGGATTCAAAGGGAAGGGCCCTAGATGAAATGTCCTAAAGTATGGAGAGGGAACTAATAGAGCCCACTTCTAACAGGAAAAAATTACATCAAGTGAGGGGGAGGGTGTTGCCATATCACAATTAAAACTCTGACCTATAATTGTTCCTGTTTGAAAGAACTACAGAAATGGAAATGGAAAGGAGCCTGAGGAAAAGTAGTTTCAGTGACAGGCCCAAAGTGGGATCCAGCTCAAGGGGAGTTCCCAGGCTTGAAACTGTTACTGAGGCTATGGAGCACTCACAAAAACGGACCTATCATAACTGCCCTCTGAAAGACCCAATAAGCAGCTGAAAGAGTCAGATACAGATATTTGCACCCAACCAATAAACAGAAGCTGCTGATTGGGGTTGGGGTAGGGAAATCTGGAAGAAGCTGAGGAGGAAGGTGACCCTGTAGGAGGACCAGCAGTTTTAATTAATTTGGACTCCCAAGATCTCTCCAACACTGGACCACCAACCAGGCAGCATATACCAGCTGATATGAGACCCCCAACACATATACATTTGAGGACTCCTGTGTCTGTGTTCAATCATAAATGATGAACCCATCCCTCAAGAGATTGAAGGCTCCATGGTGTTTAGAGTTCATTTGGGGTGTGGGATGAGGGTAGGAAAATCATCATGGAGGCAGGGGGTAGAGAAGTGGTATGAGATATGGAACAGTTGGAGAATGGATGGGGCAGAGGAAATACAATCTTGAGTTAAATAAATAAATAAATAAATAAATAAATAAATAAATAAACAAACCTGAGAGTAGATAGCCCAACAACTAGAGTAAAACCAACCAATAGTGGTCTACATATATTTTAAAAATGTAGTGATAAGAACAACCAATAATGATACTATGCTATACTAGTAGGTCAGTGCCTTGGTCATTAGAATAGATTTCTCCTGAAGTAGATGGCAATAAATATAGAGATTTATTGAGACATTATGCAAAGAATGAGAGATATTGGAAAAGTTGAACACTAACTGGTATATATTTCTTTCAAATAGTACTCCTCAGAACTCAAGCAACTCCATAAAAAAGAAGGCAGAAAATGAGTAAGAGACATTGAAGGACAGCAGGAAAACAAGGTCCTCTAAGACAACACAATCAAAGTTCATATGAACTCACAAAGACTTAAGCTGTATTTACAGAGCCTGTGCAGATACTCTATACATATAGAATCATGTCCAGTTAATGTTTCTATGAGACTTATGATCATGGGAATAAAAAGATCTATGATTCTTGAGCCTTGATTTGATCTCTTTCCTTCTGGTGGTTTGCCTTGTCTAACTTTGATGTGATAGTCTTTGCTTTATATTATTATATTTTCTTTTAAAAAAGAATGAATGAATAAATAAATGAACAAATAAATAAATATCTAGCCAATAGTGCAAAAGTTACCAACTGAACTGGTACTTCTACCTCTTGAGAGAGATATAAGCTTTTCTAATGAATCAATCAATACAAGACAGACCATGTGTTAGGAAGAGTTGAATAATATACAAATAGATTCCAATGTGTATGTGTGTGTGTGTGTGTGTGTGTTTGTATGTGCATGTGCCTTGTGTGTATGTGTCTATATGTGCATGTGCTTTTATTTGTCTAAAGTTTGTTTTTTCTTTTTCTTTTTGGGTATAGTTTTACTTTGTTTTCTGAGTTTTTTGTGAGGGGTGGGAATTCTATGAGCTTTTGTTTGTTGTTTTGCTTGTTTGTTTGTTTGAGAAAGAACTTAAGGTGTAGTGGCTAGGAACAGGATACTGAAGACAGTTGGGAGGGGAGTATATTGTTAAATATATTTAAATTTAAAAATAATTTAAAATAATAAAAAAATGTAGATTTTAAAAACAGTGAGAAAAAAAAGAGGTATGGAAAAAGAAGTGGCCAGGATTGGGAAAAAGAAGTCAGAGGATGCTCTTATGGGAAAATCCATCAGAGTACTTATAAGGAACACACCCATCTCTGTACTAATGGAAAGTCTGTTTTTTTATAATCAGTTATGGATGGGTGTTGAGTCATTTTACATCATTTAGTTTAGCTTACTGGCAACATGGAGAAAAAAAAAAAAAAACCACGGAGAGGCCAGATAATGCTTAGGAGCATGAATCAGAAGTTGCTATAGGACGACAGCACAGACAGTTTCTTAACAGTCTGTACCAGAATTATTAAAAACTGGAAAGGTATTGGTGCAGAGACAGACAGGGTGATCAATGTAATCAAATCAAAGACAGGGAAAAAAAAACCCTTAAACCTATGAACACTTGATTTTTGACAAAGACACCAAAACCATACAATGAAAAACAGATAGCATGTTTAACAAAAGGTGCCAGTCTAACAAGACAGGCCAATATAGAACAATGTAAATACATCCATATTTATCACCTTGCACAAAACTCAAGACCAAGTGGATGAATGACCTCACTAAAAAATTGAATTCAGTAAATCCAACCGAATAGAAAGTCAGAAATAACCTTGGACACATCGGTAGAGAAGACAATTTCCTGAACACAGCAACTATGGCTCATGCCGTAAGATCAACAATTGATGAATGGAACTTCATGAAACTGAAAAAGGCTCTGTAAGGCAAAGGGAAATGTCAATAGGACAGAATGACAACATATAGATTGGAAAAAGCTCTTCACTATCCCCACATCTGACAGATGACTAATATCCAAAATGTATAAAGAACTCAAGAAGTTAGTTTCTAACAAAACAACCCAATTTTAAAACGGGGTAGAGAGCTATACAGAGAATTCTCAACAGAGGAATCTGAAATGGCTGAGAAGCACTTAAAGAAATGTTCAAAGTCCTCACTGATCAGGGAATTGCAAATCAAAACTACCCTGAAATTCCACTTGTAACCAATCAGAATGGCTAAGATCAAATCTCAAGTGATAGCAGATGTTGACAAGCTTATGAAGAAAGTAGAATACTTCTCCTTTGCTGGTAGGATTGCAAATTGTACAACCACTCTCAAAATCTAGCTGGTGATTTCTCAGAAAACTAGGAATAGTTCTACCTGAAGACCCAGCCATACCACCCCTGGACATATACCTAAAAGATGCTCCAACATATCACATAGCAGCTTTATTCATAATAACCAAAAAGTGGGAACAACCCAGATGCCCCATGATATTCTTACAATAGGTCTGTTCAGGGAGGAGAAGGTTGGATCTATCCTCCATCCAGCTCAGGACTACCTCAGAAGTATCTTGCATTTGCAGCTCTGTGGAATACAGCCAAGCATTGTGCATAGTCCAGCCATTGTGGTTATTTCATTTGATGCTTCAGAGCCCACATTGTGATTCAGTGTGGCAGGAGCAGCTATCACTTAGCACAGACCGACATCAGATTTCTCTACCTTTAATGAGAAAACAGTGTGGAAACAATTACTGGATTGATCTTGGGTTAACAGGGCTTGTGTTGATGCCCTGACCTTGCAGCACTAGCTATCTTTTCCAAACACTTGTCATAACTTATGTGACTCTAGTCCTTTATAGAGCTTTAATTGAAGTTAAGTTTAAAAAACCTCTTGAAGACATGTGAATTATATTCTAATAGTATTAATAATTGCTCCATAATTTACAGAAATTGCAAAATATTTTATTTCTGTAGCAGATTTAATGAGTGAAAATTTATTTATAAAATCTGGAATAAAGCCTTTTGGATAATGAAAGAGGGTAATAGCCTTTCCTTTATTTCTTGATTTTTTTCCTAGACTTTTTGTATTTTCTCCATTTATCCTCCTCTTCCTCCTTCTTTTCCTTTTTCTTTTCCTCCTTCTTTTTCTCGTCATCTTCTTCCTCCTCTTCCTTCTCCTCTTCCTCCTCCTCTTCCTTGTTCTTCTCTGTAAGCTTCTTTAAATTCAAGTAAAAGATTGTACTGAAACAATAGGAGAAAATGTTAAGTGAAAACCATTTAACTCTATTTGAAAGAATCTAGTTTTATACTTACTATGTGCTATTTCCTGGATTCAATAAATCACTGTAAAATATAGAAAACAAGCTGTGATTTTTTTTTTTGTTGTTGTTGTTGTTTCACATAATCTAGAGTCTGTTCTATAAAATGTTCTCCACATCCAGATTTATACTGAGAATATGAACTTTTGTAGGCCTGTTAGTTCAGGTCCCCATGTGTTACACTGACAAAATATTTGTAGGAGCATCAGTTTATAGAGCAGCTTTACTAGTTTCAAAGCTCTCAATTGCTGCAATCAGCATGTGTGAAATGAAACATAGTTGACAGGAAGAATAGGAAATTCAAAGACCACGTTACAAGCTCAGAATAAAACAGCAGGTAGTGAAGATACCACAAAAGAAAGAAAAATGATTATATATTGAGAGTTGTTAGTGATGTGGAGCAGAGTCCTATATACTGCTGCTAACACTTGTGAGCGAGCATGTATGTGTTTGTGTGTGTGTGTGTGTGTGTGTGTGTGTGTGTGATGCATGTGGAAGTGAAAAATAAGTCACCGATTCATGATATTTTGTTCCTTAGTTCTTCGTTCTTTTTGCTTGAGACATTCTCTCTCAGTGAATGCACAGGTCACTCTCTAGACTGTTTAGTCAGTGAACTGCAAGAATCTCCTTCTTTATGAATTCAATCTCAACACTCCATGATTAGTGTGATGGAACAAACTGCTCTTGTTTGTGCAAGGGGCAATTCACCCTCTAGCTTCCAATATTCTTTAACAGTAAGTTTTTATTTTAAAGTATTATAAGCTTATATGTAGCATATCCTGTCTTTATGTACATATGTGCAGCATGTACATGACTAGTGATCACACATACTAGATCCACCAAAACTGGAGATACTAAAGAATGTGATTCTTTGGGAGTGGAAGTATAGCACTGAGGCACCTCTCCAGCACAAAGTTACATTTTAAAAAAATTACAATACTGGAAATAGAAAATGCTATAGAGTTGATTGGCTTGTCAAAAAAATTCCTTCCTCTTGCATAGGTGTTGTTCATATACATAGTTTAATTATTTTGTTCATCTTTTACTACCATGTTTCTGGAATAAAATTTTATTATGGTATAGCAAAGGCCTCAATATTAGTAAAACAAAGTTACATGCTAATATAATTTATTCTCCTTGAATTTTATGACATACAGGATAATGATCTTGTGATCTTGTCCAGACAGGTTACTAGATTTTGTTTCTGTTTATACTGTATCATCAAAATTTATCCTATAATTATTATATCTCTATGTGTGGGGGTTAATTTTCTTTACCTCATTTTTCTAATATTTGTGGTTGCATTACCTTTATCTTAACATCTCTCTGTTTCTCTGTCCCTGTCTTTCTGTCTCTGTCTCTGTCTGTCTCTGTCTGTCTCTGTCTCTCTGTCTCTCTCTCTCTCTCTCTCTCTCTCTCTCTCTCTCTGTGTGTGTGTATGTGTGTGTGTGTGTGTGTGTGTGTGTGTGTGTGTGTGTTTGCTTTTCTTTCTTTTTTCTTTATATTGTAAATTCTGCCTGCTTAAGTCTATTAGGAATTTGCTAAATAAAGGTCTAGTTTTTGTGTGATGGCTATTGTTGGTGGTCAACTTGACTACATCTGATATTAACTAAAACCCAAGTGTGTAAGGCTACATCTGGTGGCAGCTAAAGAAGGATGACTTTGCTCTTTGCTTACATTTTCACGCGCTCTCTTTCTGTCAAGTTCATGTCTTTACTGGCAGTAGAATTACCCTAATTCATCAGGATCCAGGTATATAATAAAGTTCAGTAGAGACATGCAACCTTATGGACAGAAAATCTACTGAATTATTGGACTTTCCATTAGATGACAACCATTGTTGGATTAGTGGGACCACAGCCTGTAGGCTACTCTAATAAATCATATCTACCCCCCTCTCTCTCTTTGTGTGCGTGTGTATGTGTTTGTCTGTGTATGTATGGTATCTATCTATCTATCTATCTATCTATCTATCTATCTATCTATCTATCTATCTATATCTATCTATATTCATTCTATTAGGTCTTTTTTTTTTAAAGTAACCTTAACTGATAATTTATAGTTTTCCTTTTGTTCTAGGATAAAACATTCTAATGAAAAGAAACTTGGAAGAGGAAAGTATTTATTTGCCTTACATATCTATGTCACAATAATTCATTGTGGTAGATATTAACAAAAAATCCAGTCAGATATATGAAGGCAAGGATCATGGAGGAATGCTGCATTCTGGTTTGTACTCTAGGCTTTATTAGTTCTTCCTCATCTAGACTTTTCCTGTAGCCCAGCACCATCTGCCTGAAGAATGCTGCCTGTGGTTAGCAAGACCAACCCAAAACATTTTCAAAGGCCCTGGTGAAAGAATAAAAAGCTCTTAAGTCCTGTTTTCTTGTCTATAAATGGATGTGGCATGACTACTATGACATTGGAGCTAGTATCTCAGAGGAGTTAAGGTTGAGGCTTTTGTGAACCCACCTCTTCTCCTTAGGCTGCATTTATCAGGAATAAGGTAGCATATCTCCAGGAAGCTGAGTCCATTGTTAGAGGGATGGATGCATTTTTAGAGATGAAGTCTAGAAGAGAGGAGAAGAAAGAGTTAAAACCTCCCAAGTCCTTCTAAGTAATGTTACTAGGCTCAGTTTTAACTTTTACCTTATGTATATGTTTTAGGTTTTTTCATTTTCTGTTTTTATGACACAGACACAGCAGAGGGACTTAAGGATGTGCACAGAAAAAAGCATACATGAATGTGAAATGGAAAGGCCACATCGAAGTTTTCAAAATCAGAGTCTAAACTCAGAATAAACAGCACAGGACAATTTGGAAGCACTGGCTACTGTGTTTTAGTAAAAAGGGAGCTGATAAACCCTATTAGTGTTCAGATTTGAGCCTCTGAAACCTGAATGTATAAAATGAAACAAAGGAAGGAGTAAGACTGAAAAAGATATTTGAAAATGGGGAAATATACTCTAAACATTTTGCCATTGTGAAGTTGTCTGAATTTGTGATGATTGTTCACCTCCAGGCAGTGTATAGCTCCAGCCCTCCCTACAGGGGACCCATGTACTTCTACTGCTCTTTGAGGCTCCCTTATAATGTCATCTGGAGGGACAGATTTCTAGATGCATCCAGAAGAGCAAGTGTGCCAAGCTGAGAAGGCTGCTCCTGTGTTACCCTAGCAGGCACACCCAGGTCTCTGCATCAACTGACCATATTTTGCATGCAATGTTTTTTCTTCAGTGTAAAATGCCCTATTTAACAAGGGTTTTATAAGTAGGAGAAATCTTGAAAAAACAAATACAAACCTATCTTTTTTAATAAAAATAATTCACCAGGAGTTTCAGTTTCTTCAGGCTTCTGCAACTGAAGGGTAGAAGGCTTTAACTGGGCATATAATTATCCTATATGTGACATTTGTTTTAAAATGAATTGGCTAAGCTAAGTGAGTGGAGGTATTTCAGGTGATTTTAAAACTCTATTGTCATAAAAAATAAATAAAAATAAAAACAAAAGGAAACTTACTCTATGTCTTCTGAGATATCACAAAGTGAAAGTAATTCAAGAATTGACCCTGCTTTTTTCTCTCAGGACCTTTTATCTCTGTTTTATAACTATTTTTTTTCTTCATTCTAGAATGTTTTTGAAGTAGACTGATCAGACTTATGGGATGATAAACTACAAATGAATCGTCTTTATACTGTTATTCTAAACAAACTCTAAGAAAATTCTATAGTACAAACTCATGAAACATACTTGGCCCTCATAATCTATCTTTAAATGTTTTTGTATTATGATATGGCTGTAAATGTTGGGTTACAAGATAATAGAATATGGGTGTTTGAATAAAAAAATGTCCCTCATAGACTCATATATTTGCATGCTTACACACCAAGAAGTGAAACATTTTCTTATAGAATTAAAGATTAGAAGGTATGTCCTTATTGGTAGATGTTGGTCAGGGGTCAGTTTTGTGGCTTCAAAAGCTCACCCCAGGCTAAATGTCTTTCTCTGCTGATGAATCAGGATGTACCTCTCAGCTACTGTTATACAGCACCTGCTTGTATACTGCCAGGTTCCTCACCAGGATGCTAATATAATAACCTAGGAACTGTAAACAAGCCACCAATTGAATTCTTTCTTTCATGAGAGTTTCCCTGGTCAATGTCTGTTTTCACAGCAATAGAACAATGGTTAAGAGAGTATGGAGAGTTCCATGGGCCCCATCCATAGTCCTTTGACCTTGAGGATTATAAGAAATCTCAGTAGTATGGGTAAAATTAAATTGTTGACAATATGTCTCAAATAATCAACTGCAATAGCCAGTTCCACTCTCTGTTTTTTTTATTGGATAATTTATTTATCTACATTTCAGATGTTATCCCCTTTCCCCACTACACCCCTAAAACCCCTTATCCTATCCCCTCTCCTGCTTTTATGATTATGCCCCGACCCATCCACCCACTTCCACCTCCCTGCCCTCAAATTCCCTGTCACCTGGGCATCCAGCCTTCATGGGACTAAGGCCCTCCTCTCCCACTAATGCCTTTACAAGGCCATCCTCCACTACATATAGAGCTGGAGCCATTGCTTCCTCCATGTCTGTTCCCAGGCTGGCTGTTTAGACTCTGGGAGTTCCGGTTAGCTGGTATTGTCACTATCCCCATGGGGCTACAAGTCCCTTCAACTTCTTCAGTCTTTTCTCTAACAACCCCATTGGTGACCCCATTATCATTTCAATGATTAGCTGTGAGCATTCACCTCTTTATATGCCAGGCTCTGGCAGAGCATCTCAGGAGAAGGGTATATCAGTCTTCTGTTAGCATGCACTTCCTGATATCCACAACAGTGTTTGCGAATAAGTGTGACTTATATCTTGGGTACTGTGAACATTTGAGCTAATATCCACTTATCAGTGAATGCATACCATGTGTGTTTCTTTTTGTGATTGGATTACTTCACTCAGGATAATATTTTCTAGTTTCATCTATATGCCTAAGAATGTCATGAATTCATTGTTTTTAATAGATTAATAATATTCCATTGTGTAACTGTACCGTATTTTCTTTATTCATTCATTTGTTGACGGATATCTCTGTTCTTTCTGGCTTCTAGCTATTATAAATGGGGCTGCTATGACCATAGTGGAGCATGTGTTTTTGTTATATGTTTGAGTCTCTTTTGAGGATATGCCCAGGAGTGGTATAGCTAGCTGTATCTGCCAGACTGATTTCTAGTGTGCTTGTACCAGCTTACAATTCCACCAGAATGGAGGAGTGTTCCTCTTTCTCCACATCAGTGCCAGCATCTGATATCACCTGAGTTTTTAATCTTTGCTATTTTGACTTGTGTGAGGTGGAATCTCAGAGTTGTTTTGACTTGCATTTCCCTGATGACTAAGGATGCTGAACATTTCTTTACATGCTTCTCTGTTATTTGATATTCCTTATTTAAAAATTTTTTGTTTACCCCTGCTTCTGCAATTACTTTGACACAAGGAGTTAAGACAGCTACTTTTGTTAATCATTTAGCAAAAAAATGTTACTAATGTGTTGAGTATACTTGAAGATTTAGATAGGCATTTGGAACAATGGATTGATGTTCTTTATTCTATTCAAATTATTGGAAGAAGGTTTAGAATTTAAGAGTAAGGAGCCATCTCCAGTGTCATGCCAAATACGATTGAACATGTGTTACTTCTAAAATTTATAATGATATTTATTATAATTGGGAAAATGTTTAAAGACATTTGCAATGTCTTTGGCATAATTCTAACACTTCTCTGCATGTTTTAACTTTTCATAGTGAGTTTATGAATTTAAAGAATGCTACTCTGCTGAGAGTTGATGCAGCAGATATTGTTGATAAAATTATCCATGACTTGAGGTCATTATTTCCATTTTGGTCAAGCTTCAAGAATAGCATATATAGCTTGATTTTGCTAGCACTTTTGTCCTAGAAACACTTTTTTTTCCTGCCCATAATGTTAAACCTTGTCTTTAACAACATCAAAATATTGGTAGCCAATGTATATGGCTTGAAACTGAAAATGGATCCCAAGACTTATTAATAACAGCCTGGCAAGCCATAAATAGGTAAGATTCTAAATAGAGCCTTACCAACTTAAGACAGAAGTGTTTTGCTGTCCATAATGCATATTCCATGACAGATGAGGAAGGCATTCTTGTCAGAATGACCTAAGACAGCCACAATCTTGTTTATGAAAAAAAGGAAAAGAAAAAAAAGGAGGAAAAGCAAAGAGCTTTTGGGGCTGCTTGGCAAGAATCTGACATTGACCAACGACAAGGAAGTAGGTTGCTTGACTGGAATCTGAAGTTGGCTAAGGAAAAGGAAGTGGGCTTGAGGTGAGAATCTGACCTTAGGCTAGAACAAAAAAATAATTTCAGGCAAGAATCTAAATCTTAGGCTAGAACAAAGAAGTAATTTCAGGCAGGAATATAAATCTTAGGCTAAAACAAAGAAGTAATTTCAGGCAGGAATATAAATCTTAGGCTAGAACAAAGAAGTAAGCTTCAGATATAAAAATGACTTTGGGCTAGGAGAGGTAAGTAGGCTCAGATATTTTTGTCATCCTGAGAAGTCCTTAAAAACAGTGATCACAAGACTTTGTTTATTGCTTTGCTTGTTCTTTGACTATTTGTGTTTATTGTCTTGCTTGTCCCTTGACTATTTACATTTCTTATATTGCTAGTTCCTCAACCTAGAACTGACCTTCATATTTGCATGTAATTAAAAAAAGTATAAAAGCAGATTGAAAAAAATTAAAAAAAAAGAGTAGGGAGATGTTTTTATTGTGAATAGAAGAGAGAAAATATCCAGAGACATCTGGAAATGTCCATAGCAGAGATAGAAATGTAGAATAAATGCAGCCAGGGATAACCTGTGAGAGAGTAAGATTGTGGAAGAGGAAAGTATGGAGATATGAAAATAGCATGAGAAAGAGAGTAGCAAGAAATAATAGGAGCAGGATAAAAAGTCTTGGGTAGCTGACGAAGTGAGACGTGCCAGGATCCTAGAGTTAAGGTTTTGAAATATATAACAAATAAATGTGAAGAGGGATTGAAGTAGCCTGGAGGCTAGCATGGAATTTGATATTAAATTTTACTTATATTTTATGTTTTAAATATACATCTTTGTACTGTAAATATAAGTAGTTTATAAATGGGAATATTTAACATGTATAAACATTTGGATTACTTGCTTTTAGCAATAACAGCTCAGTGGAATCATGTGCCTTCTGCAAGAGAAGTGGAATAATTATTCCTTTTGGTTTTGGGACACCCATTTTACAATTTTTTTTTTCAGGATTTCTGGCTTTTAACTAACAACCAGAACTCCTCCTATATCCCAGTTTGACTTTATATCAAGAGATGAGGACTTCTCTAGACATTAACATTGATGTAACATAGCTAAGCTGTCTGGAAGAGGCTGTCTGAGTCACTCAGAAAGGACTTTCCCATGTTGCATGGAGTTTATACATTATGGTCCTTGTTTTCCAGTTTTGTGAGCTATCACATATGCCCTTTTATATCTGAAGAGAACTGTGAAGAAAATAGAAATAACAATTCAGAAAAAAACATGAATTTGAAGTTTGTAGTAAAGGCAAAATTAGAAAAGAAATGTGATTGGTGTAAAATATATATTTGAAATTTAATATTGTTCAAAATATATTAATGTTATTCAACATAACTGATTACATTCAACATTGAATTCAACATCTTTTCAATTTTCAGTACTATTTAAAAATATTCTGTATATGTACTCATGAATCAAAATACAAATAAATGCAAGTAATTCAAATGTTTATACATGTTAAATCCCATTTATAAACTACTTATATTTACAGTGCAATGATGTATATTTAAAACATAAAATATAAGTCAAACTTAAATTCAATGTATAAAGGTATATATATACTTTATATCATTGTGTGTGCAGGAATGTGTGTGGGAGTGTTTGTGTGTTTGTGTGTGTATGTGTGTGTCTGTAAAACAAATATGCTTTTGGGGACATGACAACTTTATTACACACAAACTACCTATAGTCTAAGAAATGCACTATCAAAACATAAAATGTGAAACTGAAATTAGACTTTTTTAGTATATTCAAAAATTATAGTTCTACAATTTGTAGAAATCCATATAAAATTCCAATAAAATACGCACTATTCAAGCATTCCTTTTCAATATTCTGAAAACTTTTTAAATTGGCGATTTAATATGAAACATGTTTAAGTGTTCTTACTTTTTTGATGGTTTGAAAAATTTAAATTTTGGCCTATAAGGAAAAGAATCAAGAGTTTGGAGAATGTTCAGCAAAATATTTCCCCAGGGACAACCCTGGTCTTCCCTTGTACAATTTTGACATAGGGTCTTTCTAAGGGTACTAGGCTGACCTCAAAGTCTCCATAGCACTCCTTCAACCTCTAGAGTAGCTGAAGCAGGTGGGGAAGTGCGAGTGTTCCACTACACTTAGCAGTAATGTTTAGAGTTCACATGCTTGCCTGTTAAATGCATATTCTAATAGCTTACATTTATTGCAAAATCAAACCTATTATCGAGACAGTCATATGGTGTCTTTTACTAGGTGGTTTTAATCCAATCTTGTTGTATACCCAGTGTCTTTACAAAATCCCACAGTCATTGTGTGGTTTGTTTGCTTCAGTAGTCTTCTATTTCTCTTACTACTTATATTCTTTTTGTCCTCCTCTTTACACTGTCATTGCCTGTCACTTTGAAGGTAGTTTTTATGCTAGAGCTGTCTATGATGCTAAAGAGGCTGTTTATATTTCTTAAACTGGGATCCATTTACTGAAACACAACGATAGTTGTACACAAATATTTTGAAATAATGCATATTTCAATTATTCACATAAATTTACCTTCTATTTTATTTTAAAACTTCTTCAAAAGACTTTCCCTCTCTAAGGAGAAGGGAAGAAGGCAATGGGTGTGATAGATTGGTAAGGGTAGAACTGGGAAGAGAGGAAGAAGGGGACAATGATCAGAAAATAAAGTAAAATAGATAAATTATTGGAAAAAAATTCATCTTCCTTTCTTATCTTATAAATTCCATGTTAAATTTATGTATTAGTTATGCCCATGCAGATTTCCCTTTGCATGGTTAAGTCTATCTATTGTTTATTTTAAAAACTTTATTGTCATCATCATTGTCATCATCATTATTTATTACTATATATGTTTGTGTGGAGTGAGAGAGGTGCCAAGCTTCTGTGAGGAAGTGAAAAGAAATCTATGTTGAAAAAAATTTCACCTGGTGGTAGGGGAAGGAAGGATGCCAAGTTGGAGCTATTTGGCAGCCCGGAACTCATTTCTCCCAAACAATTTTCCAGAGACACAAGACCCAAAGACAATTAGACACCATTCTGATCCAAGATGTCAGTGAATTGGCAGCAAATACCAGCGGAATAAGCCTTGCTTGACTCAAACTGACAGGAGAACCCCTGAGCATGATTGAATCAGTCAAGGAAACAGGCTACAGCCCTTAGGAGTTGACTGTTGCCCTAGTGATGAGATTGCTGTGACAAAATCTCTGGGAAGGATGCTGGCAGAGAACTCAAGGTGAATGGCTACGGATACAGGGATACACAGAAGGCTTCTGCAGCCATTAGATGCTGACAGGTAAGTACCTTTATCTTCCTTACCACAGTGGCTAGAAGATGGAAGGACCTGATTGTTGATATTCAGAGAGCCCAATTTTCTGTAGTTAAGGTTATTAATTAACATTTAATAAAGTCCATCTCATATTTAATGGAATGTTGCTGTTTGAAGTTAACTTGTCTCATTCTTCTAGAGGAAGGAAATCCACCAGCAGGAAATCCACTGGTGACAGAGTGGTCTACACTGCTACCTTTACTGGATTTTGAGGCCTAGAATGTATGTTTATTAGGCTTGTGGGCAAATGCTTTTTATGCCGAGGAATCACAATCTCCACAGCCTGTAGCATTTATGTTATGATAAAGGTAGGCTTCTTACTTAAGGCTCCGTAGGAGAAAGATACTGTGTGTGAAGTTAGCTGGATTGAGAGTGGAACCAGGCAGGCATTCAAAGACCCACTGACTTGGAACTGAGCTCAGTGGAGACTGGAGTTTGTGAAATGAATCACTTTTATTTGTTATTTATTCTTAAGGGTGTGATATTAAAAATAGCATTCTTGGATTCTTGATATGAAATATGAAAGGTTATCTGGAATCTTAAAAATGTTCTATATAATTGAATAAATCATCTTTATAATTATAATATAGTAATTCTTTATATTTCTGTATCATAATTTTATCATGTAGTGTTTAAATGTGTGTATGTATATAAGGGAGAGAGAGAGAGACAGAGAGATAAAGAGAAAGACAGAGAGAAAAAGAGAAAGAGAGAAGAGAGAAAAAGAGAGGTATAGATTGATGGAGGGATAGAGATAGGGGAGATGGAGGTAGAGAGAGAAAGACAGAGAGGGAGAGATAGACACACAAACAAAGACAGGGAGAGACTGTTTGTGTACATGTGTGTGTGTGTGTGTGTGAGAGAGAGAGAGAGAGAGAGAGAGAGAGAGAGAGAGAGAGAGAAAGAGAGAGAGAGAGAGAGAAACAGAATTATTTATCCTAGGCTGACCTCAAGCTCTCTATATAACATAGGGTGACATTGGCCATCTGATTGTCTTGTTTCTACCTCCCAACTGATTGACCAAGTTATATATAGGAATATATATGTAAATACATAACATGAAAGCATGTAATAACAGTTAATGGGAAAAAAGTGACCATAAATTTGAAAGAGAGCAAAGAGGAGGAAATGGGATGGTTTAGAAGGAGGAGTGGGAAAGGAGAAATGTTTTATATTATAATCTAAAAATTAAAATATTCATATGGAAGAAATGATGATAAATTCTAAAGTTTATGTTGTTTGTCTTAATGTGGTTTGTAAGATTAAATCATGCAAGCTCCCCATGTATAACATGAAGAATAAATAAAAGTTAGTTGTGAAGATAAATTTTGAACAGATTGCTAAATGCCAGCAAACCTGTTTGAGACATTAAAGGACTCATTTTTAGGATCTGAATTTTCTCACCAAAATCCTTCCCTTATCAGAGAATGCCACTTCAATCCAACATAAAACACTATAGTCCATATATTGGAAGCAAATAGGATTTCTGTCTACACACCTTCCTCTTGACTATCAGGCCACTATGAATTTCTTAAATTTATGCACTGCTTCTTTTCCTTATCTCCTTTATTAGAACATGAAAGTAAAACAGACAACTTAATCATTAACCAGTTTAAAGTTTATAATGGGAAAAAAGATATTAACCTAATGAAATAAATTATATTTAATTAACCACTACCAACAATCACTTTATTTATTATTATCTACAGATTTGTAACTACATATCAAAATATCTAAAGCCAAATAACTGATGACAATTATAATACAACAGTATGATAATCTAATAACAACTCAATGTTTTAAGAAGTTTTGACCATGTAGTCATTCAAATATGTGAGTATTCAATGTTATATTTTTATCTTGTAAATCAATCACACTGTCTTTGTTTAAAAGTCAGTGCATATTAACTGAAATTAAAAACTTGCTATACTAGATAGTTCTTTTACTTCTGGATTATTTTAATTGAATTAAAAATAGATATCAGACTTTTAAATAATAACAATAGTATTTTATAATTTTCACTCCTAATTTGTAAGACACAGCAACATAGCTTAAGTAATCTTTTAAATAATGGATCAAGTGTTCTATAAAAAGTGGTCATAGAGCCACACATAGATGGTAATTAATGTTACCATATGATAAGAAATACATTTCTTATAGTAGACTATTAAAAATATGAATATGATCAATATTAATTATAAGTTCTTATGATTACTGGGCAAAAATCACCTGAAATGACAGAAAGGAATTAAATCAGGGCAGGTTGAAGGGGTCAAGACACAACTGAGGCTGTGACAATTCTATTAAGAGCAATCAGAATTTTTAAACAGTTATCAACAACAATACAGTGGCAATTGCCAGGATCAATACAGTTCTATTGCCAGGATACAATGATGTTTGCAAGTTACCCAGGGTACACAAGATTAATGTCTAAGACCAATTGTCCTTTCTAGCTTTCATGCTTCCTTGACTAGTAAGAGAACATACAGAGAAACACAAAGAGGCTTGAATGCGTCACTGCCTGAGGGAGCGCATGGGTTTCTCAGGAATTACAAGACACACTGGAATCCAGGAGCCCTGGACTCTAACCTGAAAAATTTGTGATGTATGCCTGTTAAGGCAAGTCAACTCCATGATTCGCTGCAATTAATTCAAATCAACTATATCATCCACAGTTAGAACTCTTGCCTAGTATTACATGGAACTCTTCAAGCTCATTTGTTCACAAAGTGCCTCAGTTCACCCCTGTTTATGACTTAGGTAGTAATCATATGGCTGTGTAAGTCAGTAGTTTCCATATGGCTGTGATAATCAGTGTCTTATATGTATCTGCTGACATAGCATTTAAGTGATTCCAAATGGACTTTCTTTTAAATTGTTTTTAAGAAGTGAATATTGTAAGCAGAAAGGCAACTGCAGGCCTTGCTTTCTCCCTGGTTTGCACTTGGCTAATTGAAAGCTTTAATTCTACTTTTTAAGGAGGTTAAAAAAATAGGGAAATGTAACAGCAGAGAACTTGGATTTATGCATTTCTTGAAAAGAAATATTTGATTGTAAATTGAGACTGTTTCTACATGCTATGGTAGAAGTCCAGAAAATAAATTAAAGGTCATGAATAAAAAACTTTCTTTAATTACAATTACAAAAAAAAAAAAAAAAAAAAAAAAAAAAAATCTAAAGAAGTACAAAATTGATAATTTACAAAACGTTGTAAAAGATCTAAATGTAAGTTTAAAAAAATTCTGGAAATAAGATACTAATAGAATTTTTTTTATGAAACTTAAAAAAAGATAAAACAAAAATATAAAATAACAAAAAAAAAATTCTAAATTTCTCAAACCCTCATCCTTCAATTTCTCTTCTTTGAACTACCTGCTTCCTTCTTTGTAGCTGGCCAGCAGCTGCAGTCAACCAGGTTCATCTGAAAGGAAGGATGGGAATGAAAAGGGAATGCAGGGTAAGAGAAAACAAGGGGCTAAGACAATGTATTCAGATCAAAGTTTAATATTCTGCTTTCAAATATAAAGGGGAACCCTCATCCCTACCACCAGAACTCCTTCTCCCTTTAGCCTGTGTGGGTGAGGGATTCACAAGCTCAGCAGGTGGTCTATTCTTCTTAGCTCCTGTAGCAGACTGCAGACCTCCAAAGCAGGTAGTGCCTCGTGGGTTCTATTGTTTTAGTCTACTGTGGTAAATGACTCCTTCAGGCCTGCTCAAGGTTGGGGGTAGAGCACAGTTCCCCCTTTACGGTTTTAAGATGGCCGTGCCAATATATGGATGGGGCACCAAATTTCATCTTGTCTAGGGTCTCCAGTGGCTGGGTGACCATGCCTTGCTTAGGTCAGTGTCTATATTACTCATATATTACCCATCTTTGAGGAAAACATACATAGCATATTGATGTATGCCTCTGCCTTAGGTTTATAGGAGCTTAAGAACACTCTTATCTGTCTTTGACTAACTGGCCATCATTGGCACACTCTTTCCCTCATAGACCAAAACCACATTCAGATTAAAGGAGCTGTGGGCATGTACTAGATGCAATTCTTCAAAGCGATGTATAGTTGCCATGATGAATAGCTGAACCTGCTGAGAGCGATCCTGTGATCCTGTGTGAGGGCAATCAATCTGCTTAAAATACAAGGTTCAAAGGTTAAAAGCATCATGATTATCCAAGCAATGTAGAAAGTAAGGTTGAGAGTGGAAATGTTTCAGTATCTAATCCAACTGCTAATTAGCAGGGATCAGACACAAGTCTAGCCACCAGTTATATAGTGGGTGGCTTTAAGTATTGATAAAAAATACTTACTCTCCAGTAAGAGTGGAGACTATATGCCAAGTTAAATCAGCTGGCTGATAAAGATTTTGAGCCACTTCATCTTTAGAATCTTAGTTATTAGGCTTAAGATCTGTGCCCTCCACTTGACGGACCAGTCTTTCATGCAGTAATCGGGCTCCATTTTGTTTTTCTGAGAAAATGTAGACTGACCCATGACCCCAAATTAAAACAGGGGCGGGACCACACCAAGTATTAGTTAATGGGTCTCTCCAAACAACCCTGTCAAATGAGCTGGAAGTGACCAGATGCCAGTGACGATTCACTGCAGACTGACCTTTAACATCAGTTTACAGAAAAATTAAAATAAGACAAAAGCAAGGAGTGCTTTTGGTGATCTTGGGGAGTGTATAATTCCCCCCTTTTAAAGTTAAAAAAGCCAATTTTTTAGAATTTCTTGTAAAACCAGGAAAGAAGCACCAGTAGCTGTTTTTCCCACACTCAGAGAGTTATGAAGATATTATTTTAAAGTGTTATAATCTCTCTTTTACAATCTTTTTGTCATTGAGAATAATAAGGAATCTCAGTAATATTAAATTGTCAACAAAATATGTCAAATCTTTGACTGTAGTCTAATAACTGCAATAGCCAGTTTCATTACCTATCTTAGTCTGGTATGGAACACCAAGCACAGGAAAATAATATAGGCAATAACTAATTATATTTTTAGTTGTTTTTCTTGTTAAAGTTGTAACTAGAAAGCATAAAAGGTGTCAAGTCACATGTGTATATTTTAATTTTTTAAAAGTAAAAATGAGTAAAATCTATTTGTCAAAATTGATTATGTATAAGTCCTCAAAGCTTAACACCATTATGAAAAAATTGAGAATACTGAGAACAAGTTTTTGTAGTTTAACTTGCAAACTTTTTAGAAATGTCAAGTTATTGTTTCAAGATATTACTATTTTGATGTTGTAAAAAATAAGATTGTATGGCCAATTGTTTTTCTAAGACCCATAATCTGCCTAGTATACAAATTTGCTCTGGCATTGCCCTGGAGTCTAGGCAATCTACTATGAGCTCTTAAATGTCTTATAAAGTTAAGAAAGAGTACATGTTTTATAAATTAAGTTGTATTTTTATAAATAAAATTTGAGAATTAGCAATATCTAAAAAGGAACATTTTTAAGCAATATAAATCATGAACCATATACTGGCTATAAATATACAAATCGAAAGCTTGATTTGTCAGCATTTTAAACAGTGGCTACAACATGTAATTTAATTATTTGTGTTGAAGCAGGGAAAACTCAAGAAAATGAACATGTGATCTGATTACATATACTGTCTACTTAATAGATGGGGAATCTGTAAATAAAGTAAACATCTTTTCTATGGGCTGCATGAATTGTAAATTTACAGAAAATATAAAAGCAGGCATAGAGAAAAACTGTAACAACTTGTCTTTTGAATAATGATCATCAAATTTGTCTAAAAAGTTTACCATGTAATAAGCCAAATATTATTATTTTTTAATAACCAATTCAATTGCTAATTGGAATAAGGAATAAACATTTTATCCAAAATGTTTTTAGGATTCTATCTTATAATTTTGTATTAACACAGTAATAATTTTATAATAGGATGTTTAAACTTTACTTGTAAATGAAGCTACATTAATAGTTTCTTTTGCCAAAGGGCTGCTGTGAGCACATGGGTGGCAATAATGCAAACAGCCAACAATTTATTATACTTTATATAACTTGTCGGTTGATAATTAACAGCTTACTCTTTCAGCAAAGCTATTTTTGTTATCAGTTAATTGTCAAGGGGAATTAGGTCTTGTACCCCCCTTGAGAATATCAACCAGAGGTTCAAATTTTCTTATGGTAAGCTTAAGATGAGATTTTAGCCAATTAATATCTCTTAACAACTCTTGAAAATCATTAAATGCAAATCAAGTTAAAGACAACTACCTTCTTTTTGTATGTATAGTTGTAAGCCAGAAGAGGGCACTAGATCCCACCACAAATGGTTGTGAGCCACTATGTGGTTGCTGGGAATTCAACTCTAATCTATTTTTAGTTATGAGTCTAGCCTTTAACAGCTGAGCCATCTCTCTGGCCCCAACTATCTATTTTTATTGGAATTTTCTATGTCACAATCTGCTTAGGATATAACTGAGGTCTCAAATATTGAAAATATATTGCCTTTGAATCTTTTCTGGAGCAACAAGTACTACAAAATTTTAAAGATTATTTTATTAGAGCAAATGTTTGCAGAAAAACTTTTTCAGAGAGATCAGTTAATAAAATATCGTACAATGAATAATATACACTAAAAGATTCAAACTCTTAATTTCTTGTATTAAAGCAACAATGATATATATATATATATATATATATATATATATATATTGTAAGGCAATTAACCATTCTCTGAGGCAAACCCTTCCAATGATATTGCTTTATAGGTTCTCAAAAATTATGGGCAAATTTACTGAATGTAAAACCTCTCACTTTTACCAGAAATGTAAAGGAATGGTATAAAAACAATCATCTAGATCTATAATAATTTTATATGCCTTTACTGGAATGGCAGCTGGAGTAGGCAAGTCAGGCTGTAATGTCCCATTAGTTTTATTGAACTTTGTTTAGGATTAATTCAATAACCAATCTTTATTAGCTGAGTGAGAGTATCATATAAAGGCCAAGCTGAAGGCAACCTTGTCCTCTAATAATTGTTACATAGCTTAAGATTAGATCTCTTGCTAGTAATAGATTGAACCCAATATCCGTTAGAGGAACCAAAGCCATCTTGTCCTTTCTCATTCTTAACAAATTTGGAAGAAAGCAGATGAAAAGGAACCAAAACAAGTTGAACAATTTTTTTTTTTTGCCAGCAAGTACAGTTATAATGTCATGGGGGAAGCAGCCATTATTTTAATTTCTCCAGCATATTCATTATAACTCTTGGCCTATAGACTGTTGTAATGTCTTTTGGTCTTAGATTTATCCCTTCCCCACAAAAAACAAGCAAGGCAAAAAACAAATTCTGGAAAACACCTTTCTAGGAGCTGGGGTCTTGAAGACCAAGACAAAAGGAATGTTTGTCACCCAAGCTTCTGAGTAGCTCAGACTACACTGTCTTAATTCAAATGTAAATGTTCTTAATCTAGGCCTCTTTCTTGAGGCCTGGCCCAAAGATTATTTTCTTGTAGGCCTATATTGTGTCACAGGTTTTTGTTTTTGCTTTTTTGTTTGTTTGTTTGTTTGACTTTAATTTAACTCTACCTGTTGTATCATTTTCCCTATAAATATGGGTGAGTCAAAAAACCTAAAAATCACGATTGAACTGCCAATTGCAGCCAATAGAAAAGTATCAGTTTAACTATATTTTTAAGTTTCTTTTGCAACATTAGAGTATAACCATAATTTTGGGAAACAAAACCAATTTTTAATGATGTAAATAATTTATTTTCACCAAAATCAACACTAAGTAGATTACCTTTATGTTATAAAGTTTTGTTGCCAGTTCTTATATATGAATGCATGATAGTGTAGCTTTAATATCTCACTAAAGAGACATTGTTTTCAAATCTTATTTTTATACATCTAGATTCTGAATAACTCCAACCCTGAGTTACCAATTTTAAGCCAACTTTCATTACCAATGTTGTAAATTTTTAATCATACCCAATAACTTACAGGCTGACAATCTATAACCAAGACATGTAGAACATATTTATACCTTTAAAACCAATAAGAAATAAAATTGAAGTGACAACACATCTTATATATTTTGACCAAACAAAAATTTCATGTCTTTTCTAGCTGTAATTTCAAAAGAAAAGCATCTTGTCATAGAGATTTTTCTAGGACAAACAACTCTTAGCTTTCTTATAAAATCCAAAAAACCTGGTGGTCCCTTTAAAAGCAGCTTATACCCACAATCAATTTTGGGGAGGTTTTTTCTAGTTCATCTGGACTATTATCTACAGGTGTAAGGTAACTTATCTGTGCACATTAAGACTGCCTTTAAAACCAAGTTAAACTAGATTAAGGGGTGGATGCATAGCAGCTTTAACCGTTTTTGTCTTTTGAACATGAAACAGAACACCATTCATTCAGACAATGAAACAAAAAACAAACAATTGACACATGTGGACATTGGTATGCCAAGGACAGACTATAATTACGGATTTCCCCTGTAAAAGCCAGAGAAAATTGCAAGACGTCTCTTAAATTTTCTCCTGTTTTTAGGAGAGCTCTGGAGCAGTTTTTTTCCTTCTATTTGTTGACACAGCCCAGAGAGGACTGAAGATCCCCAAACTCTGGAGACCCTCACTCAAGTCTCAGGAAGTCACAGTTACCCAGAAACTCGCAAGACACCATATCTGGATGCAATTAGTAGAGGCTTTATTAGGGAGAGTTGGCCGGCCAACAGTCAATTCATTTGCCCACACAAGAACTGAATTGACCCAGACCGACAGGCTAAGGGGCTTTTTAAAGGGGAAAACCACAAACCACGGAAGTGAGGAGGGGGTGAGGGGTTGCCAAGGATACATACTATGAAAATAGCGGAACATTCCAGAGGAACCCAGCCTAAATGATTCAGGGTCATGTGGAAATCACTCTGTATACTCATTCTTCTCAAAAATGTGGTTTTGCCATGTCATGGTGCCCTACCCTGTCATTCTTGACACCACCTAAATAACTTGCATACTTTACTTCCCATTGTGGTTAGTCATTTCCCGAAACTGGTCTGGCTTGCTTCAGAGATAAATCTCCATGCCCTTAAAAAACTTAAGAGAATATATATATATATATATATATATATATATATTATTAAAATATTAAAAATAATATATTTTAAAGAATATATATATTTTCTATAAAATGATTTTCATAATTTTTACTCTACAGGACAACTATTTTTCTGAAGTCCTTTCTCTCATATTTAAGATCTAACTCTTCATCTCTTTCTCTAGGAGATGTAGCTGTGGCTACTGATAATTACTACTCAGTAATTTTAATTTTGTGTGTTTTACATCTTAACAGCAGTTTCCCCCTCCCTCTACTTCTATCCCACAATCCATTCTTCTTCCCTTGCAGAAAACAGCAATTTTGCTGAGTTACTGTCCTATTCCTATTACATAGTCATATATATATATATATATATATATATATATATATATATATGCGATAGTGTTCTAAGATTTCCTACTTATCCTACAGATGTGATATTATAATGATTCTACAGAATTCTCGGAGGATAAAAAATTAGAGAGAACAATCAATGAATAATACTGCCCAATTCCTGATATAAGGATGTCAGGAATGACAACAATTAGTGGTGTAGCAAGATATAAACAAGGGTGAATAATGGCACTTATATCCTGATGGCATGGCACATCTGCAAAACTGAAAGACAGCCTTCTCAATAAGAGGCAGTTTGTGACTATTACCATAAATACAGCTAGCTACCCAGAAGCTCTCTGGTAAGATCATAGAGCCTATAACAGAGAATACTATTGCCACTTTTCTATTCAAGTATAATGTTTAACTTTATTCTAAACATTCACCTTTATACCTACAAAGAAATTTAGCTCTTACTCCTCATCAAAGAAGCTTCTTCTTATATCAGATACTATTGATGAAAAACTAAAACTTGCAAAAATTCAAGTAATGATTGATTATGTGGTGTCCAATCTCAAATGGTATCTCTGCAATGTTACTCCGACACCAAAAGATTCAGGGAAAAGCATAGAAGAGACAGTAAAAAATTCTAAGAGCCAGAGGGCCAGGAGATACACTGTAAAACAGTATCATTTTTATGTGACAGGGAAGCTAGAACCATAAAATGTCGACAATATGATTACTAAAAGAAACATAAACAATGACAATACTAGTTGGCAAGTCAATATCGATATGAGAAATTTTTGAAGGCCTTACGTTTTTTTTTTTGTTTGTTTGTTTTTGTATTTTTTATTTTTTTATTTTTTTGGTTTTTCGAGACAGGGTTTCTCTGTGTAGCCCTGGCTGTCCTGGAACTCACTCGGTAGACCAGGCTAGCCTCGAACTCAGAAATCCACCTGCGTCTGCCTCCCAAGTGCTGGGATTAAAGGCGTGCGCTACCATCGCCCGGCCAGGCCTTACTTTTATACTAAGAACTTCAGGCAATTTATGAATGCTAAAGGATAGAGAGAGAGAGAGAGAGAGAGAGAGAGAGAGAGAGAGAGAGAGACAGAGAGACAGAGACAGAGACAGAACCATTCATCCTCAGGGATGTATCCCTAATTGATTTTTTAGTATGAAGTAGTCAGCCTTTAAAGCATATCTACACAAGCAATAGTAAATTAACTCAGTAAGTTTTAGTTGTATATTAATTGTTTATATGTGTATAATTATAATTAAATTATAAGAGGCATGTGAGGGGCAAAATTGTTTGAGGGACTTTAAAGTAAATATAAATAAAGCACATATATATGGAATCAAAAGAAAAACATTGTCCTCTTCCAATTATCATTGGATTGGATTCTGAATATTACCTCTGAACTCCTAGTTTACTTTCTAGAAAAAAAATATGAAATACTGAAATTCTTTTAGTAAGTGCCCTTTGCTTTAAGTAGTACTTTAAATTGTGAACTTCATTATGACAGTTCTATAGTTATCTCTATATCCTCAACTATTCTGTAACTTGTGCATTGTAAAAGAAATTGCATTTTCTTTGCTTTCAAACTCAAAAGCAAAGTCAGTCTTATAAAGTGAGCTTTGGAAAAGAGTACAATGGGCAAGGTATACTTTGTCAATTACCATTGGATACTTAGGGGAAATTGTTATGATGATAGTACAGGCATTCTATTTGTAACTTCTTTACAAGTCAATGAGTCATAGAAAACAACTTTTTAAAAATGCATTTGTTCAATTGAATCACAAAGTATTAGTACTCTTTCTTAGAATCTGCCTGAGAGGCACTCAATTGTAATTGTCTGAAGTTAAGCTTAAATGTCTTTATATTAAGAGCTCCATAAGTATTAGTAATAGTCAGGGTTACAAATGATTCTGCTAGAAGGCCCAAGTTCACATCTCTAAATAATTAGTTAATACCAATTTCAGCTTGGTTCTCAAGTGTCTCCCAAAGTCTCACATGTGGAGATTTGATTCATCAGCCGTGTTCCTATTGGGAAGTGGTAGAAACATTAGGAAGTTTGCTCTAATTTCAAGAAGTTATGCCACTGGAGCATGCCTTGGAAAGATGTGTTAGGATCCTAGCCAGTTTTTCTAACTTTTTCTTTTATTCTTTTTTTTTTTCCATTCAAAAGATGAGGTTTATTTTCACCTTTCAGCTATTGTTAATAATGCTGCCATGGAGAGGGGTATACAAATGTTGTTTTAGGTACATATGCAGAAGTGAGATTGCAGGGTCACCTGGTAGTTCTATTTTAAGTCCCAATTACATCCCATCAAGCAGTTCTCTAACTTTTTCTTGACATCTGGGATGTAAGTACCTTTGCTCAAACCCAAACTCTACTGCACTCAGATAGATGACCGTGAAGTTGTTCCATTGACAATCTTCAATATAAAATATGTAATTGTATTTTCACTTTTTTCTCAAATGAAAATGTATACTTGTATGTCCTCCTAATAAATCATATGGGGTAAATTTTGAACAATAAACTATGCTGTGATAAAACTATGAGACACTGGTATCTCATTTGGTGAAAATGTGTCACTTATTATTTGCTATACATTAAAACAGACAGTATATAGACAATAAATTGCCTCATTTTTAAAGAAAATATAACAACTTAATTTCAAAGGTATATTAGCCAACATTGTTTTTTTTGTAATCTATTTTTATTTAAATCAGTTGTAGAAGCCTACCATACTAGTGGGCACACATTAATCTAGTATATTTTTTATTTAGGTGGATATACGAGCTTAAACCCAAAATTGACAATAAATAAAACTGTGCGTAGAACTATTGGTTCATTAGTAAAATATTAAAGTAATTGTGCTTGTCTCCTTTGATAATCCATTTTTCAGAAATAGATGGATTCCAGAATAACATGTTTTAGAAAGAACTGTTACAAAGGGTGCATATAAGAATTTCTAAAGCTTATCGTACTTTATTTTTATATTCAGAAGTCCTCTCAGTTGGAGAGATATCTCTGTGGTTAAGAACATTTGCAGTTTTTGATAGAGGACCTATTAGGAGTTCCAGCACTCACAGGGTGACTCAAAACCATCTGTCATATCAGTTTCATGGCATCTGACAGAGTCTTCTGCCTTCCATGGACACTAGATGCAGACCTGGTAAACACACACAAACACACACACACACACACACACACACACACACACACACACACACGCATAGAAAGTACACATACACACATAAAATAAAGATAAGTTTGTCTTTGGAATCACGTTCTTTCTGTTTTTATGTTAATAATTTGAGTCTCCTCATCTTTCATCACTGGCTATGCTTCAATGTTAACACACAGGGTGAATTTCTTACATTAATCTTTTCAGTGAACTACTCTTGAGGCACTGAAGTGTGTAATGTTGCAGGAAGACATTTGAAATATTCATAGTGGGGACTGCAGCAAAAGTGGGCTGAAAATATGGTCAGCACCTTTATATTCTACTTTTAAAATATATTAGTTAGATATGTGTTGTTACAAGTATATAATTTGGCCTCTCTCTGTCTCTCTCTCTCTCTCTCTCTCTCTCTCTCTCTCTCTCTCTCTCTCTCAGCTTCTTTACATAACTTATAAATTTGAAGCTAGCAGCACCCATATGGGTGCATGATTAAGGTATGGTATAAGAAGTTTTCCAAACCGCAGCCTGACATATGGATCATTTGATCACAGTATTCTCGCTCATAAGGATATACAGAAGCACACACTAAAAATAAATAAATAAAATAAACTACAATGCCATGCCAGCTTAATTATTAATTTCCTTCAAAATATGGCTATATTCAATTAAATATAGTCCTGTGTATAAGCTATATATATGCCAAAATGAATGACCTTGTACTCATACTGCCATCAAATGAAAAATAAAGACATTGCTAAAATATATTCTAATTAATTTCATTTAATACTTGTATACAGTATTGTTTAAATCCTTTCACCTTTGTCCCTGCAAAGTGAACTGGATAATTATTTTTATTTTCTGTTCTCTCTCTCTCTCTCTCTCTCTCTCTCTCTCTCTCTCTCTCTCTCTCATTTTCTTTCCCTCAAGGCCAAGAAATAAAATTAAATAAAGCAAGAAACAAAAACCTTCACAATTGTATCGTGGGTATTCTGAGCATTTGGGCTAATATCCACTTATCAGTGAGTGCATACCATGTGTGTTGTTTTGTGATTGGGTTACCTCACTTAGGGCATTGTCTAGATCCATCCATTTGCCTAAGAATTTCATGAATTCATTGTTTTTTAATACCTGAGTAGTATTCCATTGTGTAAATGTGCCACATGAAGCTCAAGAAGGAATACCAAAGTGTGCGTGCTTCCGTCCCTCTTAGAAACGGGAACAAAATACCTATGAGATCAAATACATAAACGAAGTGTGGAGCAGAGACTGAAGGAAAGGCCATCCAAAGACTGCCCCACCTTGGGATACATCCCATACACAGTCACTAAACCCAGACACTGTTGTGGATGCCAAGAAGTGCCTGATATAGCTGTCTCCTGAGAGGCTCTGCCAGAGCCTGTTAAATACAGAGGGGATGCTCATAGCCAAATATTGGACTGAGCACAGGGACACCAATGGGGTCCCCAAATGGAGGAGTTAAAGAAAGGACTGAAGGAGCTGAAGGGGTTTGCAACCCCATAGGAAGAACTATAATACCAACCAACCAGACACCCATAGCTCCCAGGGACGAAATCACCAACCAGGGAGCACACATGGAGTGACCTATGGCTCCAGCCACATATGTAGCAGAGGATAGCCTTGTTGGGCATCAATGGGAAGAGAGGCCCTTTGTCCTGTGAAGGCTTGATGCACCAGTGTGGGGGAATTAGATTGCGGGGAGGCAGGAGTGGGTTGGTGGGTGGGGAAACACCCTCATAGAAGTAGAGGAGGGAGGATGAGATAGGGGGTTTCTGGGGGATGAACCGGGGAAGGGGATAATATTTTTAATGTAAATGAGGAAAATATCCAATAAACAAAACAAAAACAAAAAACAAAACAAAACAAAACAAAACAAAAAAACAAAAATCAAAACCTATTACCTTTTTAACAAGAAAGAAACCGGAGACCCTAGGAGTCCAGTGTGTTCTCACAGCTTGTCAACAAAGAATTGAAGGCTTATATTGCTGCTGTGATGATAACACTGTCAAAAAGTAGAACAGAGACTGAGGGAAAGGCCACAGAGACTATCCCATTTAGGGATTCATTCCATCTGCAGGCAACAACCCCCCACACTATTGCTGATGCCTAGAAGCAATTGCTGACAGGAGCCTGGAATGATTGTTCCCTAAGAGGTTCTACCAGAACACCAGTCCAATACAGATGCAGATACTCATAGCCAACCATCTGTCTGAGCCTAGGGACACCAATGGTCGTGCTAGGGGAAGGACTGAAGGAGCTGAAAGGGATTACAATTCCATAAGAAGAACAATATCAACTAACTGGACCACCCAGAGCTCCCAACCAACCAGCTTGTGCATGGAGGGATTCATGGCTCCAGGTACATATGTAATAGAGGATGGCCTTATCTGACATCAAAGGGAGGGGAGGCCTTGGTCCTGTGGAGGTTTGATGCCCACTATAGGGGGATGCTAAAAGCAGTGAGGTGGGAGTGGGTGAGTGGGTGGAGGAGAACCCTCATGGAGGCAAAGGAGAGGTGGAAGAAGGGGTATAAAATGGGAGATTTGTGTAGGGATAACCAGGAAGAGGCATATCATTTGAAATGTAAATGAATAAAATGGTTAATAAAATAGTTAACTTTGTTGATATGATTCTTTAGGATATTTGTGACTTCTCTAACACTGGGAACTGACTCTCTCTCTCTCTCTCTCTCTCTCTCTCATCTATCATATTTTTTAACCAGTTGATATAAAGTCAGTAAACACTGCATGGGCACCTACATCAAGACTAATTAAGCCAAATAAAATACTTCTAAAGCAAGTCATATTCAACTAGAAACAGCATATGACATGCTGTCACACAGCAACATAGATTCTACCCTGCTCTCAAGGCCCTATGTAGTAATCCTAATTAAAGGTAAAACATTCCATTAAACAATAAGTTGATGCTTTCAATGTAAAGATTAAGTATTACTGGTGTAATGACACTGTCTTTATTGACTTGGCTAAAGTCATGGATTTTATGCATTTTTGATTATTGGTGAGTTAGAATATCTATTGTTCTCTGAAAACGAAATTACTTTAAAATAGTTTCACTAAGGTTTTAGAATTAAAACAAGGCAAAACAGAGGAAATAATAATATTACCTTAAAAGCCCTTGGTTAAAAAATTGTGAGGTTTAAATTTGTCTTGAAACTGAATTTTAATTTCTCTGAAAATAAATTTCTTTGGAAAAAATAAAAAAGCTAGTGGCTCAAAGAAACAAATGGTTTTCAAACTGTAATGTGCTTAGGATTGCTTGAGAATCATAAAAATGGAAATTCTTGTTTTACAAGGTTTGGTGGATCCCAGTTCTATATTCTTTTCTGTGACCAAATATGAACATGATGTTGATTTATGGCTCATAATTTCAACACTAAGAATGAAAGTTTGCTGAGAGCTGTAAAACATTGTTTCCTAACTACTATTTGTGACCCACATTAAGTCCATTGAGTAATAGCATTAATGAGTTTCAGTTATAGGCCAAGTTCTTTTATGGAATAAAATCAAGTACAATTTAAAAGATAATGAATAAAAATACAGATTGCACATGAGAACAAGGGCTAAAAGTTTATGGGTTTAATCATAACAGGCCACAAACAAATTCAAAAATCACAATGAAGAAAACTACAAAAATTATGGCTCTCCATATTTGAATATATATGTAAATAAAATTCATCATATCTGAATCCTTCTAAACATTCAATAAATCTATTAAAATAGTTGTTCTTTCTTCACCTCTCAACTCCTATTATTAATCTTCTATTTCTTTTGAGAGCAATTATGAAAAACCTGACATTTATTATTTATAGTTCTGGCTGTCAGAATTCTAAATATGTGCACGGTATAGTATTGTGTCTAGTCACATCAGAGAGAATCTATTTATTTTGCTTTCTGGATACTAGAGGTTTTCTTTTTACTTGACTTATGTCCTTTCAGTCTGCCTTCAAAACCAGCAGTATAACATCTTCAGATTTCAGCCAGAATTGTTTATTGTAGTATTTGTGGTTAAAACTCCTTCAATATAACTCTGTTACTCCTTTTTGCTCTTTTTAAGAATCATCATGCTAACCCTGGACACACTTATATCAGCAAGAACAGTATTTTTTTGTTTTTAAGATCCCTAAATTTAATGTGCGAAGACCCATTTATTCTATGGTACACTAAGAAAAATAGGACTGGCAGCTCTTGATTCCATTATCAGCCTACCATACTTCCTGTGTCAAGCAAAACTTCATTGAATGTTTATCATTATGAAGGGTATTAGCAAGAAAATTCTACCAAGTGTCTGATCTGATCTTCATAATTATTGAAAAAATTATTATATTTGCTTATTCAGCTATTTGATTACAATAAACTCAAGACTTTTTATGCCTAGTCTGTGTAAGAGTCTTTCTATATACTAGGGACTAAAAGATTAATCAACGCACATACTGTGTTTCATCCAATAAATAACACATTTCTCAATTGTTCCAACCAATGCTCAGATTTTGGAGAAAGCAAAATTGTTTGGAGACTTCAGGATTTTTTTCCTCTTAAGAATGCATTTTCACATGATAAAATGAACAAAATATTAGATATTGTTTATATTATTTTTAGATAGTAACACACCAATGAGATTTTAATTACTTTGAGAAGAAAGCTTCTCTGAACTCATGACATTTAAGTTAAAAAATAGATGACATAAATGACCCAGTCATACAAATATCATTTTTCAATCATAGAAAATAGTTAGTGAGAAACCCTTTAGGGAAAAGATTTTGACCTTTCCTTATAGACACTAAAGGGTATAAAACATAATGTCATGGTAAATACATATGAATGAAGCCATAAGAAGAACTATGTCCCTTTTTGCTTCATGGCAAGATACCTCTCTTCCCCATACCCTTCCTTACATATATTCTCTAATTCTTTAAACAGTTTACTGTTGTGGTATCATCTTCCACAATAGTCTAACTTCTATATTTACAGTCTCTAAACAATGTGGACTTGGTTTATTTCTGAGGTGATTAAACCTTTATCCACTTATCTGTTCTTCAGTTACTTTATCTCTATTCACCAATAATCATCTAACTTACTGTTTCTGAACCTACTTACCTGGTTTAGTGCATAAATTTTTCCTTTTGTTTACTCTCAGTATCCATTGCTAACATCCTGATTTTTTTTACATACTGATTATTTTAAAGCTTTGTTTTTTTAACAAATAGCTGTTTGTTACATACTGAATTGTGTTCTTCTAAATATATGTGTAGAAATCCAAATACCCAATATACTGGCATGTTGTGTTTGTGGTCACTATGGTTCAAGTAATGTTCCTGGTTGACATGATATCATTAATATGTGCCACAATCCAATATGCCTGTGTAAAAAAGGATATATGCTAATAAACATGTGAATACATGCAGAGAATCCTAGGTGAGGAAATAAACTAAGAAACCATTGGGTATGTATACTGACTCTACTTCCTACATGACTACCTTCCTTCCAGATGCAAATAGAATGGGTATCTGAAGGTCATATATCCTCAGAGAAGTTGAAGCTTAGCCAGCATTTTGTTGCTACCAGATCCATAACAACCCTCTAATTCTTCACTCTCCTGCATGCTTTAGCAGCTATGCATAGATGTCATGGTGAGCAAATTCATCATTCATGCTTACATACTTTGGACCTTTAAATGCATTGTAAAAATGCCTGAAATATAAATCTCTTATTTTAGAGCATCTGATAACTATTTCAATGATTCCAGGATTATTCTTTTTCTTCTCCATCTCAAACTTTCTCTTACCAGACTTGATGAGTTCTTTACACTAACTACTATCTTTCTTCTTTTTGGTCTAGTCTTCTACGGTCAATGACCTTTTCTTTAATTTCCGTATTTATTTCAATTAAGTTTAAGTTGACACATAAAGCAGTACAGTTCTTGATTGTCATGTTTAGTTTCAATAAAATTTCACATTGGGTAATGTTTAAATCAAGACAAACATTTAGTCTCACAAACATCGATTATTCTTTATGGTGAAAATATTTAAAAGTCTTTAATTCTTTTAAATTTTTCCTTTTGAATTTGATGTGATCAAACATGTTGCTACATGTATGATAGACAAGTGTTGTGCCATTGAGATATCCTCCCAGTAATGTATGTTTTAGAAATATGCATATGTTATCCTATTCTATAACTACTGAACTGGACAAATTGTCAGAACTCTGAACGCTACTTCACTTTCCTCAAACTAGTGTTTATGTGGAGCTTTTTAAACATTCTTCTGTTGCTCTCTCACAAATTCTGCTTCTGAGTTGATCCTGCTACTTAATTGCTGTGAAGAATGGTGAGAAACAAAAATGTCCAAGCCTGGATAATTTCTATTTACAACTATTTATTTCAAGTAATAGATAGGAAGAATAAGATTCACACATCCTATGCACATATTCTGCTAACTTTGACAAGTGTTTCCACCATGTAGTCTGGACTAATGTTAGGAGAACAATACTCTAAAATTGAAATCATTTCCCTTGTGATACTACTCATACAAATATTGTCTTCTATAGTGAATAAACCAGAACGTTAATGTGTGCAATCTTACTGTTCTAACTATTAAATGAAGTGGTTTAAGAACCCTTCTAACTGCCTTGCATGTCAAATTTTTATAATAACCTAATGGTTGCTTTTGTGCATCATCTATCAATCATCTATCATCTATTTATTTATATTTGTATCATCTATCTATCTATCATCTATTGTCTATCATCAATTTACACACACAAATATATATATATATAGATATATACATGTATATATATATAAAATTTATCTATAAACTCTTAGCTTATTTATCTATAGATTTTATTGCCTATCTATAATCTACCTTTGCATCAGTTGTTGTAATTCTCAAACATTTTTTAACTCATTCTCAGATACTGAAAGCCAGTATTAAAGAATTCTCTAGTAGTATACTAAGAGAAACAGTAGTAAATTTTAATTTCACCTTGTGGTCCTTCTGTTAAATTGATTCGGTTTGATATTTTTACAATAGTTTTGAGTCAATTGGAGATATATATGTATATGTATAAATATATGTATATGTATATGTATATGTATATATGTATATATAAATATATATATATATATTTTTTTTTTTCTGGCACCACTTCTTACACACCTGCCTCTTTTGTACTTCTGCTTCAGACTAGGGATTCTTTTGCACTTCACATCTATCTTCTTTTTCCTTATGAAAGAAAATCATATTTGTTTCTTTGAGGTTGGTTTATTTCATATAACATGATCATCTGCAGCTCCATGTAATTTCCTAAACATAGAAGTATTCTATCCATTTTATACAAATAAAGAATAACTCATCATTATGTATAGATATTATACTTATCCATCCAATTGTTGAGGGGTACAAAGGCTGATTTGATTACTTTTTGTGAGTAGTGCTTCAATTAACATGAATATATGGTTTTCTCAATTAGAGAAAAAATATCATTCAAATACTTTTTAAAAAAAAATTGTGTCCTTCCACAGCCTTTTGTCCTCAAACCAGTGGTGGTTGTTCAAATACTTTTTAATTTGTCAACCTTTTTATTGTTTATTATTGATATTGTTATTTCTTTCTCTTTTCAAATACTCCCATATACCTTTTTCTACTCTCCTTTAAATTCATGATTTCTTCTTGTCACTATTTGTTATTGCATTTACACATATATGTATGTATATATGTATATACATACATTTATATATATATGTGTATATATATGTGTGTGTGTGTATTTTGTATAATTATATATTCCTAAATATAACCACTTAAATCTATACAAACTTTCTTGTATATATTTTACAAAGCTGGCCATTTGGCATTGTACAACCAATTGGTGTGATGATATGTCAGCATGGATCATAAAATAAAAAATCAGATTTAAATCAAACATCAAGGTGACAGTGTTAAATTTTTCATATAGTCTTCATGATAAATATAGATAATTGGAACTAAATGACTAATTCAATGCTTTTCAAACACTCAGTGGAATATGATGCTTATATTAAACATGAAAAATGCAAAGTGTCTATGAAGCAATTACCAAGAACATTATCTATGTTCAAATGTATTCCTAAGTGATTTTTTTTTTTTTGTAAATGAGAATATGGTGTAGCATTCTAGGAAAATAATTCTATGCTCAGAAAAATAATTAAAAAATAGTTTCTAGAAATCTAGTACATTGCTGTTACACTATTTCTTGGCAGATGTAAACAAATATCTCTTTGCTCCTGATAAAGAAGCAAACAATGGCAGACCAAAGTCAGGATATCATCTTACTAAAATATTTATGATTTATTGGTAGTTATTTACAAGAAAATAGATAAAATTTAGTTACAAGATTATAAATTGCTCAAAGAAAGTTGCATTGCTTGAAGCCTACCCCAGCTGAAAATCTGGAACATACTACAAAATCTACAGGCAACATAACAGGTTGAAAAAGAAAAGCTGTTTCCAGGTTGCTCACTTCTGAGACCCTTATAGGCAGCTCTGCTTGTCTGAGAGTGACATACAGCACTCTCTATTGCTCATACCTTTGGGGATGGAGGAGCCTAGTGAATGTGTTTAGTTTCAGGGACTTCCTGATATTGATTTGCTTATTTTCTAAGCTTAATGTAGTTCACTGCAGGACTGAATAATTTTTCTTGTTTTAGAACACCCTGCTATTGCATGTACTTTTAGCATTTGTGTTTTAATGAGTTTCCCTAAAAGACAGTTTTAATCTGAGAGAAAATTGCCACACAACATGAATATCTCATTTTATCATTTGTTTTTATTTATTTATTTATTTATTTATTTATTTATTTATTCGAGACAGGCTTTCTCTGTGTAGTCCTGGCTGTCCTGGAACTCACTCTGTAGACCAGGTTGGCCTTCAACTCAGAAATCCTCCTGCCTCTGCCTCCCAAGTGCTGGGATTAAAGGCATGCGTCAACACTGCCCGGCATTTATCATTTGTTAATAAACATAATAAAACCACAATACACACCTATTTCAGGCCTTTTTTTTTTTTTTTTTTTTTTTTTTTACATTTTAGCTGTTCAAACCAAATACACTGTTATGACTGATGTTATGCTACATTTTCATTTAATGTGAAAAAAAATTGATTGGTCTTATAATCATAAACATTTATACTTTATTTTAAAATTATAATGACAGCAGAGTAACTTTCATTATACAATATTTCTCTGATTTTAAAATATATATTTCTTTAACTCATATCTATCTGAAATATTATCATATTTGGAAAATAACATTTAATGAAAAAGCTACCACAACATCAATTTTTTTATTTGAATGTGTTTTAGGTGATCTTCTACAATAGCCTCAAGCTAGATTTTCATTTTTAAAAATCTGGAATAATTCTGGTATTACAAAAACATATTTTATGAATTTTACATAATGTCATAATTGGTATTTAATTAATTTACATAAAAAATTTAAAAATAAGTTATATTTTTAGCTTTGGTAATGTATTAATTCTCTATATTTTTAAACAAGTAAGAATACATACACACACTACATAGATATGAAAAAATCTATAAAAACTTTATAGAGTAGATCATATTTTATTTTTAACAACTATAAGTTTGAAAAATCATGTTTGAAATAAATTCACTAATGAAAATGAGTATGAATATTTCAAGGATATTTTCCATAACACTTTTCTAATAGAATAATATAAAGAAAAATATTTATGTTTTAGTTGTTGCATGTTAGTTGATAATAAAATTATATTTTTGCTAAATACAAAATTATTAATGTTTTCTCATGTATTTTCTATCAAGCTTTTGATGATTCTTACATTTAACTCTTTGGATCATGGTTATCAGTTTGTCTAGCTGTCAGTCTGTCTGTCTGTCTCTCTAATTTATATTCAATTGATGTATTGTCTATAACTTGATACTCCACTGTCATCATTTTTTTTTATTTTTTTAAATTTTTTTATTGGATATTATATTTACATTTCAGATTCTATCCTCTTACCCCATTCCCCTACCACCCAGGAACTCCCTATCCCATCCTACCTTCTCCTGCTTCTATGAGGATGTGCCACCACCTACCCCCCAACTTTCACCTTCCTATCCTCAAATTTCACCACCCACCACTCAGTGTTCAGCCTTCATGGGACCAAGGATCTCCTCTCCCACCTATGCCCAACAAGGCCATCCTCTCCTAGATATAGAGATGGAGTCATTGGTCCCTCCCTATGTGCTCCCAGGCTGGTGGTTTAAACCCTGTGGAGCTTTGGTTGATTGGTATTGTTGCTCTCCTCATGAGGCCACAAACACTTTCAGCTCCTTCAGTCTTCTCTCTAACTCCTCCATTGGGAAGTCTTTGATCAGATCAGTGGTTAGCTGTGAGTATCTGCCTCTGAATATGTCAGAATCTGGTAAACCTCTAAGGAACCAGCTATATCAGGCTCCTGTCAGCATGGTCTTACTGACATCCACATCAGCCTACCTTTGGTGACTGCACAAGGGATAGATACCCAGGTGGAATGGTCTCCAGATGGCCCCTCCTTCAGTTTCTGTCCCACACTTTGTCTCCATATTTGCTCCCTGGAGTATTTTGTTACTCCTTCTAAGTAGGACCAAGGCATCCACACTTGGTCTTCCTTCTTCATGAGCTTCATGTGGTCTGTGAGTTGAATCTTGGCTATTTCAAGCTTTTGGGCTAATATCCACTTATCAGTGAGTAAATACAATGTGTGTTCTTTTGTGATTGGGTTACCTCACTCAGGATGATATTTTCTAGTTCCATCCATTTACCTAAGAATTTTTCGAATTCATTGTTTTTATAGCTGAGTAATACTCCATTGTGCAAATGTACCCCATTTTTGTATCCATTCCTCCATTGAAGGACAACTGGGTTCTTTCCAGCTTCTGGCTAATTATAAATAAGGTTGTTGGTCTGGGCCCGAGGACTGAGCAGGATCACCAGCAGCAGTTCTGCACCCAACCTTACAAAACCTAGATGAAGCAGGGCTACCAGGAGCTCTAACCCAGGCAGTATCTAAGGTAAGGTTTCAGTAGTGCTCACCCCAAGCAGGGAGTAACTGGGGCACACAGGGACCCAGGAATTCACTCCTGGCCTGGAGCACTGGTACCTTCTGGTCTGGGCCTGAATGCTCAGCAGATCCTAGGAGATAGCTCTGCACCCAATCTCACAGAACCCAGAGAAAGCGGGGTTCTCAGGAGCTTTAACCCAGGCAGTGTCTTGGGTAAGGAGGCAACAACACTCACACCAAGTGGAGGGTGGCTGGGGCCCACTGGGACCCAAGGATTCACTCCTGGGCCGAAGTACCAGTTCCTTCCTGTTTGGGCCTGAGCACAGAGCAAGCAGATCACAGGAGACAGCTCTGTACCCAACCATGCAAAACCCAGAGGTGGCAGGGCACTCAGGAGACCTAACCTGGGCAGTATCTCAGGTCAGAAGACAGCAATACTCTACTCAAACAGGGAGTAACCAGGACCCGCAGGGACCCTGGAATTCACTCCTGGTCCAGAGCACTGGTTCCTTCCTATTTCCTCCTAAGCACTGAGCAGATCTTGGACTTCAGCTCTAACCCCAGCAGCAACACCCATCCCAAACAGTTCTGACACAACCAAGATAATAGGAAAGACAAGGCTCTAATCAGAGACAGCTCAGGTAGCACCAGGGAGATCCAGATGGCTAAAGGCAAGCCCAAGAACACAAGCATCAGCTACCTGGGGTACTTGGGTTCATCCGAACCTAGTTTTCCCACCTTAGAAAGTCCTGAATTACCTATATCACCAGGAAAGCAAGAGTCAGATCTAAAATCACTTCTAGTGACGATGATAGAAAACTTTAAGGACATAAATAACACCCTCAAAGATATTGAGAACACAGATAAACAGGTGAAAGCCCTTAAAGAGGAAACACACACACACACACACACACACACACACACACACACGCAAAATCCCTTAAAGTATTACAAGAGAACACAACCAAACAGGTGAAGGAATTTAACAAAACCATCCAGGAAATAAAAATGGAAGTAGAGACAATTAAGAAATTACAAAGGGAGACTACCAGGGATATAGAAAACCTGGGAAAGAAATCAGGAGTCATAGATGCAAGCATTACCAACAGAATACAAGAGATAGAAGAGAGAATCTCAGGTGCAGAAGATAACATAGAAAATATTAACACAACTTTCAAAGAAAACACAACATGCAAAAATTTCTTAACACAAAACATCCAGGAAATTCAGGACACAATGAGAAGACCAAACTTAAGGATAATAGGTATAGAAGAAAGTGAGGATTCCCATCTTAAAGGGCTAATAAATATTTTCCACAAAATTATAGAAGAAAACTTCCCTAATCTAAAGAGTGAGGTGCCCATAATGATACAAGAAGCCTACAGAACGCCAAATAGACTAGACCAGAAAAGAAATACATCCTGTCACATAATAATCAAAACACAAAATGCACATAACAAAGAAAGAATTTTAAAAGCAGTAAGGGAAAAAGGCCAAGTAACATATAAAGGCAGACCTATCAGAATTACACCAGACTTTTCACCAGAGACTCTAAAAGCTAGAAGATCCTGGACAGATGTCATACAGACCCTAAGAGAACATAAATGCCAGCCCAGGATACTATGCCCAGCAAAACTCTCAATTACCATAGATGGAGAAACCAAAATATTTCATGACAAAACCAAATTTACAAAATATCTTTCCACCCAGCACTACAAAGAATAATAGCAGGAAAGCACTAATATAAGGAGAGAAATTATACCCCAGAAAGAGCATGAAAGTAAGCCTCTTCCAACAAACCCAAAAGAAGATAACCACACAAACAAGGCCTCCACTGTTAACAAAAATAACAGGAAGCAACAATCTCCTCTATTTAATATCTCTTAATTAACATCAATGGACTTAATTCCCCAATAAAAAAACATAGGCTAATGGACTGGATATGGAAACAGGACCCAGCATTTTGCTGCGTACAGGAAACCCACCTCAGTAACAAAGATAGACACTACCTTAGAGTAAAAGGCTGGAAGACAATTTTTCAAGCAAATGGTCCTAAAAAACAAGCTGGAGTAGCCATTCTAATATTGAATAAAATCAACTTTCAACTTAAAGCTATCAAAAAGGATAAGAAAGGACATTTCATACTCATTAAAGGAAAAGTCAACCAACATGAACTCTCAATACTGAACATCTATGTACCAAATACAAGAGCATCCACTTTCATAAAAGAAACCTTACTAAAGCTCAAAGTACACATTGCACCTAACACAATAATTGTGGGAGACTCCAATACCCCACTCTCAGCAATGGATAGATCAACAAAACAGAAACTAAACAGAGATACAGTGAAACTAACAGAAGTTATGAACCAAATGGATTTAACAGACATTTATAGAACATTTCACCCTAAAACAAAAGAATATACCTTTTTCTCAGCACCTCATGGTACTTTCTCCAAAATAGATCATATAATTGGTCACAAAACAGGCCTCAACAGATATTAAAAAATTGAAATAATCTCCTGCATCCTATCAGATCACCATGGCCTAAGGCTGGTTTTCAATAATGACAAAGACAAGGGAAAGCCCACACTCACATGGAATTTGAACAATACTCTTTCTACCTCTATGAAGAATTGATTTGGAATTTTGATGGGGATTGCATTGAATCTGTAGATTGCTTTTGGCAAGATGGCCATTTTTTCTAAATTAATCCTGCCAATCCATGAGTGTGGGAGATCTTTCTATCTTCTGATATCTTCGATTTCTTTCTATAAAGACTTGAAGTTCTTGTCATACAGATTTTTCACTTGCTTGGTGAGATTCACTTCAAGATATTTTATATTATTTGTGACTATTTTGAAGGGTGTTATTTTCCTAATTTCTTCTTAACTTGTTTATCCCTTGAGTAGAGAGAGGAAGGTTACTGATTTGTTTGAGTTGATTTTATCTTCAGCCACTTTGCTGAAGTTGTTTATCAGGTTTAGGAGTTCTCTGGTGGAAGTTTTAGGGTCACTTAAGTATACTATCATATCATCTTCAAATAGTGAAATTTTGGCTTTTTCCTTTCCTACTTGTATCCCTTTGACTTCCTTTTGTTGTCTAATTGCTCTGGCTAGTACCTCCAGTACTATATTGAATAGGTAGGGTGAGAGTAGGCAGCCTTGTCTAGTCCCTGATCTTAGTGGGATTGCTTCAAGTTTCTCTCCACTTAGTTTGATGTTGGCTACTGACTTGCTGTATATTACTTTTAGTATGCTTAGGTATGGGCCTTGAATTCCTAATCTTTCCAAGACTGTAATATGAAGGGATGTTGAATTTTGTCAAATGCTTTCTCAGCATCTAGTGAGATGATCATGTGGTTTTTTTCTTTGAGTTTATTTATATTGTAGATTACATTGATGGATTTCTGAATATTGAACCATCCCTGCATTCCTGGGTTAAAGCCTACTTGATCATGAAGGATGATAGTTTTGATGTGTTCTTGGATTCGGTTTGTGAGAATTTTATTGAGTATTTTTGCCTCAATATTCATAAGAGAGATTGGTCTGTATTTCTCTTTCTTTGTTGGGTCTTTGTGAGATTTAGGTATGAGTGTAATTGTAGCTTCATAGAATGAGTTGGGTAGTGTTCCTTCTGTTTCTATTCTGTGGAATAGTTTGAAGACAATTGGTATTAGGTCTTCCTGGAAGGTCTGATAGAATTCTGAACTAAAACCATCTGACCCCACACTTTTTTTTGGTGGGGAGACTTTTAATGACTGCTTTTATTTCTTTAGGGGTTATGGGACTGTTTAGATGGTTTATCTGCTCCTGATTTAATTTTGGTATTTGGTATCTGTCTAGAAAATTGTCCATTTTATCCAGATTTTCTGATTTTGTTCAGTATAGGCCTTTGTAGTAGAATCTGATGATTTTTTTTCAATTTCCTCTCTTTCTGTAGTTATGTCTCCCTTTTCAGTTTTGATTTTAACTTGGATACTGTCTCTGTGCCCTTTGGTTAATCTGGCTAAGGGTTTATCTGTCTTGTTGATTTTCTCAACAAACCAACTCCTGATTTTGTTGATATTTTATATAGTTCTTTCTGTTTCTCCTTGGTTGATTTCAGCCCTGAATTTGTTTATTCCTTTTCCTCTTCTCCTCTTGGGTGTATGTGCTTTTTGTTCTAGAGCTTTCAGGTGTGCTGCCAAGTTGTTAGTGTATGCTCTCTCAAGTTTCTTTTTGTAGGCACTTAGAGCTATGTGTTTTCCTCTTAGTACTGCTTTCATGGAATCCCACAAGTTTTGTATCATGTGTCCTCATTTTCATTAAATTCCAAAAAGACTTTAATTTCTTTCTTTATTTTTTCCTTGATCAAGTCATCATTGAGTAGACCATTGTTCAGGTTTTACTTGTATGTGGGCTTTCCTTTTATTATTATTATTATTATTATTATTATTATTATTATTATTATTATT
>JANHMN010000001.1:73452317-73529725 GCA_030674055.1 Rhabdomys pumilio
TTTTTTTTTTTTTTTTTTTTTTTTTTTTGATTTGTTTGTTTGTTTTTCGAGACAGGGTTTCTCTTTGTAGCCCTGACTGTCCTGGAACTCACTCTGTAGACCAGGCTGGCCTCAAACTCAGAAATCCACCTGCCTCTGCCTCCCAAGTGCTGGGATTAATGGCGTGCGCCACCACCGCCTGGCCAGAAGATTCAATCCAGTTTATTCTTCAGTCTCTCTTCCTAGTCCAAGTCCCAAGTCTTGAGTTCCTAGTCCCTAGTTCTTAGTCCCTAGTGCCTCCAAGTTCCAAGTGACTTCTTTCAAGTGCTGAGTGCCTAAATGTCTAATGATCTTCCAAGTGCCTAATAACTAACTCCAAGTTGTACTCTCCAATTCCAAGTTTTTCCTCCAAGTGCCAAGTGCCTAATACCTAATTCTCTGTTCCAAGTTGTACTCATGTCAAGTAATCTGTTGTCTGGTTGTACTGATCTCTCTTCTGTCTGTCTCTTGCCTTTTATATGTCTCACTTCTAAGCCACGCCTCTAAGTCAAGCCTTTAAGTCATGCTCTTAGGCTTTATCTCTAAATCTAATCTCTAAGTCATGCCCTTAAGTCTCAGCTCTAAATCACACCTTTAAGTCTCACACACCCAAGGGAAGATCCTGGGTATCTAAAGCAAGATGTTATCAGAGTGTGCTCAGCTGTTGTAGGCTATTGTAATCAAGTATCTTGCCAGGGTATATGGCTCAAGATGGCTGCAAGGATGATAGCTGCCTTCTGTCGCCTCCCCACACATATGCAGGTTTTTAATGCTCATCGTCTTCTTTAAAATAGAATGAAGCTACTGTCAGTATCTGAGCTGTCTCAAAGTCCAACTGGTCTTAAATTAATTTAAAAACATCTTTAAATGCCATGTTCTATGTGTCTCTGATGTTTTTGGAGACCATCTATCTATCCATAGCTCATTTAAATAAGCAAATGTTGTCTGTATCCAGATATGTATTATCTGTTTAGCCTAGAATGTATATTTTTGTGATGATATAGACTAATATCTAATGTAACCATGAGTTTGACTGCCTAATTATTAACTTGTATATCTTAACCATTTCTAATAGTTTGTAATAGCAGCTCTTAAAGGGACTGGGACTACACTTTACATTTTTAAGTGACTTTGATAGGTGTAAAACTTATTTAAGCATTATGAACCATAATATATAGTATGTTGTAACAATATCATTCTTAAATTTTATATCAATATAAGATTAATACCAATGAAAACCTTAAACATGTATCAGTATACAGTAATCTATATGCATGTAAACAAAAATAACCTTATTTGAGAATATCAATAGCTCTAAGTTGAAGAGTTTATTCATTAGTCTACATTTTTATTGTATTATTTGTCTAACTTCTTATAGTATTTCCATATCTCACATTTTTCTTTTGACCCCTCTTTCCTTACCTAAGAAAGAAAGATAAAAGGAAAGAAAATCTAAGCTCCATATTTTGCTTCCTCCCTGTAGAGAACCATAGCTCATCTCCTAAAGTAATAACATATCTATAACTCATAAAATGATGAATACCGTCAACCCTTGTTTAAGGGACTGGAAGAGTCTTCTGATTATTGCTTCCTCCTGATTTGTAGCCCCAAGAGTATGAGAAAAATTGTTAGTCTTAAGAAGCTAGTAGGGTTGAAGAGGGGGCTCAGCAGTTAGGAGCACTCACTACTCCTCCAGAGGTCCTGAGTTAAAGTCCCAGAAACTGCATGGTAGTTCACAACCATCTGTAATGGGATCTGATGCCATTTTCTGGTATGACTGAAGATAGCAACATTCATGAATACATATATAATTCTCACATAAAATAAGTAAAATGTAAAAATGAATGCTAGCTGTAATCATTGGCTTTCCAGTCTCTATGTGCTGAGAAAGTTCAGGGGTTACCTGAAGTATTGACTGGAACACTCTGAAAGGTTGGACCAAAAGAATTAGCTGTTCTGAAATTGTTCCAGAAGCAAGTATTTAAAGAAAACATCTTCAATGTAGTTGAGGTATGATCTGATATCCCAGCATCACTGAGAGCAGATCTTCCCAGAGTTGCTTCCTTGGCTATGATTCTACTATATATAAGTCATATAAACAATTTATAGTTCTGTAAAGATGTTTGAATGAAATGCACATGGTACATAGTTCAGTTATGGATGATTTCCTCTTCTTTGTTTGAGCAGGTGAAAAACAACCATCTTTCTTTAAAAGTTTGTTTGATCATACAACCAAATTGCAATATTAATTTCTATTCATGTAATATGAAAGGATGGCATGCCATAATAAATTATGAGAACTCTGTAGCCAACAAGATTTATTGACCATGTAAACTGATGTTCTGACTGGAGACATTTTCCTGTCTCATTCAGTTTTAGATATGTTTCCTACTGGAAGAATTAGCAAAAACCTCACCTGTTTGTTTGGGTCCCTTGATTTTCTCCTGTCTGCAACTGAGATCATCGGGGAGTCTTCCTCTATCAAATCTGATCCTTATTACTTTGGAAGGAATCCAAAGCCTTTTCTTCTTTCCTGTTAACATAACATATAGAGCCTCTAACCTAATGCTTTCTATCCAATATTTGAATTCATTAAAAGTATAGACTGGTTCCATTCAGCAGCCCAATTCTATGTGTGCCTGTTCCATTCTGACTACTCTCAAAGAGGATGTATAATACCATCATAACAACTGAATTTAACAATCATCTTAATTTTGATAATTTAAAAGAATTAAAACAATGTAAAGCAAACATTATTATTATTTATTGAGACAGAGTTTCATTGTGTAGCCTGGACTGACTTAGATTTGCTCTGGAGTTCAGGCTGGCCTCAAACTTACAAGGAACCTATCAGTTTTTATGTTTGTCTCCCAAGTATTGGGATCAAAATCATGAATTTATTTATTTAGTATCTATATACCCTTGAAAACATTTACCAATATTTTAATTTCTTTCTCCCTTCTTTAAAAATTATAATCTGTGTGGATTTATTCATCTTAACTTTTTTTCTGTTAATTTAATATTCTTGTCTGTACTTAACTTTATTTAAATTCCCTTCCATCTAATATACAAGTGTATTTTAGCCAACATTGCATTTGTTTAGAGATTTTGGCTTGGGTTATGTGTCATGCATTATGCTGAGCTATTATCAGCTCTCCTTTCGGGCACACATTTAAAGAGACTGCTTGCTCAGAGGAGCATGACACCCTATGTCATTGGGGTACCAAGTCCCCAATTCATGCCCTTTTAAACTAGACCATATCTGTTAGTTTATCCAGTTAGATACCATGATTGCATATCACACTTACACCTCAATTGGCATTAACTCATTGTTTTTTAAAATTTAAAACAATATAACATGTTTATGATATGTGTATTTATTTGATTGATCGCCTCAGATAAGAGGCATTTGTATTATGTATTGCCAAACTAATATAATGTGTAATACTGTTAATAAGCTTAATAGTATTCTTTAGATGCCTTTCTTTTCCTGTGGTCTCTGGGTTCCTTAGGTGGATGCTATTATTCTCCTGGAAAAATAAAAACAAATAACTTTGCCCCAACCCTAACTCTGATCTTTCCATTGACTAGCAGAATCTATCTGTCCTAGGTTCAAATGCTTCTTGTCAACAGAAAAAGTATTATCTTTTAATTTGAAATTATAAATTATAAATTATGTAGATAAATATGCTTATGTTCGCCTTTTTCTTTACAGATATTTAAGATTAATGTCTATTTACTTTTAAGTTGAGAACATCCCTAATTGTTATTAAGCAAATACCTACAGAGTATCTTTCAGATGAATAATTGTCATTTTTAATTTTTGATTGTCATTTGTAAGCAGTTGTATCTATCAGCAGAGCCTTTTCCTAAATTTATTGTGTAGACCAGGCTGGTCTAAAATTCACAGAGACCTGCCTGTCTCTGTCTTCTGGTCTGCTGTGTTTCAGCTAATATGCCATTCTGCACCTGGTCATGTCCTCATCCCTTTATTTACAGAAAGAAGCATTTGAGCCTTTTGCAGTATTCTGGCTGCAGCAGCTAAACTACGGCTGCATTTTCATATACAATGAGCACAGAACATTAATTTCCATAGGACAGGATTGGGATGGCCTGTGCTGTCAAGCTTAGGACAACCTGAAATAGCTTATACCATAGCTGTGGTCCCTGGGAAGTCTCCAGGTGTTTTCTCATTCACCACTGTATCAATTTCATTTAGCCTGTGTGTAGCTGGGAGCCTGATTTTTCCTCTCAGCCACCTTTCAGCTCTGCCCTTAGAAGAAGTCCAAACTTCCATAGTCTGCTTTTAAATTCAATAAGGGCTTTATTTATTTATTTATAATTTATTTATCTCTTAATGTTTTAATTTTTTATTGGATTTTTTATTTATAATTCAAATGTTATCTGCTTTCTGGGTTCTCCCCACCCTCCAACCCCCAGAAACCCCCTATCCCATCCCTCTTCTACCTACTTCTATGAGGGTGCTTCTTCACTGATCCACCCACTCCCACCTCCTTGCCCTGCATTCTCCTACACTGAGGCATCCACCCTTCACAAAACCAAGGGCCTCTCCTCCCACTGATGCCCAACAAGGCCATCCTGTGCTACATATGGAGCTGGAGCCATGAATCACTCCATGTGTACTCTTTGGTTAGTGATTTAGTCTCTGGGAGCTCTGGGGTGACTGGTTGGTTGATATTGTTGTTCTGCCTATGGAATTGCAAACCCCTTCAGGTCCTTCAGTTCTTAGTCTCTAACTCCTCCATTGGGGACCCTGTGCTCAGTCCAATGATTAGCTGCGAGCATCCACCTCTGTATTCGTCAGGCTCTGGGAGACTTTCACAGGAGACAGCTATATCAGGTTCCTGTCAGCATACACTCCCTGACATCCACAACTGTGTCTGCCTTTGGTTACTGCATATGGGATGGATACCCAGGTGAAGCAGTCTCCAGACAGCCCGTCCTTCAGTCTCTGCTCTACAGTTTGTCTCTGTATCTCCTCCCATGAGTATTTCCCCTTCTATGAAGGACTGAAGCATTCACACTTTGGTCTTCCTTCTTAAACTTCAAATGTGTCTTTAGTATTCTGAACTTTTGGGCTAATATCTACCTATCAGTGAGTGCATACCATGTGTGTTCTTTTGTGACTGGGTTACCTCTCTCATTATGATATTTTGTATTTCCATACATTTGCCTAAGAATTTTGTGAAGTCATGGCTTTTTTGTTCTGGTTTTCTTCATTTTAAAATAGACCAGGTCTCTTGTCTAGCTAGCCTGACATTTCCTGCCTTTCATCAGGTGTTTTAAGTCTATAAGTTTAGGTTCTAACTGCCATGAGTTGGGCCCCATTTATAAATGAATTATCATCAGTAGAAATGTATACAGTAAATTAATCAGTTGGCTGCATTTCTTTATTATATGCTGTTCCCCAATAACCACACAGAAAAAAATCAAATTTATTAAAAATTTTACTCACTGTACCTCAATAGTTGGACAGTTAAATGATCTACCTTTATCTACTATGATAATCTCCTACCTTCATCCCTGATACTTGCATATTATTATTGATCTGGCTCTTAAGAATTCAGATGTATTTCTGCAACCACTCTCTGGACCCCTTTGTAATAGCTTCTAATCTTCCATCCTCTAGCTGATCTGAATTGTGACCTCTCCCTCTCTCCTTCCTCTTGGTGGTAGACATCCTGCCCTATTCTTTACTCTGCCCAGCCACTGGGTCATCAGGATTTATTTTTGAGAGGTATCAGATCCATACAGACATAAGATATATCTTCAACTACAACTAAGACAATTAGTGAATACTGAGGCTTCATACTTTCTTGTTGTTACAATATCAGACTCCTTTACCATAGAGATACCCTTCGGCTTCTTGTGTCAAAGAGACTTAAATCTATTTCTTTTACATTTTTCTGTGTAATATATAGATTACTCAGTTCATACACACACACATTTTTAAAAAAGGAGAAAATGAAAAGGAGTAGTTCATAGAAAGTTTTTGGAGAGAAAGAAAGAGAAATGGTAAAGTGAAGCAATTATATTAAAATCCACCCCCAAAATTTTCAAAACCAGTAAAAAGTAAACTTATTTTTATTAAGAAGATAAACAGTTATAAGCGTAGTATCTATTCATGTACAGTTAGTACCTTGGAGGAATTATTGTTCACTTTACCTGCTCCATATTAACACTGGCCACATTTCTGCTGACAAATTTCCTATTAGGAGTTATAGACTATAATAGTCATATTTGGGCAAAATTTGAAATATGCTTCAGAAATGTAATACACATAAATTAGTCTAATTTTTTTATCTAAACAACAATTAAGCAGACCTTCAGATATATTTGTACACAAGAGAGTTCTGTTGCTCTCATCAGATAATACTGGAAGTGGAGCATTTCAGTGTGAACCTACTTAATGATGAGTTATTAAAATTTGTTACACTAAATAAATTTTCACTTACTATGTCGAATTTTCAAAGTCATGTGTGAATTAATCCTTAGGAGAAGATTTTTCCATTCCTTGCTATGTTGAGTATAAAGCATACAGTGATTATGAGTACTCACTGGGATTATTCTAAATTCCTGAAAATGACAGAAGGTTTTTAACCTATCCTTCAATCACTGAAAACTTTATTATTTCAGAGAACATATAGAGGATGAGAACTGCATAGGTGCTTAAAGAATTTATTCACAATATTAGTAAATTTGTCATCTTTATCATTAAACATGACATTATCATTCATTAATATTCTCAAATAGGAATCATTCTTCTATTCTCTCTTGAAATTCCAATATCTCTAATCTCTATCTATCTATCTATCTATCTATCTATCTATCTATCTATCTATGCTTGTTTGTATGCATATCTTCATGTGTTTGTTCATGTGTGTGTAGGCATGACAGATTTTTAACACTTGTGCAACACATGTCCTTAAAAAGTCTTTGTCTCTCTTAAACTCATTCTTGTTCTCCAAATTTAATTCATCAAAGCACAAAAATAATAGAGCACACAGCAGCGTAGCATTGTCATTGATCAATTTTGTAGCTTTAGTAGATTACCAATGCTTTTCTTTTTATTTTCTAAATCAAATAGAGATATTGATACTGTGTTTCTCCTTGGTCTTTTTAACTATCATTTATTAATGTAAGTAATATTAACCTGTAATTATTATTGGAAAAGCATATGCCATAAGAGTTAACTGTAATTTTTCATACCCCTGCTGAGTGAAATTAATTTATAAAGAGGAGAGCTTAGAAGGAACATTTGTCATAGGGTTAGTGTGTATAGTCTTGGGAACTCAGTGAAAATTCAAAGGACATAACACAACCTGAACAGAGAACAAAAGACAGAACTAGAATAGTTGTCTCAAGCATCCTTTCATGTTTTTAAATTCAAGGTAGACAGTAGAAAGGAATACTGGACTTAGATTTTGCTATGTGGAATTTACCTTTTCTATCTATTGACCATGATGTAGAACTCTCATCTTCTTCAGTACCTTGTTTGCCTGTATGCCGCCATGTTTACTGCCAAGAGGATAATGGATGAAAACTCTTAATGGTGTCTCTTCACAGCAAAAGAAACTCTAAGACAAAAGTTGGTATGAAAAACTGAATCCCATTAATGGGATAGACCAGACCATTTTCAGCCTTTAAAGAATATGGACTTTGGGTTAGGAAAGTTAGTGGAACGCCATATTAGTAGGAACATGAAAGACTGAGGTCTAATGGTGATTTGAACTGTGGTGACCTGGCTCAAGGTTTTCAGAGGAAAAGAAGGTTAGTATGTGGCCTAGAGATTATTTTGTGACATTTTAGTGAAAATATGTCTACTTTTAGCCATGTCTAAAAAGTCTGTGTGAGGTAAATTGAATCGCTTTGACAAAGGAAATCTCAAAACAAATCACTAATGAATCTGTTTTTTGGTATTCAGTAGTAAGTTTTATGCAGATTTACAGTGAAAAGGAACAAGCTTAGCAAGACAAAAATTAAGCAAAAAATGTACAATTCTAGGTGAAATGGGGCATGAGAAATGGAATGGAGTTAAGCTCAAGGAGGTAAAGAGGTTTTTGTTGTTGTTTTGTTCTGCTTTTGTTTTTATTTTTTTAAGCCTGATATTAAACAGAATTAATAAATGTTGACCTCAGTGCAAGATTCCACCCAGCTAAGCTTCCAACTTCTAAAAAGGGATTGACGTAAAGCTTAGAGAAAGGTATGGCAGAATGTTCCTTTAGTCCCAATAGTCTAGAGACAGGCATATCTTTTGAGTATGAGGCCAGCCTGATCTACAGAGCCAGTTTCAGGAAAGTCAAGTTTAGGCAGTGAAGAAAACCATCAAACCTAGAAAGCTAATGAAGAAGTACTTGAAATAGGGGATGAAATGAAAACTTATGTCAAATGATGTTTTGCTGGGGCACGTAGGTAAAAGGATGTTTTGCTAAAACAGACACATGAAAACATGAAAAATATTTTCTTGAAGCGGACACAGGTGTAATGATGTTTTGCTATAGCAAACACATGAAAAGAGGCATGTTGCTTAAAAGAAATATAACTATGACTCCAGAGACTGTGGAAGCTCAAGCATTGCTTTGCCTTGCTCTGCCTCTCAAGTCTTCACTTACATGCATGAATTGGTTTGCCTTACATTGCATTGCTGACCTTCACTTGTGATGACTTTATAAAAAATAAACTCACCAAAGAACTTCTTCTGAGATCTCTGTGTCTCCTTGCCATTTTTGTGTACTCAGGTCGATTGGCGAGCTTTGTGGTTTCCGCTGGATTGAACAGCCCTTGCTAATTTATGTGTGCTGTCTGCTGAGTAGACTGGACTAGAGTTGCTAATTCATATGTGGTATCTTCCAAGGGGACTAAACTGCAGCTGCTGATTCATATCTGGGGTTTGCTAGTGGACAGGAATAAGAACAACAAAGATTTAGATCCTGTATCCTAACCACCTTTCTCTTCCACAACCTATGGTGGGTAGTGAACTAGTAAACACATTGAATTCTTATTAATGTAGGTTGAAAAAAAAATATGTCTACAAAGGGGGGCATGTTCCAGCCACAGCAGGCAGGTTTGGTCATGTGGTTCTAACTTTAGAGTCCAGTGTATAAGAAAGGGGTTATAGGATCAGCTCTGAAATTAAAGAAAGCCATTAAGGCAAGGCAACTGTCAGGAGTGGTACAGCATGGACTCTATAGAGGCCATTTCGTGAAGACGTGAATGTAAATCTTGTATTGCCTTGGAAGCCCCAAGATGCTGGAGATAGAAGAGTCATGGTATGCCTGTCAAGCAGAGCTGCTAGCAGGAAGTACAACTAGTCTAAGAGAGAAATGTGTTTCAGTCATCAAAACTAAAAGAAGTTGGAGAACTAAAGAAGAATTTCATGCACAGTTTGGGGTATTTCCAGCTGTAATTCGTCTGGGTCAGTGTTTTCTCACTGTGTTCTTTCCTCTGTTTTGGAATGGTCATATATATCCTGTGCCATTGAATACTAGAAGTATATGATTTGCTTTATAAGTTTGTTTTTATAGGAGATTACAGTTAAGAGTTGCATGCGTCTAAGAAGAGAATTTGATTTTTAGACTTTTGACATTTCTGAGACTGTGATAGACTATAGGAACTTTTGAAATGGAACTGAATTCATTTTTGCATTATGCTATGATTACAAGCCTTTGGAGACCAGGGAAAGTAATGTGGTGGTTTAAATAAGGAAGACCCTGCATAAACTTGTATATTTGAATGCTTGGCCCTTAGGAAATGGCACTATTAGGAGGCATGGTCTTATTGGAGGAAATATGTCCCTATGAGAGCAAGCTTTGAAGACTCAAGCAAGGCTGGCAGCAAAGCATGAGATTTACTTTTGCCCATGGATTAAGATGTAGAACTCTTACCTCCTTCTCAAGTACTATATCTGTCTGCATGCCTCCAATATTTTCTATCATAAGGATAATACACTAAACCTATGGAACTGTAAGCCAGCCCCAATTAAATGTTATCCTTTATAAAAGTTGCCATGATCATGGTGTTTCTTTATAGCAATAGAAACCCTAGCAAAGGCAAAGATGTGTGCCTGCTTTTTACTTTCACCTTTTAACCAGCCTTTAATTGAATATTTAAACTGAACATTAATGTTCATATGAATACTTAATTGATGGTTTATTTAGATTGACTTTTAAGAGTGATTTCATCTTCTTAGTTTTCTTTCTTATTTATTTAATTAATTATACTTAAATTAGGCCAGCTCTATTTAAGTTTATCAAAATTTGTTTGGACTATATAATGTAGTAAAATATATGAAGGAAACTAAGATAGTTTATTGTTTACAAATTCCTAATAAAATCTAAATCCTTAAATGAATATTAAAGCACTGTCAAAGTTAATGTAGTTTTTGGACCTGCAAATATTATACTGTAAAAGTTGAATACCAATGATTTATTTTGATTTAAAATGAAGCAGAGAAAATCTTTATGTAATGTTTCAGAAAAAAAATTGATTTAGGTAATTTATAAGGAATTAAGATTGAAGTCTAGAGAAAGCAGCTTTCAAAATTTGCTATCTACTCCTAAGTCTTTTGGGCTTATTGTATATTTTATGTTTTCCCTGTTGAAACTTAATATAAAATATATAAAATGTGAGCCCCAGGAACAAAATATGTAGCTCAAATGCAATAAGAATGTTGCAGGACATGTTAAATGGCAACTGAAAACATGCTTTAGCAAAGAGAAACTTAATGCTAATATTTCGTCTAGTAACCTATCTGTATGATAGTTCAATGTTTAACACTATTAATACAAATGAATAAAAGCTGAAAAATACATACACTATATATATTCAGTGTCATGCATTTTTAAGTACTGTCAAAACTGAGCAGTGCTGTGGCCTTAGGCACATTTTCTTTCATCTGTTGTGAATATTAAAGTAGACTTGTTGATGAATGTGCATACTACACTGAAAACTACCTTTGATGCATACAATATAATAATTGTCTCAAGATAAAAGTCAGTGATACACTGGTTTAACTATTTGTTGATTATTAAATAAATGTAAATAATCTCTTAAAAGTTATACCTGCAGCTATTTTATAGAGTGTTAAAAATGATATATAAAGGAATTTTTTAAAAAAATTCCTAAGAAGTGTGCTGTTTTATATATTTAAGTTTTTTTTTCAGTGTGTATTAAGGTAGTTGTAATTCTCTTCCCTAAATTATTTTTTGAAATAAAATTGTGTTTACTCCATTTATCTGTATAATAATAGGAGGGTTATTTAATAAAGTGAATTATTTGAAAAAAATATATTTGCTGTATTTTGGAGAAATATTTAACAATAAATTATTTGTAAAATAATATTGCTGTCTTAGTTATGCTTCTATTGTTCTGATACAACAAGATGACCAAGGAAACTCTTAGAAAAATAATGCATTTATTTGGGAACTTGCTTAAAATTTTAGAGAGTTATTCCATGATCATCATGGCAATAAATAGCCAAGTATGTATAGTGTTGGAACAATAGCTGGGATTGTTACATTTGACCATCAGGAAAGAGGCAGAGAGAGAGAGTAATGTGTGAGTAAAAAAAAAAAGACAAAGAGAGAGAGAGTGATGAGGGAGAAAAGAGAGAAGGAGAGAGGAAGAGAGAGAGAGAGAGAGAGAGAGAGAGAGAGAGAGACAGAGACAGAGACAGAGACAGAGAAACAGAGACAGAGGGAGACACAGACAGACAGAATGAAAGAGACAGAGAGAGACAGTGACAGAGAAAAAAAACACAGAGACCCGGGAAGAGAGAGAAACTGAATCTAGCATGGGCTTTTTAACCGTCAAAGCACATCCCCATTGATGCATCAGTCTCAAAGGCCACACTGTTGTTTGTTATAAAATCCCAAACACTGGATTTTACCAATAAACACTTGGGAGCTAGATGCTGGTGTGAAAGTCTACTAGCACAAAGAGGTAGAAAAAAGCACTTAGCCGTTCTGACTGCTTAGGTGACATCACAAAAGGAAACTTTTTAAAACTTGCTTTCTCAAAGACCTGTCAAATTGAATGTCTCTTCCTTCTACTTTCTGTCTGTCTATCTGTCCTCCTGACTTCCTCTTACTCTCTGATTTTTCCTATGTTCATTGCCTGTCAACTCATTGGTTTCTCCACCTTTTGACCTATGGCTGATTTTATCTAATCTTATTTATAATAAGCAGAAATCTCTTGGATTAAAGGTATGTGCTAGGGCTGAACCACATCACAACTAGAAAGAGGATTTCTTTTTTTTTTCTTCTTTTATTTTTTTCAGTAAATAGCATGATCTCTGGTTTCATAGTGTGATTCTGCAACACCATACTACTCCAACAAAATGTTATGATCTAAACCCTCCTAAACAGTTCCACTAACTGGTGACCAAGTGTCCAAATATTTGTGTCTAATGGGGCTATTTTCATTCAAACCACCACAATTCTGGCTAAACATCTATATGTTTTCTTCCAGAAAGGTGAATTGTTATCACCTGGATTTCTTACTTATAGTAGTAATAATTATCGAGTAACTGTGGGAAGTATCATTTTAATACAAAATACATCTTAAGACCTTATTTCTGAAGCTATTACACTCTTTGGGTGTAGGACAGGGAGAAATCAATCTCAAATCTACTGGGAAATTTATTCTCCTCTGTTTATTTTTTCATAATGCAAGAAGTTGTATGTAGGCTACTCCAGGAGAAAACACGCTAATATTCTTAACTAATACTAGTGCATACATACCAACCTCACAAGGAGATATGTCCACTGGTGTAGTTGTAACAGCTATGGAGGTAACCAACAACTTTTGGAATGGATTTGAGGCCTGTTGCCAAATATGGAATATATGTCTCATAAAGAAACCCTAGTTTAAAACTCTTGGCTTGGAAGATTATAGCCCCTACTATAGGAAGAACTATGGACAGTTTGGCATCTGCTTTTGTCAAATTGGTCACTAAATGCTCATGTTCATATCCATTGATGAATGCTTCTCCAAACTTTGATCAGAGAGACTCACTTTGCCATGGACAACTGTCAATATTGAGGCTCAAAATTGATCAAGATGCTAAGAAGCAGAGTCATCATTATCAACCTTCCTGTCAAGTATCAGGGAAGTATGCTGGAAGGAGAGTCAGGAAGGACATAAGAACCAGATCTTGTGGAAGAGTGTGATGACCCTTCTTGGATGATGAAGACTGTGTCTAATTGACATGATATGGCTATTACATTACTGAGCTCACAGGAGCTATAGTCACCTTCACAAGACCTGTATAATATTAAGCAAAAAAGTATTCTAACATGGATGGGGAGAAGATCACCTACAACCTTAATGCTATTGACATTTGATAGCTGCTGAGGAGGGAGCTTCTTTGAGATTGTGGTGCTGGTAAATTGTCCATACTCCAGATACATTGTTTTATAGATGATCGCACTAATTCTACTTAGTGTTAAATTAATGAAAACCAAAAGGACTAGAACTTGGGGGAATAGGTCTAGGTGGTTGTAGGAGACATTTGGATGAGTACAATATAATTATATTAATGTAATTAATATAATTTTATACACATGTATTATATTATCAAAGAATATGTTAAAAATAGAATATAGTAACTACTTAATTTTTAAATTTCATGTATTTTATTCTTTCTCAATACTTCCATTACTTGGGAAGATAATATTTCTCTAATCCATTGACATTGGATTTTATCAAAAAATAGGTTTTGGCTGTTAGTATAGGCAGAGAGACTACAGTGCGCTGCTCTCTGAATAATTCTTTCTAAAAAAAAGTTGTGCTCATCATTCTGTAAAATTCTAACTTCTGTGTAAACAAAGAAATTCCCCAGAAGAAGGGCTGCTCCCTTTTTCCCTGAATGGGATTATTTGTATGAACTGTCAGAGCTTCCTTTCTGACACACACACCTGTAAGAAACTGTGGGATCATGTAAGGCAGCCTGTTTCCTGGTTGAGCTAAGGCTAGAAGCCCCAGGTAATCTAAAAGGAAGGTAGGCTCTTTGCCTATTCCTGGGCACCAGACCCCTGTCACTAGCCGCAGGTCCCCCCATAGACTTTTGGCTATCAGTCACACGAAGGCAATGCCCCAAGCACCACATGTAGATGAGGAAAAGAGATGTGACCATAGGTCATGTAGACTCATGACAGATCTCCATTCTAATTAGATACCTAGAGGCCTGGAGGACTTAGCCAATAAACTTTTCTTCCCAGACATTCCTCCCTGCAAAAGATATTTAATTTCAGACCCACACTGAAAAGTGGAGTATGCTTTTAGATATCTACTTTCAGCCATAATAATAAATGCCTTAAAACTGTAGACAACCTCTTTTCATTGGGATCTGCCCTGGAGAGCCATGGAGAAGTCATCCGCCTATAGAACTGCTGCCTAATCTTTCATAGAAGGCCTCTCTGAACTGCCAGCCAAGACCTCAATCAAGCTCAAGCCAAGTTTGCCATCATCATCCAAAGCCTCTCCCTGTGGGACTAGCCTGAGCTTCACCTTACCTTGCTACGCCCCCCACCCCCCAGGAGGGGCCATTCTCAGCTCTTCTGTGACTTCCAGTAGCACCTGGGTGTCCAAGAGTCTGTCACCCCAACTGCCCAGCCTATTTGCAGGCCCAGAACTTCCGAGACAGCTCCCACTGTCCCACACCTCCCACCCAGAGTGATGTGGTGTCCTGGGGCTTCCCTCCAGCCTAACCCCAGCCCAGTGACAGAGTAGGTAAAAGCAATCTATTCCTGAGTCCCACCTCCCCAAGATCAGTGCCCTGTGGTGGAACAGAACAGGACCCACAACCCCACAAGAAACCTTAACATTTCTGTCATTTTCAGGTGGGAAAGAATAAGATTATGACAAACTAGCACACCATCTACCTGTAAAAATTAAGTGAAAAAAAATAGATGGAAGACAGTTTAATCATCAATTGAAAGATCCCCAATTTTTTTTCCTCTTTTAATTCCTAAATGAAGCCTAAAAGAGATTTTTACATCACTACCACAGAATGACATATTTTTGTATCTGCGTAATATTCACCTCTACCAGTGTGTGCTATGTGTTCACAAGCTTTCATGTTGCTATGCAATATCTTTATTTTAAGACCAAACAGTTTCCTTTACTTTTTTCTATCAGCAGGTTTAATAGCAATACACTCCCACAATTTTATCTACCTGGAGATGTCATTATTACAATATGCTTTACCACTGAAGGAAAATTTGACTAGTTACATTATTTTTGGTTGGCAAAGTTCTTTTGTAAGTTTCAGTACATTGAAAATAACAACCTGCTGTCTTGTGCTTTAAAGAAATTTGATAATCTTGATGCAACTTTCAATGTGTTGAATTGCCTTTTACTTACTGATTTAAGAAATCAATTTTGTTTTTGGATCTTGACTATTTGATTATAGACTGCAACAGTTGGATATTAACCTTAGCCCAGTGATAGTGTATCTTGAATCTGGGTAGACAGTATGTTCATAGATTTTGGAAGTTTGAGACCATTAGTTCTAAATGGTCATTTTGTCTTCTTTCTATTTTCCCTTCCACAGGATAACACATTGTCATGATAAAATTGTATGTTTTGGGTTTCAGTAATTCTTCATTCTTTAACCTTTTTAGTTTTCCTTCTTTGATTAGATAATACTATATGACCTTTATTTCAGTTTTACATGTTATTTCTACTGCTTACTCAAGTCTATGGTAAATTACTCCTAATATTATTTAACTTCAAAATTATTTTTCTTCTCTTGTTTTGGTTTTGGTTTGGTTCAGGTTTAACTTTTTGTATTTATGTTATTGTTTATTTTGCCTCTTTGTCTATATTCTCCTTACGCTAACACATAGTCATTCTGATTTCATAGCATAGTATTAATGGTTGTTATTTTGACCATTGTTAGTCCCATTCGGGATATTTTTGTAACTTGGGGTTCATTTTCCCTCATTCTTCATATACCTTTGTTAGTATGTTCTGTACTCCATGAATTTGTAAAATAATTAGCTCTCTGAATGTTTATGCATCAATTTTCTACAGAAGATGCCATCCACAACCTGGATAGTGGACCTCCAATTTACATTCCCTATCTACACAAAATCTCTCTATTGTTCTTTGCACTGGTTATATGAGAAAACCTTTCTGATAAGAGCTTGACAAGGCAGGTGTTCACCTCCTCAAGACAAGGAGGCCTCAAGTTAAATCAGACATTGGTTGGCCACTTCCACAAGTTTTGTGACACCATTGCCCCAGCATATCTTGCACACAGGACAGAAAGTTTTTTGGCTAGATCAGTGCCTTGGATTCTCTTGGTACCTTCTTTCACTAAAGAGACTAGACCATAAGGGTTGAAGTTCCATGCAGGCACCAGCTTGACTTTTCTCTGTACAGTGAGCTGTTTGGATGTTGTCTTTACTATTTTGCTTTCTATTGTTAGTTTTCAGAGAGGAATTCTGTGTCCTAGCATCAGCTGTGTTGTTTGGACTTCTCTAAGGGAACTCCTTGGTCAACTGTTACTTTATGCTTAGATTTATTGACATTTCTGAATGATGAGATCAATGTCTATCAACTCTAGAAATGACTCTAGTATCTGTCCAAATACTGCCTTTTCAAAAGTTATACTGTGATTCCAAGAGAACTGTCAAGCTCACCTTATCATTTTATATGCACTAAACAACAAATTGACCAAATAGAACACTGGAACATCACAGAAAATCTTTTTGGAAAAAAATGATCAGTTTAGACTCTATCGTCTTCATTATTAAGGGTTCTTCTAAAAAACACTTTCATAGATTTCAGAAATGCAGAAAATGTGCCCTGGTCTTCATAGGTACTGAGGGGTTGAGGGAGACATCAGACAGAGGTCAAAGGCTTATTATCTCTGGATTATAACTCTCTCTTACTGTTCTGGGGGTCAGAAACTGATGGCTTCTGGGAACTTAACTCTCTCTTGCTATTCTGTGGCTAAAAGACACTGGCTTCTGGTAATTAGCTCCTGTTGTTAGCAGCATGTAATTTAAGTAAAGCACTTTAGTTGCTATGGTACTTTGTCTCTAGCTTAAGGACCCCTGGGCCAGTCAAGACCAAAGAGGAAAGTAAAGAAGAGAAAGAAAGAATAAAAGAAAAAAAAAGAGAAAATTCACATACTAAGAAAAAACACTCACTCACTCAAGACAAAGCAAAGAAAAAGAAGTTCCAATAACCTTATTTTAGTATTTTAATATAACTACTGTCTCTAAAATATAACCTCATACACCCAGAGGCAGAATTTTACATAAGAATAATTGAATACACAAATTTCTAAATATATTTACATCCTAATGAGTTAATAGTAAGTTTAAGGCAACAATTATGTCATAAATCAATAAGATTTAAGAACTAAAACCAGAGTTGTTTACATGTCTTCCCATTAAGATACTAGTATCTCACTAAACATTCATTACCAGTTACTAGGCCCCATTAGTTCATTAAAGTTTTAAACAATAATTTTTATGTCACAAGTTAGCATGGTTTTGTCAAGAGACAAATCACCTGCCATGTGTCTTATTACTTTGAAGTTTTGGATAGACAAATAAGCAGTGCCTTTTTGTCCTTGAACCTACAGTAAATTATCCATTCTCAGTTTATGACATTTAACTTCCAGATAATGGTTTTACAGCTAATCTAGAAGAAATGTTTTCCTTGATAACAAATTTATTCTGTCTGTTTTCTTTTTCTAGTGCAATCAGCCCATGACACATGACAATTTACAGAGCTCTAATTACAGCTTTTAAGCTGTAGAAGACTTGAAATTGCTTTTATCAATTTAAGAATTCTATAAAATCATGTTCAGAAATTATGATATTGTCAATTCATATACACATTACTACAAGAAAGTACATCTTCATGTTGATCAGTAGAAAACCTGTCTAATACGGTGGGCTGATGCTCTGAAATCACTAGGTTGTGTAATAGTGACATAAAGGGCATATCAGCAGCAAGAAACAATCCTGCAATGTAGTCTCTAAGAACCCTGCATTATTAGAGCTCTCTTTTCACAGACTATGGAAAATGGTGTGGCATCTCCAGAAACATCACTTTCATGCCTTTAACCTTTTCTAGATGACTTCTGACACAGAACGTTCTCATTGTACTTGGTTGCAAATTCACCCCCACAAAAGCACCCCAATTGTGGGATTTTTTTTTAAAACAAATATTTTAATCGAACTCATTATGATGTCAGAAGCTAGAGAAAAATAAGAACTTAAATCTATATTCTACTTTAATCTCATCATATTATATGTTGTCTATTGTACTAAGGTTCTTTAAATATGGTGACCCCAAAGTATTTTTGATGATGGCAAAAAAGTGGTCTGTAATCCATCTTCATCTGTTATACAAATTATAGAAAGTGCTTTAGAGTAAATCTAAGAAGTTTAATGCATATTAAAGCAGGTTTTTATCAGAATAGTTTCAGGATATGATCAGAGTAGCTCAACAATGGCTGTCTCACTTGACAGGCTAAGAAACCCCTAGCAAATGCTCAGTTAGTGAGCCTAGGCCATGCAAGGTGTCTCGGTAGTCTTAATTTGTTACCAAAGGACTGTAGTATTTCAGGAAAGCTGCTGTTCTTTTGTCTGTTATTAAAGTCCAAGGCAACAGCACAGTAGGTGAGCTCATCAGCAAGGGTGAAAGCCTAGTGAACAAAATAGAAATATTTTATATCTTTCACATCCTATTATTTTGGCTGCTACTAGAGAATTTGCTCACATTCAGTTAACTTTCCCACATCAATTAATTAAGTCAAGGCACAAAACTCTATATAGATTATCTCTAATTGAAATTTTATCACCAAGTGGTTCTAAGTTAGTTGAAAATAAATATAACTACTATAGTCTTGGTTTTTAATATAGTGGTACTTTTTTTTTTTTTTTTTGACAATGAATTTCATCTGAGGTGGTAAGGCAAGTTGACTCACAAATTTTAACATCAAACGTGCACTAGAAGAGAAATTTGGTTTACAGGGATATAAATAAGTTTATAACACTCTAATATTCTTCTAGAATGCAAAGTAGTAATGCCGAATCTAGTAGAGAATGTATTAGCTTAAAGATATTTCTAAATGTTATATTATTTTGGATGATGCATTCCAAATGCTTGGAAATGAAATAGCACATGGATTTCATCTGACTTCTTCAGGTATTACCCCATGGGGATATTTGCTTACTTGGCCTATATAGAATACTAGAGGTTGAACACAAAAATATACAAACTTTAATGGTTAATCTAAATACATATTGGCTTAAATTGTTTAAGGCTCTCTTGGATGTGCATGACTAACAACTCGATTGTAGGTTTCTTGTGCATAGAGCTGATTTTTTTTATTTGCCATCGATGGCTTCTAGGAGCAACAATATCATCTGCAAGTATAGCTTCAATTAAACTCTTGTGTGTTGAAAAGTATGTGTATATATATGTGATATATATGTACATACAGAATGCTCCTACAAATTTACTTCATGTAATAGCACATTTTTATAGAATTTTCCAAATATCCTTAGTGTTAGTTGTCCCTCCTCTCATCCCCTCCTCTACCCATACTTGTCATCCATTTTCCATTTAAACTTCCTTCACATTGTTCTTCTGTGGCCCACTGTATAACCAGTATTCTACTATTGTCCTGAAGGAGACATGCTCTTGAATTCGAATTAATATTAAAATAAAAAATGTAACCAGTCTACCAAAGATGTAGATATTTATTGTAAGAAAAGGAGTTGAGCAATATGAATACAAGAATGACGTAAAAGATATAAAATGCTCTTTATATTGAAGCCACATGGAAAAGAAAGTAAGAAATGTAAAAAAAGAAAAATCAAACATTGGATAATGAATTACCAATCTTGTTTTAAAAATTGACTAATCTTGTTTTTGTTGTTTTTAAAATTGTGCACCATAAGTAGCTTCATGAAGCACATGAAGCATAGCAAATTCCTACCAAAATAAGTATAATTATACTTATACTATATTTAAAGTATAGTATAACACTATATTACATATAATTATATATAAAATATTATATATTTTTTAGAATATAATATTATTATACTATATTTATACTCTGTATATCATCACTGAAATAACTCTCATTCTGAGTTCATGTCTTAACTAGTTCTATAATTATATTATTTGGACACATTATTATAAGAATAATGAATATTAAAACCAAAGTGAGCAAATAATAAAAGCAATAATTAATAGGGATTCATTCTCCTCTAGTAATTGTGGTTTTATTGCAATTAATAATAATGTATCTGGAATACATGTTTCAATCTCTGGAGTTCCTTCCAAAAGAAAATTAAGAACATTGTATAAACTACAATTTAATAAAAAGATAAAAGTAGAACAGCAACCAATTATAAGTTAATAAAAGTGAAGGCAGCAGAGTAAATAAAAGACAAAGATTAACTGTAAAATGCCATTTTAACTTTAATATATATATATATATGTGTATATATATATATATATATATATATATATATATATATATATATTAGGTTCAATTTAATTAAATGCTACAATTAATAAAATGTTGGGTACAGAAAGCCATTTTTTAAAAAATATATATGCTTTAAAGATAATGACACAAATGTATGGAAAGAAATGAGTGTAAGATGTTATATATGTATCTTTGTATAGAATAAATGGGAGTGAGTTGTTATGTTTGTATATGTACATATAAGCGAAAGGACATAAGGAAGAAGATAGTGTGAAGTTTAATCAAATTAACAGAGGTATATGAAGAGTACATCCTCTATAAAAATCTTCAGGTGACATTTCTGGGCCACAGTAGTCAGTTGCAAAGGCTCTACTATGTAGGGTCTCATGATATCTAGTGCTAAGATACAGTGGAGTAGCTCAGATACAATACAGCACAGTCCTGGCAATTCCAGTCTCTGAAGAAAGTTGTAATCATACTCAGGCACTTATAGGCTTGGTATGTTTTCATCTAGATTTGCATTTTAGCTCATTCATCTTTATACGCTCACTACATTACCACAGATCTTAGGGTGAGGGTAGCCTAGATACTCCACTGAGAAATATTTAGGGAGGAGAGATGCACTTTTAGACATTTCTTTATTCTGACTACATACTAGGTACATTCCCACACTCCAACTCCCCTACTCTTTCTGATTCATTCAAACTCTATCTTAATTGAACTGTTAGGCATTCTCTGGATACTTAAAATTATTCCTTATATATTTTGATCCACTTGTTTCATTCCATGGGGAAAAATAGAGAGCTGTTGTGTATAAAACCAAAAACTGGGGCTCTGGCTGACTCATCTTTTATTTATACTCTGCATATCACAACAGGAGTAACTCTCCTTCTGAGTTCTTGTCTTCCATATTCCTCACTTGGTAGCTTATCACTCTTGAACTCCTATGAGTTTCTGACAGTGTAAATAAAGGAAATGAGACAGGACAATAAGATAAGTTCTGTGATAAATGATTTTCCCCTATAAAGAAATAATAATTCTGCTTCTTGAAACATTCTGTGTAAGTGAAGAAGCAAATGATAAATTTTAAAAGCAACTGGGTGTGAAACATACATTGTCAATAATATGTAGAAAAATAAATATAAAATGCTTCAGTAAGAAAACAGGCATTTTTGGTTGTGAGCCTAGCCATTAATGACTGAGCCAGATACATAGGTAGCAGAGAAAGGCCTTGTCTGGCATCAATGAGAGGGGAGGTCCTTAGTCCTGTGGAGGTGGAGGTTCGATGCCCCAGTGAAGTAGGATGCTGGAAGGGTGGGGTGGGAGAAGGTGTGTGGGAGTGCGAGCACCATTGTAGAGGCAAAAAGGAGGGAGGAGTAGGAGGTTGTGGGATGAGGAACTTGTGGAGGGGTAACTGGGAAGTGGCATATCATTTGAGATGTAAATGAATAGAATGATTAATAAAAAATTAAAATTAAAAAAAGGAAAACAGAACATTGAAGAATAGAATTAACTAGTGTTTCCTAACTTACGGCAAATGGGTCCAAATAGCAAACATATTATAAATCTAGTTTGAAAATGATTTACAATGTAAAACATACCTCACATATGTATTCGATATGAATACTCATTCCACTTATAGATAAGCACCATAGAAGGCATCTTTTTCCACCAAACAGACCCACAAATGTTGCAAATGTTCAAAACCTAGCCACTGCAAAGTCAGGAAAACAAGCTATGCCCATCAGAATAAATATGCAGCATATTGTTTTAATGTATATTTTACATAATTTATTATTACTCAACACAATCTTAACTTTAGTCACTAGTCAACGGAGTGACAAGAAAACACAATGCTAAAAAAAAGAGAAGATATTGTACCGGTGACTTCATTAATACACATATAAAAACTGATACCAAGTAATCACTATTGTTAGAAGGCAAGAAAAGTAATTACAATTTAGCAGCAGATTCTGAAAAGGGCATGTATAAATTTGTGTTTTCATGGCTATATTTCTCTTGAGCAGTCAACTGCTTCTGAATACTGACTAGTTAAGTTCTTTATGGATGTATATAAATATTTATATAAATATTTATCTATTTTATTATATCATATCTATATTTATCATACATATATGATATATATGTATATATATCATACATATATATATATATATATATATATATATATATATATATATATATATATATATAGAGAGAGAGAGAGAGAGAGAGAGAGAGAGAGGAGAGTTTAAAATGAGTATGTTGAAATTTGGAATTTAAAGCATTTTAATGTAAAAAATCTCAGGAATTAGCATAAAAGCAGGTTAGATGACTCTAAGATTTACATGAAGTCAAAGGAATAGAAATCAACTTCTTTTGCTAGTGACACTGTGAAACGTATTTTTATTGCTGTCAACATGAAATCTTGACAAGAATAGCTGTTTAGAAACTGCTATCAAAACTGTCTTCAGAAAATTAATTGAGTTTCTAGAGACTCACTCAGCAGTTGCTCCCTACAGGTTAAACTGTGAGTGTCACGAAGGTCTTTATCCTATAGGTGTGATACCCAGGACCACAGGACTATTGGCAGGTAGTGCCACTTTTACTTTTATGAGTTGGAGAATAATCAGAAGTCCTTATAGCTGCAAGTTCACCATCATAGGGTACCATGTGTCTTTCTCTTTTCCTTGGCAGAGAAGGTAGAGAACCCTTTGTAGAACTCCTGTACCCACCATAATAAAACGCCAAGCAAAAAGACCTAAGACACAAGGAAGTCATTCATGGACTAATTATTCTAAAACTATAAGCAAAACAAACCAGTTTTTTTTTTTTTGAAAAGGCAACCCAGTAGAAGGAAAAGGGTCCCAAAAGTAGGAAAAAAGAGTCAAAGACAGTTCCCACTCCCACTGGTAGGAATTCCACAGGAATGCCAAGTTTCACAACTATAAGATATATGCAGAGGTCCTTGTCAAATCCATGCAGCATCACTGATTGTCTCTGAGAGCCACTGTGAACCCAGGTTAGTTGATTTCTTGTTTTTTCCTAAAGTGTTTTTGACCACTCTGGCTCCTATAATTCTTTCTCTCCTCTTCCACAGGATTCCACGAGCTCCTCCTAATATTTGGCTCTAGAGCTCTACATCTGTTTCCAGCAGTTGGTAGACAAAGCCTCTCTGGTGATGATTACTCTAGATTCCTGCTACAAGTATAGTAGAAAATCATTAGGAATTATTTTATCAGCATTTTTTGCCAGTTGTGTTTAACTTTCTCCTTGGTCTCTGGGCTATCCACCGTCTGGTTCCTGGCTTTCCATGCAGTGTCAGATATGATGATTCTTCTCATGAGTGACATGGGTCTCAAGCTGGAACAGTCAGTGGTTAGTCACTCTCATAATTTCTGAGGCACCTTTACCCTAGAACATCTTACAGGCAGGGCAAATTTAGGTTGAAGACTTTATGACTGTGTTGATGTCTCAATCCATTTACTGGAAAACTTACCAGGTTACAAAAGATGACCATTTCTGGCTATGTGCCCCACCCCCCACTAGTTGCTCCGAGTCTTATAGAGGTCACTCTCATAAATTCCTGGGAGTACCAACTGCACTAGGTTTCTACCTAGCCTCTGAAATGCCCGGTAAAGTAAGGTCATCTCTCCCAGTGCTCTCTCTAATCCTCCAGAAATTTCCTGTTATTACCTGCCCCGAGTCTACTTGAGATCTCTGTGACACATGAATCTCCCTGGGAATGAGGAATGGAATTGTGAGAGCTTTAGTTTTTCTTTGGACATTCTAAAACTACATTTCCCAGAAATACCGTACACATAATGTTCTAGGTTATATAGTTCACCAAAATCAAAGTTGAGCAAGATTTAAAAGGTGAGAAGTTGCAGCAACCAGTGCATTGTGTGAGAGACATAACATCAGAAAACAAAAAACAAACAAAAAAAAGTGAGTGATGCCTTCTCAGTCTTGTGGCTGAGATCAGTTTAGTAATTATCAGAGTCAAAAACTTTCTGTAAGCATTTAATCATTTTTTATAGGTAATACTGGGTCTGACAGGTTTTAGCTCTTGGATTCACTAGCAAATAGACAAAAATATGTTCTGTTCTACCAGGGTTGAAAAACCATTGTCAAATAAAACTAAGACTATAAAACTGATTAAGAATTTGCCCATTTTCAATATGGTTTGTTAATATTTTACACTTAATCATAACTCTCATCAGACTTAAACTTCAATTGGCCTTCCAAATCTAAGACATTTAGAATTACATTTTCATTTGTGGAGGTTAATGATTACCTAGCTTTTTATATTTAAAACACTGAGTACTGATTTTGAAAAAGAAATAAATTTATGTGAAACATAATCCCCATTAAAACATTTTAAATGGATTTTCTGTCAGAATGTCTTTGTAATATTTTCTTTTTTTCACAGATCACTCCAGAATTTTAAATATTTTCACATTTATGATGCCTAGGATCTAAGAAGACACTTATGGATGCCTTCATTTTCTATCTTAATTAACAGATTATACCCTTCCTTCAGCTGCCTTTGTGAGTGAGTGCTCCCTTCACTGCGGTGGTGTTCACCGTAGCATCTTCATTACATTCTGAAAACCTGGTCAGAGAATATGACATTTACTGGTATGTGATGCTTCTGTTCCATTTTATGACTACAGCTGAGGTGTCAGAAGGTGAATTTGAGAATCATAAAGCATTTCCCTCCAAAAAGGAAGGTCAAATTTATGATCACATGTAAGTCGTCAATCAATGAGAAATATTAAGAAATATAGGCCTCTAAAGCAGAATACTTTTTCAGCTCAGTGTGGAACAAAGCAAAATGTCAAAAAATTTGATGTGGTGGTTTTAAAACATAGGAGACACCTGACTTGGTTTAACACAAATGATAAATAACATAGCATTTTGAAAACAGTTGACTATTCTTTGTACTAATTTTATAATGGACATTGCAGTAATTCATCACTACTCAATAATAAATATGTCATTAAAGTTTTTATTTCTTGAAATTATGCCTAAATATATAAAGTGTCTAAGAAGTATCTAGTAAGTACTTTAAATTTTGTAAAAATTATCTAAATATTATTTAACCTTTTGAAATAAATTTTTATGTTGACACAGAAGAACACTAACTGTTCTGTGAAGGTAATATGGAATTTGAAACTGGAAACATTCCATGCTTGAACTAGACAGTCTTTATTAACATTTTTACTTTATTTGGTTAGTGCAGTACCTATACTTTCCCACCTGTGAATTAACATATGTATTGTTTTAAAGGCACATATTTGGCTCTGTGTAAGTTAGTGAGATGTACAAATTTAGGCTCACTATGCTTCATTAACATTTCTCTGTTGGTCCAAGCATATATCCTTGAAAGGGGCCTGTATTTGTAATTAGCAAGAAGGTCACATTATCTTAGAATAAAATAGTTTTTATAAGGACAGTGTTATAGCTAAATCCATGTTTAAATCTCAAAAATTGTCCCACTTTTCCAACACTGGGAAAAACCTAGCCAAAATTTGAAAACAAATATTTTCAAGATATCTGTATTAGAAACAAGGAATTGTAGGACAAAAGTGATAGTTAAACATCCAACAGCTTCTTGGGATTGAAGTATAAACAGCCAACAAAATTTAGTCCCCAGGGCTTCAAAACCTTGCACTCCCAGAAATGCCAGAAGCACTATTTATTTCCTTCCGTTTTTGCCTTATTGCACACTGTCTCTGGGCAATGTTGTGTGCAGCATAAATTAGACAGAGAGTTTATTGAATCTATTTTAGTCTGTCTCCTCTAACACACAAGGTATCACTTTCAAGGTGCCACTTCAGAAGAAGAAAGGCAGAGTAGAGCAGTATTTTAAGCCTGACTGGGTAAAATATGGTTGGGAAAATGCAAGTGCAACATTATTGGAAGAACTCAGAAAGATGCACAGTTTTCGCTGTAACTTTAACTTAGATTATTGACTTGAGTTCTCATATTTGCATACAATAATGTGTAGTAAATAAATGTACATCACTAATGAAAAGATGGAAGCTTCAGGGTTATATTTATTCCATTTCACTGCTACTTTTTATTCACTATCATCATCAACCTCGTCATTTTCAAATCACAGCACCACAGCTGACTTTGGATTTTTGACTCGAGCTAAACTAGAAGAGAGAAAATAAGAGTTCAATTGAAATGTTTTTCTAATCTTACACCTTTGATGATCATTAAAAAAAATCACAGGATAAGCACTCTTTAAATGACATTTTGGAAGTTACTCTGAGAATAAATGGCATTTATAAATATACTTATATAATTTAGCAGGTAAAAATTTCAAGGAAATAGAAATAGTCAGAAAGGGAAAAGCAAATGTACTGCTTCTTACAAAGGAACCAGGCATTAAGTAGTAGTGACTCTGGTGTTTTTAGTAATGCAGATAAAAGAGAAAGAACAATTGTGAATAATATACTAAACTCTATGTTGAGAACATGCATAAACCTGTGTGACTTCAGTTAAATTTTTTTCATAAAAATGAAATATACCTAAATAATATGGAACTGTGTGTGCATGTACGTGTGTGTGTTAGGATGTAAGGTATCTTATAAATTATTACAATTTGGCATTATATTTGCCCAAGCACTGAGAACTTTAAGTTCAGTAAATAATACTGGCAAGTAAAATTTTAAGTTATTATATCTTATTTTTAGTATAGGTCCAGGAAAGGTCTGGCAAGATATATAATGAACACTATTTGCACTAGTTCTACCGAGAGGAGGTAGTTCTAAAGGTAAGATATTTCAGTTCCTCAGTGTACGCTGAGGTCATCAACACACAATGTTGTCATAACTTCTGATGTTTGTCATAACACAAACCAACATGACTTTCTGCTGAGAAGATACCACAGTGAGCTATGATTTGTCTTTAGTAATGTACTAAGTCCTAGAATATGATTTGTGCTCATTAAAATTAGTTCCCCAAATACAACATTTCAGAATATGTATTATGAAGAACAACCAAGCACTCATTTTAAAAATTCGAAGTTTGAAACAGGAGTTAAAAAAAATCCTAATGCTAACATGCCATCAATTAATAGGTAAAACACATTCTTTTCTTCTCCGACCCTTAACCTGACCATGCATGCTTTGCTCTAAAGCCAAGATTTTAAAACATATTTCCTAGAAAAGTGAAGTTCTAAAGACTCATATCTTTCCTAGTTGTATGAGCAGGAATCACAGGATATGGTAAATTCTGCCCTGTAATCTTTTACTTCAACAAATTTTGACTATATCACTGTTATGACTTCCCATGACTCAGTTTCTTTCCTGCTCTCCAGCCAGTTTCATCAGTATATTTTTTATATTTTTGCCTCTCTCATCAAACTGTTTCATAAGACATGACATTTGTAATATAAACCAGTTGTGAACAATCTAAGCACTATTTTAATTTTAAGAAACAGTAAATAAATAGCTTGTATGGAGACAATTTAACAGCACAAAACCTCAACATAGTTATCACATAAAGCTGAGCTAGGAGACAGGTTACCTAATTTCACCTGCAGGCCTCAGTCATGGCCTGAAGCTGCAGTCATTCAGGAGAAGGAAATACAGTTAATAGTTTCTCATATATTGTGCTTAGATCAGAAGCCTTGGCATTCCCACGCTTCTGAGGCATTGAAGGCTTTAACATGATTGTGCTCAAGTGAGCAATGCATATATTCACTTAGGATTTTATTTGAACCTCACAATAAATAATAAAAAGTAAAACTGTAATATAGTTATTGTAGCCTGACAATCCAGGGAAGGAAATGATTCCTGATATTAATGGGCAATATTATTCAATATTATTATAATCTATTTACAGAATCCACACATATTTCCATGCCATGAGTTTGCAGTCTTGAAATTCAGACAGGGAATCTGGTGATGAGAGAGAGAGAGAGAGAGAGAGAGAGAGAGAGAGAGAGAGAGAGATAGACAGAGAGAGACAGAGAGAGACAGAGAGAGAGACAGAGAGAGAGAGACAGTCCACTAATTAAATAAAGGCCACATATTTATGTTTAAAAAGTAGAGTAAATGAATACTGGCAGATGAGCTATTGCTGTAGCCCTAAAATGATGCCTTATAGATTATTTAAGGATTAAATTTATATATATCATTTTATATATAAAAACAGTCATTTGAATAATGTGGCTGGAATCAGCAAGTCCTAGACTAAATAAAATAAAAAAATTAAGAAAAAAAAATACATTGTGTGCTATGACTTCTACATGGGATTTAATTCAAAAGAAGTTGTAGACACAGAGAGCAGAGTGAGGGTGATTTGTGCTTTTGAGTAGGGCTATGAGTACGCCAGAATTAAAACAGTCATTGGTATAGACAGGAATAGCATGCTCAACATTGGTGAGACTCGAAGGTATTCATATTTTAAAAAGAAGAAGGGGAGATGGAAGTGGGGAGGAAGAGGAAGAAGAAAAGAAATCAAAAGAAAACAAGTCCTGAACTTGAATATAAACAAGTAGATAATTCCAACTTTACACCTTCTTAATTACCAGTTCATATAGATAAAAATAATTGATTCAATAATCTTAATCACCCTATTTTGAGTTTTTCATCTTCCATAAGGCAAAAGATCAAAAAATAATCTTGAATTTTAATGACTTGTTTTTGAACTACAGTGTTCACTTTATCATTTTATAGCATTTTTCTTTATGTGATATATCAAATTTATAAAAAACAATATGTTGCTGATGTCTCAGGTCAATTGTTGCCACTTAATAGTAAATAGAGTACTTTGAGACGAGGATGTCACCCCAATGTGTAAACACTACACACAAGTTGTTATTAGTCTATATTTAGTCATTATGAGTCTTGATGACATTAACAGTATTAATAAAGTGATTATAACATATTAATGTTCCATTTTAGAAATTGTAATCATTTATAGGGTTATTTAATATAATATTAGGCTACTGAAGAATAAGTAAGTTTTCTTTTTATTCAAAAAAAACTAAATTCTTCCAAAATGGAACTTTTTTACTCTAGAAAAACAACTCACAAATCTAGAGATAATGATAAAGTTCACTAATTAAATAAAGGCCACATATTTATGTTTAAAAGGTAGAGTAAATGAATACTGGCAGTTGAGCTATTGCTTTAGCCCTAAAATGATGCCTTATAGATTATTTAAATATTAGGGACATTCTTGTTTGTCTTGAATGTTAAATTTAATAATAACACTTCAGACAAGAACCCATATGATCATCGTTCTGCACTGTGCACCACATCTGAAGTGGGCAATGGCCAGGACCAATCCAGTAAAGTACTGAGGAGGTATCTACTAAGCTGTCCTGCATTATGTTTGTTGACTCCACTGCCACTGGCAGATATAAAAACCCCCTCATGCCAATAAACAGACTACAATCATAAACCATTTTCAGGACATGGGTAAGTTGAATATCCAGATTCTATCATTGCCCTAGATAAGCAAATAGATACCAAGGTGTAATCAGCAATATTTCAGGTATAGACCATGAGAATAAGGAAAGAAAACTGAATAAAAGACCCATATGAAAGGACTAGAATTTACCAGTGGCCAAGTGTCTCCATCTTCCCTTTCAAAATGTGATGGAAATCTTGGTTATCTATTTGACTAAAACCAGAAACAACTAAAACTCCAGGAGTTGTGCATATCTGTGAACATTTTTTGTTAATTGGATTACTTGAGGTCTGAAAACTCACCTAAAATTCTGATTATTTGAGGTTAGAAGAACCACTCTAGATCTAGGCCATACCTGGTGGCAGCTTATATAAAGAACATGGGGATGGAAGTTTCTACTTTTGCTTGCATGGCCTCAGTGTCCTTGGCATGTTTACATATCCTGAGGCTGAGGCATTTCCTCACTGTTACGAGAGCCAATTTCTGCCGGATTCAAACATACTGAACACCACCAGATACACATCGAGCCTCAAGGACTGAACAACTACTATTGAATTCTTGGATTTCTATCAGGAGAGAATCAATGTTAAACTAACCACATCACAGGCTGTAAGTCATTCTAGTAAAATCACCACCACCTCTCTCTTTCCCTCACTCTCTCCCTATCTTCTTCATATGTGTGTGTTTGTGTGTGTGAGTGTTTGTGTTAGTTAGTTAATTGGTTAGTTAGTTCTTCTGCACCTTCAAAGAAGCCTGAAAAATACAAGCTGTGGTAGCAAGAGTGGTTGTAGGGCAATAGATAAATTTAATTTAAGTAAATTATAAGGATAAATTTCTAATTTACTTAAACAAGCTCTCCAATTTGCTGAGATGACAATTACTGAAGCCTCTATTCTGTATAATTTGCTAGGTACTGGATTGTTCATTCTATTAAGGTTAGGCAAGTGAAGAGCCCGCTGCTGTGTTTTTCTTTTCTAAAAGTCATGGTGAAATTCGTACAGAAAATAGACTTACTTCTTCAGGGCTATGATGCACAAGAGAGAACCCAGTGTAGCAAAAGCAAAAGAAACAGAAGAAAGCAGCAGAGCATGGGTGAAGAACTGGGCCAGTAGGAGCCAGCTTTCTGTTCGTTCTTAGAGCTGTCAAATCAAAACAGTGAAAAACAACTTTCTATCTTTATCCATGTTAACTTTGGAAGTGGGGAAGTAGAAGGAAGCGGTGGAGTAAATGCTCCAGTTTGTCGTAGATAGTCAGGAAGCATTTCAATGAACAATTTCAAAAGAATTACTAGAATTTGTTTTATAAGACTCTAAATTCTGAACTGCTTTCAGGGCTAGTAACCACTTTAGAAACCAGAGAAGATGCATGAGTGTGACCAGACATCTAGTAGCCCGGCTAAGCACATTTTCAGAGACAGTTTTTTTTTTTTTTTTCTTTTTAGGTTTAAAATTTTCTCTCTTTTTCTAAAACTTCTGTCCTATGCATTAGATTGCATGTTGTCCTGTCCATTTAATAGCAACAGTTAGTGGTCTCACATCACTTGTGCTCTGTAGTTTGGTAGTGGGTACAGTTTCAGATACTTTCCCTATAAACTGAAGAGAGTGTATGCAGGGCACTAAGATCTGCAGGTATGACATGTAAGCCCAGTGAGTAGGGTTCAGGATATATTAGCAAGAAAGATAAAATGTATGAAACAGAAAATATGTGAAGCATGTGCTCAGAGACAGAATATGTAAGTTGCCAACGTTAAGAAGAAACCAGTAAAAGTAGGATAAGAATGATTCTTTTCCAAGTCTTATGTGGGACTTAAATTTTCTTTTAAATCGCAACTGTAGATATTGAGCTATTCTTATTGCACTAAATTCCCAGTGCTCTGGTCTACTAACTTTTTGAACAGTTCAAGGTTCATTTGAGATGGAAGCCTTTACAATGAACAGTAGTTATAATGGATATAGTCTAGCAGTTTTCAATTAAAAGGCTCACTTTGGTGCTTATTCTTGAGTTAATTCAATATTTTCTGGATGTCTGCTTACATTCTAGGTATAGTTCATAGTTTGGAAATATACAAGTTAAAGAGACTTATAATTATGTTTTACAATTTTCACAGTTCAGGAAGAAAAACCACTTCCTATAGGTAAGCAGCCAAGTGTAATATGGTAGCATGGGGCTGGATGCTGTCTGTGAGCAATACATAAACTAGAGAAATAATTTATTAAGTAGAACTTAAAAATGAAAGTTGGGATACTAGCTGCCTGTGATTCCAGTGCTTAGGAGGTTGAAATAAAAGGATCTCAAGTTCAAGGTCACTCTATGCTACATGGGGATATCTTGTGAGAGGACATAAGGATAGCTGTATAAATGAGTCACAGTTTGAAACAAAACAAAATAGAGAGAGTATTAGATGTATCATTAAAAAAGGGTCCCATTCTATAAAAGAATGTCGGTGATGTGGAGCTGGCAGACTATACAATTTTATCACAAAATGATAGCACAAATTGATTCACACGAAGACTGTTTTGATTGTGCAAATCAGGGGCTTTGAGATATCATTGATAATTGGCTCTATAATACAAGTCTTCATGATTTTAGGTATTCAATTTTAGGCGTCAAATAAAAAGAATACAATGATTTTGCAATGAATTCAATATAATTTTGATATTGTGCAGAATGGTTCAGGAGCAAAACTATGAATGGGTATGTATTCAGCTATTAATATTATATTAAAGATATAAATATAATTGTATGACACACCAGGCATAAATAATTATTATGAAATGGTTGATCTTGATAATTAAGTTCCTCTGGCACGATCTTATCTGATTTTAGTCCCCACTTCCTACTCCAAAAGACAGCTAATAGCATATTTGTCTTTATCTTGACTTTTATTAAAATTTTTATTGTCAAATAATTTTAGAAATCTCATGGTTTCAAAATTTGCAGTTTCCTTTTTTAAAAATTTAATTCCATAGTTTGTGATTCTAATAGTATGTTAATAGTAGCATTTATATTTGGAAGTGGGTAGTTAATCTCTGCTGAGCTCTTTAGAAATGGCTTTTAGCTTTTCATGCCCCTTTCACCCAATTTGCTGTTGAAATATAGTTTTGCAATTCTCAGTAGAACTACAATTTATAGCTACTCTACCCCATCACACCTGTGAGAACAGTCTTGAAATAACATCCTTAATATCATCTCACAATGTACTTATGTTTTTTGCATGTGTACACGGAAATGTAGTTCATCTTTTGTGGCGGTACATTAAAAGTTCACAGGATAGTGTAAAGCTTGCATAATATCCCTGGGACTATGGTCCTAGTTTGCTTTTGAAATCTGGCTGATTATGAGCCAGAACAAGCAAAAGCCAGCCAGTAAACAACACTACTCCATGGGTTCTGCTTTGAATTCTTGAGTAAGTTTCAACCCTGACATTCCTCAATGATGGAGCATATCTTGAAAGTGTGAGTTAAATAAACCGTTACTCCCACATATGGATTTTGGTCAGTGTTTAATTACAGTGAAAGAAAAGCAAACTAGAACCCTTCCTCCCTTTTTTTGAGACAGGGTATTACAAAATATCCAATTATCTATGAATAACAAACCTGTGGGTCCCACCTTCTCAGGTACAGTTTAAAGGTGTGCTTAGCCACATTTAGCTTAGCAAATCCTAGTTGAAGAAAACCTTTTACCACTATTCTTTCAAAAGTACAGATTTACTGAACTTTCTGTTATGGCTAATCTTGATTGTCAACTTAAAAGACTATAGAATCAACAATGAGAAATACCTCTGGGTATGTCTGTGTTCCTTATGTTTTTTTACAGAAGGGAAGCCATCTCTCATAAATAGTGGCAGATACTCCAAATATATGGAGGCCTGAGGTAAACGAACTATTGCTTACCTGACATCTGCTATTTATTCCTCTTATCCTGTCACTGCTGCCATTTTACACTCTTCTCAGATTCCAACATTTTTCTCCAAAGTGGACTGAATGTCAGTGAAGCTTCAAGAACCTTATATACATTACAGTCAAATCAAGAGTGCTATGGCATCCAGCTGCATGGACTGAACAGTTTTCAGGTTCTCTTTCTCTTCAGAATTCAAATAGTTGTTGAACAACATATCCTCTGATGTATAATCCAAGCTAATAAAAAAATTTATAAATTTAATAAATTAAATCATTAATGTATTATTAAATAATGACCCTCCCCCCCACACTGAAGCAGGTGTTCTTGTGAGTCATGCCTAGTATACTGTCCTAACACACATTATTTCCTGCATACTGCAGACACTCATGAGTGACAAAACTGAATTATGAAGGGACTCTCAGAACTAACCTGTACAACAAAGTAGCCCAGTATCTTGCACTTCAGGAGAAACAAAGAGTGTACAGTTATCTTCTTTGTGTTTGTGTATCCTGCACCTTCCTATTTTAAAGTTGTGTTCTTAAAATATTATGCAAGCAATACTAGACATAAATAACTTGTAATTTTCCTATGCTATTCAGAGTTACAAGCCTGATCTATATCATCCGCCATTATTCCCCAAATGTTAGCCTGTCTCAGAAGTTAATTAATTGCTGTCTCTGGTTGACTGTTGCTATATGAGAATGGCTGTGCCACATTGCATGCCATATAGTTCTTTCTGGCTAACCTGATGCTTAGTCATTGTATCTTATAAGACTGGTGGATACAGTGAAAATAAGATAACTTTTGTGATATTGTTATAACAAAGCCATTTTATTTTATTAGTTAGTGTTATTATCTTAATGCCCTTAATTTATAAATTATTTTTGAACATTTATATAGACAGATGTTTATGTCCTTTTGGACTCAAGTAATAGACAGTTTCAACCACCAACAAGGGATAAATGAATATATGTCATGAGAAAATACTCTATTAATAATGCCTACAAATGCAGATGTCAGATATTTTGGGATAATAGTTTGCTTGAGGATTAAGTACTTGTATATCTAAAGTAGCAGTTTTATAAAGTCCAACTTTGTTTTATTAGTTTTAAATACCATGTATGCTTACCTGTAGGATTTAAGTAATTATTGTTGTTAGTGGTGAATTTTTTCCTTCCAGAATGGCAAATCCCTAAGAAAAATAATTTTTTAAAAGTAATCATTAGTGCTTTGCCTTATGGTTTTGCAGAGTACCGTTAATATTTGGCTGTCTCCATTGGGCAGAGTATCAGAGGAGAGAGAGTGTCATCACATTTAGTGTATATGTAAGAGGAACTGTTCACCTCAGGGGAACAGGGAGCAAAGAAGATCAGGAACAGGTCAATGACAAGATGTTCGTTTCCATAGTGCACTTCAGCCACCTACTTGCTTCAACTAGGATTCATCTATGAAAAATGTCATATCATATCATGAATCTACCAAGGGAATAACCCACTTTTAGGTCAAAACCTCACTGATTCAGTGATTTACTGATGACTGAATTAATTAAGAGGGAGGTTTTATGGAAATATTTAATATCTAAATCATATTAGTGCCTAGATAAATGTTTAATAAACAGTAAAAAATACATAGATTCAACTTTTGAAAGAGAATACTTAAGATAGAATATCTCATTAAATACTTTGGCCTTATCTATGCACACAAAAGCAATTTGTATTTCAAGATTCATGCACCTATAGTGTGGGAATATACAGAAATATGTTGATAATTATGTAGCAAAGTTAAAGCAGTAATAATATTTTTATGTACCAAGTCATTGGAGTTCCACTTCATAGGAAAGCACATAAAAAGACACTAAGTGTTCATTTTTGTATTGAAAAAGATTCTTGCTAAATCATTTGTTTTGCAATCTTCAACATACCTACAAAATGTCTCTACACATGAAATTCGTTGTCATCAGATGGCAGCAATGAAGTCTAATAGACTGTGAAAGCAGTTTTCACACAGCCCTCATTTTCTCTAATTCTTACAGAAAAAAAATATGACATGACAATAAGGAAGAATCTGGTACAATTAGCAAATCAAGCTGAAGGATCAATCCAGTCCAATTATACTTTTTAATAGTGTGGAACGATGTTTCCTTCTACATTTTTCTCATGAAAGAGATAACAGCAAAGAAAATTGAACATGGCAATCCCACTTCTGTGGCAATTACTGAGAAAAGCATTGTCTATAAAGCTTCTTATCTGACTACTTCTAAGTATGAATGTGATTTTCTAATAATGTTTTGTACAGAAATTTTAATCCAGTAACATGGCCACTCTGGCAAAGGTATCACATCCAAAGACCTTCTATGTCCCTGTGATTCAGCTGGAAAGCAGAAATGCCATATATCTTTATCCCTCTGGCTGGAGTATAGACATGTCTTTTGTGCACACCTGTAATCCCAAACAATGAAGGCAATGTTAGAATTATAGAAGGGAGCAACCATGTTTGAAAGTGACAAATCAGTGAAAGATGTGACACAAATGAGTCAGAGACAGGATAAATCCAACTCTCCTTAGAAAAGACTGGAAAGAAGCTTTTTAAAAAAATTATTAATTTTTAAATTTACATTTCAAATGGTACCCCTTTTCCTGGTTTCCCTTTTGAAAACTACCTATCCCATTACTCCTCTACCTGCTTTTTTGAGGGTGTTCCTCCATCCACCCACCCACTCCCTCTTTCTACTCCTGAGATTCTCCTACACTGGAGCATTGAGCCTTCACAGGACCAATGGCCTCTCCTCCCATTGATGTTTAACAAGACCATCCTCTGATACATAAGTGGCTGGAGTCATGGGTTCCTCCATGTGTACTCTTTTGTTGAAGGTTTAGTCCCTGGGAGCTCTAGGGGGTTCAGATGGTTCATATTGTTGTTCCACCTATGGGGCTGCAAACCCCTTCATCTCCTTCAGTTCTTTCTCTATCTTCTCCATTGGAGACTCCTTGCTCAGTTCAATGGTTGTCTGTGAGTGTCCACCTCTGTGTTTGTCAGGCTCTGGCAGAGCTTCTCAGGTAACAGTTATATCAGCCTCCTGTCAGCAAGCACTTCTTGGCATACACAATAATGTCTGAGTTTGGTAACTGTATGGGATGGATCCCCAAGTTGAGCAGTCTCTGAATGACCTTTCCTTCAGTCTCTGCTCCACACGTTGCCTCTGTATCTCCTCTCGTGAGTATATTGTTCCCCTTTCTAAAAAGTACTGAAGTATCCACACCTTGGTCTTTCTTCTTCTTGTGCTTCATGTGGTCTGTAAATTGTATCTTGGGTATTCCAAGTTTTGGGGCTAATATCCACTTATCAGTGAGTGTGTTTTGGAAAGAGGTTTCTTAAGAGCAGCACTCATAAGAGTTAGTCATGTGGGGAGGGCAGTTGAGTTCAGGCAGTTCAGTTGAGTTCAGGCAGTGCAATGGAGTTCAGTTCAGTGCAGTTCAGTGCTGTAAGGTGCGCTTAACTTGTATGCAGTTGAGTTCTTGGAGTTCTGTTCAGTTCTAGTAAGTTTGCACACTCAGTGCACTCAGTGCAGTTTAATTCATGGAATTCAGAGTCAGTATTTCCAAGCAGACCAATTCAGTCAGCTTGTTAATCAGTCAGTTTGGAAGGTTAGATTTTATAGAGGCTAGAAATTTACAAGACTAGGCCTAGGGTTAGTTAGAGCAGAGAAAGAAACACACTGGTTTCAGCCCAAGCCATGCATTCATGTAGCTTGAGTATAACTGTCATCTCATCTCATCATCTGAAGAAATAAAAGAAACACTTACAATGGTTCCTTTTTTAAATTAAACTTTGCAAAGACAAAATACATGAATCTTACAAATTAACTTTATGACCAATATTATGGCCTGAATTCTTGCCTAAAATGATTTATTTACTAAGATATATGAAGAAAACCATACTGTATTAAAATACATGTGCTATTCACATAGTGACAAAAGAATAACCATGCATTTTTCAATTTATACTTATAAAGCATATCATTATTAATAGACTAATAAAATCTAAGAATAATGTCAAAATAGTAATTTGTCTTTATAGATAATATATAATAATAACATTTTATAATTAATGGTGTATGATTTTTTTATTTTATTGAAACTTGATACATATATAACACTTAGATTACATCATGAGTGTGAAGTGGCTAGTACTCATAAACTTTCTCATTTGCATCTACCCAAATACCATCACATATTTATGTATAACCTTTTGTTGATGTTTTAAATAATGTATTACCTTTTATCTTTCATGCTGTATGTGATAGACTCTAAAGCCTGGTTCTTTTATACATGTAATATTTTTGAAATATTTTATTATCTTTACATTTTATCTTTATATATACATTGTTTTATGACATTATATGAACTTACCATGAACTAATCATCTATATATCTGCTGATGAATGATTGAATTTATTCAAATATTATCTTCTATAGATAGCACTATTATCTTCTATGGAAACTTCTTAAATGTGTTCATTGTATAATGTGCAAATAAAATTATGAGTTTATGCTTTGAGTTTTCTTGAGTGAATGTACTGTTTCCACCTATCCTTGAAACAAACACACATATGAACAAAACAAACAAACAAACAAACAAACAAAAACAAAACATAAGGTTGTATTTCCCTATTTAGCTTGTTACTGAAATGCGTTAACTAAACCATTTGGTCCTGGCATCACCTGGGAATTTTTGCTCTCAAATGTAGTTCTAATTGTCTGTCATAAATTTGTAGGCATTTATCACACATTCCAGAAGAAAGAGCAAAAGGTATACTGTTGAGGCCCGAACTGCCCCACATAGGGTGCCAAAATGTCGGGAACCATACTACCCTATGCTTGGGGGCCAAAATGTCTTAAACAGCTCTGCTCCATATTTGGGGGGCAAAATGTTGGGGACCGCTCTATCCATGTTGGAACCTGCACTGCCAAAAGCCTTGGGAGCTAAATTGTTAGAGCCCGCATTGCCCCAAGCTGCTCCAGTTCCGGGTCAGTGTTCAACAAGAATGAAGAACAGACAGAGTGTGATTCAACCCCGTTTATTCTTCAGTCTCACTTCTTCTCTCCAAGTCCCTAGTTCCTAGTACCATGTCTCAGGTCCCAGCTTTTGGTATCAAGTCCCAAGTCCTAATCCCACTTCTAAGTTGCTAATCTCTTTCCCAGTTACAAGTTAGAAGTCTTGAGTCTCAAGTCCCAAGTGTCTAGTTCCAGCTGTAATGAGTCTCAAGTCCTTATCGTGTTCCTAGTTCTTTCTTCTGTCTGCCTCTGCCTTTTATATGTCTCACTTCTAAGTCATGCATTTAAATCACGCCCTTAAGTCTTGTCTCTAAATAACACCTTAAACTCATGCCCTTAAGTCTCACACGTTTAAGTCTCACACACCCAAGAAAAGATCACGGGTATCTAAAACAAGATGTTATCAGAGTGTGCTCAGCTGTTGTAGGCTGTTGAAAACAGTCTCTTGTCAGGGTATATGGCTCAAGATGGCTACAAGGATGATAGCTGCCTTCTGTTGCTCCCCACAGTATACCTTTGATTGCATTTACTTTCTGATAGGTATGTGAAAAAGGCAATTATTACCTTTCATTTTTATTCAGTCTCAACTGTTGTTTTATTATGAGCTAAGTGCAGAAAAAAATCATACTTTGCAATCCGAGTTGAGATAATTTTTTTAGTTCTAATTACAAAACATTTTTGGACAACCAAGCAACATTTTCAGACAATACTATTGCCAGAGTTCATATTGATTCTGTCAAAAATATGATTTAAATTGGTAACCTTGTTTTCAAAACTTCCAGATATTTTACAGTTACATTGTTTTCAAGAGATATTGATCATTATGAAACAGCCTTCATTCATATAAGGCTAATTACAGACTAAATGTGCAGAACTAAAGACCGAAGCACCACAATTATAAACAAATATTATTTAAATTTTAAATCTTCAGCTAAGGAAACTAAAGGTGACATCTTGCATATGTGCCTATAATTGAATTCTCATATGTCAATATATTATCTTTCCCATATGTAACAAACCCTAAAGCTTGCACAGTGTTTAGAACCTTGACTGGAACTTTGAATAGCTATTATTCATCGTTTAAATATTGCATGAGAATATGAAGTAAAATATAGCATTTGACTTCGAGGCTCAAAACTGACAAAATAATAAGCTACAACAAAACAACCCAAAATGTACTCTTAAGGCACAAAATGTGTACTGGAAAAAAAAAGTTAGTTTCTGGCATTGGTATGTTTAATAGGGGCATATGACCTTTGACAGTTTTTGTGAACAAGGTACAGGAACTGATTGCCTTAACAAATTTTGATATACGAAACTTAGGTAGTTTTATTTTAAAAATAAACTATATAAAGAAAAGTAGGACATAGGGAATGAAATATACATGCCAGAGAAATCCACATTTAAATAAAATTTATTACTGAGACATCTATTCTCATAGTGAAAGAATTTCATTTTTTTTGCAAAAAATGTTCCCTAGAGCAAGAATTACATATAATAATAATAATAATAATAATAATAATAATAATAATAATAACAATTTATAAAGAAGTACTACTTTGTGATATGCAAGTCTGACCAAGAAGCAAGTTGAAGAAAAAAGGGTTTATTCAGCTGTTGATCACCAAAGGAAGTCAGGACAGGAACTCACACAGGGTAGGAACTTGGAAGCAGGAGTGGATATAGAAGCCATGGAGGAATGCTGCTTAATGGCTTGCTTCCCCTGGCTTACTCAGCTTGCTTTCTTATAGAACCCAAGACCACTAGCCCCAGGATAGCACTACCTGCCACAGGGTAGGTCTTCACCCCTGTTAATCACTAATTGAGAAAATGTCTTATAACTGGATCTCATGGAGGCATTTTTCTCAAGGGAGGCTTCGCTCTCTGTAATAATTCCAGTTTGTGTCAAGTTGACACACAAAACCAGCCAGTATAAACAGCAACCCACCCACAAAAACTTTGACCCAAATGTGTTCTGCCTGTAAGAGTTGTAGGGACAAAGACAGAGCAGAGATGAAGCAATGGTAAAACAATGATTAGCCAAACTGAGTCCCAACCCATGGGCAAAAAATATATACCCAGTTATACTTGCAGGCAGGAGTTTTACCATGGCTGCAGTCTAAGAGGCCCCACCCAGAAGCCAATGGAAACAGATACAGAGGCCCATAGCCAAACATTAGATGAAACTTGAAGTGTCTTCTTTTTGTAAAAGAATCAGGGAAAGAACTGAGGGACTAAAATAGGATAGGGACTCCACAGAAAGACTAGCAGTCAACTAACCTGGACACTTGGGGGCTCCCAGAGACTGAACCACCATCCAAGAAAAGTATGGGCTGGACATAGGCCCAGTGCACCTATGTGACTGAAGTTCAATTTGTTCTTTATGCAGGTCCTCCAATAAATGAAGAAGAGGCTGTCTCTGCCTCTCTTGCCCTCCTGTGCATCTCGTTCCCCTAGCCTTGTCTGACCCTAGTGGGAAAGGATGTACATAGTTAGTCCTGTAGTGATCTGATATACTAGGAGAAGAAGGAGGTACCCAGGGTAGGGCACCTAATGGGGCTCCCCCTACTCAGAGCAGAAGGGGAAGGAGAAATCAGGAAATGAGTTGTGTGAGGGAGTACTGAGAATAGAAGAGGTGCTGATATTGGGATGTAAAGTGAATAAATAAATAAATAAATAAAATTATTATAATGAAAGAGTGTACCTGTATGTGTGTGAATGGGGGAATGTTAACCATTCCCTAGCACAATTCATAGTGGAAGATGTCACCATCTGATAGGTTTAATTAAATTGTGTTTTAGTGAATTCTCATTCTGACATACAAATTTCTTCATACACCAATTCTACCTCTGCTATACAGTCTACCAGTTGTCTTTTAGCTATGCTTTTATTGCAGGCATGTGTGGTAGCACACTCAGATAATCATAAAACTCACTTGTAGGGTCCCATTGGCTATGGTTAGCAGAAAAAGCTCTATATGGAGAATAAGTGGCATTGGATAGATCAAAAGCTCAAATCCCTCAGATGGTACCCAAGTAAACATAGCCTTTTGATCTCATTTCTTGGATGTTTGGGTTAATGATGCCTGCACATTGTGTAATAAAAAAAGGAGTTATTAGCAGTCATATATAGCAGAGTTTGGGAAGCTAAACAAGTGTCCAAGTGTCGTTGATGAATCTGTTATCCACAGGCCCTGTGACAAGTAACAATTCAAGGATTGTCTTAGGTTTCTGTTGTTGTGATAAAACACCATGACAAAAAGAAACTTCTGGAGGAAAAGGTTCATTTGCCTTACAGATCCTCAGTCACAATCTATTATTGGAAGGTTAGACATGAACCAAGGTCGATGCCATGGAAGAGCAAAGCTTACCGGCTAGCTCCTTATGGCTTCCTCAGCTATGCAATGTCCAGCACTGGCAGACGTAACAGGGATGTAGGCACTTACACATTAATCATTAATCAAGAAAATGTTCCATAGACTCTTATATAAACCAGTTTGTTCAAGTTATTTTCTCAATTGAGAGTCCTTCTTTTTAAATAACTCTAGCTTGTGTCAAGTTGACAAAAATCTAACAAAGTTAAGCAAGTATGCATTATTATTTTAAACTACCACAACACAAAAAATAATAGGAAGAAATGACTGAGATCTCTGAGAATGAATTGGCTCTTAGGCAAAAACCAATCAACACATTGATGCCAGAGAGTATAAGGGAAATATGTGTAGTGAAATGGGACTAGCTCAAGTATCTGAACCCTTGTACTCTCTCATCAAATGTGTTCTCCTCTTGACCCTGGATCAAGAGCATAAATAGATTTGAGGTGAGGGCATTTTAATGCCTAAGTGGAAAGCTTTACTTAACCATGATTGATGCTTGTTTCTTTTTTTCCCCATGACTCTGCATTACACAAGCATACCCCTTAGCACAAGTACGACTGGGGGGTGTCTTTTCATATGCCATGGTACAGATCTCACCATAAAACTACATTAAGGCCCAAATGACAGGGGATTCTCTATATTGTGTTTCTATAGAACATCCATCATTACCTATAAAACAACTACAACAACAAAAAAATGAAGGTAATAGGACTCAAATATAGTGAATCAGGAAACCTAGAAAATTTGATTTCCCCCTTTTTATTTTTGTTTAAGGAGAACATTAGTATGTTTTACATAGAATTAGCCTATAGAAATATAGGGACTACCAATTTTATAGGTAAATTTCCAATGTAACAACACATTTAGAAAACATGAGACGTATATATTGGTACATTAGTGTCTTTGATCCTGTGAGAAATACCTAAAACACCAGAAAGACAGTGTGATCAAAATGCACACATTGCCCCAATCAGAAACAAAAGTCCAGGTGAATCTGAAATAGGAATCTATCAAAACTTGCATGAAATCCGTATGTTGAAAAAGATTCGTGTCAGAGGCTTCATTTTCTGTTGAGCTTTAAAACCACAATAATGAGGGTTGGCTAGATTGGCCAGTAGTTAAGGGCAATTGTTGCTTTTCATAGGATGAGTATACAATTCACAACACCCACGTGGCAGGTCACAACAATCTGACTCCTGCTCTAATTTGATGCCTTCTTCAGGCTTCCACAGGCATCAGGCATGAATGTGATACAAACACACTCACATAGGCAAAACATCCAAACACATAAAACAAATAAATACATAGAATTTGAAGCACCAGAGTTAGTTTCACCAATAGAAAATGCAGGAATTATTCTCACAGAAGTTATGTATTAGTGTTATATGAGTGTAGCTTGGGTGTGTGTCAGAAAAGGGTCATGAATGGTAGCAAAGCATGAGGATTTTGAGACCAACTGAAATGACTAGAAAATTAGCTATATACTATTTTCATAAAATTATTGTCTTGGTGAAATATGAGAGCATTTATGAGTTACATAGAAAGGGAGTTTGACAAAAAACATACTTTTTTGCCAAAACATTTGTAAAAATTAGCATTTGTAGAAGGACTATCAAAATTCCAATCCAGAAATACACTCTGGTAACTAAATTAGAATTCTGATATAATGCACAATCTATTTACTAATGGACTTTAATGAACATAACAGACTTCCCTGGAAATTCAGCCAAGAAATCAGATGGAGATTCCTTAGACCTTAACCAGATTTGCCAGGAACTCAGTGATGAAACCAGATAGATAAGATGCATAAAAAAGAGCAAAACAACCACAACTACAACAATGACTAAAAGAAACAACCACACACACACACACACACACACACACACACACACACACACACACACGTGCACACACACACACAAAACACAACTTAAAATTTGATACATGATTGTTTTACTCTGACTGTATGTCAGATAAATAAGTTCAATATTGCTCTTAGTACATACAGTACAAAATAATGAGTTCTACTGTGACAGATTATGCATATACATAACATACTTAGTTGTATACATGTATACAGTGGAGTAAAATTATACATGAAGGAGGATATAGTGTCATTTTCAGAAAAAAAGATCATGCTAAGCTAAAAATCTAACACTCAGGTATGGAAGAATTGCATGTTCCCCCACCTATCTGAGGTAAACATTAAAACAAAACAAAACCTAAACCCAAACCAAACAAAAAATCAAGAGGATGAAAGTTATGAGAGGAAGGTTGTGAGAAATTAGTAAAATAAAAACAGATTCTGTCCTTTGAATTTTACACAATGTGATTTCAGTTTCAGAAATTTGAAATCAAATGCTGCTTTACATTACTTACAGTGTCTTCCTTATTCCTTTGCATATGTAGTAATACTTCCTGTATTTTATTTTGACTTTTCTCTTTATTTTGTGTTTAAATAACAGCAATTTAGGTCTCCAAATGCATGCAGCAGAGATATTGTACACAGTAAGAGTTGGTGACTTGCAAATCCGGTTAGTACAGGTTGTTTCCAAAATGACTAAACAAGGAGAAGAACAGAAATGAATAACAAGACCCTTCTCTGCAAAACATGAATGACCAGTCACACTATGGTAACATTTTTTCAGTGTAACAATGGGCATATACTACTATGCTGGTGGCTTCACAAATAACAGTAATTATAAAAATTAGATAACTGAATGAGATAATAAACTTTTGTAACAGGTTAGCAAACTTCATCAAGAATTATCACTACTATATTGAGTAAACTAACAAAGTCTCTATGAACAAGTTCAAAACTGCAGTCTCCATGTTTGAGTTGACATTAAAAATAGGAAATTACAAAACTACATTTAAATAGAGTAAAGAAAGAGAAATCACATCAGAAATTACTAACAATGGTGGTGAATGAAAGACTTTATAACACATATACCTTTTTTCCTTGAGAGTGATAAGTAATTGTCCCATTTGCTGATTCATTTTCATTCTTGGGAAGTTATTTTACACACTTTTGGGATTAGAATTTGATTACACAACTCATTTTGCTTTCACTTTCTTTTCTCAATACCTTCCCATATAGCCTTGTTGCTCTTTTCTAATTTTGGACTTCTTTTTCTTTAAACATTGTTATCAACACACACACACACACACACACACACACACACACACACACACACACACACACAAATATAACCATCCTATCAGTATAATGTTATTTGTGTTGACAGTTGATTGCCATGCTGTCTATTCTGTATTGTATTGTTTTTCCTCTTTTCTATTTATGTCTTGGCTTTTTGATTTCTTCATCAAATTTTTCAATCACTTAAGAAATTATATTCTTATTACTTATGACAATATGTACAACTATCTCATTACCTGTTCATGCTAGAAAGATTGTGATTTTGTTTGATACTGAGATAATCTTTACAACACACTATTCTTATATGTTAAATGTCCATAATTTTTCCAGTGTACTTTATTACAGTTTAGAAGTAATTATAATTTGCTATATTACACTCCAATGTGTTTTCTGATAATGCTTTGGTAATATTGGTTTCACATAAAACTATGGTTGCTTTTTAAAAATGTCTTTATGTGCTTTAAATTTGCTTTAATAGTCCAGGTATTCTAGACAAGTGTTGAGTTCCCTTACAGCAAAGCAGTCCTTTTTATTTCTTTGATATATCAGTGAGAAAATTATCTTTTGACCTGTCTTAAGTTTCTTTTTTTTTTTAAAGTCTCTCTCAGAACTTTATTCATCAAAGAAAAAACAAGTTCCCTGCAATGAAGTAGAGTAAGAGTCTCCGAGTAAGTTCTGAGTCTGGAGTACAAATGCATTCAAAGATATTTAAAAAAAAAAAAACCCAAATGAATAGTCAAACCTCTTCCTGTCTCCATCTGGGTTGAAGAACAGCCTTGGCAAGCTTGTTCTATACTTGCGTCTAGGTACACCAAAGATGGAAGAGTTGACTCTCACCTTTCTGGGTCTATGTACCACATCCCTCACCATAATATTTGATTGTCCTTTCTCCTCTTCTTGAACTTTGAAAACTTGTCTTTCAGTCCTTAGGAATTGGTGAGATGTCCACATGGGTTAAGTAATGAAGCCACTGACCTCTTTACCCTCATGCCTTCCTTTAAATTAAATCTTTTCCCTGAGTCATTTCAGTACTTGTAAATTTTATCAGGTGAGTTATTATCCCCTCTTCTGATTATCATTGAAATTGAGGGGAGATAAGTACTTGGGGTTTCATATAGCAATCCTCTCGGGAACCTTTGAAAAAGCAAGCCTCAGAATAGAGCCTGGACTAATTTTCTCAAATCGAGACAGAGTTTAAGCATTAGTATTCATTATGCTTCCCGTGTAATCCCACTGAACAGCCCCACTTGAGAGTGTCTATAGTGGAATTTATTCTCACACCTCTAACTCTGCAGGTTCTCACTTTCAGGTTAGTTTCACAAATGTATACTGCACTTTCTCTTTCCTACTGCAGCTGTCTGTGAACCAGCAGAACGCTTCCCCACACTCTGAAAATTGTATTGCCTTCTGCATTACTATAACGCTTCATAATATTTTTACTCACTTCTATTTTTTTCTACATTTCTTTTCTCTGTATTGATGCTTATTTTCATAATAATTTGGGCCAGCTTAATAGCAATTTAAAAGTTATGTTGAATGTTAATTAAAAGCAAGTATTTCTAGTTGCTCATACCCCAACCAAGAAGGTTTTCCCTTTTTCTTGGATGACTCCAGTGGATTCATTATTATTATTATTATTATTATTATTATTATTATTATTATTATTTTACATTTCCATTTGGTCAATGTGAAATCACCAACTAATAACAATGATTATTTTTTAAAATTAATCATTCTATTTGATTACATCTCAAATGATACCCCCTTCCAGATACACCTCCACAACTCACCTCCATTTCATATCTGCCCTCTCCCGTATCCCTTTGCCTATATGAGGGTGCTGCCTGACCCAACCATCCTCTCCAGCCATTCCCCCTGCTCTAGCACTCACATATGCTGGGGCATCAAACCTCCACAGGATCAAGGACTTCCCCTCTCATTGATGTAAGACAATGTTCTCTGCTACATCCTCTTCCTTCCTGCTATATCTGGAGCCATGGATCCCTCCCTGTACACTCCTTGATTGTTGGTCTAGTCCCTGAGAGTACTGGGTAGTCCACCAAGTTGACATTGTTCTTCCTATGGGGTTTCAATCCTCCTCCACTCCTCCAGTTCTTCCACGAGATCTTACACCAGAGTCTGCCTGAGTTCAGTCTGCTGGTTGGCTCCGAGCATCTTCATCTACTTTGGTCAGTTTCTGGCAGAACCTCTCAAGGAATATCCACATCGGGTTCCTGTAAGTGAGTGACTCTTGGCAACAGCAACAGTATTCAGGTTAGGTGTCTGCAGACAGGATGGAGTCCCAGGTGGGGCTGTCTCTGGAAGACCCTTCCTTCAGGCTCTGCTCCATTTTTTTGTTTTTGTTTTTCCTTAGGACAGCAACATTTCTGGGTTAAAACTTTGAGTTGAGTGGGTGACCCCACCCCTTGACTAGGGGCTGTGCTTATTTACTTCTGGTGATCTTTAAAGGTTCTGCTCCCCTTTCTCTGTGCGTTCCAAATAAAGTCATCCCAGTTGGGTCCTGGGAGCCTCTCGTTTTTCTAATGTCTGGGGTCTTCTAGTGGTTCCCCACCTCAAGTTCCTCATCCCCATTGCTACATATTTTTATTCAATTTCCTTACCCTCTGCATCTCCCTCTCCATATAGTGTGTAATATCTACCCCTCTTCTCTCCCTATAAGGTCATGCCTCCTTCCACCTCACCCAATCATCCTGTTCCCCACTCAATGCAAGACTGATACTTTAGGGTCCACACTTTGGTCTTCCTTCCTCCAAAGGTTGCAATAGTCTGTGAGTTGTATCCTGGGCATTGTGAACTTTTGGGCTAATATCCACTTACCAGTGAGAACATATTATGTGTGTTCTTTTGCATCTTGGTTACCTCACTCAAGTTCTTTTCTAGTTCCATCCATTTGCCTGTGAATTTGATGAAGTCATTGTTTTTAATAGCTAAGTAGTATTCCATTGTGTAAATGTACCATATTTTCTGCATCCATTCTTTTGCTGAGGTAAATCTGGGTTGCTTCCAGCTTCTGGATATTATAAATAAGGCTTCTATAAACATAGTGGAGCATGTGTCTGCAGATGATACTATAGTATATATAAGCAACTCCCAAAATTCTGCCAGACAGCTCCTATAGCTAATAAACAACTTTAGCCAAGTGGCTGGATATGAAATTAACTCTAACAAATCAGTAGCATTCCTATACTCAAAGGATAAATGGTCTAAGAAAGAAATTTGGGAAAAAAAACCCACCCTTCACAAAAGTCACAAATAATTTAAAACATGTTGGTTTGACTCTATCTAAGCAATGAAAGATCTATATGATAAGAGCTTCAATTCTCTGAAGAAAAAAAATTAAAGAATACCTCAGAAGATGGAATGATCTCCTGTGCTCATGGATTGGCAGAATTAATATAGTAAAAATGTTCATCTTGTTGAAAGCAATCTACAGATTCAATGCAATCCCCATCAAAATTCTTCATGGAGATAGAAAGAGCAATTCTCAAATTTATTTAGAATAAGAAAAACCCGGGAGAGTGAAAACTACTCTCAACAGCAAAACAACTTCTTGGGGAACCACAATCCCTGGCCTCAAGCTGTACTACAGAGCAACAGTGATATCAAAAACTTCATGGTATTAGTACAGAGACAGCCAGATAGGTAAATGGAATATAACTGAAGACCCAGAAATGAACCCATACTCCTATGGTCACTTGATCATTGACAAAGAACTTAAAATTATCCACTGTAAAAAAAAAAAGACAGCATTTTCAACAATGGTGCTGGTTGAACTGGCAGTTAGCATGTAGAGGAATGAAAATTGATCCATTCTTATCTCATTGTACAAAACTCAAGTCCAAGTGAATCAAGGACCTCCACATAAAACCAGATATGCTGATTCTAATAGAAGAGAAGGTGAGGAAGAGCCTCAAACACATGGAAACAGGGGAAATTTTCCTGAACAGGACACCAGTGGTTTATGCTCGAAGATCAACAATCAACAAATGGAAACCTCACAAAATTGAAAATCTTCTGCAAGGCAAAGAACACTGTCAAGAGGACAAAAGGCCATCTACATATTGGGAAAAGATCTTTACCAACTCTACACCCAATAGAGGGTTAATATTCAAAATATTAGAAAAGAACTAAAGAAGTTAGAATCCAGAGAACCAAATAACCCTATTAAAAATGGGGTAGAGAGCCAAACAAAGAATTCTCAACTGAGGAATCTTGAAAGGCTGAGAAGCACTGAAAGAAATATTCAATATCTGTAGTCATCAGGAAAACACAAATCAAAATGACCCTGAGATTCTACCTCATACCAATCAGAATGGCTAAGGTCAAAAACTCAGGTGACAGAATATGCTGGCAAGAGATAGAGGAACACTCCTCCATTGCTGTTGAAACTGCAAGCTGATAAAACCACTTTGGTAATCAATCTGTCAGTTCCTGAGAAAATTGAAAATATTTCTACCTGAAGACCCAGCTATACCTCTACTAGGCATATACCCAAAAGATGCTCCAGCATATAGCAATAATTATTGTTAAAAGAAAAATTGGACATTCCGTGTAAAGGAGGAAAATGGACACCATACCAAACAGAATTTCTGAAGTAATAGGATGGCGTAATTGGTACACATGCATGCTGTCAAACCTAAGCACCTGAGTTTGAACCCCCAAATCCACATAGTGGAAGATGAGAACAGACTCTAGCATTAGCATAGTGATACTTGGATTCATGCCCATATACATGAACACACATACGTAAAAATAACAAAAATGTTTTTAGAAGAAAATGTTTTAAATATAAAGTAATCATTGTGTCAATAGCTGTTCACCTCCATATATAGATCTGCATATCTACATATACACTGAGATTTGGACCTTGATTTGACAAGCAGAAGTATATGTTCTAGGAGAAAAATGCCTGTGTAGTTGATGCTCAATTATGATTGGAATGAGTCTATCTATCAATGTGTAGGGAAAACAAAAAGAAGACTATGTGTGGAGAAATCCCACTGGAGATTGTAGAAGTCATTATGCTGAAGAGAGTGACATATAACAAGTAATTATTTACTCCAAGGGTATTCTTGCTTCTGTGTTAGCAGTAGGCATATCTTGTAGGCTTTTTATCATTATAACTTTCAGCCTTCACCACACAGTAAAGTTCATCATTTGTTTTCTCTCCAGCCCCGTCTAGCACTATGAATGCTAACCTGTAGAGATCATGCTTCAAAGTAAGCACTAACTTGATGTTTCCATGGTCTGCCAATTAACTTAGTGTTTGTTCTGCCTCATTATCTGTTGGTAACTAAATGCATTGCCTATTTCTATAATTTATGGAAGTCTATGAGACCTCACCGCCCAACAGTTCCAAGAAGTAACTGATTCCTGAACCCGGGCCTTTTTATTGGGCAACATTTAATTTCTAGTAGGCACATTTTTGTTCTATTACAGGATAATTCCACCTAAACTAACTTTTAAAAGATATATGTATATATTTTAGGATGCTTCTACAGTAGTATGCTCTCTAATGACCTTTATAAAAGGAAGACATCTGATTTAGGATTGTTTGTTCCAAAGTTTTTCACTTTCTGTGCATTGTTCAGTTGTAGGTCTCTATGTTGAGTGCCATCTCCTACAGGAATATCTCTTATGATGGCTGAGCAAGACTCTGATTTATGGGTACAGCCAAATGTATTTAGGTGTAATTTATTTGTTATATTCCTAAGTGTAATAGCACTATTTTATTTTTCTTTGGGCTCATAGCCTATCTAAACTTATATCCTTGGACTTCCAGGTAGTGTCAGGTCTCTTAGATTAAGGTGATGATCCATTAGGAATTGAGTTATGTATTGAGTTGTAAATATGAATCAATTTGAATTTTTTTCTAAATACAGCCTTTCTCTATGATTAGCACCATTTGTTAAAGGTGCTGTTTTCCTTCTGGTATGTACTTTCAATTTTGTTATAATAAATTAGGTGTCCACAAGTGTGTGGATATATATTTGTGTCTTCATTTAATTCCATTGATGAACATGTCTGTTTTTATTTATATAGCTCTGTAGTACAGTCCAAGATCTGGGATGGCTATACAAAAGCAGTTCCTTTATTATTTAAGATTTGTGAGCTTTGTGTTTGTGAATGTGTTTTAATGAATATTTTAAAATTAAAATATTAGTAAATCTGGGGATTAAAAAGGTGTGTATGTCTGTACTTGACTTCAAATTCAAATATTAATATGGTTTAAAGAAATTTATTTTCAGAGATGAATATAATTTTAGAACATTTAGAGTCCATTTTGACTATGTATACTTTAAACATTCTTCATGAAATGCAATTTTCTAATTCCCACAGGTATTATTCTTGTCTTTTATTTGACATATATCTTCATTATCATTTTGAAGAATCTTATCACTCAATTTGTAGTATTCTAATTTCCTCTTTCTTTTTTATATGCTCTGAAAATGATACTGTAAAAATACTTATACTTTACTATCCTTCATCTCTTATCAGATCTTACTCTAAATTTATCTAGGGACTCCCCTGTGCCATACATGCTATTTTAAATTCAAATTCCTGCATTTTGTGTAAATATGATATATTTTGACAGAAGCTTTCATCCATGAGTTCAGAAAAGCACAAATGCACAGAGAATAGTCATACATAATACAGCAGTTTATTCCAGGAAGATGTCTGAATTCATCAGACTATATATAAATAAAAGTCAGCAGGAACTTTTTTTTCACATAAGTTTTTATGCCGTGATCTTGAGATGACAGAGTTACAGAGGTAAAATGCATTATTAACAATAATTAGAGAAAAGTTAAATAACTTTGAGGGTAATTTGATTTTGAACTCATTAATATCTATCCGTCTCTTTATCTCTATCTCTTTCTATCTCTATTTCTATCTATCTAATCTATATATATGTATATTTATATAACATTTGGATTAGAGACACTGGGGTGGTGAAGGGATAAAACACAATACATGAGGAAGCCCTCACACATAATGGGAGAATTGGCTTTAGTTTTCCACACCACAGTACAGCCACTAGAGACTTTGATGAAAAACACACTAGGATATATTTTAAAATGACTTGAGGAGGATCATCAGAACACTTAATTAGATGGAAATGTTTCATTTTGATGTAATCATCAAATACTGTGTACATGCTTCAGATGTAATGTGCTTGAAAATGTGTGAATAACATGTCCCACTAAAAATAATAATCCTGAAGCATTAATAAATCTTTATTTGAAGTTGCATACATTTGATCAAATAAGATTTACATGCAAAAAATAATTATTAGTTCAGAAAGTTGGTAAGCAGCAGTGTAACTCGTTATAGAAAATTAATGAGCATTTGGTGGAATGTTTATGGTGTTGCTTGAGAACCCACATTGATTTTTTTTTAAGTTGTAAAAGTTTTAACTTATGTTCTTTTCTGTTTGGCTGACCTACTTTAAGGTAATTTGTTAATAATAGAAATTTATTTGTCACTTTTCTGAAGTCTAGGATGCAAAAAAAAAAAAAAAATGCCAGTAGATTTAGTGGCCAGTGGGGATATCTCTGAGATGGCCCTTTCCAAGTTCAATTCCTAAAGGGACCTTTCAATTCACAATTTTCTGCAACTCCAGTTTCAGGGGACACAAAGCTTTCTTAAAGACTCCAGAGACATAAGGCATATAAGTGGTGCATAGAAATACATGCAAGCAAAATATCCATACATACCAAATAAAAATTAAAATTAAAATAAAAATAAAATCTTTTGCATAATAATTACTCAATGAAATGGATATTAATTATAAGTTTCAAAACTAAAATGTGTGAAGAATATCGCTTAAAAAGAAAAATAGTTTGAAGTGTTTGTTTACTTAGTGAAGTGCCTGTCATATATATATATATATATATATATATATATATATATATATAGACAACTGAGTTTTTATTTTCAACCATCATATAAATGTGTAGCAAGGTGGCAGAAACTGGTGACCCTGGCACAAGCTGTCAGAACTAGGTGGATACCTGAAGCTTATTGACTTGCAGACTTGGCTTCACTGATGAACATGAAGCTCAATCGTGTCTTAAAAACTAATGTGGAGAATGAGTGAGGAAGACCTTGATTCCAATGTCTGGCTTCCACAAGCACCTGGCCACACTCATGAGCATGTTTTTACATGTATCACACCTACAAATACACACAGAAGGCAAGTTTATAACAAAATTATGTAAGTCGCTAAATAAAAATTGAGTTTTATGACATTGAGATAGAAGGTGATTAAAGTCATAATCAAAATTCAGTTGCTAATGGTGTCTAGAATACGAGAACATGCAGATTTCAGAAGTAGCTTGTACTTTTATATCCAGAAATAAATAATTTTATAGTAAAATTAATTTGAGCATGTATATTCAAATTTAAAAATCTTACAATATTAAAGCTATTTCAATATACCAACATGTTAATGAAGTAAGAAATAATGAAGTAAGGACTGGGTTTTTTAAAATAATTTTTTTTTGCTGAAAAAAGATACTTCTCTCATAGAATGCATTCTGTTCACAGTTTCCCCTCTGTCAACTCCTCCCAGCTTCCTCTCACCTCCTCTCTCCCTTAGATCCATTCTTCCACCATGTCTTTTCAGAAAAGAAAAGACCTCCAAGAAACAACAAACATGATAAAAGGAAATACAATAAGATATGGCAAAAGTCCCCATACCAAGACTGGAAAAGACAATTCAACAGAAAGAAAAAAAATCTTAAGAGCAGGCAAAAGAGCCAAATATACCTAACCCCACTTTTTGGAGTCCCAAAAAATACCAAGCTAACTGTCACAATCTATATTCAGAAAACCTGGTACAAAGTCCTGCAGGCTTCATTTTGATGCTTCAGTCTATGAGAGCTTGTATGTGCACTGGTTAGTTAATTCGCTGGGCATTTTTTCCTGATGTCCATCACCTTCTATGATTCCCACCATATCTCCATTATCTTTTCCACAGGATTCCCCAACCTCTGAGGGGAAGGGACTGATAGAGAGCTCCAACTTAGCCTTTCACCGTCCTAATGTTTGGTTTTGGGCAAGCATTATATTCCCAGAAGTTGTTGGATAAAACCTCTCTAATGCCAATTGGACAGTGCATCAGTCTATGGGAGTAGCAGATCATTAGGAATCATTTTATTTATTTATTTATTTATTTATTTATTTATTTATTTTTTAGACTTGTGTTTAGTTTGCTACTCTAGGTGTCTGGACTATCCAATCTCTGTTACTTCACCATTGAAGCCGTCTTAGGCATGTGCTGCCTCTCTTGGAGTGAGCCTCAACTTAAAGAAGACAACAGTTGCCCATTCCAATCAATTGTCCACCACCATTGTTCTAGTACATGTTCTAGTGGAACATTATTTTGGATGCTCCTAAACCAAGAGTTTCCTCCAGTCTAACATCATTTCTTATCCCCTTATTAAACGTTATTACTGTCCTATGAAATATTATTACTTTCAAACACTTCGTTTTAAAAGACTAAGATAATTGCAACAAAATGGGCAGATCCCTGGGTAAGTTGACCTATTCCTTGGCCCCTGTAGTATTTCTGAAGTTCCCAGATCAAACACTAGATAGAATCTGGACTGATGATATAAAACCCCAATTATGGAAACAGAGGTTTTGTGCATTTTCTATTGATGTGGAAATTTCTGACTTCTTTGGAGACTCAGTTAGGTCATATTATGTTTTTCTGGAAGCTGTCTTATGAGAGTATGTTTTCCTGAAACAGACATATGAGTGAATGTTCCACTGAAGCAGACATGTGAAAGAATATTTTGCTGAAGCAGACATGTAAGAGGATTTTTTTTTTTTTTTGCTTAAGCAGACATTTGAGAGGATGCATGGTGTTTGGAAAAAATATAAGTAGAACCCAACAGTGAACAAAACTTGCATTGATTTGCCTTGCAGTGTTTTGCTGTTCTTCACTGATCTTCGGTTGTCATGACTTAGTAGAGAGATACATGCGAAGGAACTACTTATGGTATCTTGGTTTATTCTGATTTATGTTTGGTGTTTGCTGATTAGATTGGGCTGCCCTATTGATTTGTGTTTGATGTTTTGGACTGGACTGCTGCTATTCTGACAACAAAGACTGGAATGGCCCCTAAGAACTACTTCTAAACCTGTCCATATCCCCCCTTTGTCCTATTGATCATCTTTCTCTACTTCCTTTGGTTGATGGGTGAGAAGGGAGGTTAAAGCATTTAAAAACATGAATTAATAGAGATTTAAAAAAATATAAGCCTATACTCTATGGTAATTAGAAATTGATGGACCTATTTCCAGAGAGAAATGAAACAATTTTTGAAAGTAAAGGAATTTTATATTCCTCCTGAGGTCAGTATTTGAGGAAAAAATGGAAACTGAGAATTTTTCTGGATTTGAATTTAGGACTAATTTGAAATAAAAATGTTGATAAAAATCTTTAGTTAAATATAAGTAGAGGGTTATAACTCCACCCTGGTTAACTGAAAGGAAAAAGCTACTTTGAGTTTGAAGAATATCAAAAAGTAACAAAATAAAGTCCATGAAGCTATTGATGGCATTAGTCTTGTCTTTTTCCCCCAGCCAATATTCTGGAAATTAGTTTTTACAAAAAATTCCTAAGGATTTAAGTGGTTTCTTGTCTTTATCATACGGTTATAATTGTTTTTTATAAGGCTAGTCATTTGTGTGCATTCTGATGCAATGAGTAGACTATATTTTTAGACTAACACTCATTCTTTCTTTTAGAGAACAGATTTGGTTGGAAAAGAAGCATGGAAGAGCAGGTATATATCTGGAGAATGATCAGTTATTTTCTTCTGTGAATACCAATGAGAAAGTTTTTACTTGGTTTTACTATTGAGATGAGTGAAGTAAAATCATTAATTTCTATTGTTTTGTTTATTTTTTAATTGGTAACGACATTGCAAGTTTTTTCCATTCTTTTATTATTTTTATTTTTTATTGGATATTTTATTTACATTTCAGATGTCATCCCCTTTCCCCATTTCCCCTCCCTAGACACCAGTCAAAGATAGTTGATATATCTAGGTTGGGTATTGGGTTACACTTCTGATTGAGCATTTTCAAACTTATAAAGTCTTTGATTAACATTTTAAAAATTTGTATAAAAGCAAAAAGGAAAAGGGGGCATGGATAGGGGTTTTCTAGGGAGACATTGCAAGTTTTATTCCAAAAAAATATAATTGTTGCAAGCTCTGATTCTGGAAACTGCTACAAGACAAACAGTTAAGTACTTACCAAGAAAACTAGGCTAAAATTTTCTATGTACTGCAGCACTTCTGTAAAGCTAAACCCTCCAAATACATGTGCACTAATATTGTTGATTCTGTTTTTAAAATATCTTTTAAACAATTTCAGTATTAAAATAAAGATAACCATCAAATAATTATGAAATACATTATAGATTTGTAGGCCTGTGTCCACTCTGTCACAGGGACAGCTGCTTGGGGAGGCAGGATGTTGGGAGTTTGACAGTGCTTATCCCATGCTGCCTGGGCAGGTGCTGAGCTCTAGGGAAGCCCCAAGGCACCACTCCTGGGGTGGGAAAGCATAGTCTGAGATGCAGCAGGCTTGGTGCTTATTGTGGCTGGGAGCACAGAGAAGCCTTCTACACAAGATTAGGCTATGGCTTTGTAGGCAAAGAGCTTCTTTGTGGCTCTCCATGATGGATCTTGGTGAAAAAAGACAGTCCATGTTTCTATATAGTTTATTGGCATGGCGGAAAGTGGATGTGTAAATCCATACCTCACTTCTCATGGTGGGCCTGAGATTAAATACCTTTTGCAGGAAGGAATATCTGGGAAAGGAAGTTTATAGGCTAAGTCCTCCAGGCCTCATTAGCCTGGAAGCTAATACTTCAATAGCATAGAGAACTACGTTTTGGGCCACTTGACTGTGGTCACATCTCTTATCCTATTGTCTTGGTCTGAGATGTTAAGGATGCCTCATCTACACGTGGAAGGGCTTGGGGTATTGCCCCTATGTGACTGATGGCTACAAATCTCTTTATGGGGGCCTGTGACTGTATGACAGGGGCCTGGTGCCAGGAGCAAGCAAAGTTCCTACCTGCCCTCAGGGTCTCAGAGTTTCTAGCCTTTAGCTAGACCTTACCAGGCTTCCTCTCAAGATCCACCACCCTGCAATACATGACTGTCAGAGGCCTGGACATTTATGACATTTTCATGTCTTTGTATTAATTTGTATATTGATTAATTCAGAAATTAAATATTCAGTGGATATGTACATAACCTTTGATTCATGGAATAATGATGCAGAAATAGTAATACATAATTCAATATCTGAATGAGAAGCCCTATAGATTACCATACACTTATACATTGTATTTCATGTGGCTGGATTTATTATTGCTTTATAAACCTTCATTAGCTCAGCTGGAGTTAAAGACTTTCAGCTTTGTAGTTTTTAACTCACCAAGCTTTATTCTAAAGAGATACTTTCACACCTAACACGGAATGCTGACATTTACATGATATTACATGCACTAAAGGTTATAGTTATTTCTTTTCAGAGAAAATAAAAAGAGAGGGCAAAATTGTTGAGAGAAAGAACTATAATAAGAGCCAAGGAAAGGTTTCTTACCACCAAGCAGCAGGTACTCCTTTTCTATGGTTATCCACTACAATACAATTAAAGCATTAGTAGTTAGATATAGCTCCTTAAGATTCATTAGATACAATGCAGTATCTTCAAGATTCTATTTCATAATGAAGGCAAGTATAATACTTCCTTTATAGACTGTAAATTCAAACGTGCAAGGGAAACAACAAACATAAGACAAAAGAAACAAGGAAAGTACAAATATTCTGATAACTTTATGATGTTTAAAATGCATTAATGAGAACAGGATTTTAAAATTATTAAAGGTCAGAAGTAATAGTTAATTTTAATGGTAGACACCTTAATTGTACTGTGCTCGACATTTTTACATACGCACATGTCAAAATAAAGGTAATTGCTGAGAATGATGATGCATTCCTTTAATACAAGCATTCAGGAGACAGAGTCTGGCTGAACTTTATGAGTTGATGACCATCTGGCATAGAAAGCCTGTACCTTGCTAGGCAGAGATAAGTAGTAATGCCTACTCACATATAACAATAAAAATAAAACTAACAATGAAGATAATTGATTGTTATCTTTATTATATAGTGCAAAGAACTAAATGTCAAAGGCATTATCATTGTAATTTCACATGTTAAAGATACAAGAGCAACTATAAACATATATATATATGTGTGTGTGTGTGTATTAATAATATTACATATTCCATATATATAGATATTATACATGTAATTATTAACTTTAATGTGTGCATTTAAAGTTACTAAATATTATATAATACAGATACATATACATATTTATACACACATACACCACACATATTCATAGTCTGATGCCAGTTCCTAATTGATGTTCTTGGATTAAAATCATTTGTTACAAAGATTTCTATTTCCTATGATTATTCATTGCAAAACATAAGGCTTATATTTAAAATGGTCCTAAGACAATTGATTCATTTACAAAAATCTTTTCATTATATTCGAAGTTTTCTGGTTTTGTAGTAACTGGAGACAACAGATTGTGGCCTCATTAATGTTCTTGTACTGAATTTGTGGAAAGGTCATGTAAGATTCTTGTTAAGACCATGCCATATGTCCAAAATTTGTGAGACACATGGTATGAAAGAACAATTTAAAGTAATACTTCCAGGTAAACCTACTTAAAAGTTATAGTTTATTGGATCTAATATTACCTTTATGGAGGAAAAGTAGATTTCAAAAATGCTTAATAATCACAATGTGCTGTGAGTAGGTGCAGCCTTCCAGGTATTTCTTAACCACAATTAAAAACTATTTTCTAGCACTAAAACCATCTGGTCCTGGGCTTTTTTTTGGTAGGAAGACTTTTAATGACTGCTGCTATTCTTTTAAGGAGTTATAGGACTATTTAAATGGTTTATCTGATCCTGATTTAACTTTGGTACCTGGTATTTGTCTAGGAAGTTGTCCATTTCATCCAGATTTTCCAATTTTGTTGAGTATAGGCTTTTGTTGTAGGATCTGATGAATTTTTCAATTTCCTCAGTTTCTGTTGTTATATCTCCCTTTTCAGTTTTGATTTTATTAATTTGGATACTGTCTCTGTGCCCTCTGTCTAGTCTGGCTAAGGGTTGATCTATTTTGTTGATTTTCTCAAAAAAACAGCTCCTGGTTTTGTTTATTCTTTGTATAGATCTTTTTGTATCTACTTGGTTGATTTCAGCCCTGAGTTTGATTATTTCCTGCTGCCTACTCCTCTTGGGTATATTTGCTTCTTTTTTTTTTTTATTGGATATTTTATTTACATTTCAGATGCCAATCCCTTTCCCCATTTCCCTTTCCCAGAAAACCCCTATCCCGTGCCCCCCCTTTTCCACTTGGCTTTTATACAATTTTTTAAATGTTAATCAAGGGCTTTGTAAGTATGGTAATGCTCAATCAGAAGTGTAACCTAATACCCAATCTAGCTATCTAAACTATCTTTGACTAGTGGAGACACGTGAACTGTGAACTTCTGCCTCCATGCCCCCTCTCTCTTTCTCTCTCTTTTTCTCTCTCATTACTGAGCTTCTTATCTACTTCATCTTCTCCTCTCCTTACTCCATCTTATTTGCTTCTTTTTGTTCTAGAGTTTTCAAGTGTGCTGTCAAGTTGTTAGGATATGCTCTCTCCGATTTCTTTTTGTAGACATTTAGAGATCTGAGTTTTCCTCTTAGCTCTGCTTTCCTTGTGTCCCACAAGTTTTGGTATGATATGTCCTCATTTTCATTAAATTCTAAAAAGTCTTTAATTTTTTTCTTTATTTCTTCCCTGACCAAGTTTTTATTGAGTAGAGCATTGTTCAGTTTTCATGTGTATGTGGGCTTTCAATTGAATTTATCATTATTGAAGACCAGCCTTAGTCCCTGGTGATATGATAGAATGCATGGGATTATTTCAAATTTTTTTGTATCAGTTGAGGCCTGTTTTGTGACCAATTGTATGGTCAGTTTGGAAAAGATACCATGAGGTGCTGAGAAGAAGGTATATTCTTTTGGTTTGGGATGAAATGTTCTATAAATATCTGCTAAATCTATTTGTTTTATAACTTGTCTTAGTTTTACTGTATGTCTGCTTAGTTTCTGTTTCTATGATCTGTCCATTGATGAGAGTGGGGTGTTGAAGTCTCCCACTATTATTGTGTGAGGTACAATGAGTACTTTGAGGTTTAGTAAAGTTTCTTTTGTAAATGTAGGTGCCCTTGCATTTGGTGCACAGATTCCAAAATGAGTATATGGCTTGAACCTGAAAATGGACCCCCAGACAGAGTTATTAAATTAACCAGCTGTCAAGCTAAGGACAGGTCAGATTCTGCACAGAGCCTTACCAACCTAAGATATAAGTGCATTGCTTTTGATAATGCATACTCTATGATGTGTAAGGAAGGCATTCATGTAAGAACAACCTAAGACAGGCTTAATCTTGTTAATGAAATAAAAATGGGAGCGAGGTGGAAAGCTTTTGGGGCTGCTTAGCAAGAATCTGACATTGTCCAAGGACAAGGAAATGGGCTGCTTGGCAGGAATATGACATTGGCCAAGGACAAGAAAGTAGGCTTCATGCAAGAATCTGACATTAATCTAGAACAAAGAAATAATTTCAGGTAGGAATCTAAATCTTAGGCTAGAACAAAGAAGTAATTTCAGACAGGAATGTAAATTTTAGGCTAGAACAAGAAAGTAGGCTTCAGATATAAAAATGACTTTGGGCTAGGACAGGGAAGTAGGCTCAGATATTTTCGTCATCCTGATAAGCCCTTAGAAACAGTGTTCAAGGGCGTGTTCATGTAATTGGATTTAATGCCTTCTTGTCCTTTGAGTATTTGTGTTTATTGACTTGCTTGTCCTTGACTATATGCATTTATTGTATTTCTAGACCCTCAACCTAGAACTGACCTTAATACATGCATGTAATTAAAATGGTATAAAATCAAAAAGGAGGGGGGAATGATATAGGAGTCCTAGGGAGGATATGAGGAAAGGGGATGACATCTAAAATGTAAATAAATAAAATATTCAATTAAAAATTATTTTCTAGCAACCCAAATATTTAGTCAGCATGAATATATGTTTGTGCATGTGTGTGTATATGCGTGTATGTGCTTATGTATGTTTGCTTGTGCTTGTGCTTGTGTGCATGTGTGTGTGCGTGCACGTGCACATGTGTGCACATGTGTGCACATGTGTGTGTGTGTGTGTGTGTGTGTGTGTGTGTGTGTGTGTGTGTTTGTGTTTAAGTGGAGCTGCCTAGTTTAAGGTATTGGCTATTTGACAGAAAAAAATAGATGTGATGCAAAAGAAAAAAAACGATTGTGCAGTCATTACTCATGAAATAAATGGGGTATATTAATAAGATAAATCATCACAAATATTATTAACACTCTCAGACTAAGGTTATGAACATTGAAAGAGCTGGTCGGTGGTGGCGCACGCCTTTAATCCCAGCACTTGGGAGGCAGAGGCAGGCGGATTTCTGAGTTTGAGGCCAGCCTGGTCTACAGAGTGAGTTCCAGGACAGCCAGGGCTACACAGAGAAACCCTGTCTTGAAAAACAAAACAAAAAACAAAACAAAACAAACAAACAAAAAGAACATTGAAAGAATTTATGATGAAGTAAAAACATCTAATGGCCATGGATTCTCCTTGGTTGGCAGAGAGGTATGGACTGATGCTGATTGGAGTGGACAAAACTGACAATTTTTTTTTCTTCATTGCTGTTTTCCAGACTAGTATACTAGCAGACTGACTTGAGCATATGTCAGCATCACATCATCTAACTTGGTACATTAAGCTGAAAACCAAATAGGCAGGTGAGAGGCTAGAAAACGACAAGCAGTCAGCAGCATTGGCCAAAAGTTTGATACATAAGCAATGAGAAAATCAAGTGGAAAATACAACATTCATAATCTATTAAAATATGCATTTCTTTCAAGAATTTCTACAATAAGTTAAGGCAAAAGACCCCATATTTTGTCAGGACGAGGACACCCAAGAGGAGGAAATGAATTCCAAGACGAGTATCTTATTTTGTCTTCTTGGCTGTTGTCTCACAGAGACTTAGTCTTTTCTGAAGGGAAATGAAAAGATAGTGGATCTGGGAGGGGTAATGGAGCTTGGAGTTATAGATGGAGAGGAAACTATATTTAAGATGTATTGTATGAGAGAAGATTATATTTTCAATAAAAATTATAACATAGTATTTTCCCCCTTTTCAAAATTACTGGCAAATACAATAAAATAGCAATATTATGTATTTTCATTTGATTTTAGAAATCAATCATATTATCAACATCTTTATATAATGATTTATTTTAAAATAGTAATCTAGATGTATGCAGTATTGGGTTAAAAAAATGTGGGTTGAGCCAACCATAGTGGCATATGCCTTTAGTCTCAGCAGTCAGGAGGCTGAAGCACATGGATCTTTGTGAGTTGTAAGCCAAACTTGTCTACACCATGCACTGTAGGCCAGCCAAGGGTATACATACAAACTCTCTCTCAAAAAAAGCACAGATGTGTGTCTTAGATAATTACACATTGAATTGTATCACATGAAAATCAGCACAATATAACTTTTTGAGCAAAAGTTGCACAGAAAACTTAATTTATCAGTACAATGCTTGGCAAATAACTTCAGGCAATAAGGTATTGAAAACCATTTCATATTATCAATACAAAGCAATAAAATCAAAATGATTGAGAGTGTCACATGAAATATTAGTATTACAGTATGAATTTAGAAGCCTGTCTGTACCTTGAAACTAAAAAACAAATAAACAAAACAGCCATGTAGATAAAAACCATCAAATTTTGTAAACCAATTATAATTATTTTGTTTATGCATTCTTAAACTGTTAAATTTGCAAATATTTGAATTAAATGGGAAAGGATATCATAATCAAGTATATAAGACTGAAATTGTAATATACAGCTTAAATTAAAAAAAATGTGATGAGGTGGCATCCCTACTATGTACTAATTCTCAGAAAGCTGTGGCAGGAAGACTGAACTCAGGAGTTTCACGATATCATTGATTACACAGAAGGCCACAGTCAATAGCCAGAATTAGTAGATTTTCTTAAAGTTACTTGTGATCCTAATATTCTTTCTGTGAAATGATGAAGATTTTATAAGTGTCACAAAATAGAGAAATTTTATACAAAGCTATAAGGTTTATGTTTGGTCTTACTTTTTGATTGTTTTACGTAGCAGATCTGGTTAACCTGGGCTAGCTCTTAACTTATCATCTTACCTCAGTATCCCTGTGTCCATGGTGAGATTACAGGCACTGACCACAACATCCAAAGAGTTTCTTTTCTTCTTTCTTAAAGTGTACGGTCTACTGCTTCAGCACTTTTAAAATCTGAGAATATAAAATGTCTTCCTCAGAGAACAGTACTCATAAGACAGAGTGGTAACAGTTTCAACAATGCTGTTGTTTCTTTTCTTGTTTATGTTAATTTCTGTTAGTGTTTAATTGATGCTGGAGTCATCTCTTCCTTTAAACAAAAAGAATGCATGTAACCTATGACCAGTATAGACTTTTGAGTGATATTATCAGATGTATTGAAAGTATTTATAATATTCATAATATATTTGTTAGTGATGTTATTTATGAATTACTCCTTTCCAGTTTTCATCTGTTTATCTTTAAACAGTTCTGCTCAGTAGTTAGCCTTACTGGTTGGATTTTAAGTGCCTGCAAAAGGCCTGACTTTTAGATGCTTAGTCCCAAGCCTGTAGTGCTATAGGTATTATTTGGTTATGAAGGGGTCAGGTAGTAAATGGAGGAAGGTCATTGAGAGTCCTTATAGTAAGTGAAGGGAATATTGGGATTCTGGTCTTTTTTTTTCTCTCTCTCTCTTTACCTTACACTTGGCACTTTTAAGTAAGATTACATAACTCATAACTTCTAGTTATGAGCTTCAGCCTCACTATAAGCCACAGAAAATGAAGCTAATTGACCACAAATTTTGCAGGTGATGCCATGAGCCCAAATCAGCTGGCTCACCATATCAGACATCTCACCTGCACAAGCAGTCGTTGAGCAGATATGACTTTCACAGATTCCTGTTATTTCCTTCATAATGTTATAGAAATTACCTTATAAAACACATATTTAAATTTCCCTTTTAACTTATTTGTAAAGTTTACTTTAAACTGCTTTCTTTTGTGTCTGATATCTCAGTGCATTGCAAGAAGCAGCCATTTAATGCAGACCTCCCAACTATTTTCTCTACAATGAATTTTGGTCATAATGAGTCTAAAATAAGATGGTGTGTGATCCAAAATGAAATCAGTCATCACTTAATCATCTTATTATAGTCTTGACTTTTTATTTAATATTTTGGGAAGTTTCTTATATCATATATCGATTTCTTGTATAATTTTCTCAAACACTTGTATAGCCATGTTCTTAGTTAACACATTTTCTATTTGAAAGAAAAAGGAGCTCAGGTGAAGCTAATGACAATTATGTGGTTCGAGAAGCTCCCAGGATACTTATAACACACAGGGAAAAATCACAAGATCCCTGAAGCCTTCCCTGAGCTTCTTTAAGTAGTAAACCATTGCTGACAAAGAGTAGATTCTCTGGTGAACCTCCATGAAGTCTATGCAGAAAGATGTAGCGGTGAGTGATTGAGTGACTAAGCCACTCAAGTAACTCCTACCTTTTCTCCTATGAAAACTTCACAAGAACTCAATGTTTCACCAAGCTGGGTAGAATTGCTCCTTTGGTCTGCTGTTGGTACTTTACCTGGGGTATCATTTTCATATCTCTAGAAAGTCTAATGGCACAATTAGTTCCCAAACCAACTATTAACAAGCCAAGGATTAGTTGAGGAGGATCAGTTGTATGGCTTCTGTAGTGTAAGAAAAAATATTACAAAAAGGCTGAGGGTGGAGAATTAACCAGGGTAATTCAATTATGGCTACTTTTTCTTGAGAGTGTATGGGTTTAGTGTTCCTTCTTGTGGTGATTACAGTTGCATGCTGCCTGCTGTGGATGATGATCAAACATGCTATCAAACATGGTATTGGAGAATATAGCATTCTTTGGGAGAATCGAGAATCTTAGCATGGTTATCTTTTTCTATGCTGTGTTATATAGAATGACTCTTTTATGAATGGAGTCTGCCAGGCAAATGTCCTGTAAATGGCTAACAAATAAAACAGTATATTGTTAATCATGAAAGTGGTATGTATGAGATAGAATTGGAATCATGCTGTGGTGACATATTCATGATCTTTGCTGTGGGTAATAGGACATACAACTAAAGCTCAACTGGCTTCCTAGAATGAATTTGCTTATACAGAGAAGAAAGTATAGTGAGAAAAAGATGTTTGGATGCCATTTTAGAACTAGTTTCTGACTTGATAGGGAACCTGGGAAGCAAAGATGACTGATTGGTGCTGAAGATGGTGCAGAAGTTGACGGTCTTTCCTTCTCTGCAAAGTATTTGACTTTGTGTTCCATGCCCACATCAAATGACTCACACTCATCTGGAACTCCAGTTCCAAGGGGAATCTGATGTCTCTGGCTTTCCATAGCACTTACACTGATATGCGAATAGGCAGCCATAGACGCACAGAGGTACACATAAATAAAACTAATCAAAATAACCTTTAAAAAGAAAATGAGATAGGATGCTAAGTAGATATTTCTCAGAGTTAACAAGATATAAATGATAAATAGCCCAAATTTTATTTATGCTGAATAAACTATTCTTATATACCCAGAATTTGGAACTCATAAGAAAAACTGGACAGGCTAGAAAGAGAAAATATAGAAAATACAGAGGATAGTCCTCAAATCTGAATATTGATACAAAAAAAAAAGGAAATCTATGACTAAGCATGTAAATAGGATCCTTAAAAAAGAACCAATAAAAAATTCATGACAGTCAAGGATTCTTGCTTCTCTGAAGTGATTGACTTGAGGATGACACTTTAAGCATAAATGAAAGAGGATCTCAGTGTCTGTTCATGAAGATTGTGGGATAGACCGGGAAAAGAGATAAGTCTGAGTGCTCTAGAGACATAGAAAATGAGAAACATATCAACTCCTTGTTCTTTAAGACAGAAGCTGCATAACCTTAGGCAATATGAGGGAAATTGGTCATTCTTGGGTCAGTACACAGGAGCCATTAGGAATGGTTGGTTATCCATGGATCAAGTCTCCCATGAATGTCAAGGATGGTAGACAACAGAGCAAAGAAAAGAATGGAAGAATTGTGTGTACATATGAAATTCTCAAAGAATTAAAAAAATATAGATACTATACCTTTAACAAAAGACAGTAGTTTATGGCCGACTTTCCAGTTTACATAGCACTGAGTCCATAAGAAAGTGAAGAAGGAAGTAAAGTCAGCAAGGCCTGCAAGACTGGAATGGGTAGGACGTGACCTTTATGAGCTCTGAAAGGCTCTGGCAGATCTGAACAGTTTAGGTCAGCATATAAATCAGGTGCATAGGTGCTAAAGCTATCCAGCAGAGAAAATAAAAAAGAAAGGCAGACAAAAGGGCCAGCTTGGGTCATTTGAAATTAAATGTGGCTGAAGTTTCTAGGGGGGAAAGTTGATAGAAATCCAGATGCTGTTCCTGTGAGTTTACTAAGGCTTTTAAACCAATGGAACCTTTCAGCAAAGTGGTAAAGAGAGAAGATGGTAAAGCAGGTCAGGTGAAAAAGAGATTATTTTTCAGCTGGAGGTGTGCAGTTATTGTGTCAGAATGCAGTATGTCCATTTCTCCTTATAATAAAGTCTATTGGATGGGGGGTGGTATTCAAACAGCCCTGGGCCTTTTCTCCAGCCACCTGTGGAAGATGTAGAAACAAAATAATGCTAGGTTAGGGTCTGTCCCAACTGAGGAGTGCATGGTGGTCATGCTGTCTGTCTGACTGAAGTGTGTGCCTGGTAAAAGAGTGTAGTCCTACTGAACGCCTACAAGCCAGATGAACCATTGTGAGTTTTCTCTGCCATTGCTCTTGGGAGTTGAGAAATTTAAGACAGTCACATAGTAGTTCCCCAAACTGAGAAAATGGAGCAGCTAATTAAAGTAGCAGCACTTGCACCTGATATTGTTCTTTTGGTGGGGTTCTTCTGTGTCAAACTTCCTGTTGGAAATTGTGTGTGTGAGTCCTGTGATGCTGCCTGTGCCTTGGACTACTTGATGCCCCATCCTACTTGCCTTTGGGGGTTGGATATGAGGTGGTGTGGAATCAAATGGCTCCAGGAGCTGCAAGCTCATTTAAACCCAACCCTCCACCACCACCCATGCCCCACTGCTCACAAGAAAGCATCTCTTCTAAACAACAATGATTGGCTGGCATTGTCTGCATCAACAATTCTTGGTCTCTCAGGCAGACTTCAATTAGTTCCTCCTGCAGGATATGCCTTTGTGTCTGCACAGCCCCCCATCCTGGCATTTATGTAGAGGTGGCCACTTTTGTTCCTAGTACATTATATCCCAAGATCAGTTCACACTTAGTTAATTTGAAAGGCAGAGGGCCTTCAGAGATCTTGCCCAACTCCTGTGGAGTCATATCATCAGATAGAGCCAACAGCTGAGGATGTTACATATTTCAGAAAGCATATGGAAGTATCACATATATATCAGGCAAAGATGTTTGGAACAAAATATACTGTGTCAGTAGTCAAAGAAGTTTGCCCAATTCATAAACTTGTTAGGTAAAATTCTTAGCATCAGACATAGATTATTTCTGTATGAGTTAGTAACTGGATTGGTTTTAAAAACCTTAAAGGTCTCTAGGACTAATGTCAGTTACATGTTCTGCTGCTGAAGACACAATATTCTCTGTTTTCAGGACATGGAAAAATCAAGTTGTGACTGACTGAGGTGTTATGAGAAGGTGCTGTGCAGGCTTCCAGGTGAGTAGTATCACTGAAACTCCTGCTTGCCATGGATCTGACATTATTAATATGTTAGGTTAGGCAAAATGCATCTACCTATGAATTTCTTATGTTTATATTGTGACAACTTCCAACAATTTTCTTATTGGATCTTAAGGTCTATTCCATAGAAGAGAACTCATATTTGCTATTGTAATCCAGGGCTAAGACCTGTGGCAGAGGAGGTCATTGATTCTAGTGAAAAGACAATGAATATTTTTATTTATTTTAAAAAAAGATATGATATGTATATCAAATGTATATGCATTTGTATATGTGACAATATATTATTGTTGATGGCAGCTTTGATCTTGAAACAAAACTCAATACATTTTGCAAAGTACAGTTACCACAAAGACCATAATTTCTGATGGTACTAAAAATAGATGACTATTTTATTGTAACGCACTCTTCTCTCTAAAGTAAAAGAGTCAAACATATATGCCACCTTTTATGGTATTCTGAGAAGATCTAAAAGCGGGACATGAAAGGCAAAGAAGTATTAAAGGGATATGAATCTATTCCATTCAGAGTAAAAATTTCTTTCTCCTGACATTAGTTCCACCATCTCGGTGAGTATGCAACTGTTAATATCTACAAAAGGGGAAAAAAGATCACAGTTTAAAAAAATCTTTATGATTGTTAAAGAGATATGCCTATTTTATTTAATAAACAGTAATAATAAATATTACCACAAATTTATTTAGTGCTTCTAAACTAATATAAAGATCTTTATATGTATACTGAACTGCATCATTTTCACGTATTTTTTTAAAAAAATATATCCATCTTTCATTGCCTATTATTACTAGTCTACATACCTATGTATTTTTCTTTTGGTTGGTCATTTTCCATTTAATTTCTATTTCTGATTTTTGTTAAATTATTTTCTTATTTGTTTACTTTTATTTTGAAAATGAAATGTAAAAAATATACTTATGTATGTAAACATGATTAGTTTCTGCAACTCTGGGTGTTCCTGTGGATGTGCCAGAGCCAACTGACAGCATTTCAACAAATCTCAAATACTATATTACAAAGGACAAAGGACACAAGCTTCATTGGTGATACTCAGACTGATGTCTTCAGTGTTGATGTCCAGCTAGATATCCAGAGAGTGTTATATATTTTATCAATTATAGTTATCAATGATAGGAGTGAATATATATAAAGTTAAGAGTAAACTTTTATGCATTGTTTCTGCACTGGTGGTGAGGAGTGAAGGAATAATAAGAATATTCTGTTACAATATTTCCATTTTGTTATCACTTCATGGTTCCTTTATCACACTTTATTAAACCTGGTCCATAACAGGCTAAAGCATATCTTGATTTTGATGTAACGAATGTTTTAGGCAAGTCTTTTTTAACTTTTCCTAAAGAGTCAATAATAATGCCTATGTTGTTTTACTTGCTGTCTTAGGGTTTATCTTTCCTTGTTAAAACACAATGACCAAAAACATCATGGGAAGGAATGAGCTGATTTTGATTTCACTTCCATATTATAGTTCATTATTGGAGGAACCCAAGGTAGAAACTCAGAAGGAAAGAAGCCTGGAAGCAAGAACTGAGGCAGAAGCCACAGAGTTATGTTGCTCACTGGTTTTCTTAAGTTTTAGTCACCTTGCTTTCCTATAGCACCCAGGACCATCAGTCTGAGGGTGACACCAACCAGTGGTGAACTAGAACATCCCACCTCAGTCAGCAATGAAGAAAATTCACCATAGGCTTGCTAGGTTTTAGCTTTCTAGATGATTCTAGGTTTTATCAAATTGATGTAAAACTAACCAGTACATCTGCTACAAATATGATAGTAATTAAATATTATATTAATTATTATTATTAAGCAATATAGAAGATACCCAAGGTCATTTATTCTCTGCCCTTTGATTAATTATCTACTAACTGAAGTCAGCTTCATAAAGATTTTAAATAAGGGATGAAAGTAAAATTAGTCTAAATGTAAGAATACTTACACAAAATGTAGTTTGTTGTATCTCTTTTGCAAAATAATGGAAGTAGGATCTATGATTTCTCTAGGGACAGATTTGGGGCAACATTACAATTACAGACATGAGGAGTCTTTTTCTTTGGAGCAGGCCTTAAATCCCACTTAAAATGATGTTGGTTACCCCATACCAGTCATGCTACTCTTGCACCAAGATACTGTTTTATATTTCAACACACCAGGGATTACTGTAGCTCACAGGGTCACAATTGTGTATAGCCGTTGACTACTTTTCCCCCTGGCAGCTTCAAAACACCTTCTAGTTCTATTAAATCTAGCCAGCAGGGAAGAAGCTTCTAAGATACACAGTAGTTTGTGATACATGTCCGTATGTCCTATGATCAAAGTGGGTTTTTTTCAGCAATTAATGCAATAAATTCCTGGTGGATTATCAAGAGAAATGGCAGTAAGTACAATTGTTTGGGGATCTGGGGGAAATTTTTAATAATAACTTGATAAGTACTCATATTTTTAATGAAGACATTATATCTTTTCAAAATATACATGACTAGAGGTAATAATTGTAAGATGTACAAGAAATGAATGACTGTGTGTTTTCATCTTTAAATATACAAAATATTTGTATTTTTCATTAACTTTGATTTGTTTCCAGTTTCCTTAATGTTACACTTGATATTATTCAAAAGAATTTAGTAAAACACTTTATGTGCAAAATAAAACCCATTTTAGCAATGAAAAATGTACCACAGGACTCACATTATGTTATTATTTTAGATTTTAAACAGATATGAAAACTTTGAGTTCTCACTTGTGGTTAGAATAAAGAATCTAAAGCCAGTTTCTACTCGCAGCTGCAGTGAATTTTGAACAAACTGTAAATTCAGTACTGGGTGAAGCATCAGGAGATTGGAGATGTGAACTGTAACAAAAGGAGACCACTGGATTCTGCACTTGGGAGGCTGAGTCACAGGGTTGCTGTGACTTTCAGGATAGTGTACATTTACCTTGATTTATATAACTCTAAATATAAGGAGTTAAAGTTCCTCTTCAATACCATCTGTTGTATTGATTTGTTTTTCTGTGGGTTTCATGTGATTCATATTTCTTTTATAAATGCATGCATAGTCCAGCCCCAAAACACACACACAGTGTCTACTGTAAAATGGGCCCAGGTCACAAACAGAAGACACTTCAGCATTTCTTCTTGTTACCCTTATGAATATAAATTACATTTCACTTTGTTTTCAGGTGTGTGAGGATATTATTATTATTATTATTATTATTATTATTATTATTATTATTCTCTGTTGGTGATTTCTAATAACTACAGTAGATTTTACTTCTTTCCTCTGGTGGAATTTCTTGAGTAGTGTCAATGAGCTTAATTTCAGTGTGTTGTCAAGTTACTCTCACTATGTGTCTACTAAGTACATAGTTAGGTGTTTTCTCCATTTTCATGTACAAGATATTATGAACAATATAAATTTAAAAGGATAAAGAGTGAAACATAGATATAAGAAAACTGCATAATTCAAGTGAAAGAACCTGCAGATTGAAACAAATATGAGAAGAGATGGGTCGTCAAATTGAACATTAATTCATATTTGTTAACCACATGTATTTTTCTCTTACAGATTAGAAATCAGAAGTCACTGTTTCAATCATGGTTTGTCCCTTCCATATTTGCTTATAATACTTATTAACAGATATTAAGTACGTTAATGTCATAATAAAAATATCTCTAAGTTTTATGTTTTAAACATTTTGAGATAATATTTATGAATAATTGCTAAAATTTAAAAATTGGAAAACCCAGTAGTTTAAACATAACCAATAAAGGTTAAGTGGTTCATAGTATTCTATTTTATAGATGTATTAAAGTATGTTTTATGTATAATGAGCTGCACCCATTTTAAATGAACAGTTTAAAATCTGAGATAATTTTATGCTGATACACCTGCCAGCACAATCAAGATTCACAAAATTATCTTAACACAAATATTCCCTGATGGGATTTTTTTTTCACCTCTTATCTATTACCGCATTCCAAGGAGCAAGACATCGACTGTCATTCAACTTGTTCTGCTATAACCAATTCATCAGTGCTGCCATTTAGAAAATACCATTTGGATGCATGGAGATGCTGCCTCCAATGAAATAGCCTTTTTTTCACTCACATATACTGAAGTTGAGGTATAATAGAATAAAAATAATACTAAGTGTAAAGAAAGTGAACATTCATGAATTAAATCTCTGAGATGTTGAGGTAGATGAATAAGCCATAGCATCAAGGAGAGGTTTGTGTGGAGTAACATGACTCAGAATAACATTACTTGAGGAGTGAATTATCTAATTCCATAGTTCTACCAGCTATATTCCTGTCAAGGCTATATAAGCAGTAATTCTTAAACATAGTGCAGCTACTATGGCCAATGTACTATCAAATTTATTTTTGAGAGAAGAAATTCAATACAATTTTCATCACAGAATCACACTACCTCTAAAATGAGAACCAAGTCATAAATATTTTTGTGTGTGATGTATAGAGATGTGTGTACAATACATGAAGTTATAGTTGCATTTATCTATGTGTGTTAATGGGGGGACAGAGGGCAACATTTCATGACTTTTGCAATCATCTATAACAAGACAGGACTTCTAATTGAACCTGGATCTCATCTATTCTTGATTGCCTGATCAATAACGTCAAAGGAATCATCTTTCTAGGGCTGAGTTTGCAGACATTGGTCAACTTTCCTAGATTTTTTTTTTCTTATGGATATTTTTAGGAATCCAAACTGAATCCCTCATGCTTATAAAACAGCCTTTCTTGTGACTGACCCAGCTCCCCAGTGCCGTCACTCATGTTTTGAAAGCTCCATAAATCATTCAGGTCACTAATATTCAAGAGGTAGACTATGAAATGATAAAAGTTTTTCTTGGCTATTATATTTCATTCATCTTACTACTTGAAAAACTTCAGCCCCATATTTTCATAGAATTAATAGTTCTTTGTGTTTTATAGAAATTGTTATCTGTTTTTTAACTTTGTACTTTTAAATACAAAATATAATTTAAATTATAAATTGCAATAAATATTATGTTGAAACTCTTCTAAGATATACATATATAAAGACATTGTTTGTTTCTATTTATTTTAGAAATAGAAAATATACCCTGCAATTTTTATGTCACCTAACTTTATACCAATTTCTGTGCACATTGTGCAAAATATATCATACTCATGAATTTTTCTTTCATTTCAAATAAAAAAGGAGAGATTTCAAAATGTATTTTAATTCATTTCAAACATATGTGCATAAGTACATTTTCAAGTAAAATTTTAAAGTTCATTTTATTGTTTGAGGATTTCATACATGCATATAATGTGTTTGGATTAAATTCATCCCCATCTTTCTCATCTAAATGATTCCTTAGATTTCCTCTATTTTTTTCCTCTCAACTTCATGTGTTTTCTTTATAAGCCCAATGTGTGTACTTAGTATTACCTGTATAGGTACATATGTAAGACTATCTACTGGAACATATTGGACATCTATATCACACCCCAGATGGCTCAGTGATCACTGTGGAAGAAGGAATGCATATTTTTTATGTTCCTTTTTTAAAAGTAAGAAATAGAATGCACTGGCCAGATGCCTTCCTTTTCAGCCATAAGACATTTTTGTGTTCCCTGTCACTGATCTTTAAGCTTGCTGCTTCTTGCCTGTAGGCCAGTGATTTCCCTCTAACTACAAACACCAACTCTATGATTGAACCATAGAGAGTTCTCTGCTCTTGGGGCTTTCATTTACAGCACTTGTAATTACAAAATCTTTCCTCCTTTGAAATGAAATCTTGAAAAAATGTCTGTTCAAAGTTAAATGCTGAAAAAGTATGTTTCATATAGTGTGAGGCTGGGAAGCTGTGGGACCAGAGGGAGTAAGCCCAGGACAAGAGTGCTGTCCATAACCTGGATATCTTGTCCTGAGATCAGCATGGGTAGGAGAACTCCCTTCTTGCCCTGGGCCTGTAAGTTCTGACACATATAGTCCTGTGCCCTACCTTTGCACAATGGAGGATATCACATAGATGGGTGGCCAGGTTAAATGTTTTCTCTGCTTATAAAGCCATGTACAGAAGCATCTATACATTCCCTTTACATAATTTTTCTTTATGCAAATGTAGTGTCCCTTGTTCCCTGGCCCTGACCAATGATGTACACTCACCCCAATAGCCCCTACTCATCCTCCAAAAGTGTTAAATAGCTTTTGTTTACCTCCCTTTAAAACAAAGTGTCTCACTGAAGCTGCCTCCTGAGAGTCTATTTTCACCATGCACATCACTGCCTGCAATTTCATAGCTCAAGGCTGTTTGTCTTGCATTTCCTCTCAAGAGCCACCAATATGACTCAGTCATGCTACCATGAATAGGGAAATGGAGCCTGATTAACAACATGGAAACCATCAGGATGCCCAAGAAGAAGGTGAGCAATTAGTTTCACCTGATATCATCTCCCCATGAAGAGGGTTGACAGTCTGTTTTTTTCTTTTCTGTCTTTGATTCCTTCATGAGAGACTGGGTATAGTAAAAGGCAAATGACACCTACTGGTCAAGGATATGCCTTGGTATTGGGAGAAGGACCCCAGCTCTCTGTGCTGACCTTGATAGCCCTTGGTGTCAGCTATAACTCCCTATCTTTTACACTTAAAAAAGGAAAAAAGGAAAAAAAAACAATAGCACAATGACCAGTTAAAGGGTCTTAATGAAGTGGTCAGTTTCTGTAAAATTTGCAGATAGTCTTGTGTATAAGACTTTGGGAAATCCTTTCCTCCTTTACCCCTACCCTCACCTCCCCACAAAACTTCATGACCACCCAGGAAAGTTTCTCTCTGACACTGGTGTTTACAAATCTTCTCTATCATGGGAAAGTACTTCATTGCATCAAAAGGAATCACAAATTGGAGGGCTGTGGGCCCTGCTCAAGATTCATGGCATAAAACTTAAATTCTTCCTCCCCTAACCAAGTAGAAGAAGAAAATGAAGAAGAAGATGAAGAGGAGGAGAAGGAAAAGGAAGAGGAGGAGGAGGGGGAGGAAGAGGAGGAGGAGAAGGAAGAAGAGGAGGAGGGGGAGGAAGAGGAGGAAGAGGAGTAGGAGGAAGGAGAGGAGGAGGAGAAGGAAGAAGAGGAGGAGAAGGAGGAGAAAAGGGGAAGAAGGAGGAGAAAAAAGAGGAGGAGGAGAAAAAAGAGGAGGGAGAGGAGGAGGAGGAAGAAGAAATAATAATAATAAGAAGAATAAGAATAAGAAGAAGGAGGAGGAGGAGGAGGAGGAGGAGGAGGAGGAGGAGGAGGAGGACGAGGACGAGGACGAGGAGGAGGAAGAGGAGAAGAAGGAGAAGGAAGGAGAAGGAGAAGGAGAAGGAGAAGGAGAAGGAGAAGGAGAAGGAGAAGGAGAAGGAGAAGGAGAAGGAGAAGGAGAAGGAGAAGGAGAAGAAAGAGAAGGAGAAGAAGAAGAAGAAATTAATGGCAGATGGAGCACAGAGATCTCTGGTTGTAAGATTCAATCATTTGTCAATCCTGTCAATCCTCTGTGCTAAGAACCTGCCAGCACAAAACAATACCACCTAAATTCAAAGAATAACTAACTGGCAGGCTTTTTCTGCTACAGCATGAGATAACACAGATGAACCAGAACATAGAATATTCTTGATTCTTTGTTTGGTTTTGTTTGAATGTTTTTGTTTTGTTCTAATACTGGGCTCAATATTACGGGCACCTTCATGGGAAATGTTTTTTTTTTTTTTTCCCTAAAAGTGGGATACTCATTAAGAATGGTCTCTTCATGGGAGAAAACATTTAGGGAAGCTAAACTACTACTAGATATCCAAACACAATCGAGGCATAAACTACTAAACCAATGATGTTTATATTCCTGAAGATATTAGTCATTCATTCTATGAATGATATCTTACTAACTCATTCATAAACATATACCTATTGAAAATGTTTGTTAACAGAATTTTGACTATTGGAAGGTTACAAATTGCTCTGGAAAACATACAAAGAAGAAATTCTACTAATATTTTAGAATATATGATATGCTTATGGAAATTCATTGCTTTATTAAGTCATTCTATGTATTTTAGAGATATGTTAACCTCAGAATGAAATCAGAAAATATATTGTGTTGGGAAAGAGGATATGCTCTTACTTTAATAGAAAAGAAACATTGTTGATTTCTTCAAAATTAATTAAGATTAGATTTGACCAGGAGAAACATCCCAAAAATCTTTGCTCCTGACATGGAAAGAAAGAGATTCTCTCTGACTTTATCCTTAGAACTAAAATAAACTTAGAAAAAAATCCCAAAATATTATTTGCGAAGATCTGCCTTCTGAGAGCAGGCTTGGCTACCAAGTCTTCAAAGGTAAACACTATGATAGATGAATTGTGGCTATTGTAGAAAGCTGACATTAGGATTCATATCAGTCATGTATTCACTGTCTTACATATAATTACTTTGGTAAGGAAACAAAGAACAATAACCAAAATTACAGACCTTTACAAAACAGAGACAGGAGCTATGTTTCTCTAACAAAACAAAAAGATAATCACTCACCATTTGTCATAGACCTTGACCTAATATGAGTGTATTAGTACTTAAACGAGGAACATGCTCATTTGTCTTCAGTTCTTCCTGAATGTAATACTCTTTCATTGTTCCAGGGTTCTATCAAGGAGGCTAGTTGTTATGTCTTCTTAGAATTTTTTAAATTTTAATTATTTTCCATACTTGTCTTAGTTTTAGAAGTTGAGAGAAACATTGGATGTATGCAGAATAGCCATCAATATGTTGCTTTGGTTAGAATGGCAAAATGGCCATGTGTATCGTGTGTGTGTGTGTGTGTGTGTGTGTGTGTGTGTGTGTGTGTGTGTGT
>JANHMN010000001.1:73533653-73570784 GCA_030674055.1 Rhabdomys pumilio
TCTTTCTTTCTTTCTTTCTTTCTTTCTTTCTTTCTTTCTTTCTTTCTTTCTTTCTTTCTTTCTTTTTCAAGTCAGGGTTTCTCTGTGGAGCCCTGGCTGTCCTGGAACTCACTCTGTAGACCAGGCTAGCCTGGAACTCAGAAATCCACCTGCCTCTGCCTCCCAAGTGCTGGGATTAATCACTTTACATTTCAATATCAGTCTCCTTTCTGCCCAGTACACCCTCATGCAGATCATACCTCCATCCCCTTTTTTTTGAGAACAGGTAGGCCCTGTCTAATTATCATTCTCTACTGCCCATGGCATATCAATTCTCTTTAATTGATGTTTCAATCTTTGGGTAATCCTAAGAGTCCAAGTTAGTTGGCAACAGGTCCTCCTGTGGTGTCTTTGTCCTCTTCTGGTTCCTCCTACCCCAACTCTTCCATAAGACTCTCTGAGCCCCATCTAGTGTTGGTTCTGTGTCTCTGCATCTATTCTAATTGGCTGCTAGGTGGAGCCTCTTAGAGGACAGTTTATGTTCAGCTCAGATACATTTTTAATTAAAATTTGATGTTGAATGAACCAATCCAGTGGAGGTATTGTTGACTTTAGAAAGGTAGTTCTGGGTTGCATTATAATGGAAAAATAATCATAGGATGGAAAGTAAGCCAGTATGCAATATTTCTCCATGGTCTCTTAGTTCCCATTTCCAGGTCTGGCTTAATATCCTGCCTGACTTCTCTAGGTGACATACTTCAGCCTATAAAATGAGATTAACCCTTTACTCCAATGAAAATTTTTGCAGCATTTTATCATAGCCACAGAAAGCACATTAGAGCAAAATATCACGAAGAGGGAGAGGGCAAGGTTCAACATTCAATTCATCCTCAGTCATGTATTGTGGCATATTTATATGCTCAAATGTGGACATACACACACACACACACACAGTCATAAATAAGCTCCTACATGTTATATCTGACAGAAAATTAAATTTTAACAATTTTGCTTTATTAACAGATCAGAATCTAACAACTGTCATATCAGCATTCTTTAAAAGCCATGTATATGTTGAAATTCCTGCAAACTGGTTGGTTAGTTAGAATTTGCTATTTGTGGGAAATTGAGTTGTGAAGATTGTTAGCTAGAATTTGCTTAAGCTATCATTTTTCCCACTTATCCACTCATTGCCCACCTATGAAAAATACCTTACATCCTTTAGAGTATTCAATAAATCCTGGAGAATATAACACTTTTTTAATTAATGTATTCTTTGACAATTTATACATGTGTATTATAAATTCTGATAACACTCATTTATCCACTAAGACTTATTCATCCCTTACTTCTACCAAACTTCCTTGCTTTCTCCCACAAAATACTATCAAGCTTCTATGTATTTTTTATTATTTTTTTCCTTTGTGACCCACTGGGTTTAATCTAGTCCAGTTACTCAGGCATTAGTATGCCACTATCTAAAGAAGCATTAGAACATTGGCTAGATCACCATAGACTACTAATTACTTTTCTCCAGAAGTCTGAGTTTTCCATTAGTATCCCTGGCAAGAGAGAAATCTGTTGAGTTTATCAGTCATCTTCAGCTGGAAATTGACCAATTCAGTGTTGTATGGTCCTAACAAAAGTAAATATAGTTGTGAGTTTATTAACACCACAGCTATACTCTGCCATAGCACAGGTTTTCAAAGCCCTGCTCCCAATGGTTTGGCTCTTACCTTTTTTTTTTAACCTCCGTTTTTGTGATGTTTCATGAAGTTGCTGAATGTTGAATGCTATAAAATCTTTGTTCTCTGGACCATTGATGAACCATTAGACTCTGCATTAATAGCCACTCAATGCACAGGCAATCTTCTTTGATCAAGAACGATAGCACTCTTCTGTGGATACAAAACAAAATTTTCAAAAGGCAGTTTGACAGGTCTGATTACCCAGAAAAAAATTGACTGGTTTGACTTATCCAGTAAAGAGAGTTTGATGATATCTACACTATAGGGCATGAATTCTTCTTGTGCAATAGGTCACAGATCTAATCAGATATCAGTTGGTTACTTCTTTATTAGTCATGCCATATTTGTACCATAATATACACTGATTGCTTTGCAAACTGTATTTTAACATGTGAGGTCTAACAGCAGGGACAATCACTATTGAATATTATCCCCCAGCTACTGACAGTAATTTCTAGTAGTCAGATGCCTAGCTCTCAAGGAGAAAGTCCCTATTTCAGTTTCAGTACTATCTTTCTGTATTCTGCCACCAAGGTGTATAATGAAGTTACCAACAGTATGTCACAACCTGTCCTAGATTGCTTTCTGATGCTGTGATAGAAACACTGAGTAAAAACAACCTGGAGTGGACAGAGTTTGTTGGCTGATCATCCATGTCACAGTCTATCACTGAGATTAGTTGGGCCAGAAACTCAAGCATGAGCCTGGAGATAGGAACTGAAGCAGAAACCATTGTAGAACACAGATTGCTGGCTTGCTTCATCCACTTGCTCAGCTACTTTTATTTTACAGCTCAGGCATATCTTTTTGACTTTTTAGAAAAATCTCTGCAAATGTATTTGTAACAGATCACTAAATTACATCAACCCAAGAGGTAATAATGTTATCAGAAAGCATCTACAACCTATATTAGAGTATTCGGCACATACTTTTAATTTTGTTACTTGCTGCCACTACCAATAGCTTTGATAAAAGTATTGATTTATAACTATCTTTGTTGTTCTTGTTTTGTGACCATTAGAGGTCATGTAATCACATCCAGAGTGAAATATGCCATTTAGGGCAATGTGATCAATGTTCCCACACCACTGTTCCTTTAATTTGGCTCAGTATAAAATATTTTTTCTTTGCATTTGAGTAGAGTCTGTGCATTGTGTTGATAGTTTTAATTTTTGTTCCATTCACTCTGCTCTGTAGTCCTCTGAATTGTTATGCTCTCCTTTTCACTGCACAATAAGATTCACAAAAGTGCTATCATCAAATGAATTAATTTTAGTCTTCATTTACTGGGAATCTTTCTTGTTTCTAACTACAGACTTTATCACTTACATATGTAAAGTTTTTCCATTACCTTTCTTAATAGGAAACCTTTATGACTGTTCTCATTTTCTCATCTTCTTTCATGGTCATTTTAATGGATCCTTCTCCCTATATCACTTAAAGCTCTATCGGCTTTTAAGAGTGTTTTTATATGGATTTGTATTCATTGATTTATTTGACAAATATTATGGTATTGAAACATTTTAGTGTTATGCTAGGCACTGAAATTAGGATAATGCATGTAACATGAAATTCTCTTTGGTCAGAAGGCTAACGCAAACATACAAACAGACTAAATAACTATAAAAATATAGAGCTTGGTAAGTGCTCTTGGAAGCAAATAATTTTCTATAAACTCATCCAAAGGTACCTATAATACCTCTTACCTTAATTCTTCCTATTAACTGTGTAATGTCAATTTTCTTTTTGGTTCAGGCTTATAAAATCTTCCTTTACACAGTCCTTTAATTTTCTGTTTTAACACAATAGTTATTTCAAATATTTACCTAGGTGTCTCATGTGAAATTTAAGCTCAGCATATTTAATAATTGAGTAATATATACAGTCAACATGTCCTAATATTTTACATGTTGGTTAGTAAGTAGAAACAACTTCTGTCCTCTATCTGCTCTTCTCCTTGTCTTCTGTTTCATATTGCACCAGTGGTCACACATATTTCTCTTAACTCTGCTACCATCTAAACTTATGGTCAATGCTCTCATTCACACATTGTAATACTAATTAGTATCTATTTTACTGTTGGGATGTTATATTTCAGTTTTAAATATGACAGGGTATAGAATCAACCAGAATACAACCCCCTGGGTCGGTCTGTTAGAGTTTCTAGATTGGGTTAACGGAGCTAGGTAGACAGATGCTTTGTGGGGACAGCATCACCACATACAACACAATCTGAAATAAATAAGAAAGAAACGAGCTGAGCACCAACACTTTGCTCTATAGATGTCATCATCACAGAATGTGATCTGCTGCCTTACTCTCGTGTTTTTGTGCCTTCCCTGACATACTGAATTACTGTACCCTCAAATTGAGAGTTAAAAATAAACCCTTTCTTTCTTAATGTGTGAGTAGGTATGTATGTTCTACAACAACAAGATAAAGAAATAAATCTCTGATCAGAGACTGTACTCAGAAATATCCACCCTCTAACTTCATGAGAGTAATTTATTTAGTCAAAATTCAGACCAAATATCTCCTCTTAAAATACTCCTTGGATTTCCATCATATGAAAGCTAAAGTACAAATCCTTGAACCTGTTAATTCATAAAGTATTTCTTGTTATCCTGTCCAATCATTGTGTGACTCTTACTGTTCATTGCTCTGTGTTCATTTTTTCTGTGTAGTCAATTGAGTTTTCTTTCATAATTTGCATAACTATGATAGTGCACTGAAGAGCAATCTTTATTTCCCATTGACTATATCCTATGCAGTCCCTTTAAAATATTTGGTCAACCACTTACCTGACTTTCACTTCCATACACACAGACAAACTTTGTTAAAATTCTCTCATATAATCCTTAAATATTTTATGCAACTGAATTTTATTTATAGTTCTTTCCTCGAATATGCATATGTTTATTAAGCTCCTTTATAGAGTTGAATCTTTAGAAAAAGTACAAGTATGTATGCCTAGGTTTTATATATTGTATTCCATTATGGTATGAATGTGAAATATGCCTCATTGGCTTATAAATTATAAGCTTGATTGCCAAGTTTATGAGGGTGACTAAAATAATTTCTCTGATGGTGAATATATTTGAAGGTGTGTTAGAAATTATGAGCTATGGTATAACAGGACAAAGTAGGTTACTGGGGATACAGTCTGGGGCTGTATCATGATCTCATCACTGCTGGTTTCTGCTTTCTGGATAGAATTGTTTGAGCAACCTTGTTCCCCCATACCCTTCTAAGTCACCACAGCACAGAAATTATAAACCACCACTTAACGTTGTTTATACCATTTTCTTATCATAAGAGAAACTGTAATATGTATCTTGAATGATATGTGAGATACTAATATGAACAAAAAATAGACACTGTCAGATAACACACCATGGAAGAGCTCTGCCTCTCAGCATTGGCAAGAACCAACCTAAGAAGCAAACCAAGCACACTGGAATTCTGCAGCACCCAGTGAAGGAAGCCAAGCACTGTTTTCAATCAGAAAGCAGAGCAAATCACTCAAGTAGTCACTGGGTGGGTATATTGTGTCTATTTGCAACTCAGGACCAACTAGAAACCATTTTGCTCATTGAATCAAATAAGCAAGTAGAAAACAGGGCTTTGTGACCATCCTCCCACTTCTCTATCCCAGTGCCTTCCCACAGGCACACTGACTGCTGCTCCATTTCTATCACTACATTTGTCCACTTCTCTGCCTCTCTATCATCTTCCTAAAATGTAACTGATAGTGATGATTCTTCTGTGGTGAAGACTGCATTCATAAACTAGTCATATTTGATAATCTTTGGCTCCCTCCTTGTTTTTATAGGCAGCACAGAATTATATCATCTGCATTCATTTTACAACAGAGCCTGACCTTTATCCAGGTATGATGTGTCCAGCAAAGCTTTAATTTGTTGACTTGTTATTCATAGGTTGTTAGCCTACAATTAGGTGGTGAGTCAGCACCAAGTATGAGCTTTTCTCTGTTTTGCATCCCTTAGTTCTCATTTTTAGTTCATTACCTAGGCTTCAACTATTCATTTTATAAGCAAAGTTGGAGTAGTATACTTCTTCTTATCCATTTAAACACATTTTTAAATTTCATTTATGTATTACATTTTTGTTATTTTATTTTTTATTAGTGGGAGATGATATTATATCACATTACATTTTTTTATTTAGTACATAAAGGAGAGAAATTATGCAGAAACAGCATTATTCACTTGTATAGCTTCCATTTATTACCAGTAAAAACAAATGTGATTTTTTTCTTTTAGTTTTGATTTCTTGTTTGTTTATTTTAGTACTAAATTATTTGGCATTGAAGGTTCACCTGAGTTTTCTCCCTCCACAGTACAGAATTATGTGTCTGCATTCAGCTTAGAGAAGTCAGCTAGAAAGAGGTTGACAGAAAGCAATCAATCCTGTACTTTCAAATAACCTCTGTTAATTCTTCATGGAACGTCTCAGTAAAACTTTTCTAAAACTATAGAAAATAAAAGATATGCTAAGCCACAGCAACTGAAAGTCTTTAAAAATATTTTATTTATTAAAATTAAAATATAATTATATAATTTTCTACCTTTCTTTGTCTTCTTTCAGTCCTTTCACTTTAGTTTTTTCAAATTTATGCTCTCTTTCTTATCTCTTTTTTTTTTTTTGTGTGTGTGTGTGTGTGTGTGTGTGTGTGTGTGTGTGTGTTTCACCAAGTGATAAGGGCTTTGGGAACATTTTAATTGCATGCATGTTCAATCAGTTTGTTGCTCTGATGTAACAAATTGTAATAACTATTACATGCAACTAGTAATAAGAGTATTCTTTCCACCTAATTCTGTTGGAAGCTACCAGAAAAATAGCGACAGTGAATTCTTTTTCTTTTTAATTTTTTTTATTGGATATTTTATTTACATTTCAGATACCAACCCCTTTCCCCATTTCCCCTCCCTAGAAAACCCCTATTCCGTGCCCCCTTTTCCATTTTACTTTTATAAAATTTTTTTAAATGTTAATCAAAGACTTTATATGTATGGTAATGCTCAATCAGAAGTGTAACCTACTACCCAACCTAGCTATGTAAACTATCTTTGACTGGTGGAGACATGTGAACTTCTGCCTCCATGCCCCCTCTCTCTTTCTCTCTCTTTTTCTCTCTCATTACCTAGCTTCTCATCTACTTCATCTTCTCCTCTCCTTACTCCATCTTTTCCTCTCAGTGCTCCTTCCCCCTTAGCTGTTCCTACATATTACCCTTCCTGTTAAAATAAAACTTTTCTCACAGAATACAATTAGAGCATAATTATTGCTATTTGTACCAGTGAGGTACAAGATAGTCTTAATACCCAGTCCCTCCTCTTTTTGACTAACCAGAATCTCTGTCATCTCTCTTGACTAAAACACTTAATTTTGAACCTGGCTTTTTCTTGGCTTTAGAAGGAATGTCAGCTGAAAACCATCCACTCAGATCTTTTCTCTCAAGGTAAATAGCCAGGATTGGCTATGAGTCTATAGGTCTTCAATGCCGTCAGAAATCCAGAATGACTAGATTAACTGAAGTTATGGGAAGCACTAAGCATAGCTTCTAAAACTTAGCCAATTTATAGAGACTGCTGAACACCTGGACAGCCCCTATACTACCGAACATTGGAGCATCAAATATTCAGCCTTCTGGCCCAAATTCATCTGACAGACCTTAGTGCTGCAGAATTATTAAGGGCTGATTACTCTGTCTAGGCAGATATAATCAGTCGACTATTCTGCAAGTGTGTCCTTTTCTGGACAGTAATTTGTCTGTAGATGAAGAGAGGCAATTCTTGCCTAGTGGCTATCTCACCACAACTGGAGTAACTCCAAGGATGCTCAATTTCTTAGAATCCAAGACAGGAAGCTGTCAGGAGCAGACAGGTCTCTAATCAAGATGAACATTAATATAGAAATATTTGTGATGTCAATTCTATGGATTCCTGATGTTTTGAAATCCAACTATCCATGTAAGGTAACCTGGATTGTTGTCTGTTAACTCCTTTCAGCTATTTCTAAATAAAATATAGAAAACACCTTAAAAATAAACTCAAAGTCATGAATTTGCTATAGTCCCTTAACTCACAGGCTAATCATCCCAAATCAGCTAAAAAAAAAAAAAAAAAAGTTAAAGAAGTACTGGGTCTAAACCTTGTATTTTTAAATGTGTTATACAGGCACAATGCCTAGGAGAGTATCAATATTCATTTCACTTTCATATCAATAAGAAGCTTATACCATTGAAAACCTTAAATTTGAAATCCAAGTGAATTTTGTACCATTTAAGAAATTATAACTTCATCTTGATACTAAATTATACAGATTTCTACCAATAGGTTATGGCTATGCCATAAATCCTAGCTAATCCTCCCTGTTCCAACAAAACCACTACTTTTTCCCAGAGAGACAGCCTAATATTAACCATCTTAGTCCCCAAACCCAGGGAATAGGGTCGCTGACACTTCTTTAACTTCTTCAAGCTGATTATGGGCGTTGAGATATTTCTTTCTTATCTCTTAAATTCAGAGTTTAGTTTTATGCAATTTAGGTGAAAGGGATTATTTAATTGTAAAATATTGAATAAAAGAAGTATAAATGCTGTAGTAATAAGACTTTATATTTAGTTATATTAAGCCTCTGTATATCAGTTGGGGTATTATATTTATATTATTGTTACTATTATTACAATTATTATTTCATTTAGTAGTTTATTGTTTATGATTATATTGTTATTTCCAAGTTAGTTTAATCAATCAAACAACAACTATATTTATCAGGAAAAAAAAAAAAAAAACCTCAACTGATAAAATGCCTTTCAGTTAGACTTAGATCAAATTGTAGGACACTTTCTTGACTAATTATTGATGTGAAAAAAGTCAATACATTGGAACACTTCCACACTTGGTCAAGCTGTTCTGGGTTGTTTATGAAAGCAACAGAACAAATCATAAGGAATATGCTAATAAACAGCACTCTTCCTTTGCTTTTGTTCCTGCCTTTATGTTCCTGTCTTCAGTTCCTGTCTTTGATTTCCTTAATAGCCTGTGATCCTGGATATGTAAGCCAATTAAACCTTTCCTCTATAAGTTGCTATTAATCAATGTTTTGTTTTTATGTTTGTTTAGTTTTGTTTGTTTTTTGTTTTGTTTATTGTTTTTGCTTTTCTGTATTTTTTGTTTTCTTTTCTTTATTTTTTTTCACAGCAATAAGTACAGAATACCTAGGATATAATCCATAGAACTCAAGAAAGTTAAGAAGTCAAAGGGCCCAAATGAGGATGCCAAATAAAAGCAATCACAGGAGGGTTGGGGGAGGGCATACAAAAGGGAGGAGGGACCTGAGTGGGAGAGGGGGCAGGATAGGGAAAAGGGGAATGATCAGTTATTGGGAAATAACAGGAGTGAAACCCTGAGAGCCATCAGAAGGATGGACAGGCAACCTTGGGAGGTAGGAGATGGGTAGACCCTTTAGAATGAACCAGACACCTATGAGGAGAGAGATGCTCAGAACTCAAAGGGAGGGACCTTAGATGAAATGCCCAACAGTGGAGAGAGGGAATTTTTAGAATCCATCTCTAGTAAAAAGACAACTCATCAAGTGGAGGAATGGGGTTGCCATCCCACAGTCAAAAACTCTAACCTAGAATTGTTCCTGTCTAAATAAACTGCAGGGACAAAAATGGAGAAGAGACTGGGACTGGCCCAAATTGGGATCCAGGACAAGGGGAGGCTCCAAGTCCTAACACTATTATTGATGCTACGGTGTGCTTACAGATAGGAGCCTAGTATGGCTGCCTTCCTTAAGGCCCAAATAGGCAGCTGAAAGATTCAAATGTAGATGTTTACACACAACCAATGGACAGAAGCCTGGGATCCTTGGGATTGAATTAGGGAAAAACTGGAAGAAGTTGAGGAAGAGGGAGACCCCATAGAAAGACCAGCAGTCTCAAGTATCCTAAAACCCTGATCTCTCAGACACTGAGTCACCAACCAGGCAGCATACACTAGCTGATATCAGGCCCCTGACACATATACAACATAGGACTGCCTAGTCTGGCCTCAGTGAGAGAAGATGCACCTAAGCCTTGATAGATTTGAGGCTCTAGGGAGTGAGGAAATCTGATTGGATGGGGGTGGGGGGCATTCTCTTGGACACAGGGAAGGAGGAATGGGATGAGGAACAACAGTCTGAGGACAGACCAGGAGGAGGATAAAAATTGGACTATAAAAATGATTAATGAATAATAATAATGATATTAATATATGTATAGTCCAAGAATACAAAATAGTAATAGACTACTACTACTATTACTTAGGAAAAAATTCAGTATTTTCTGTATAACCCGTTCTAGCATTGACTTTTATACTACTGCTCACAGAATTTGTTTATAAAATTTTACAAGATTTAGGGTAGTCTTTAGAATTTTATTTTATATAATTGTATAATTTTAAATCTGAGTCAATTTAGCTTCTGAGGACATGAAATTATCTTGTCAACAGTATTTCTGCATTCCTTGCTCATTGGAGAACCATTCATAATAGTCAAGATTTAGAATCTATTTTAATTGTCTGTACCAATGAATAAAATGCTCATAACTTAATATATAACCCATTTATTCTGATTGGCATTCTGCCATGTGCCTAGTTGTTATCAGGTACCCTACATCTGTCTTATTAAATCTTCCTGGTAAATCTCTTCCCCCCAGATGTCCCACTTTCTATTTTACTTTTTCCTATAGGTAGTATGTTTTTTAATTAACAGATATAGCATCCATTCAATACACAAGATATTCTCTCTACAGTTTTTCTTTTTAGTCCAATAAAATGTTCCTTTTTTCTTTCATATACAAATTGACTACAATATTAACATCCTGAAACAAAGATGTGTTTGTAAAGTGTCCTTAGCAAGGTAGTCACAACAAATTCTTATCAAAAAGAAATCATAAGAACGGAGTCATAACAATGTGATAATAACAACATTTTCAAAACAAAATGCCCATATTAACCTCTTGAAACAAAGGCCTGGGTGCCATTTCTTGCAAGAGGCAGTGCAGAAGAAATATTTGTAGTTGAGATTAGAGGTCTGGCATATCCCAAAGCTTGAGAAATAGATTTATTCATAAACAGGAATGATTCTAATTTGTTCTTACCAAAAGTTTTTAAGCCTAAGACAAATGAAGGCTCAATTATCAGTATTCCATAAATATAATTATTTTAGTCAATCAAAATGTTTTTTTTTTAAAAAAAGAAAGTTAAAATAGCTAAAGAATTTCTTTCAAAAAAAGTATACAGATAGGCAAGAAACATTTTTCTTCTTTCTTTTTGTCCCTCATTTCCTCTCTCTCCCTCTGTCCCTCCTTCTCTCCCTCCCTCTCTTCCTCTCTCCCTCTTTCCACCCCTCCCTCCCTCCCTCCCTCCCTCCCTCCCTCCTTCCCTCTTTCTCTCCCTTCCTTCCTTTCTTTCACTCTTTCTTATTTTTCTTTATGGTATTTGAATGCATATGAAGGCAGAAGGTAGAAATCAGGTTTTCCCTGTAATACTTACCACCTTATTTGTTTGGAAGTAAATTCTCTCTCTGAATATGGATCTTGATTCTGATTAAGCTAGACCAGTTGGCCGGGAAAGTGCCCATTATTCTGTTTCTGTGTCCTTCCTGCCAATCTCCAATTCTAAGTATATAACTATATCTGTATCAGATTTTTTAGGTGTTTGCAGTTCAGATCCTTGTTTGTAAGCCAACAACTTGACCCACTGAGCCCTATCTCAGCCCCCATATGAGTTTCAATTATTTATTTCTAGGATATTGTAAACACAATTTTAATAGATGCAGTGGTTTGCAATCTCCCTAAGTCAGTAAAAAGCTTGGTTATTTTATCTTATAATTTATTTGTCTTCATTGTAATCTTTCAAAATAAAATTACAGGGATCACTATCCCAGACATACATTTTAGTTCTCTCTTAAGTTCTGGCTGAGTCTTTGTCTTTGTCAACCACAGAGGCAGCCCCGTGGGTGAGTTTCAACTGCTTATTAGCAGTTAGATTTGGGTTATACATCATTTCTTTCAGATGATTGATACTATTTAATAAAAAACACTTTACACTACCACCATCTTCCACTGTTCTTTGAAATATATCCTCTTACCACTTGTGCATATTTTACTTTTTCAGAGATAGGATGCATCCATGTGTGTACATTATGTTGAAAAGGATATGAATGTAATACAAATAAATAAGAAGACTGTTTTGACGGATATGTATCTGCTACCTACTAAGAGAAATAAGGAACATATGAAAAAAATTACTGATACATACCAAAACAAACATTTGCTAGAGTAGAGGAGATTTGCTGACCACTTGTAAAATCCAGTTTTTATTTAGGAATGATAAAGTTCTAATTAACTTTTATTATCTGAACATCCTGATAATGTCACTTTTGATCTTATCTTCAGATAACAATAGTGCTGTTACATAACAAGAGGCTTGGATCTGGTTCCTGCTTTCAGTCCTAAGCCAAGGGTCATTCCATCAATCTTTTTATTTCTTTTTATTTCAGGCTCACCGTCATTTACCATTTGCCAAAAAAATCTATTTATTGTTCTTTTGCATGGGGACAGATCCACATTTTCCCAGCTCCATAAGTAATTGAAGTATGAGGACAACTCCAATAAAGATTAGATAGAATATTATTCATAAGCTTTACAGTATTTTATGATATTTATCAATAAAATTAAGATATAATTATAATGATGAAAAAACTGATAATCACATATATAAAACATGTACAAATGTTTTTATAAAGGAAAATGAAGTGATTTTCTAATGACTTATGGAATCATTAGAATGAAGTTGCTAAAACATAACTTCTATATGACCTGCTCACATAGCTCATACTTGAAAATTTATTTTTTGTCTTTCTGGTATCATATGGTTTATATAATTTGATATTTTGTTTATTATAGGAACCATATGAAGCAAAATACTAGGTTTAATTATACATTTTAGTTTATGTACAATATACTTTATAATACAAAATATAACAACTGAATGAACTGAACCCTCTCTTCCACCTTTCCATATATTTTAGTATCTTTCTAAACAAATTCATAAAAGTTAATCTACTAGATTTTGTCTAATCATGTATATTAGGACATAACTCACTTGCTTGCTATTAGGGTGTTCTTCTGCTGTCTTTAAACTGACTTCTTTACTATCTTCTGATGGGTCTTATGTGTATAACTTATAGAAACATATATGCCCTCTTGAACCATAAAATTATTCCCACACTGATAATACTTTATCTCTATTACTCTGGTATAGTCCCTGGAGTCTACATACTGATTAACTGCTTGCTTGGTCTCTCCATTTTTATGGTTCAAAAAATGAAAAAAAATGAATAATTTCCTCATTTTTCTATTTCAAAAATTAATAGCATCTGAAAAAATCATTAAAAATATTAGTAAAATGAATGGAAAGTATAAAATAAATGTACCTTGAAATCAAGCATTTAAATTTTTTTTGAGTCATGTCTTCACATCCACATTTTTGAGTATTTTGAAAGCAAAATTTGCATTTTACATACCGAGACCTAACTGTAAAGATGTACCATGGGACATAATTTATAGAGATGTGATGTTGCTTTTTTATGGGATATTTTATTTACATTTAGGATGTGATCCTCTTTCCCTATTTCCCACCTAAGAACCCCCTATCCCATCCTCCCTCCTCCTGCTTCTATGAGGATATGCCCTTAATCACTCACCCACACCCACCTCCTACCTACAAATTTGCCCACACTGGGGCATCCAGCCTTCATTGGACCAAGGACTTTCTTTCCCACCTATGCCCAATAAGACCATCCTCCCCTACATATACAGCTGGAGCCATGAGACCCTCCCTATGTGCTTCCAGGCTGGTGGTTTAGACCCTGGGAGCTCTGGTTGGTTGGTATTTTTGTTCTCCTCATGGGGCCACAAACCCTTTCAGCTCCTTCAGTCTTCTTTCTCACTCCTCCATTGTGAACCCCATGATCAGTTCAATGGTTAGCTGTGAACATCCTTCTTTGTATATTTCAGGCTCTGGCAGACCTCTAAGGAGACAACTATATCAGGCTCCTGTCAACATGCACTTCCTGGCATCCCCATCAGCTTCTACCTTTGGTGACTGCACATGGGATGGATACCCAAGTGGAACAGTCACCAGACGACTTCTCCTTCCGTTTCTGTCCCACATTTTGTCTCCATATTTGCTCCCATGAGTATTTTGTTACTCCTTCTAAGAAAGACCAAAGCACCCACACTTTGATCTTTCTTCTTTATGAGTGTCACATGGTCTGTGAGTTGTATCTTGGGTATTGTGAGCTTTTGAGCTAATATACAATTATCCATGAGTGAATAATATGTGTGTCTTTTGTGACTGTGTTACCTCACTCTGGATGACATCTTCTAGTTCCATCCATTTACCTAAGAATTTCTTGAATTCATTGTTTTTAATAGCTGAGTAATACTCCATTGTGTAAATGTACCACATTTTTTGTATCTATTACTTTGTTGAAGGACATTTGGGTTCTTTCCAGCTTCTGGCTATTATAAATAAGGCTGCTAGGAACATACTGGAGCATATGTCCTTGTTATATGTTAGAGCATCTTCTGGGTATTTGACCAGGAGTGGTGTAGCTGGGTCCTAAGGAGGTGCTATGTCCAGTGTTCTGAGGAACTGACAGACTGATTTCCAGAGTGGTTGTATTAGCTTTCAATTCCACCAACAATGGAGGACTGTTCCTTTTTTTCCATAACCTCGCCAGCATCTGCTACCACCTGAATTTTTGATCTTAGCCATTCTAACTGGTGTGAGGTGGAATCTCAGAATTGTTTTGATTTGCATTTTCCTGATGACTAAGAATATTGAACATTTCTTTAGGTGCCTTTTGACCATTCGAGTTTTCTCAGTTGAGAATTCTTTGTTTAGCTATGTAATCCATTTTTTAATAGGGTTATTTGGTTGTCTGGAGTCTAATTTCTTGAGTTCTTTGTATATATTTGATATTAGCCTTATATCAGATGTAGGATTGGTAAAGATCTTTTCCCAATCTGTTAGTTGCCATTTTGTCCTATTGACATTGTACTTTGCCTTACAGAAATGTTACTTTTTTAGGAGGTCCCATTTGTCAATTCTTAATCTTAGAGTTTTAAGCCATTGGTGTTCTGTTCAGGAACTTTTCCCCTGTGCTCAGGTATTCAAAGGTCTTCTCCACCTTCTCTTCTATTAGTTTCAGTGTGTCTGGTTTTATGTGAAGGTCCTTTATCCAGTTGGACTTGAGCTTTGTACAAGGATATAAGAATGAATCGATTTGCATTCTTGTACCATGCTGACCTCAAGTTGAACCAGCACCATTTGCTGAAAATGCTGTCCTTTTTTCACTGGATGGTTTTAGCTCTTTTGTCCAATATTAAGTAACTATAGGTGTGTGGGTTCATTTCTGGGACTTCAATTCTATTCCATTGATCTTCCTGCCTGTCTCTGTACCAATACCACACAGTTTTTATCACTATTGCTCTGTAGTACAACTTGAGGTCAGGGATGGTGATTCCCCCAGAAGTTTTTTTATTGTTAAGAATAGTTCTATCCTCAGTTTTTTATTATTCCAAAGAAATTAGGGAAATGACACCCTTTACAATAGTCACAAAAAAATATAAAATACCTTGGTGTGAATCTAACCAAGCACGTGAAAGATCTCTACAATAAGAACTTCAAGACTCTGAAGAAAGAAATCAAAGATTATCTCAGAAGATGGAAAGATCTCCCATGCTCATGGACTGGCAGGATTAGTATAGTAAAAATGGCCATCTTGTCAAAAGTAATCTATAGATTCAATGCAATCCCCATCAGAATTCCAAATCAATTCTTCATAGACATAGAAAGAGCAATTTGCAGATTCATTTGGAATAACAAAAAACCTGGGAGATGTGTTATTCTATATTAGATTTCTACTTGGGTTTATCATCTTATTCACAGATCAATAATACTGAAACTTTTTTAAAACTCAGAGCCAAGTATGATAGAATTGATGTGTAATCCCTGCACTTTGAGGCAGAAACAGAAAGGATTTAAGTTTAAAACCAGTTGGACTATACTCTTAAGTCCAGTCCAGTGAGGACTTAAAAATTGAGACTATAAGACTATGTTTCAATAATATAAAGTTGAATATGATCTAATATTAAAAAATTAAATGTTATGTACATTTGAATATAAGCAATTTGTTTAATATGAGTCTGGACACATATCAAAATCTCAATATCATGTTTTCATTTATTTGAATGTCAGGAGAATAAGCAAAGGACTTATTACACAATGAGCTTTATAAATTGAATGAGCTGACCTCCTCATTGTGGATGTACATACTGTAAGTTCAGTCTCACTTAAAGTAGAATAGTAGCTTAAAAGATAGAGAACACTCTGTTTTATTCTAATTTTTGTGTGAGCCACAAAGACTCATTATCTGACTGAGTTCACCATTTCATACTATGTTATGAAATACTGCAACAACTAATGTTTAACTAAGCAATTTTTTCATAATTATGAGTGATTCCAAATTATTAAAATTCTATGCTACTTACCTCAATGAATTTAGTCTCAATAAAAATATCACCTTGTATTTCAGTAAACAAATTGATTTCTAAATTTTGTCTTGGTTTAAGTGAATGAGTAAACTAAGCCTGCTAATAAATTATGATGTAAAGGATGAATATGTAAAATAAAATATAAAACAACAGCATCATATAAGATTTTAACAGTAAATTACATAAGAGACAAAATAATTGAAATAGAAATTACATTGCAACAATTTTTAAGGTTGTCAACTCTTGGTGGAGGCATCTGTACATTTTCCAGTATACATTATTGTTTTTTAATTGTAAAACAACTTTGAATGTAAAATATTTTAGAATTTGATATATGGTATTTACAAATAACAAATCAAACATTCCTAGAGATGAGAATTTTAACAACTTCCTCTGATTAACTTTCTTCCTTGGGTTAGAAATGGTTTATTATGATAAGAACCATGGATCTTTAATTAGTGAGTTATGAGCAGAACTCATAAACATTTACAAATTATATATAATTTACACATCATAGTTTTTTGCCTGTGCATATTAGTCTTCTGGGTAGAGAATGTTCACGCATGTGATTTTCTGAGAATAATGTGACAAAATGAATTCTTAAAAATGTTCATGAGCACTCAGATGAAGTAACATGAGGAAATCCCTCACCAAAGAATGCAGCACAGATATTACATTTGAAAACACTAGGAAAAAATAAGTTATTTAGACTCAGTCTTGCCAACTTTTTGAGTCTTCCCTCCTTGAATTCTTATTATCCTTCAGTCCTTAAAAGTTTTCTCACTCAGTAAGATTGAAAGAGAGAGAGAAAGAATAGAGAGAGAGAGAGAGAGAGAGAGAGAGAGAGAGAGAGAGAGAGAAACAGAGAGAGAGAGAGTTCAGAGTGCAGAGGGGAGAAAGGAAAAGGATGAGTAATGAGTCACATTATATATTTTAGCAATATATTACAGTGTATGACACATTTTTGAAACATGATTTGGGTTTTCTTTACTGTTCTGGTCATTTTAACTTATCATAGTAAAAATGGACCCTATGAAGAAACACTGTATCTCTCAAATGACTACTCTGTGGAACTGAGATTTTAAACACATAAATCAAGACCTAAAGAAACAGTAGGTATATGTTCACTCTTATTTTCTCATGTTTTCATGGACTATGGCTGATTGATTCAATTATAGCTTTCCTTGATTATCAGAATATATACTTTGTAACCAATCATTATATATCTAGTGAATCAGCCTGTTTGTTCAACAAAATATGACATATGCTTGATGCTCTCCAAATCATATTTGTTTGAGATGAAGATTATATAACTGTCTTCCATTACCTTGTGATGAGTTGTGTGACATCAATATAGCCATTTTAATGATTTTTTTCCTCATTGTTCTATTCCAGTCTGTACAGGCATGCAGCATCTCACCAAACTTCTATGATGTTACTTTTTAACATGTCCTTATTCTTTGAAGACTGTTAATATTTATGAAACAAGATAGTTGTGGTGGCTCATCTTTATTGAAGCCTGACTGCATTAAGAACCGCCACTGAAATATGCTCCTGGGAATGTCTGCCAATAATTTGAGGAAGGTTTACCTTAGAAGAAAGTACTAATGTGGATAATAACAGCTTTTAATAGTTGGAACAAAGAGGAGTACTACCATTTATCTTCTCTGTTTCTTTTCTTGACTTTTGACACAGGACCAGTCACAACACAACTGTCCTGTTGCCATGCTTTTCTACCCTGAAGTACTTCATCTTCTCAAACCTTGAGCAAAAGAAACTCTTCTGTCCTTGAGGTGCTTTTTCTCAGGCATTTTTTCACATTAACAAGAGAAGAAAGTAATTAAATATTCTAACACATAGGAATTCCAGAGGCAGGTCGTACCAGTCTCTATTTAGAGCAATTATGCTTACAAAAAAGATTTGACCACTAAGTATTCCAATACTTTCCTTTTGTTTATTTGCCTCCAGGTTGGGATGAATCAGTGGTAAACTGTTTCTAATACACTTACAAAGTATACAAAGAAACTTCAAAGTATAGTACAAATCTAACTTTACTTCTGACTACTATGTCTCTCACTTTTCTCAATATTGCTTCAGTGGGGAAGAAGATAGAATTTACATATAGATATATTATAAAATGTTAAACATTCAGATATATAAAAATAAAGAGGTTTAAACATAAATTAATATATATAATATTCTAAGTATATACTATATATTTATTATATTTGGAATATCTCTCTATCTCTCACTTTCTAACATATATATCTCTATAGAGACTTGAGTTCTTAATGATTATTCTAATAAAAATGTTTTGCTAGTATAAATATCTGTTCTCTACTATTCACAATCAAAATAAGAATTAAATTCTAACTCAGTAACAGGTATCAGATAATGTAAAGTAAATTATAACTGATATGTATACTGGTAGAGATAGACTTTCTTTGAAGTTCTTGAAGCCTTCCTTGATATCAGTGCTATAAACACTCACCACAGGCCCAGAAGACTTGTGTTTTTCTTGAATGTATTTGAGATGGAGCAGGGTAGGGATAGTCAGATGTGCATACACTTCTCCATTTGTTATATGTTCCTTCTAGAACAGATGTTAAACTCATGCAACAACCCATCTGAAGTACCCTACTTAGGAAGATAATAGAATGGATGGGGCCTAGTAAAGACCTAAACTTTTAGCAGTAATTTAATTGTAATACTTTAGAATCTTTTGAGGCATTAACTCATAAGAAACTATGATCTAAGGAGATTATTGCTGACACATTAACCACTGGATCAAGGAAATCAAGTGAAACTGCAAAACATTTATATTCTGGATTAGCAACAGCAATAATAATTTACTATGTAGGTCTGTGGAGAAAAGAGGTTTAGAGCTAGGGTCTCTTTTTGCAAGTATCTTTCTATTAGCCTGTGAGCCTGCACTCTCTGAGCAGAAGAAAGGCTGGATAAAAGGGGCCTACTGCATCGCCACAGTACTTACCTGTTTGCCCAGGACCAAAGACAACTGGTCTACAAGTTTTAAGACAAGAATGGAATGAGACAGAAATGACTTAATGCCTGGGTATCCAGGACAGCATTACGCTTCACCAGAAGAGGGCCACTCTTTCATAATAACTGTCTCTGTGAACTTTTACTTTGTGCCAGTGCTCTGAGATGCTACTAAATTCAGTGGTTTACTTCCTCTGTAAATAATCTTTAAGTGATTTGAGAAGATTCCTCAGGTATTTGTTCTTGTGCTTGCATTTAAAAGTAGGGTTGTCTGAGAAGTCCAGAATGAGTGCATAGTGTTCAGTCAGCCAGCTTGACAAGACTGTAATGTGCGGTAATGATTGGTATTTCTCTGTGTGTCTGTGTTAGTGACTGAAAAAAAAATACAGGTAGTATCTCCATAAGAAATTTTTTCCGGGAAAGTTTTATGGCAGGGCTAATTTTTTTCTTTTTGCATTTTTCCTAAGAGGTAGAATAAAAGAGATGACAAGAAATGGAATATTTTCAAAGTAGTGTTATTTATTGAAATTTCTCACAAATGAAAGTAGTGTTTTGTGAAGGAAAGGGATGCAAGGCTTCTGTAGTTCACAGGATCAGCACTCCTAAAATTGAATCACTTCTGATACAGCCACAGCATGCTCTAAACTGGGCTATCCCATCTCTCACGTTGGCAATGGACTCTATAAATTCTAAACAAGCAAACACTCTCTCCACAGAGCTGACACTACTTGCTTTTATCTTTTTATTTTTATCATTTTTAAAACCTGAAGTGAAAGACTATTTCTTACTTTTTTGTCTCCATAGACCTAGAACTTGAACATAAGACATTTCAGCATTGAAGATTCAAGTGGTCATAGAATCAAAACATAAAAATCTATATAACCAAGAGTGCTGTTTTATGAGTTGAAAGACATTTACTCCCCTTTGGTATAAATTAGAAAATTTTACTTCTTTGGAAAAAAATGCCAAAATAAATAATCCACATATTTTGCAATCACACCTGAATAGATATAGAAGTCTGAAATTTGAAAATAATTTAAAATAAACTGTCTCATACCACTGCTTTTATTATACAATGAATAAAAATATAATCTACAGGTACATATTAATTTGGGGAGTTTTGTCAGAAGCCTATGTGTTAAAAGTGAAATTTTATATAAAAATACATTTGAATCTAACTCATTTATTACTGTTTTCACCAATGAATTTAATTAGAGTGAATTTAATTAGAGTGCACAACAATTGGGAAATTAATGAAATAAAATTATTAATACAAAGTTTATATCACTTATAGTAACATAAATAGAAACCTGCCTAGAAACATAGGAAACAATTGTACTGACGTTTGTGTTTGAATGTATCAAGGCAGTTCAATGGTTTAGTGGGTAAAGTGCTTACAGTGCAAGAATATGTAGTTGAGTTTAGATGGCCACCAGTCCTGTAAAAGTCAGTGGTGGAGTTGAATGTCTACAATCTCAACATGCACAGGAGTAGGAGTTAGCAACAGCTCACTAGACATCAAGCTTCACAGAAAACAACAATGTCCCAATTCAATTAGAGATCCAGTATCAGCATATAAGATGGAGAAAAAATTAAGACATCTCAGCATCAATCTCAGGCCTTCAAAAGTGCTCACATAGATAAACATTACACATGTGCACACATGCAGCATTGCACACAACCACCTACAATATAATAAAAAGCTCTTCGTTTAATTATAAATAACTAAGAAATTATATACTATGAAATCACACATATAAAAAATATGCATGTTTTGTTAGCAGTTTTTAGTCTTAAGGTAATGAGATTATAATCATACATTTGGTCACATCCTAGTTTACAGACTGAAATTATTTTTGGCTATTAATACTCGTGTTCTTATTATTAAAATTGTCTCATGTCTTAGGTTCTCTCTTGGCCTGATTAGTAGGACTAAAATACACTGGGAAGCAAAACAGGTCAAACTATGTGAGCTGTCACTTTTATCCTCATTGTGTCAGTAAAGAAGCTTAAACACTGGTAAAAATTGTGGCCTTGATCTTACATGAGCAATTTTTTTTTTTTTTTGTCATTGAAGTTATAAGACCACAGGCATTAAAACCAACAGGAATTGCAGGAATGATATGGCAGGAAGCTTCCACAAGTGAAGATTTCCCTTCTTTTCACATGTGATCAAACCAATTGGGAAGTTTTACATTATATATGGAATTTTAAACTCTCTGAGTGAGAAAATATTGTTGGAGAATTACAACTGCACAGTAAGCAAATTCGTCAAACGGGTGAGAAACAACAATCTCTAGCACGTGACTTTCAGGACTGAGAGTGTTTTAGTAAATTGTCCTGATACCTGTCACTGTGAAATCTCCTTTCAAAGACCATTTCCATTATTATGCCTTTATGACCTCTTTGCAGCTATTCACAGCCCAGTGTTCCTTAACTGGCATACTGTTTAATTTTATTTATTTAAAAAAGAAATTGAAAATAGCAATAAAATTGTTACTAAGTTTATTCTGAAACATAAAGATAAATTTAAAACTTTTAAATCTAAAATGTAGAAGTTATTTATTTATTTATTTTTATTATTTTTATCATCAATATATTCTTCTTTTATATAATACACACCATGTTAGTTTTCCCTCCCTCTACACTTCCCAGTTCCCTGCTACTACAATGTCCTCTCTGAGCCAGATCCACTCAGAAAATAAAAGATCTCCAAGACACAACCACCAAAACCAACAAAGCAAGACACAATAAGACAAGGCAAAACCCTTTCTAACTACACTAAACAATTAGAGGAAAAACATCCAAATAAACAGGAAAACGTGTAAGAAAGACACCTGCTCCAGCTTTAATGAGTCCCACAAAAACACAAAGCCAACAGCCATAACATATATACAGATGACCTGGTAGAGACCCATGTAGGACCCATGCTTGCTGCTACAGTCTGTGTGAGCCCATATAAGCCTTGCTTAGTTGATTCAGTGGGCCAAGTTCTCCTGGTATCCTTCTTCCCCTCTGACTCCTATACTCTTTCCTCTATCTTTCTTCTGGTTTCCAGAGCTCCAAGGGGAAGGTGCCAATGGAAACCTCCAATTTCCACTTTCTTCTTTTTCCCATAATGTCTAGCTGTGGGGTTTATGTACTTAGTATCAGACTATCATTAGGAATTCTCTCTCTCTCTCTCTCTCTCTCTCTCTCTCTCTCTCTCTCTCTCTCTCTCTCTCTCCCTCCCTTCCTCCCTCCCCCCTCTCTCTCTCCTCTTCCTCCCTCCTTTTTTGAGGATGATCTATTTTGCTTAGAAATTTAGAAATTTCAGGAGATTATTCTTTGATGGCTAAGTAATACTCTATTGTGTAAATGTACTATGTTTTGTTGTTGTTTTGATTGTTGTTGTTGTTGTTGTTATTTTTGTTTTTATTTTTTAACCCATATTTCTGCTGAGGAATATCTAGGTTAATTTCAGTTACTGATTATTATGAGTAAAGCCACAATGAACATAACAGAACAATTGTCTTAGGAGCAGGATGGAGAATCTTTTGGATATAAGTCTGAGAGTAGTATGCCTGTGTCTTCAGGTAGATCAGGTCCCAGTGTTCTGGGAAACAGACATATTGATTTCCATAGTGGCTGTACAAGTTTTACCTTACACCAGCAATGGAGGAGTGTTTTCTTTGCTCCACATCCTTACCAGCATAGGCTGTCATTTGTGTTATTGACCTAGTCATTCTGGCAGGGATAAGCTTGAGTCTCAAAGTAGTTTTGATTTGCATTTCCCTGATAGATAGAGATGTAACTTTCTTCAAATTTTCTGTTAGGGTATGTATCCCATTTTTAATTGGCTTATGTGGTTTATTAATATCTAGGTTTTTAAGTTCTTTAATAATTTTGGGTAATATTTCTCTATTGGATGTGGAGTTGGTAAAGTTTTTCTACTATCCTATAGGCTGCCATACTGTACAAGTGATGCATTACAGAAGCTTTCATGAGCTTTCACTCATAATGTCTACACTATTAGTCTTCTTTGCAGAACATTGATTTCTGTGTTCATAGGTTCAATGTTATTCCCCACATTCTTTTCTCTAAGGTTTAGTGTGTCTGGTTTTATATAATTTCTTTGACATCCTAAGACATGAGTGTTATCTATGGTAAAAATGTGAAATTATTTGCATGCTTCTACATATAGAGATGTCATTTAACCACCACAATTTGTTAAAGATACTTTTGTTTTTCCGGTGTGTATTTCTGGCTCCTTTATAAAATAATCAAGTTTTCATAGATATGTAAATTAATGTCTGGGACTTCAATTTGATTACATGGATCAACTTGTCTGTTTTTATGCTAAATCCATACAGATTTTATTACTATAGCTCTGTAGCTTCAAATCTGGCATGGTTGTTTAAACTATCTTAGGCTTTTTTTATTTTTCATATGATGTTGAAAAATATCCTTGAAAGATCTGTAAAAAATGTTGTTGGAATATTTATGAGTATTGCATACTTGGTTAGATGGACATTTGTAGTATGTTAGTCCTTCTGATGTTTGAGCATTAAAGATCTTTATTTCACCTGCCATCAGTTCCTTTAAGATTTGAAGTTTTTTTTTTTTTTTAGTTTTAGTTTGTTTGTTTATTTTTTGTTTGTTTGTTTTATCATACAAGTCTTTCATTTGTTTGCTTTGAGTTGCCACAAGACATTTTGTATTATCTGTGTTTACTGTAAAGGGTGTTCTATTCCTGATTTCTCTTTCAGTTACTTTGTCATTTTTATGCAGGAGGGCTAATGATATTTTTAATTTTGTATTCAACCCCTACTAGAAGAATTTTTTAGCTATATAAATTTGTTCATGAAATTTTTGGATTACTTTTTATTACTACTATATCATCTACAAACAACAGTACTTTGATATCTTCCTTTCAAATAATATATCACCTTAGTCATCTATAATTTTCTTATTGCTGTAGCTAAAATTTCAGTCACTATATTAAAAGGATGTGAGAGAATAGAAAAGATTGTTTTTCTTGATTTTAGTTGAATTGCTTTGAGTTTCTCTACATATAAATTTGATATTTACTTTAGACTAGTTGCAAATCACATTTATTATATTTAGGTATATCCTTTGTGTTCTTCATCTCTCCAGAACTTTTATAATGAAGAGGTGCTGCAATTTATCAAAGGCTTTTCAGCATCTAATAAGATGATTATGTGTTTTTTTTCACTGTGCTTATTTATGTATTGCATAACATTTAATGATTCCCTTCCTGTATCTTTTGAATGAATCCTACTTGATCTTGGTAATGATCTTTTTGATTCGTTCTTGGATTTAGTTTGTACTTTACCAAGTATTATTTTTTTTGGATCAATGTTTATGAAGTAAATTGGTCTGTAATTCTCTTTCTTTGTTGAATCTTTGGTTTTGTTATAAGAGTTATTTGGCGTGATCAAATTTGTCAGTGTTCTTTCTGTTTCTATTTTGTGGTATGTTTTAGGAGTATTGGCATTAACTCTTCCTTGAAAGTAGTAGAATTTTGCTCTAAAACTATCTAGTCCTGAGCATTTATTGTTTGAAAGACTTTTAATGCCTTCATCTTATTCCTGGGGGTTATATGTCTCTTTAGATTGTTTATCTGCTCTTGATTTAATTCTGGTGTTATCTATTGAGAGAATACTATTGTTTTATCTTTTAATTTTTTTAGATATTTCAAATTTTGTATTGTAGAGACTTTTAAAGCAAGACCCAATAATATTTATTTATTTATTTATTTATTTATCTATTTATTCATTTTTGGATTTTCTCTATGTCTATTGTAATGTTACCATGATTATTTTTGATTTTGTTAACTTGGATAATCTCTTCTGCATTTTAGTTAATTTGGCTAGAGATTTTCTATCTTTTTGATTCCCTTATAGAACCAACTTTTTGTTTCATTGATTCTTTGTATTGTTCTCTTTGTTTTTACTTTATTGATTTTACTCTGAAATTTGATTATCTCCTGCTGTATACTCCTCTTAGGTATGTTTGGTTTTTTTTTTGTTCTAAAATTTTAAGTTGTGCAAAGTTGTTAGTATGAGATGTATCCTTATCTTTTTTAATGTAGTTACTTAGTGCTATAAGCCATTGCTCAATGTTTGACAAAGTTTTGTATGGTTCTTAGAAAAAGGTATAAACTTTTGTGTTTTGGTTGAAATATTCCATAAATATCTTTTAGGTTCATTTATGTTGTACTCTCTGTTAATCCCAGTATTTCTCTGTTTGGTTCTTCTCTTTATCACTCATCTGCTTGTGAGAATGTGGGGGATATTGAAATCTTCCACTATCATGTGAGATAGTAACTATGTGCTTTAAGCTGCAGTACTGTTTCTTTTATGAAAACAGGTGTCTTTGTGTCATGAGCATGAATTTGAAGAATAGAAATGTCCTCTTGGTGTATTTGTCCCTTAATGAGTATATACTGTTATTTCCCATCTCTTTTGATTAATTTGGTTTGAAGTCTGTATGCTTTCTGTAACTTTATAGGCAACTTCTATTTTTTAGATTAGGAAAGTTTTCTTCTATGACTATTGAAAACATTTTCTAGGTATTTGACCTGGGTTTTGTTTCCATCCTTTATACCTATATACTTGCTTTTTACTTTTGTTTTTATTTTTGTTTTGTTTTGACTTGATAACGTCTTAGTTTTCTTGAAAGTTTTGTGTCAAAAAAATTTTTTTAGATTTAACATTTTTTCAGTTAATCATTTTATTTGTTTACATTTCAAATGATGTCCCTCTTCTCCAAATCCTGTATCCCATCTCCTCCTCTTTGCCTCTGTGAGGTTGCTCCTCCACCCACTTACCAACTCTTGCCTCACCACTCTAGCATCCTCTGTGAGGGATTGAACTGAGAGTGAGAGAGGAGAGTGGGGAAAGTGGGAGACAGGATTGGGTAGGTGAAAGAACAGAAAAGAAGTACAGAGGGTCAGAAAATTGAATAGAAATATGTAGCAGTGAGGAATGGGAAACTGAGGGTAGCCACTGGAAAGTTCCAGAGGCTACCCAGGACCCAAGGGGATTATTTTAGCTGAAATATCCAACAAAGGGGAATTAGAACCTGTAGAGACCCCCTCTAGTAGATAGACACAGCCCAAGTTGGGGGCTGGGGCCACCCACCCATCTCAAAATTTTAACCCAGAATTGTTGTTGTCTAAAGGAAAGACAGGAACAAAAATGGAGCAAAGAATGAAAGAAAGGCCATTCTAAAATTCCCTCACTTAAGGATCCATCTCATCTGCAGATTTAACATTTTATTTGACTGATATATCCATGGCTACTATCATATTTTTAGTGCCCATTATTCTCTCTTCTCTTTGTTGTATGGTATTTGTGTAGCTTGCCTCTGTGGTTCCTGTTCACAATTCTAAACTTTTAATCTCCAGAATTTTATCAGTTTGTGTACTTTGTTGCCTCTATTTCCATTTTCAGATCTTGTACAGTTTTATTCTTTTCCTTTAACGTTTTTTTCATGATTTATTTCTTTCCTCCAATGTTTTTTTTTTTTTTTCTGAATTTCTTTATGGAATTTATTCAATTTCCCTTTAACGTTCTCTATCATCTTCATATAGTTGATTTTAACTAAGATCTTTATCTCATCTTTCAGCTATGGTTGAATATTCAGGGCCTGCTGTGGTATTATAGCTTGTCTCTGGTAAAGATATACTGACCTGATTCATATTTATTGTGACTTTATACTGATATCTTGACAACTAATTTTGGGGTAATTATAGGTTTAAATGATGACTTCTGCGTTGTCTTTGTTGGATGGTGTTTTGTTCCGTGGTTTCTGTTTCATCTCTGGATTTTCAGAATGTGTTGGCAGTGTGTTGCCTCTTTTATTGGCCTTCCTCACTGGTGTATCATGGGGATTATTTACAAATGCTAGAGACTGTTGGAAGGGGCCACCAGCTGGGAGTGGCCTGTGCATCTTAGGAAGTGTGGGGTGTTAGGGAGGCTGCAGCTGATTGTTTGTTGCATCACTTTGGGCAACCTGAAGGATAGTATCTGAGGGAACAGAGATAATTGGGAAGGCTTACTGGCAGCCTACCTTGTCCTCAGGCAGTATATCCTGTGGTGAAACAGAGCATGGTCCTGCCAGAGTTGTTGGCTAATACCCAGGAACTAGAGGGAAAAGGGCCCAGGAGGGTTACTTGCCAGTTCTTTAGTAGCTGCATATAGGGTAGAGGAGATGTGGCACCTGGTATTCTGTTGGAACACTAGAGACAACCTTGAGGATTGGTTCTGGGATAACATAAAGAGTAGAGAATGTCCACAGGCAATCTACATGGTTTTCTGACAGACATGGTCTTGTTGAGCAGTGGGGTTCAACCAAGTTAGGATTTGGGACAAAGCAATGAGACAGAGAGGGGAGATGAGGGTAGAGACAGACTGTGGAATCCACAGGATGCATTAACAAAGAAGAGGGGAAGTTGCAGCTGATGTCTTGCAAAACTAGGAACAATCTTCAGGACTAGATCTGCATTTACAGAGTGGAGAATTTACTTCCTTACTGAGAAAGGGTTTCGTGTAGCCACAGTAGGCTCATCAGTGGCTACTGGAAATAGTATTCTTCATCTTAAGCAAGAACTTTTATCTTCAAAGTTTTCCAATAAAAAATATGACTATATTGATATGTTTTGCCACAAGAGTATACTTGTAAAATTATTAAGATCTTCATATGCCATATATATGTGGATCTACCTACCATATTTAAACTATATCCTCTTAAATGATTTTAAGACATTGTTTTAAAATGATTTTTAAATTGTTTTTCAAATCTTGACTACTAGAAATTTTTTTGATTTGACTTCTGTTAAATACAAATACATTTTTGAAGCCCAAGCATAAGAATTTTAGAAGTTTTATTTAATTTTTGAACACCTGAGTGCTTCCTGTTTTAGTTCATTGGCTCATCTTCTTGGTGTTGTAGTTGTGTAACTGCCTTCTGTGAGTGAAAAGGATCCATTCTCTAATATATACGGTATATTGGCAAGATTCATATTTCAATAGTAATCAATTATTTATTATTTTGTACTAAGATAATTAGAAATAAATGAAATTCATTAGATTTTCCAAAGCTTGTTGAAGATTTATTAGATACAGAATATTATGTTGAGTTGGCAGTAGATGCTTCTTGTATATTCTACTAATATCTGATTATATCTTTAGGATAATTCCAAGATAGTTGAACATTAACTCACATTGTTCTATAATGTCTACTTTTCTCTATTGTCAATAAATATAATAAATGAGGCAAAAACTTTGGTTGAAAATATATTTTAACAAAGTAGTAGCTTTTAAACCAGTAAGACATTAATTATTTGCTAAAGTGGTGATGGATAAAAGGGTTTAAAATACCCAATGGGCTTGAGCAGTGTGTGTTTTCTTCTTCCTTACTCTGTCAGTCTTTTCTGGTCCTGATGTCCATTTCTGTCTTTAAGTAATAGTTCTTTCTTGTGTTTCATGTTTTAGTTCATTCAGTTTTTACTGAAATGTAACTTTCATGGTTACATGAGTAAAGTGGCTGTTTAATCATTACCACCACTGTCTTTATCATAATAACGTTCTACTTGATTTAGAAATTGTGTGACTCATTTTTTCTGTTTTATAGAAAGATTAAAGAGGAAAGGAGCACATTTATTAAAGGGCACACTGTACCACATTCAGTCAATGTTATAGAATGTTTGCTGCCAGAATAAATAAATCTCCAAAAGTGAAAGAATTAATGACTCAAAATATTTTGCATATCAGATTAAAGTTATGATGAACACATAGTCATCACTGTTGATGAGAATGTTGAAGGGGAGTTATATATTGGAGAGAGAGAAAGAGAGAGAAAGAAATAGAGGGAGAGATATCAACTATTTAACTTCACATTGATGAACACAAAACATGTATATGTGGTTTTGCTTTGACTTGCAATTAGAGAAAGTACTTCAAAGAAAACATTAACTTTTAATTGCATGAATATTCTGATGGTTAACCAAAATATAATAAATGCAGCATATGTAGAAAAATGTCTCTCTTTCCTGTTAATTAATTTACTTTTTCTATTTTTTTTTTGTGTTTCTTCTGTTATATGATATCTATATATGTCATTTGGGCTTTATCAGCAACAGCAAACTAACATTCTAGAAGAAACTGAAAATAAATATTACAAAACATAGATAAAACCACAATGCTATATGTCAATAATTTTTATTTTTAGAAGAGATTGAGAAAAGCAAGTGTGGAACCCAAAACAGAATACACATTTATATTCACTTAAGATTGTCTCTAAAAGGTTGATTTAAATGGATATCTCAGTTCTGTGTCAGAGGTCGTTCAAATCAAGTCTGAACCACACAAATGTCTGATAGCTTCCAATAAAAGAATTAATAAGGGAATTAATTGTGTTCCAATAAAGAAATTAATAAAAGTTTATTTTAAAAGTAATTTTAAAAATAATTTTAAAAGTCTTAGTCAGATTCTCACAGCCAAGCGTTGGACTGAGGTAGAGGACTCCTCTTTAAGAATATGGGGAAGTACTGAAAGAACTAATGTGGATGGCAACCCCATAGGAAAACAAACAGTGTCAACTAACCTGGACCATTGGGAACTCCTAGAGACTGAGCCACCAAACAAAGAGCATACAAAGACTGGTTGGCGGCTTCAGGCACATATGTAGCAGAAGGCTGTGTAGTCATATTTTTTACACCCTACTTTAATAAGGGTTCAACCTACCCACTAGCCTACCACCCAGAAGAGGCAGTAAAAAAGAAAGGTTATTATGATACAGGGGAATGGACCCTCTTTAGTAATAATCTTTATGGTGATTCCAATCTTTGTTGTTCTCAGTCCAGTCCACTAGCAAACACTAAATATGAAGCAGCTAGGACAGTCCAGTCTACTTGGAAAATACCATACATGAATAAGCAGCTGCAGTCTAGCCCATTTGGCAGACACCACCCACAAATCAGCAAGAGCAGTTCAATCCAGAAGAAACCATGAGGCTTGCAAATCAGCCAGAGTTTGTAGAAGTGGCAAGAGACAACAGAAAACTCATGACAAGTTCTGTGGTGAGTTTCTCTCTATGAAGTCATCACAAGCAAAGCTCAGCAATGCAATGTATGGTGAAGGAATAAATGAGAGTCATCGACAAAGTCTAGCAAGGTAGAGCAAACAAAACAATGCTCCAGCTCCTACTGTCTGTGGAGTCACATTTATATTCTTTCTAAACATCATGTGTCCTTTCATGTGTTTGCTACAGCAAAACATACTTTCACCTGTGTCATCTTCAACAAAACATTCTTTCAGGTGTCTGTCCCACCAAAACATCACTATAAACTAAGTTTTCATTGAAATCAGAAATTTCCACTTTGGGGTTGCCTTGTCTGACCTCAGTGGAATAGGATGAACCTGCAGAGACTTGATCCTCCAGGATGGTAAATACATGGGAGCGGGGGGCATCCTCTTAGAGGCAAAGAGGGGAGAGAATGGGGAAAGAACTGTGAGAGGTTGGATTGGGTGGGTGGCCAAAATTTGGGGTGTAATTAAATAAAGTAATTAATTAACATAAGTGGTTAAAAAGTCTTATTGTACTTGTGTAAGTATACTAAATATAAAAGATTATATTTCATCTATATTCTACATGTAAAATTGATTATAAAATATAAAGTAATAATAGAATGATTTATAAAATTTCCTAAAATTCACAAAAAAGGAACTTTCAAATATTTTCTTATAAGATAATTTGATGTTTGCTTTGTTAAAACCAATGATGTCATTTAACTCTGTTTTTTCATATTCATTTTTTTGCCTCAGTGTTCTATCAACTTTGAAAGTGTGGTATTGGAATTGCCTATAATTAATTTGCTAGGTTTAATTATTGTTTTATATCTCAGTAACATTTTTGCTATGAAACTGGTTGACCCTGAGCTTGGTACACAAACATTTAAGATTGTTATGTCCTCTTCATGGACTTTTTCTAGAACCATATTAAATACCCTTCTTTAATTTTTTCATTGTTTTTGTTTTCAAATCTACTTTGGTACATAATGGAATAGAATCCTTCCTGTTTCATGTTTTCCTTTTCTCAGAAAATCAGTTCTTATTGAGATATGAGATTGATTCCTGTCATTGTGCTGACTTTATAGTGTTTGTTTTCTGAGTCTTCCTTTGTTTAATTGCTAACCTAACACTGTTTTATTTCCATTGTTACCTGAAAGATACATTGGTGCTTTTCTTCAGTTGGAAGTATCCCATCTAATATCATCTGTAGAGCAGCCACTGTGATCATTAATCTATCACATACTTTTATCATTATTTTATTTCTACTTGAATTAGATTCATGGTTTTGCTGGGGAGAATAGTATCTGTGGTTCTTCAAAATGGCATAGCTAGCCCTTGGTATTTTAAAGTGTCATCTGAAAAATCATGTAAATTCTGATGTGTCTGGCTTATGTAACTAGGTATTTGTGTCTTGTAGATTTCAATATTCTTTTTTTGTTCTGCACATTCAGAGTACGTAGTTTAACTATTATAGTGGGAAATTTGTTTTTAATTTGACTTTCTTTTTGTTTCATTGTATTTAGTATTCTATTTATACCCTTTACAGCTTCATAAATATCAGGTTCTGTTTTTTGTTTGTTTGTTTGTTTGTTTTGTTGTTGTTGTTTTGTTTTTTGTTTTTTGGTTTTCTTTTCTCTAATTCTGTTGAAAAATATTTTTTGGTTTTTCAACCTGGATTTCTTCTGCTTCCATAATTCACTGGTTTGCTCTTTCTATAGTGCCTCAGAGTTCCTGAATGTTCTGTTCATGAGCTATTAGTTATGACATTTTCTTTGTGATCCAAAGTGAGCTTAGTGGCCTTCTTCTACCTGGTCTTCACTCTCTGATGCTCCTTTTTCTTCTTGATTCTGTTTGAGAAAGACCCCCAATAAACATTTGATTTGGATTATTAAACTTTTCATCAGCTGGAATTTTCTTTATTTACTTAATTCTATTTGATATCCTGAGCTGTCTTCTTTATTTCATTGAGCTATTGATTGGTGGTTTTGTTGTCTTTACTTAGGTGTTTATTCATAACCATCATTGAGTTCCTTGCATGTACTTATATATAATGCTGCAAATGAACACGTTGTGTATCATTATGCTTTCCTTATGAATGACTAAATTTTAAAAGAGGTGTGTATTGTTGAATTTTAATGTTGTATGTATTTTTGTAATAAGACATGGGCATCTGGATTAAAGTTGCTAGTGTGTCTTTTGACAATGTGCATTCTTCCAATGTGTCAAGTTTAAGGTCAGCTGGATGACACTGAAGGTTCAGTTCTGAGTCATATCATTACTAACATGAGATTAGAGTAATTAGAAGCCCTAACTCAACTACAAGCTTCTGTTTGTAGTCATATGGATAAACTTACCTTAGATCTGGTACAATTTCATTGCATTTCTTTAGAATTCAGTTACAATGCCAGAGAAAGGGAAGAAAGTATTATCAATGAGGTACAGACACTTAACACTGGTCTTCAGAAAAACATACAATCATAAACAAACAAATACACACACACACGAGAGAGAGAGAGAGAGAGAGAGAGAGAGAGAGAGGAAGAGAAAAATACAACACCCCTCAACCCCTGATTTTTTTTTCATGAATGTTGACTTTACCTATTAAATACAATACATTTTATTCACAAAAATTAGATGATATATAAATGAATATTGGGGCTAATATTGTATGACAACAATGTTTTTTAAATACAAATGCATAATGACCCTGATAATTTCTGACAGTGCCCTCTGGGGTTGAATCATGTGACATCATATTAATCTTGCTTATGAACACAGGGAACTGTGATTCACTCTTTACAGATCTTGTAGTACCAATATATACATCCTGAAGCATCACTCCATGGGGTCAAGGCTGTTATATGTTACATATTGCAGGTTTATTTTATATGTATAGTATCTTCTGTTTCTTTATAAATGAAAGTCTTTAATTCCAAAATCACAGAGTACTAACTTCTCATATTAAGTATAACAATTTATCGGCAAGTACATGTTAGTCAATCATTGGATTGTACTGTCCTAAAATATTTTATTGAAATACTGCTTATTGAGTTACCAATTCAGTTTGACAAAAATTTTTCAATGAATTTATCTTGAAATTCTTACAGAACTTCTAACAATTACAAAAATGAAGCAAAATACACATCTGCCATTTTCCATTACAGGTTTAATTTCAATATTCCATATAAAATCAAAATGTCAAGTTCTATGTCAATCTTATATCTATACAGATCACATATTATATAATATTCATCCAAAATGTTTACTTGCTTTTTAAAAGAAGAACAAGTGTTTTTGCAAGAAAATTTTATGCAAATTTGTTTAAATCTTCAAAATAATAAATTATGTATATACTAAAAATTGTTTAAAATATTTTTATAATCTCTGACTTGTATATCTAGTGTATAAGCGGATACCCTTAGGATCTAGCTTCAAATCCTGGCTGAGGTGAACGCAATACCAGAATTTCCAAAAGTGGAGAAATGTTAGCTTTCAGATGCCTCTTAGGATGTCAGGTGGGTGGTTTGCATCTTACAGAATTCTAAAAGCAAACGCTTTAGTTTGTTGAGCCAAACTCTCCAGCTGATAAAATGTAGAGATAAATTTGAAAGATCAGTATAACGTTCACTCTGTAAGAGGCAAATTTTACAGTTGTAACTATTTGCAGTAGAAACACGCACACTGTGCTCACTCAAGTGTGGAAGCTGGAACTAGGCAGCTAGACACTGCTCTCACTCTATGAAGGAGCAGGACAAGATTCTGAACAAAGGTAATGAAATTCTGAATGCAGTTTGTGATAACATGAGGAATCTTTATTTTTACACTTTCCCGACATAAAATCAAAAAAGAAATTCTAAGCCTTGCCAAAACAACAGCTGTGACTGATCATACAGATTCATTCTCCCCAGACATAAACTTAAATTGGTTTACTAAAAATGTACATGTTGTTGACAAATTTATCAAAGTTTAATTTTATAGGTGGCATACTGGACAGTTCAATAGATCTATTTGGAAATCCTTCCTACTGTCTGTCCTAATGACGAGCTTGGATGTTTTCCTCTTACAGAAACTGCTGAATTTCTGCTATTATCATTAGCAATGGACACATTTTCTGTGAATTACTTCAACAGAGATGACTGATGTTGGGTTTGAAGCCTGGGTAATAGAATGGTCCTATACCATTTGAAAGTACTAAAGAGTACAGCGGTGAGCTTGCCTTTTATTATCTCAATACTATAAATAGAGCTGCATTAGGCCTACCCAACACCTATAAAATTAAGTATTCATAAAGCCTTGTACTGGCACCATAATCTAGATCATAAAATTCTAGGGAAGTGAAATTTTTGACTTTAATATATATAACTGAAGAACATTTATAATTCTCCATTATCTCAAAATAGCAAGATAATTTTATTTTGAACTTAATTCTTTTTCAAAAACCATATAATATAATTATTCATGAAAGATACATTACATAATAAGTAAGAACCAAGCTCTTTTATCTATTGTTTAACTTCGAGCTCCAGCAATATCTATTATGATGTGAACCATTCTTCAACATTGATATACCAGACATAGGAAATCAAAGGTCTTCTAAAAAAAAGTAATATAGAAAAATTACATTGCATAATGCTCATTTCTTATTAAAGACACATTTTCCTTAATTATAGAACTTTTAAACACTGAGTTGTTGTTGGATTTAATGTGACCTTTGATTTTTTTTTTTTATGAATTTCTGTAGTAAAAAGGACTTTTCATCTGATCAGAATTATTTTCCATTTCTCAGAGATGGAGATGGAGCTCAGAGTTGGACAGCTTGCATTGCAAAAAGGACATTCTATTTTCAAACCCAAATATATTGTGTAAACATAAACATACTGTAAAAATAATGGTAGATTTCTAATTATTCATTATTACACGATTGAAAGTATTTGGAAATTGTGTAAGATGGATGTCCACCTACATAATCATGACAATTTTAACTGCATGAAATCAGGATAATGGCTGCTTAGTATATGAAAGAGAAGTGTATTTAATTATAGAAGCAATTCACAGTAAAACAGATGAACTGTCATTTTTAAAAAATAAAAATAAAAACAAGTAGTGACAGCTTTGATTATTCACCATTATTCCTAGAAGCATTTAGCTTGCTAAGCTCTCTAATCCCAATGCATACATATAGTTTTCTTTTAGTGGCACCAATGTTTTATCCTGTTCTTAAGAAGTAATTTTTCCCACAGATCAACAAGAAAGTTATTTTCATGTTTTTATTTAATAACTTTACCATCTTCATAACTTACCTCTGGTATTTTATCTTTATTAGACACAGTAGAAATTCCTTTGCTTGCCAAAATTTTAAGGTGAATATTTGTTTTCATGATTAAAAGGCTTTAATGCTCTGTAAACATAGAATATTAAAAGCAAAGCTTCATGAAAAAGATTTTATCAGGGAGTAACTGGGACCCGTGGAACAGGAACTCTTTTCTGATCAGTGGCACTGGTTTTATCTGGTATGTGCCTGTACCCTGAGCAGACCTAGGGCACCAGCTCTGCACCCAATCCCAGAAACCCCAGAGGGGTCTGGACTCCAGAAAGCTCTAACACACCCAGGAACATAGGATTATAGGATTACAGGATCTCAGGAGATTGGTCACACGAGGAATTCAGGATCCCAGAAGCAATTTAACTCTCAGGATCTCTTACACCTAGGATCTCACAATCACAGGATCACAGAGACAGTTGGACTCTGAGGATTTCTGACACAAGCAAGATAAAAGGAGACAGGTTCCAGTAAGAGACAGTGAGTGCAGGTAGTACTAGAGATAACTGATGGTGAAGACAAGCAAAAGAACATAAGCAACAGAAACCAAAGTTACCTGGCATCATCAGAATACATTTGTCTCACCATAGCAAGTTCTGGACACCTCATCACACCAGAAAAGCAGGATTCAGATTTAAAATCACTTTTCATAAAGATGATAGAGGACTTTAAGAAGGACATAAATAAACCCCTTAAAGAAATACAAGAGAACACGAGCAAACAGGTGAAACCCTTAAAGAGGAAACATAAAAATCCTTTAAGAATTGCAAGAAAATACAACCAAAGAGGTGAAGAAATTAAACAAAATCATCCAGGATCTAAAAATGGAAGTCGAAACAATAAAGAGATCTCAAAGGGAAAACTACCCTGGAGATAGAAAACCTAGGAAAGAGATCAGAATCATAAGAAACAGAATACAAGAGATACAAGAGAGAAATCTCATGTGTAGAAGATACCATGAAAAGCATTGACACAACTGTCAAAGAAAGTGCAAAATGCAAAAAGCTACTAACCCAAAGCATCCAGGAAAACCAGGAAACTATGAGAACACCAAACCTAAGAATACTAGCTATAGATGAGAGTGAAGACTACTAACTTAAAAGGCCAGTAAATATCTTCAACAAAATTATAGAAGAAAACTTCCCTAACCTAATGAAAGAGATGCCCATAAACATACAGGAAGCCTACAGAACTCCAAGTAGAGTATACCAGAAAAGAAATTCCTCCTGTCACATGATAATCAAAACATCAAATGCACAAAAAAAAAAAAAAGAAGAAGAAGAAGAAGAAGAAGAAGAAGAAGAAGAAGAAGAAGAAGAAGAAGAAAAGAAAAGAAAAGAAAAGAAAAGAAAAGAAAAGAAAAGAAAA
>JANHMN010000001.1:73570794-73582405 GCA_030674055.1 Rhabdomys pumilio
AAGAAAAGAAAAGAAAAGAAAAGAAAAGAAAAGAAAAGAAAAGAAAAGAAAAGAAAAGAAAAAAAAACATTAGTAAAAGCAGTAAGGGAAAAAGGTCAAGTAACATATAAAGGCAGACCTATAAGAATTATATCAGACTTCTCACCAGAGACTATAAAAGGCAGAAGATCCTGGACCGATATCATACAAATCCTAAGAGAACACAAAAGCCAGCCCATACTACTATACCCAGCAAAACTCTCATTCACCATAGATGGAGAAAGCAAAGTACTCCATAACAAAACCAAGTTTACACAATATCTTTCCACCAATCCAGCCCTACAATGGATAATAGATGGAAAACTCCCAACACAAGGAAGAAAACTACAATCTAAAAAAAAATAAGAAAGTAGTCTTCCAAAAAAACCCAAAAGAAGATAGCTACACAAACATAATTCTACCTCTAATAACAAAAATAACAGAAAGCAACAATCATTTTTCCTTAACATCTCTTAATATCAATGGATTCAATTCCCTAATAAAAATAAGTAGAATAACAGACTGGATACTTAAATAGAACCCAGCATTTTGGTGCATACAGGAAACACATCTTAGTGACAAAGACAAACACTATCTCAGAGTAAAAGGCTGGGAAACAATTTTCCAAGCTAATCATGCCAAGAAAAAAGCTGGAGTAGCCATTCTAATATTGAATAAAATTGACTTTTAATCAAAAGTTATTTAAAAAGACAAGGAAGGAAACTTCATACTCATCAAAGGAAAAATCAGCCAAGATGAAATCTCAATTCAGAACATCTATGCTTTAAATGCAAGGGAACAGACATTCGTGAAAGAAACTAAAGCTCAAAGTACTCAATGCACTACACAAAAATAGCAAAAGACTCCAACAACCCACTCTGATTAATGTTCAGTTTCTGGAAACAGAAACTAAACAAACATACAATGAAACTAAGAGAAGTTATGAACCAAATGGATTTAACAGATATCTGCAGAAAATTTCTCCCAAAAACAAAGAATATACCTTCTTCTTAGCAACTTATGGTACCTTCTCCAAAACTGACCATATAATTGGTCACAAAAAAAGCAATTTTACTAAAATCAGGAACTAGACAAGGCTGCCTACTCTCTCACTACCTATTCAAAATAGTACTGAATTCCTAGCCAGAGTAATTAGACAACAAAAGGAATTCAAAGGGGTACAAATAGGAAAGAAAGAAGTCAAAATATCACTATTTTCAGATGATATTATAGTATATTTAAATCACCCCAAGACTTCCACAAGAGAACTCTTAAAACTGATAAACAACTTCAGCAAATTAACTGGATATAAAATTAACTCAAACAAATCAGTAGACTTCCTTTACTCAAAGGATAAACAGACTGAGAAAGAAATCAGGGAAAGAACACCCTTCACAATAGTCACAAATAATATAAAATACCTCTGTGTAAATCTAACCAAGCAAGTGACAGATATGTACAACAGGAACTGAAATTCCCAGTAGAAAGAAACCAAAGAAGATCTCAAATGATGGAAAGATCTCCCATACTGATGCATTGGCAGGATTAATATAGTAAAATTGGGCATCGTGCCCAAAATAATCTACACATTCAATTCAATCCCCATTAAAATTCCAACACAATTCTTCATAAAATCATTTATGACACACATAAAAAAAGAGCAATTTGCAAATTTATTTGGAATGACAAAAAAACCTAGGTTATCAAAAACTATTCTCAACAATAAAAGAACTACTGTGGGAATCACCCATCTGGATTTCAAGCTGTACTTCAAAGCATGCATGATATTGATACATCAACAGGCAACATGATCAATGGAATAGAATTGAAGGCCCAGAAATGAACACACACACCTATGGTCACTTGATCTTTGACAAAGAAGCTAAAAATCATCCAGTGGATAAAAGAGAACATTTTCAACAAATGGTACTGGATCAACTGAAGGTCATCATGTAGAAGAATGTAAATCGAGCCATTCTTATCTCCTTGGACAAAGCTCAAGTCCAAGTGGATCAAGATTATGTGGATCAATCCACATAAATCTAGATACACTGAAACTAATAGAAGAGAAAGTGAGAAAGAGCCTCATGAAATCCTTAGGCAAATGGATGGAACTAGAAAATATTATCCTGAGTGATGTAACCCAATCACAAAAGATCAAACATGGTATTCACTCACTGATAAGTGGATGTTAGCCCAAAAGTTCACAATACCCAAGATAAAACTCACATACCACATGAAGCTCGAGAAGAAGAAAGACCAATGTGTGGGTGCTTCAGTCCTTCTTAGAAGAAGTAACAAAATACTCACTGGAGCAAATATGGAGACAAAGTGTATAGCAGAGTCTGGAGAAGGGACCTTCTGGGGACTGCCCCACCTAGAGATCCATCCCATGCACAATCACCAAATGCTAACACTATTGTGGATGTCAGGAAGTGAATGCTGACAGGAGCCTAATATACCTGTCTCCTTAGAGGTCTGCCTGTGCCTGACATATACAGAGGTGGATGCTCACAGCTAACTATTGAAATGATCACGGGGTTCCCAATGGAGGAATTAGAGAGAAGACTGGGGGAGTTGAAGTGGCTTGCAGCCCCATGTGGAGTGCAACAATACCAACCAACCAAAGCTTCCAGGGTCAAAGCAGCTAGCCTTGTAATACACATGGAGGGACCCATGGCTCCAGCTGTTTATGCAGTGGAGGATGGCCTTTGTAGACATCAGTGGGGGAGGAGGGCCTTGGTCCCATGAAGGCTGGATACTCCAGTGTAGGGGAATTCAAGGCTGGGGAGGCAGGAATGGGTAAATTGGTGGGGGCACTCCCTCATAAAAGCAGGAGAAGGGAGGATGGGATAAGGGGTTTCTGGATGAGGGGAATTGGGAAAGAGGATAACATCTGAAATGTCAATAAACAAATTATCTAATAATAATAATAACAATAACAACAACAACAATAATAATAATAATAATAAATAATAATAATTTAAAAAACAGATAATGCAACTGGCTATTGCAGTTGAGCATTTGAGACTTTTTATCAACAATTTAATATTACCCATATTACTGGGATTTCATATAATCCTCAAGGACAAGGGGTGATGGGAGGGGCCCATGGAACTTTAAAACAATATCTTCACAAAATAATAAAAAGGGGGTAGGTTTATTTAAAAATAAACACCACATATTTATTTAAATCATGTTCTTTTTATTTTAAATCTTTAAAAATATGTATGCCAAGGAACTTTCTCTGAGTATCTATGGTATCCTACAACTAGGCGTACTTAAGCTGAAAGGGAAGGATCCACTTACTGGCATATGGTGTGATCCCAATCAGGTATTTAATATGGGGAAGAGGACATGTTTGTGTTTTTGGTTTTTTGTTTTTTGTTTTTGGCTTTTGGTTTTTATTTCTGTAGGATGCTGAAGGAGCATAGCGGCTACCAGAGTGATGAGTGAGACATTCTGATACCAGGACAAAGAAGAATGCTTACCTGTGAGCTTGCTGAGTGCCCTGACAATGATCGCTGAGAAGCTGTATTGGACATATGTTCCTGACCCACCTTTGCTGTCCTATATCCCAGATAGAATAAGCTGCCTTACCTCAACATTTTAGACCTTCTGGGACTGAAAATCAAAAAGAGAAGTTATAATGACTCTTGTATTTTTCTTAAATGTGATGAGATATTCAGACTCAATTATGAACTGGGCTAGAAATCAATCCAATATTGGAAAAAAACTGTCTTCATTTAGAAGGACGGTTCTGGACATTTTTAGAAGCATATTTAGAAGTTAGGTGCAGTTCTCTATAATATTATGTTAGCAAAAGATAAAGTTGGGACAGGATCTGGATTTTAAACAAGTGTTAGTACATGTATTAAGGGTCTTTTAATTGTCAAGTTAAAATTACTTTTGTTTCTTCTACAGGATTTAATGTAAGTTGCATTGATTGTACACTTTATAATTGTGTTAGTGTGTTGAAACCTGGCATGTCTGTTAAGGATGTCTGTTAACCAGCTTTTGTTTTATTGCCCTGAGTATTACAGAACCTTGATATCTGGAAAAAAAAAAAAGCTTGTAAGTACTAGAAGAAGTGAGTTAGGTTTTAAGCAGAAGCAAGAGGGTAGTAAGCTTGATTATTGCTGGTATAACAGCTTTAATTACATTACTTGCTAGCACCACTGCTTCTGCAATTGCTGTGACACAAGAAGTTAAGATAGCTACTTTTGTTAATGATTTAGAAAAAAATGTTACTAATATGTTGGATATACAAGAGGATTTAAACAGGCATTTGGAACAACAGATTGATGTTCTTTATCCAATTTAATTTATTGGAAGGAGGTTCATAGTTTAAGAGTAAGAAGCCATCTCCAGTGTCATGCCAAATAGCATTGGATTCATGTTAGTTCTAACGTTTACAGTGGTAGTCATTATAATTAGGAAAAAAAATTAAAGACACTTGCAGTGTATTTGGCATAATTCTAACACCTCTCTGGATGTTTTAACTTTGCATTATCCTGAGAAGCTGCTAGAAGAGTGATCATGGGACTTTGTTTATTGCCTTGCTTGTTCTTTGACTATTTGTGTTTATTGTCTTGCTTATTCCTTGACTGTTTGCATCTATTGTATTGCTAGTTCCTCAACCTAGAACTGACCTTTATACTTGCATGTCATTAAAGTGATATAAAAGTAGATTGGGAAGAAAAAAATAATAAAACATTCTCATGGGGAAAAAATTAAGTATGTTAAAATATATACATATATGTGTGTCATAAATGATTTTTAACTATGTAAATGAAGATAGTAGCTGAACAGGAATCACAAATTGATGATAAAAAATGTAATTAAAAAATTTTAAATGTCATTGATTCTTCTTCTGAGAGATTAAATAAACTCAGTTTCCAGTTTAAAAAAATAAAAATAAATGAAATTTTATGTATTAATAACCACTTGAGTCTGAAAAATAAAACAATTATAAGTCATGAACTATATATTTATTTTGTATTTCAGATTAATTGTATTTTAAAATAATAGTACCAAACAATTATTAATTGCCCGTATATATGTTTGCCAGGTAATAATTTGTGTTTTCATTTGGGAGGATCAATAAAATACACAGTTTTTCCTAATTATGCAAAAGAACAACAAAAATGAAATAATCTTTTCAGCTTCCAAAATTAGTATATAAGAATGCAAAAGTTAATTTTTTAGTTTACTCTTTCTAGTAAACATTCCTAATATGTTCTCTTTACTAATGATTTTATTAAATTTTATATTTCACTAATATCATAACAGCATATATTACATATATACGTCTTCAACCTTTGATAAAATTCTGTAGAGAATTTTACCTAACAGTTATTTTGAATTTTTGCTTTGTTATATCTATGAATAGATACCTATATTGGTGCATTTAAGTGAATTTTCCTTTTGTAAGTTTGACAAAGCTAAATAATCTAAAATTTGAAGAATTTAAACATAGAAATCAGAAAGAAAACAATTGTGTTGTTCTATTGAGAAATTGCTTAGGGTACTGGACAAATTAGAAATATGAGAAACCTTTTTTTTTTTTTTGTGGAAGACATTTCTAAATTTAATTTATTTTTACTTTTTTTCTTTAAATTTTTGCTTTTATTGGGTATTTTCTTTGTTCACATTTGAAATGTTAGCTCTTTTCCAGGTCTCCCCTCCAGAAACCCCCTTATCCCATTCCCTCTTCCTTTGCCTCCATAAGGGTCCTCCCCCACCCATCCACTCACTCCCACCTTCCCGCCCTGCCATTCCCCTCCCTACACTGGGGCATCGGATACCCACAGAACCAAGGACCCATCCTCCCACTGAAGTCCACCAAGGCCATCCTCTGCCACATATGCAGCTGGAGCCTTGGGTGCCTGTTGGGCCTAACATGTGGTCTAATCTCCATTCCACCTTTACCCTTAAGTCACAAACACAGGTGGAGGGTGTGATAAACAGCCCCCAGACCCTAGAGAGATTTACATACTAATGAGGTACCTGAAGGCCAGAGGGTGGAGTCGATTCAGCATTTCTCCCCAGCCCTTCCCCCTCTTCCCTCCCTATTTAACTCAGGTCCTGCCTGGGTTTTTTGGGGGGTGTGCATCCAGATTTATCCACCATCTGCCATGTCAATAAACTGGTTTTGGAAACCCAAGGACTTCCTCGTGTGTTTAGGCTGCACCATGAGGAACTGTGAGGAACCTCGGTGAACAGCCGGGCCTAACTTCCAGCTAGAGGAACCCAGGGCATTCTCAGCCTATTACACACAACCGTGGTGTGAGAGACCCTGAGGTTCCCCGGCTGTTTTTATTTTTTTTTCCTACAGGTGCCTCCACTTGTACTCTTTGATTTGTGGTTCAGTCTCTGGAAGGTCTGTGGGGTCTGGCAAATTGACACTGTTGCTCCCTCCATAAGGCTGCAAACCCTCTTATCCTCTCCAGTCCCTTCTCCAACTCCTCCATCAAGGATCCTGTGCTCAGTCCAATGGTTGGCTGCAAGCATCAGCCTCTGCATTTGTCAGGCTCTGGCAGATCCTCTCAGGAGACAGCCATATAAGGCTCCCTAGTTCTTAAGAAAAGAAAAGGAAGTCATAACAAGAAGAGAAAAGAAGCCCCAAAGAATAAGCAGAGTCATGGAGACATACATGTGAAATACACTTATAGTCTCAGGCCCATAGGAATGCCTGAGAGGAGGGCACTAAAGATGTTGGGCTATTGCCATCTTTGAAGATTACTTTAGACTATTGGACATAACAGTTCTTGGATTATATTATCGCTGCCTTATCTGAGTACACTTTACACTGTACAAGTTAGTAATAAGAAGAAATAGAAACAAAGACCCCTTATATTATTTTTGTGCATTTCTGTAAAGATTTATCTTGAACATGTCAATAAGCGCAGTGAGCTATGGACCTCCTCAAGTCTATTTTCGTTAAGTATGAGATTTACAGATATTTCCGTAATTTAGCTTATATAAAACACAGTCATTTAGACACCTTTTTTTTTTTTTTTCATAAGTGGAACAAAATTCTGGGTAAAGCCATCCAGAGAAAGAATGATTTATTTCTAATTCATAGTTTATCGCAGGAGAATCAATCATGACCTCCAGAGCTCTGGTCTTAGTGTTTTGAAAATGGGCAACAGATGGAGAGAGATAAAGAGAGGAGGAGAAGCAAGGCTGGGAGGGATGAGGCAGGACAAGGGTAGGCCAGCCAAAGCTAGTGACTAGACCATAAATCAGCCATAGTGACTTACTTCTGACAGGCAGAATGATCTCTTAAAGTTTCTACTCTCTTACAAAACAACTACAACAGCTAGGGGCCAAGTGTTTAAAATTGTGTACAATAAGAAGTACAATTTATGGTCAAACCATTATACAAAAGTATACATTCCATGAATATCTTTTTTTCTGTCTTAAAGTTATTTATTACTGAAATATTTTTCATGCAATATATATATTTTTCTAGACAGGGTTTCTCTGAGTAGCCCTGGCTGTCCTGGAACTCACTCTGTAGACCAGGCTAGCCTTGAACTCAGAAATCTGCCTGCCTCTGCCTCTCAAGTGCTGAGAATAAAGGCGTGCACCACCACTGCCCAGCTCATGCAACATATTTTAACCATGTTTTCCACCTCCTTATACCTCCAACTATAGGCCTTCTTTTTCTCTATATTTAGAAAACAAACCGGCAGATGTATTCAAACAAAAAACAAATGAAAAAAAAAGAAAAAATATGAAAAAATAATGTATGCACACTCACACTACTCCATAAAAACACAAAATTAGGAACTATTACATACAAGCAAAAGATCAGTAAGGTTAAAAGTTCCAAAACAAGGTCTACAATGATACCTTCATTTTTCTTGGTCATCTAATGTTGGGCTTGGGGCCTGACCTTAATTATGGATTGTATACCAATTTTCAATCCATTGGAGAAGATTGAACTTTTCTTTGTGAACAGTTGTCAACTGGAGATTGCTTCTGGTTTATTGATGGTGGCTTGTGTCTTTCATTTTTGCTTAGCATTGGGACTCTATCTGGCTTGAAAAGCCCTGTTCGTGCTGCAGCAGTGTCTGATTTCCTGTGTATAGCAAGCAGTACTTTTGTGTGTGGAAGACATTGTAGCATTGGAATTTGTTATACATTACTTCTATCTTTTACAGTCTTTATCCCTCTTATTATTCATAGGTCTCTGATTCCAGGAGGAAGAGTTGATGAAGATATTCTCCTTGGAGCTTACTGCTTCAAGATTTTTCATTCTGCAGTTGTCCAGTTTTGGGTCTGCATTTGTTCCCATCTACTTCAGGAGGAAGTTTTTCTTATGATGGTTGAGCAAGGCTGTGATCTATGGGTATGGCAGAATGATATTAGGAGTCATTTTATTACTATGTTCCTTTAGAAAAAAATATTTACTTTTCCCCTAAGACCATTGCCTATCTAGTCTCATGCTTTTGGCCACTCTGGCAGAATTCATGTATGATTCTGGCAGAATTCATGTATAGTTGTTTGTGACATCTTCTACATTTGTGCCACTTACGTACCACTGTGTCTTGCATGCAAGTCACCATCATAGATCTAGAGTTTTGTAGTCAGGTTGGTGTTTAACATTCTCCTGAAGTAACATACAGAGTACCTACCAGTACCATGCATACACTAGCTGGTAATGGAAAAGGCTCTAGGTACATACTATCATGACTTCTCTATATTCGTTGAGTTATGTAGGTGTTGTCTTCAGCAAGAGGGCATTGCTATCAGGTTGTGGAGAGCCTTGGCAGTAGCCCGGCTTGTTTGAGTTTCCATGGACCTCATTGGACAATAACTCAATTAAATGTAACCAATTCTTGCCACTGGAGGTTTCACTGGGAGGCATGGGATATCTAGTTGGAACAATGCCACCACCCTCACTATTAGTTACTCCTTTTTGATATATTTCATTTATGCATATATCTGAAGAAGCTTCTGCAGTAGTAAGTTTCCATATGACCCTTTAGATGGTCACTAATGTTAGCTATCCCTCACTGTATTTCCTTTCTTACCCCTTTCCCTATCTCCACTCAAATTAATCCTCTTCCAATTTCCTCCCTTTTTCTCCATAATTAAATATTCTATTTTTGCTTCCTTGGAGGGATCATCCCTTCCCCATTAATGCATCACTCTATATGAAATCCCTGTGCATACATAGATTATAGCATGCCTATCAAAAGTTTAAAATCAATCATCCATGTATAAAAGAATACAAACCATATTTATTGTGCTATATATTAACTTATTCAAAGTGATTATCTCTGGCTACTTTTATTGATCTAAAAATTTTATAATTTTTAACACCTGAATAATATTGCACAATGTAAATATACCACATTTTCTCTTTTTATTCATCCACTGATGGGCTTCTAGCACTTTTCAAATTTCTGACTATTTTAAATTGAATAAAAATTTGCATTGTTGAGCAATTTTGTACTGGTAATATGTAGCATTCTTTAGGTGTATGCCCAAGAGTGGTGTAGCTAAACTTTGAGGTAGATAGATCTATTTCCAGATAAGTGAGGACCCACTACATTAATTTCTAGAGTGACTCTTAAAGTTTAGAGTTCCATCAACAAATGAATATTCCCCTTACTCGATTAGAGTGAGCAGTCATATGAGTTATTCTTCTTAGCCATTCAAACAGGTAAAGGAATAAATTTTAAAGTAATTTTGATCTGTATTTCCTACATTGCTAAGGACTTTGAACATTTACTTATTTTTTTTCTCAGCCATTTGAGTTTCCTTTTTTGAGAATTCTGTATTTAGTTTAACATCCCATCTTTCAATTGGATTGTTTGTTTTATTGATTTGTACTTTTTAATTTATTATTTCTTGAATTGTTTTCTAGCTTCTTGAGTTCTCTCTATATAATTTTGGAAATTTGTCTCCTATCAGAAGGGGAGTTGGTAGAAATGTTTTCCCATTCTGTCAGGTGCAGATTTCACTGAATAATGGTGTCCTTTACCATAAAGAATATTCTCAATTTCATGAGGTTCTATTTATTAATTATTTACGTTAGAGCATGTGCTAAGGGTGTTTTGTTGAGGATTTCTTTTCTTATTCCATTGAGTTCAAGGCTATTTCCTACTTTCTTATTTATTTGATTCGAGGTTGTTGGCCTTATGTTGAAGTTCTTTTTTTCACTTAGAATTCCACTAATGCCCAGTTATTACCTTGAATATATATAAATTCTTCTGTCTTTATTCATCACATTAGACTGACACCATTTATTGAAGATGCTCTCTTTTTAGTCTTTATTTATTTTTTCTTAATGAAAAATTAGGTATTTGTAGATATGTGGACCTGTGTCTGGGGCTTAAACTTGATTATGTTTTTAAGTGTGTGTCTGGGCTTATACAAATATTATGCTGTTTTAATTATTATAACTCTGTAGTCCAACATAAAATCATAAACACTGATACATCCAGCAGATCTTTTATTATTCAGAATGGTCTCAGACATCTACTGTTAGTGTGTGTGTGTGTGTGTGTGTGTGTGTGTGTGTGTGTATGTATGTGTGTGTGTGATTCTATATGAAGCTTAATTTTTATTTGTTTTTATTTTTTTTAATTTTATGATGATTGTATTATATCTGTAACTTGTTTTTGGTAGGACTAATATTTTAACAATATTAACTCTACTAACCCATCAACATTGGAAATCTTTCCAGTTCTCATATCTTTTAAAATTACTTTCTTCACCATCTTACTTTTTCTTTTATAAATGTCATTTATTTGCATGGTTAGAGTTTATATATCTATACCTGTACCTGTACCTATCCTATACCTATACATACACACACACAGACACACACACAGACACACACAGACACACACACACACACACACACACACACACACACACATAATATCTTCCTATGACTATTTGACATTTGTCTTAAATCATTATCAATTTTTTATAATTCTTGAGAGGCAAACTCTGGTGTTTGTTCCCTAACTGCATGGACATGAGGTTATTTATTTATCTGTTAATTTTCTTGTACCAGAATGTATCATGTGTTTCTCTGTTCTCCATCAGTCACTGACATGTCTCCTTTGAGATAAGAGTAATAAAATAGTTTGTCTTTACCTCTTTCTAATACTTTATTTTTTCTAATTACACATGAATTTATGACACAGAAATTTCTTTCTTGACAAAAATTTTAGCCTTTTTTATACAAGTATTATTTGTAATGAGTCATTGTAATTTTTTTTTTTTTTTTTTTTTTTTTTGTCTAAGAGAAGCATCAAATTTACCTATGTTTTTGAAGGATAATTTCAGTAGAGAAGAAAATATAAGTTCATTGTACAGTCTTTTAATATCTTACTCTCAAAGTTTCTTGTTAGATATTTGCTGCAGTTTTTCTATTTTGCATACTAGATGCTAGGCTACTCTTTGTCATCTCTCAGGTTTCCTGATTGTGCTTAGCTTTTGATGTTTGAATATAATTTCATAGGAAAAATTTCTTTCATTTTCTTTCTTCTTTCTCTACTATGCCTCTTCTTTCTTTCTTTCTTTCTTTCTTTCTTTCTTTCTTTCTTTCTTTCTTTCTTTCTTT
>JANHMN010000001.1:73582415-73699949 GCA_030674055.1 Rhabdomys pumilio
TTTCTTTCTTTCTTTCTTTCTTTCTTTCTTTCTTTCTTTCTTTCTTTTTTAGTTTGTTTGTTATTAAGTTTATCCTGCTCAGTCTTCCCTGAAATTTTCAAGTTTGTATTTTGGGACCAACTAATTTTTGAAAGCATCTATCTATAAAGAATTTATTTTCAGTGTCTTTACTGAGAAATGTCATAAAGCAATAATATCCACACATGTATAAAATATACATATATACATGTATATACATATATACACACATATAAATAAACTCAGTGATTTAGCATTTTTCAAGGATACATTTAAACACTACTTTATCAACATTACAGTATTTTGGCACTTCCAGTAGAAACTATGTGGCCTCCTATAATGTGCCCATCCATTGCTCTATCACTAAAAATCTATTTCATTTCCACAGACTTTTGTGTCCTAAGCAGTCTACATGGTAAGCAGTCTATATTGCATGGTAACAAGTGTTATGATTATGTTTTGTTTGATGGTTTGTCTGTTTTATTTACTGTTATGTTTTTAAAGTTTGGGCTATTATAACCGCAAATGTTTTATTCTGTATCTGTTTTTCTTTTCTTTGCTGTAATCATGTGTATATTATATATTTTTGACCATTGTCCTTTTGGTAAATGCTTTATTCTTTTTGACATTTGTCTCTCTTTTTCAGATGAGGAAAATTTTTGGTGACTTATCATCAAGAGAACTAATTTTATCTTCAGCCATGGCAAATTACTGATAAATGTATCAAATCTTCCATTCATTTAGCTGGCTAAGTTTCCTGGAGTGTTAAGACTTGTATCACTTATCTTTGTTTCTGTGTTTCGTATTTTTAAAAGTCTTTGAGGTATTAATTACAAAGGCAGGTACAAACTTGTCAGCACAACATATGCAGGAGGATAATGAGTTCAAGGTTATCCTCAGATACATAGTGAGTAGGCCAGCTTGAGCTACCTAAGAGTGTATCTCAAAATATAAAAGTGACTTTGAACTATCACTGGTAGATTCATATCTGCACATCTTGTGTCTACTTGTGATGCTTAGTGTTCCTCTTCAAAGTGTGTATTATTTGCCTATTTTGAGGTTTCATATTCAGTTGGCTAAAGGGTTGAACTGTGTTTACATTTTGATGGAGTTGAAGAAGTAAGTTGTGTGAGATTCCTTGCTTCTCCTTGTTTCTGTTTCCTGTCTTGGCCTTGCACTCTTGCACATAGATAGCCTATGTCTTGCATCTCTTTCGGCTATTATTCTGAGAAACACAGACCTCTTTATATAATGATTGTGTGTAAATTTCCACTGTGAGAAATGGCTGAAATCTATCATGACTTCTAGTGACACAGTATTTTATCCCTGGAACAGCCCAGAGGCAGTCATTAAAATAGCTTTCTATGAAATTTAGTGTTTGCTGAACTCACTGCTTGTAGCGAACAATGTACATAGTTGATAACTCTCCTGACTGAAAACATCCACTTTTTATTTGTCACATACTAATTTTGTTGGTCTTTATGCAATGCCATCTGCATTGTATGTTTAGAAACATCTGTGTATGTTTAGGTTCTCCTGAGTACCACAGTACAACACCCAATCAGCTCTGCATTGTCACAAGGAAGCTCCCCTTTCCAGAGTCAGTGGTCATCAAATAAAGCATTCCAAACTTACAGTATCTGCCTGCAATTATCTCCTAGGTGTGACTGTTGTTACACTGAAACATCTGTGTGGCAGGAGATATGCCATGGTCATCTAACTAAAAGCCTTTCATTGGGCCTCCATTCAGTGAGCAGGGTTTTTACAGTGTGCATGTTTATTTGCTATTTTTTTCCTTTTCTGCTTCATAATCTTTCCCCAATTTAAATGATTCTGAGTCCATTCTCTTAAATCCCATATCTCAGTGAGTGTATCTGTTGATTTTCATTTTCACTAGGAAGAACAAGAATATACTCGTGAAAAGAAGACAGCATGAGAGTAGAATGGAATAGAGCTATGTTATGATTAATCAATGATATTATCTGTGAAGTAGAGGATAACCAGTCTACAATTCACAGACCCAGAGAATCTAAGTAACAAGAAAGGCTCAATGGGGGAATAGTGAATTTTCCTGGAAAGGGGACATAGAATAGATAGTGTTCAAGGACTGGGGAGTGGTTGGCACTGAAACAAAAAAGATCAGTTAGGAGAAGGATGGAAGGGAAGAATATTGGGAGAAACAAATGAAATTGGGGGCATCTTGGGGATAAGCTAGAAACTTAGTCCAATGGAAACTTGCAGGGAAATATGAGAGAGACCCAAGATAAGGCTCCAAGTAACGGACAATACAGAACCTGAACAGGTCGGTCATCTACTGTAACTGGGCAAGATTTTCAGTGGAGGGACTGGAATACCATCTCAGCAACAGAGCCTTTGATTTGTCTTGTTCACAAGATGTGTTGGGGTAAAGGTAACACAGAAATTGGGGGAGTGGCCAGATGCTCACTTGTCTAGCTTGAGGGAGAATTGTAAGAGCCAGATGGCTCAAGATGCCACAAGAAAACCCATAAAATAAATTAACCTGGGCTTATATGGGTTCATACTGACTGAACTGACAACCAGTGAGCCTGCTTGGGTCTGTCATAGGCCCTCTGCATGTATATTACAGTTGTGTAGCTTGGTCTTCTTATTAGATTCCTAACAGTCAGAACAGGGGCTAACTCTGACTCTTTGGCTGCTTTTAGGACCCTTTTTCTTCTAATGACTTGCCCCATTCAGACTTACAAGAAGAGTTGCCTAGTCTTACTGCAACTTGATAAACAATGTTTTACTGATATCCATATGTCTTAGGGTTGTCATTGTTGTAAACATACACCTTTACCACTGGCATTTAATTGAGGCTAGCTCACTGGTTCTGAGGTTCAGTCTACTATCATCATGGCCAGAAGTATGGCATCATCCAGGCAGGCATGGTGCTGGAGAAACTGAGAAACTGAGATTTATACATTTTGTTCTAAAGGCAAACTGAAGAAGACTGGCTTCCAGGCAGCTAGGAGGGAGGTCTTAAAGCCCACCACCACAGTGACACACTTCCTTCAACAAGGAACACCTGCTTCAACAATATTGCCAGTAGCTGTGCCAAGCACATTCAAACTACTACATTCCGTTTACTGACACCCATTGGCTTGTTTAAACATGACTCTATAGGGGCCATACATAACCATAGCATAATGCAAAATATATTTATTTCAGCATTAAAAGTCCCTACATTTACTCACAGTCTCAACAGTGTTTAAAAGTCCAAAGTTTAAAGTCTTTTCTGAGATTCATCCAATAACCTAAAGGTAATTCACTATAAAACCAAAATCAAAAATCAGATCACATACCTTTAACATCATAGGATATACATTACCATTTTGAAACAACATAGTAGGGAAATCCTGCACAAAACCAAAACCAGCTGGAGAAACTTCAAACTCTGCATCTCCATGTCTGATATCAAAACACTTATCAGATCTCCAACTCCTTTCTGTTTACATGACTGCAATACACTTCTTTCTCTTGAGCTGGTTCCACTCCCTGTCACCAACTTTTTCAACAGGTATCATATGGCTCTGGTGTCTCTAACATCTTGAGGTATCCAAGGCAACTTCAAGTTTACAGCTTCTTGTTCCAGTATCTAGGATATTCTGGGCTCCTCCAAAGGACTTGAATCACATCTCCAGTTCTACTCTCTGTAGCGCTCCAGTGTCTGGTTGACTCCACTCCACTGCTGCTGCTGCTCTTGGGGATCATCATACAGGACTTGCATCTCTCATTTGCTGGAGTCTTGCCCTGTAACTCAGCTTCACCAATAACCTCTCATAGACTCTTTTTATGGTGCCAAGCTCAACTTTTTTGCATGATCCTTTCAGCCCTTGGCAGTCCTACTGCAACTGAGGCTACATCTTGACCTCTGGCCTTCCTTGATCTTAAACAGTGCCATGCTTCAGCTGTTCTCACTGACTCTTACATGCCTTCAAAACTAGTATCATATAGATTTTTTTTTAACACATTGCCAAGTGCAGGTGCAGCATGAGGTAGAACTTTGGCTTATCTCTTGGACACAGCTTTTTTGTGATCTCAGAAAACACTTCCTCAAAGAGTCTTTGTGCTCTCAGAAGACAATTCCCAGAAGATTTCACATCAGTAATACTGGTCACTTCTTAATCGCCACTCCAGCTAACCAGCATCAATTTCATCTGAAGGCTGCTAGCAGAAAAGTGGCTTCCAGGCAGCTAGGATGAGGGTCTTAAAGCACACACTCTAAGCTCCTCCTACACCATCCCTTCCCAGACACTGCCATGTTTCAGCCTTGATGATAAAAGACTGAACCTCTGAACCTGTAAGTCAGCCCCAACGAAATATTGTTCTTTTTGTGGGCACCTAGAGCTAGGATTTTTCCTCTTAGTACTGCTTTCATGGAGTCCTACAAGTTTTGATATGATGTTTCCTCATTTTCATTAATGCCTTGGTCATGGTGTGTGTTCACAGCAGTAAAACCCTAACTAAGACACTAGGCCACATAATAAACTTTTTTCTTGTTTTACCCCAGAGCCACGCTTCCAGAGTACAAATTACTGTCCTCACCAATGTCTTCCATATTCCTACAAGGATGGTCAATAAAGTCCTGCTTAGAGCATTCTACAGCTTTCCAAATCCAAAATCTCAAAATCCACATTCTTCCAAACAATATCATGCTCAGGCCTACCGCAGCAATACTCTAGCCCCTGATATCAACTTCTGTCTTAGTTGGGGTTTTCATTGCTGTTAAAAGATATGACGACCATGGCAACTATAATAAAGAGCGTTTAATGGGGACTGGTTTACTGGTTTTGAGGTTCAGTCATTATCATCATGACCAGAAGCATGGCATCATCCAGATAGGAATGGTGCTAGAGGAGCTGAGAGTACTACATCTTATTCTGCAGGCAAAAGGAGAAGGCTAGATTCTAGGCAGCTAGAAGGAGAGTCTCAAACCTTACTCTCACAGTGACACACTTCCTCCTACAAGGCTATATCTACTCCCAAATCACACCTATTATAGTGCCACTCCCTTGCCAAGCATATTCAAACCACCACATTACGGGAGACCTTTACTTTTCTAAAAAATCTGAGAAAGAGAAGAAATTGTGGGGAGGCTTGGAGGATAATAGGGAGGGGAAGCTGAGGTATATGTATATATAATATTTAATAATAATATAATTTAATATAATAATATTTAAATATTATAATATATTAGCTGAGGTAAATATATATATCATATAGTATATATCTAATATAATATATGAGAGGAGAATAAATATAAAATTTTTAAAAAATTAAAAAATGAAAGGAGTTAGTTTTCAGAGGAATGCCAACACTTTCTTACCCATACAACAAACAGAACATGTAGGCAAAATACCTGTAAAACAAATTTGAAAGAGGCAGCTACTAAGTAAATGACCTATTAAGGGTTATAAGTAATGACCTATATAAGGATTATAAGGGTCTAGTATTTTGAGCACATGCCTTTGTCCAAGCTTACTACTCTAAGCTCAATTTATTGACTGACTTACTAAAGCCTCTATTTTCATTATTTACTATGCATTTGTGGTACTGTAGGCATATAATTTTCACAACCTACTTTAATAAGGGTTCAACCTACCCTCTAGCCCACCATTCAGCAGAGGTCATAATAAAGAAAGGTTATTAGGATATGGGTTGGCCTGTTTAGAAATAATTCTTTGGGGGTGATTCCAATCTTAGTTGTTTTCAGTCCAATACACTAGCAAACTCCAAACAGGAATCAGCAGCTGCAGTCCAGTCTATTCAGCAGACACCACATATGAACCAGCAGGTGCAGTCCTATTCACTAGGCAATCACCACACGTGAATCAGCAAGGGCTGTTCAATTCAGAAGAAACTGCACAGCTTGCCCACCAGCTCAATTCTTTGGAAATGGCAAAAAGCTGCAAGAATCTCATTAAATGTTCTTTGATGAGTTTCTCTCTATGAAGTCATAACTAGTGAAGCTAAACAACACACTGTAAGGTGAAGAAATACATGTGTGTCATCAGCAAAGAATAGTGAGGCAGAGCAAAGAGCAAAGAGAATCAATGCTCTATCCCATACCATTTCTGATAACACACACACACACACACACACACACACACACACACATATACATATGTACTTTCTAAAGTATATATATATATATATGTACTTTCTAAATATCATATGTCTTTTCACATGTTTGCTATAGCAAAATCTTTTACCTGTGTCTAGTTCAGCAAAACATTCTTTCACATATTTGCTTTAACAAAACATTCTTTCACCATCTGCCCCAGCAAAACATCACTATAACCCGAGTCTCCAAAGAAACCAGAAATTTCTGCTTTAGGTAAAATTCTTTACTCTGAGGCACAAGAACCTATGTGATGATCTCAGTGGGTGTACCCAAGTCTTTGACCTTATCTATAATAAAGGGATTGGCATGTGTCCTGCTATTGAGGGGAGGCTCTGATCTGAGTGAATGTGAGTGCAACCAACAATGTCATCCTCCCCTCTCCTCACAGCTATACATCAATCCTTCTCAAATGGCAAAATTTGTGTAAGATAAACAAGGATAATTTGAGTGTCACCTTCTTTCCAGAACTTCTGCCCCAGGAATTCGCATTCAGCTGCCACAGTCATTACAAGAATCCCTGACAAAATTTTACGAGTCTGCAACTGGTATCTCTCATGGTAAGATTTTGCCTACACTTCAATATTTACAAATCTTTTGCTTTCGATTTCTTTATTTTTCTACTGGTTGAGAAGGAAGTGGCCACACTTTCAAGATCTTCACATGTTAGAAATAAAGTTAGAAACACTTGAACTATATATTTTCTGTCTTTTAAAGTCATTATTATTGCTTTATTTGTTTAATTTGTGTAGTATACTATATATCTATACATGTGTGTAAAGTTTAATGAAGAAATTAAGGTGGTGAGCAAGTGAGCATTTTTGTTTTCTCATCTCAATGGGAACAAGAACAAACTATGTACAACTCAAAATCTACCTACTTTTTAACAATACCAGCTCTGTTCAAAATCTCAAATCCAAGTCTTATCTGAAAATAAAGCAATCCCTTTCTTATGAGATTCCATAAAATAAGAAGCAAATTACTCTTTTGTATATAATATAACATTCATATAGCAAAAGTAAAAAACCCAGACATAGCAAGGAGTGACCCATTCAAGATTAAAACCCAAATGGAAAAACTTTAAATTTTTTACCTTTGTGGCTAGTATCTAGGGTTCTTAAATGAAAATCTGGGCTCCAAAATACTTGAGTACTGCTCATCCTTTTTATATCCTGAATTCTGTACACACATTCTCTCTCCTAAACCATCTTCATTCTATATGAATAGCTTTTCTTCACAAGTCTTGCTGTCCTGGAACCTACATGATTCTGTTATTGAAACTTAGCCTTTTATGATTCTAACTTTATGAAATGGAATCTTAAAACCTCGGTGTAGGAACATCAATCCTGACACACATTGATTAACTGCAGGGGCACTGTGGAACAGGTTGCATGACTCCATGACACCCTGAATTCTTCATATTTTATGTTTTTATGACCATATAACATGAAAAGTGCTGCCATGTTAAATGCCAGATTGTTGCTAGTATAGTCCCCTTGAATGACAGCTGTATCATCTCCAGGTTGTTAAGGAGCAAGAGCCCTCTTCATTCATATATATATATATATATATATATAATTCACGTGTATATGAATTCATAAATATATATGGCTGTGTCTGTATCTTTATGTATGTATGTATGTATGTATGTATGTATGTATCTATCTATCTATCTATCTATCTATCTATCTATCTATCTATCTAATGTTTAGTTCAAGCTCTCTTCTTTTAAAAAGATTACAATCAGTTTTTATTACTATTGCTCTATAGTACTGCTTGACACTACATGATATTGATATAGAAACAGGTTGATCAATGGAATTGAATCAAAGACCCAGAAATAAACTGATAACTCTACAGACACCTGATTTTTGACAAAAGCCAAAATCATACAATGGAAAAAATAAAGAATCTTCAACAAATGGTGCTAGTCAACCATATGTCTGCATGTAGAGGAATATAAATAGATCCATATTTATCACCCTAAAGACAACTCAAGTCCAAGTAGATCAAAGACCTCAACATAAAACCAGATACACTAAAACTCATCAAAATGGTGGAAAATAGTACTGAATGCATTGGTACAGGAGACAAATTCCTAAACAGAAGTCCAATGGCTCAGGCTCTAAGATAAACAATTGATAAATAGGACCTCATGAAACTGAAAAGCTTCTATAAGGACACTGTCAATAGGAAAAACGGGAGCCTACAGATTGGGAAAAGATCTTTACTATGCTTACATCCAACACAGGATTAATTGCTACAATATGTATATAATTCAAGAAGATAGACACCAACAAACCAAATAACCCAATTAAAAAATGGGGTATAAAACTAAGGAGAGAATTCTTAACAAAATAGCTGAAAAGCACTTGAAGCCATGTTGAAAGTCCTTAGTCATCAGGGAAATGCAAATCAGAATGACCCTGAGATTCCCTCTTACAACCATTAGGATGGCTAAGATCAAAAACTCAAGCACATGCTGGTGAGAATGTGGAGCAAGGGGAACACTCCTATATTGCTGACGGGAGCATGAACTAGTACAACCACGATTAATCTGGCTGTTTCTAAGAAAATTGAAAATAGTTCTATTTGAAGACCCAACTATATCACCCCTGAGCATATACCCAAAAGATGCTACACCCTATTCCAAGGAAATATGCTCCAATATGTTTATAGCAACTTTATTCATAATAGTCCAAAACAAAAAAATAAATAAATAAATAAATAGAAAACAAACACTACATCTCTTAGAGCCATTGATGTTCTGTTCAGAAAATTGTTTCCTGTATGAAGGCATTTAGAACTATTTCCCACCTTCTTTTTATTAAGATTTAGTGTTTATAAAACAAAACAAACCAACCAAACAAACAAACAAACAGATGTCCCTTAATTAAAGAATGCATAAAAAATATGGTTCCTTTACACAATGTAATACTAAACAGCCATTAAAACAAGATCATAGGCCTCTCTCTGAGCTCCACTATCACACACACACACACACACACACACACACACACACACACACATTCACACTTACACATACTACATGTCAATCAAGGCATCCCAAAGATATAACAGTTTTGATTTTGCTACACCTATATTTATATATTATTTTGATCCCCAATTGATTCTTGAGACTTCCTTGCTTCTTTTTGTTCCCTCATCACTCAAATTGAATATATTCTAATGTTTCATTGTCTTTGTGCTTCTTCCTCCTTTTCTAGCTCAAGCCCTTCCTCTGTTGAAGGACAACTGGGTTGTTTCCAGCTTCTGGCTATTATAAATAAGGCTGCTATGAACATAGTGGAGCATGTGTCCTTGCTATATACTGGAGAATATTTTGGGTATATGCCCAGGAATGGTATAACTGGGTCGTCAGGTAGCACTATGTCCAGTTTATGAGGAACCACCAGACTGATTTCCAGAGTGGTTGTACCAGCTTACCATCCCATCAGCAATGGAGGAGTGTTCCTTTTTCTGCACATCCTCACCAGCATCTGCTGGCACCAGAGTTTTTGATCTTAGCCAATTCTGACTGGTGTGAGGTGGAATCTCAGGGTTGTTTTGATTAGCATTTCCCTGATGACTAAAGATGTTGAACATTTCTTTAGGTGCTTCTGGGTCATTCGTGATTCCTCAGTTGAGAATTCTTTGTTTAGCTCTGTACCCCATTTTTTAATAAGCTTATTCGGTTTTCTAGAGTCTAACTCCTTGAGTTCTTTGTATATATTGGATATTACCCCAGTTTTTGGATTTAGGATTGGTAAAGATCTTTTCTCATTCTGTAGGTTGCCTGCTGTTTTGTCCTGATGTCAGTGCCCTTTGTCTTTTCATGCATATCCAGCAACCACTGGAGTGCAAAATCTCTGTGGAGGAATCTGTTCCCCTAATTGGGCTGCCTTGTCTGACCTCAGTGGGTGAAGATATGCCTAGCCCTGCAGAAATGTAATATTCCAGGGTGAGGGGATAGCTACAGTGGACCTCTACTCTACCCTCTCTAGAAGTAAGTGGAGAGACTGTAAGCTTGCATTTCTCCCATTTCCTTTTATGCCAGTGCAAAGCAATATGCTTCTCTTTAACATGACAATTTTTCCTAGCATGCACCTTGACTCCAGTGTTTAATTTACTTGTGTTTTTTTTTATCCCCCTACAAACTGTGTATGCAGATCTAGGAACAACTGTCCTAAACTGCATAACCACTATTTAGTAAAATTATCCTTCTATTTTCTATAGGACACAAACAGTTTTTAAAAAAAATCTTTCTCAATAGAGAGCAGTCTCTGATACTATTTTTGGAAAAATAGGTAAGTGCTTCCTGAATTAAATATATTTTCATGTTAAATTATATTTATTCTGTAGCAATTTTAATTATTAAGACCTAAAAATACTAGCATATTAAAAACTCTCTATGATTTTATGGACTTTTATAATTTAAATAGTCTATTTCATCTCAATTTTTATGACTCTACATAACATGCACAAGCAGATAAGTGATCAGCAAATATATTTTGACCTTATAGAAACTCTCTTCCAGCCTAATTTAAGTATAAATTTGAATTTCTTTACAGATTTCCTCACTATAATTAAGAATTAAAAAGTCCTGTATATATCACTATTTTCTACCCTGAGACATTTTCAACACATGTGAGAGGGAAAACTTACTGTCATCTTGTAGTCAAAGACCAGAGATCTTTTATAATGCAAAGAACTATGTCTTCCCTGCATCCCAAAAAGAAAATGTTAATTCCACTGAGACTGAGTAACTCAGATGTAGAGTATTCAACCTAAGATCTGTGGGACACAACTTCCAAGGTCAACTGAATATAAAAATCAAATTAAAAATCAAAATCTTTCTCTGTAGAAAGCAGCCTCTGATACTATTTTCCTGGTGTGTCAATTAAAAAATAAAACGCTTTTGATACTGTTTTATAGATAGAAGCAATGCATTACATTCTAAGAGTCCAGAGTCAAGTTCATTACTGTGATCCTTTAGGGATTTCGCAATGGTGTCTCTGAAGTATTATGTACTTTTTCTTCCCTTGCAGGGATGTTCCTGACTGCCCTGCAGTTTGCACAGCCCTCCTGCTGTGTGGTACATTGATCTTTCTTAGTGTTTCATTTTCAACTGTTTGAAACCTACTCCAAAGAGGTTTCTGTTTTCAGTTTTATTTTAGGTAATAATTATTTTTCTCTTTCCACAATATACAGTACTTGGTAGACATTGATGTTTTTAAGTATCAATATATATTATGGATTAGAATTATTATATTGTATCAGAATGAACCTTTTCTGAGGGCCCATTGAATTATATGACTTAAGAAGGAAAAAAAAGTAGAGTGTACATTTTGAATGGATCTATCTCTTATCTTCAGATTCAGCGTAATTCAGGTAGAAGGTAGGGAAGTAATTTTTTTCTTTGCTGTTGAATCATTTAGTAGGAAATTTTTCTCAACTCATTCAAATGTATTGGCTGACATTTTTGAACAATACTGTGAAGAAGCGAGCACATTTTTATTGATTTATGTTTTCTGGCAGAATCTGAATTCATTCTCAATGAAGATCTGTGTCTCAGAAGGTTATCTCTATCTATGCTATCTATGCTGTCTCTAAGGTTCACTGTTTTTTGTAACTTTTTTTGAGTTGGTCTTATATCTTTCTCCAGCCTAGCCAGGTTTGTCTTAGTTAGAACATAAATCTATTTGTATTTTAGCAGAAATGTTATAATTGTGCTTTGTTTATACTATAATCAGTGGTGTTCTTGATAAAATTGTTTTACATATAAATTTTCCCATCTTCCATCACTATTTGAAAGCCTTTAAAAAGTGAATCCTATAATAAAGCTGAGTACTTATGCCTCAAATAATCTGAACCACACTATACTTCTGTTAGTCAATCCATTTCTTCAAAGACTATGAACAATGTTCTATTTTATTTATTTATTTATTTTGAAAATTAGCTGTATCACACTAAGTATTCCAAAATTGAGTAACATTTTCGGTTTCTAGTTATTAATTAATGATATGTATTTTTCTAATGAAACTATTTAGTGGTTTTCATTCTGAATAATAATTTTAAGATCTCTCAAAATGTTCTTGAGCTTGATGAAAGATAACAAAACAACAGAGAAAACAACAATGAACTTTATATTTCATGAAACATTTGCTTCTTGAATCTGAAGAGATCAAAAATTAATTGAAGATAAATAGGAAGACTCAATTTGGGACAAGTTAAGATTAGCTTACAGCTCAACTTTCCTTATATTATTTAATAATATGGCAGTACAAATAAAACTGGAATACTAAAATTATTATTATTATTATTATTATTATTATTATTATTATTATTATTATTAATTGTTTTAGTTCATGTGTCCACAACAAATATTTGAGACTGAGTAGTGTATAAAAAACAAAACAGGAATTTATTCTTCCAAATTTTGAAGACCAAGTTTTCCAAAATTCATTTGCTGGTTTATTTGGTGTCTAGTAGTATGACGTGGACTTTATTTTTTCATGATGCCTATTGAGTTGTCAACTGTTGAAGGAAGCAGAGATAGAGTCTTTGCTTGACATGACCTTTTCCCAGTCACAATGGAGGAGCTCTTGTGGTTCAACCATATTGTAAAGACATGTTCCCTTGAGACCACCACACTGAACATTTCATTTCAACATTTGAGTTTTCTAGTGGTCATATAGAGACCTAAGCAAAGACTGACCTCTGAGTGATTTGATAAGCATTATCAACCAATCCTCCTCTGTAGCCCCTCTCTAGAGATTAGCCAGGCTGACACCTCTGCTCTTCTAAATTTTCTTTCCAGTCGAGGCTACAGGGTCTCACCTTCTAAAGTCCAACAGTCCACTCCTCAGGTCACCTATTTGGGATTAACAATTACCCCAACCCACAATGCTTAGATAGAAATAATCTCATTCAGTCTCTGTTACTTCTACAAAGGAAGATAATTTATCATTCCTAGGAATGGCTAGCTTTTTGAGTTCCTGGGTTCCTTCCTTTTCCCCACTTTCTTGCCCCTTATATGAAGCACCATTAGGCCCCACCCATGAACCTCTTCTCAAACCTGTTACTAAGCCCTTTCAAAGGCTCCAACAGGTTCTCCTAAGGCCCCAGCCTTATGTCTTCCTGACCTGACTAGTCTTTTTTCTCTCTACGTAACTGAAAAGGAGGGAGTTGCCCTTGGAGTCTAAGGTCACCAACTGGGACCATCTTTTGCACCTGTAGCATACTTGTCAAAAAGACTAGATCTAACCATACAGGGATGGGCACCTTGTATTTGTACCTTAGCAGCTGCTGAACTCCTTATTCTAGAATCAAAGAAACTAACCTTGGGATCACCTATAATTGTCCTCTCTTCTCACAACCTGTCACAGCTCCTAACTTATAAAGGCTTACAGACTCTACCTCCCTCCAGGGTTCTTTCTCTTCAGGTAGCTCTAATAGAAGACTCCACCATCAACTTTCAATCATGCCACCCTCTTAATATTTCCAGTCTTTTTCCTTGACCTAATACTAACTACTCCCTATCTCACTCTTGCACTGAAACTTTAGAGGAACTAGTACCTCATCCTTCACACATACAGGAGAGCACATTGCATCTATACCTGGTATACAGATGGAAGCTCCTTTTTACATGAAAGAGTCAGAAAAGCTGGCTATGCCATAGTGTCAGACACTAAGGTGATAGAGGCAAAGGCCTTTCTTGCTCATACCACCAACCAACAGACTGAACTAATAGCCCTTACCCGTGCCTTCCAGCTGACACAAGGACAATTCCTCAACATCTACACATATTCCAAATATGCTTTCCATATCCTCCTGTCCCACATTGCTATCTGGAAGGACTGCAGGTTATTTACCACAAGAGGAGGATTAGTAACTAATGCAAACCAAATATGGCCATGCTAAAGGCCTCTCATATTCCCACAGCTATTGGGATTATCCACTGCAGATCCCAAAGGACAGATGACTTTATTATCTCCAAGGGAAACAATGGAGCTGATAAGACAGCTAGAGCCAGGACACTCTTATACTGCAACCCACATCCCCACCTACACTCCCTGGCATTCGTCAAACTCTGTCCTATCTTAACCAACTCTTTCATCATAACAGCCAAGTATTGTCTTATTTTGTTAAGACCCACCTACAGTCTACTCCTGAGGACTTAAGTTTCTTAAAATATATCACTGCTTCTTGCAAAATCTGTCAGATGTCAGATCCCAACTCAAGGTATTGAAGCACCCCTTTTTCTAACCATCAGGCTAGAGGTTCCCTTCCTGGAACTGACTGGTAACTTGACTACCCACATGCCAGTTGTCAAACTACCTCCTGATCTTGGTGGATACCTTCTCAGGTGTGATAGAGGTTTTTCTCACAACTAACAAAAGGGCTCAGACAGTCTCTGATCTCTTCCTCTGAGAGATCATCCCAAGATTTGGTGTCACAGCCTCCCTCCAGTCAGAGAATGGTCCTGAATTTACTTCCCAGGTTTCTCAAATTCTATCTAGACATCCCCTGGCATTTTCACATTCCCTACCGCCCTCAATCTTCAGGAAAGGTAGAAAGAACTAACTGCTCTTTAAAAACCACTCTTGTCAAGCTGTCACAGGAACTTTATCTTGACTGAGTAAAACTCTTACCTCTGGCTCTTTTCAGGCTATGAGCTCTCCGCAAGCAGCCTCTCCTCATCTTACCTTTCTGTACTCATGTATGGACTTTCAGTTCTAACTTCTGGTCTTTCACCTAAATGCTCTCCCCTCTCAGATCTCTCTTGTGGAACTTCACAGACCACCATCTACCTTGACCACACACTATTTCCTCTCCACTGCCTGTCAACATCGGAGATCAAGTCCTCTCCCCTCAAGATCATTGGGCCTCACCCCTGTCTTCCAAATGGCAGGGCTCTTTTAAGGTAATTCTTGTGACTCCTACAGCTCCTAAACTTGAGGGACTCCCTTATTGAGTCCACTTGTCTCACCTCAAACCTTTCATCCCTCCAACTAAAATCGACTCTTCTTCATACACATTGACCCTAACAGGACCCTGCTCTATTAAGCTCCAGAGGACATTGAAATCACCCACCTTGTCCTCAATCCCAGAAAATGAGACTCCACTTCAGCAGCCAAGCTTGACCTCACTGGACTAGACATGGATTTCTCATCCTCCCCCTGCTGCTTGTTTCTATCCAGGTCAGTCCTTACATCTGGAGGTTTGAGGTTCAAGAGACCCCCACAGATAACAAACAGTCTTTCCAAACAGAGTCAGGAAACTGCTCCATAGCCAGCTGCCAAGAAACAATCCAAATTGCTATCATCCCTCTATTGGTTGTTCCATTTAAATATTATGTTCTCTATACTTGCTTTCTCTTTGACCAGATAGAAGATTATTGTAGAAACTGGCCAGATAATTATGGGGACTGCCCGTATTGATCTTTTCAGATATATATGCTAGGATCACAGACTAACCATTTCTTCTACCAATACCACAAAACACTTTTTTCTACATACAAGACTGGTGGGATTGCAGCTGTGATGGGGGCCAGATGTCCTGACAGCTAAAGAAGATGGTCTTCACCAGTTCCTCCAAAAAGAATGCCGCTTTTAAGAAACGTGAGGCCTCCAGTTCTGAGATTTTTAAAAACCCATGTAAAAGCAGATACTTCCTTTTTTTTTTTTTTTTTTTCCTTTGAGACAAGGTTTCTCTATATAGCCCTGGCTGTCCTGGAACTCACTCTGTAGAAGAGGCTGGCCTCGAACTCAGAAATCCGCCTGCCTCTGCCTCGCAAGTGCTGAAATTAAAGGCATGAGCCACCACTGCCTAGCCCAGATACTTCCTTTTGGAGCACCCTGTTTAGTCATTCTATTGGTGTTATTATTTCTAACCAAACTATTGATCAGCGGATTACCAGCCATTGTCCACAGAGGAACCTGATACACACATCTACCAGTGAACCCTGAGGGTGAAAGTCAGCTACTCCCCACAATGTGTACACCCCTACACAGCAAGAAGTAGTTTATGAGACACTGCACCCCAATTCCCCTTTCACCATCTGCTTTCCCTTCCACTTTTTTCTTCTTTTTATAATAAGAAAAAGGGAGGTATGTTGGTATCAGGCTCTGAACCCAGTGACATCACATCTGGACGACCCCCACATCATTGCCAAGGCAACCACCATACATTCCCAGGATCCACCTGGCTATCTCACCTTTACCTGGGAGTGGCTACGTCACCACCCATATAAAAGAGGCAGAACCCCCTGACATCGCTCTTCTTCCATCTTCTTCCCTCACCTTTGCCCTATCTCCTGCATAACGCCCATCCTCTTGGAATTGTTTGGTCTGGCGTGGTCTGTTCTAAGCTGGAAGTCTAACACTGGGTTTACCAAGATTTCGGAAAAAACTTTACACCAGGCTTTTAAAATTCTAAAATAATGGTAAGTCAATAGAAAGCAAGAAATTCCCCAAAGTAATCAGGTTGTAGGATTATTTAAATGAATACAAAAGCAGAACTGACAAAAGAAACACAGGAAAAAAATTATAGGAATACAAGGCGAGCCCAAAGTATTAGGAAATTAAAGTGTCCCAGAAAGCAATTGTTTAAATAGCCCTGGAGAAGTCTCTCCAAAGTGACTTTTCATGAGTCTTCTTCTTTTGTTTTTAATTGGATATTTTATTTACATTTCAGATGTCACCCCCTTTCCCCATTTCCCCTCCCTAGAAAACCTTTATTTCACCCTCATTTCTCCTTTTTGCTTTTATACTATTTTTTTAATGTTAATCAAAGGCTTTATAAGTTTGGTATTGCTCAATATCAATCAGAAGCATAACCCAATACCCAACCTAGATATATCAACTATCTTTGACTGTTGGGGAAACGGAAACATCCACCTCCATGTCCCCCTCCTTGTCACCCAGCTCTTCCTCTCCTTCTCTTCTTCTTCTTCCTCCTTATCTTCCTCTCCTTACTCCTCCCACCTTAGCTTCTCCTACATATCACCGTTTCTGTTAAAATAAAACTTTTCTCTTAGAATACAATTATAGCATAACTATACCAATTTGTGTCAGTAAGCTACAAGATAGATTTAATACCCAGTCCATCATTTTGTTGACTAAACAGAACCTCTGTCATCCCTCCTAACTAAAAGACTTAATTCTGAACCTGGCTTTTTTTTATCTTGGCTTTAAAATGAATGTCAGCTGAAAACCATCCTCTCAAACCTTTTCTCTCAAAGTAAATAGCCAGGATTGGCTATGAAACTATAAGTCTCCAGCCTCGTCAGAAATTCAGAATGACTGAGTTAACTGAAATTTTGGGAAGCACCAAGCATAGCTTCTAAAATTTAGCCAATTTATGGAGACCACTGAACACCTGGACAGTCCCTATACTACAAAACATTGGAGCATTCCATCTTCAGCCTTCTGGCCCAGGATCATCTGACAGACCAAGTCATACAGAATTATTAAGGGATGATTACTCTGTCTTGGCAAATATAATCAGTTGACTATTCCACAAGTGTGTCCTTTTCTGGACAGTGATTTATCTGTAGATGAAAAGAGGCAATTCTTGCCTAGTGGCTGCCTCACCACACCTGGAGTAACTACAAGGAAGCTCTATTTCTTCTTAGAATCTAAGACAGGAAGCTGTCAGGAGCAAACAGGTCTCTAATCAAAATGGACATTAATACAGAAATGTTTGTAACATCAATTCTGTGGACTTCTGACGTTTTGAAAACCAACTATCCATGTAAGGCAATCTGGACTATTGTTTGCTAACTCCTCTCAGCTATTTCTAAATAAAATATAGAAAACACCCTAGCAATAATCTCAGAGCCATGAATTTGCTATAGGCCCTTAACTCACAGACTAACCATCTCAAATCAGTTTAAAAAGTTAAAGAAGGACTGAGTCTAAGCCGTGTATTCCTAAATGTGTTGTATAGGCACAATGCCTATGAGAGTAACAATATTAATCTCATTTTATATCAATGAGAAGCTCATACCAACGAAAACTTAAATTAGAAATCAAAGTAAATTTTGTATCATTCAAGAAATTATAACTTCATCTTAGTAACAATTAAACATATTTCTATTAATAGGTTATGGTTATGCAATAAATCATAGCTAATCCTCCCTGTTCCAACAAAACCATTACTTTTCCCTAGAAAGAAAGTCCAATATTAACCACCTCAGTCCCCAGCCCAAGAAATAGGGGCGCTGACTCTTCATTAACTTCTTCAAGCTGATTATGGGTGTTGAGATATTAGAAGAGGGGCAGGGGGAAGAGTAAATTGATAAGTCTCTGACATCTGTGTCTTCACTGCATCCAGCTGCAATTCCAGGATATCCGAGGTTTGAGCAGGTCTACTCAGCTCACTTGATGAGTAGATACACTGAGGCTGTGTATTCTGCAATATACAATTCTCAAAACAAATTTTAGTATCAAGGTAATTTTTCGTTTGAATTCTGGAATCTAGTCTTCATGAGTCTTCAATGCTATTAGCCTACTCAACAGTGAGGAAAATGTTGGTCACTGGGACAAAACTACCATGCCCTTGCCATTTCACCCTGATTTATGAATAAAGTAGAAGGAATTATCAAGAGCTGTATCTCACTGCAGCCCAAAGCCTCCTATACTGAGAGTTCCTGAAGATGTGCCGTCTCTGTTGTGTAACTTGGACAGGTATTTCTCAGGTCAGGACACACTCATTTGCAGGTTGGTGCTCAGGGCTTCCTACTGGTTTCATTCTGGGCTTACACAAAAGAGTTCAAAATGAAGGATAACCAGTCAGAATCTCAGTCAAAATCAAAACAAAAAATTAACCCTATAATCTCCAGGGTGTGGTGAGTCACAAATGCTAGTAATATTGGAAATCAAGGCTTTTTTGTTTTGTTTTTGTTTTGTTGTTTGTTTGTTTTGTTTTGAGGGGCATTATCCATAATGCATTTAGAAGGATTCACAAGAATTTGGGCATTATTTTTCTTAATCCCACATCCCTCAGTCTTTGGATCATAGGCTATCTAGGAGGTGACATGGATTTCCAGTCACTCTGAGCTCTATTTTTAGGAATGAAGACAGTTAATGTAAAGAGTTATTAAATAACTAGCACTTAAGAAAAAAAGCCTTACTCTTTGGCCTTAATTTTCAGTTACCTGCTATAATACAGACTTAAGTAAATGTGTGGTGAGTTAAAGCAACAACTTTATTGTATTCTGTGAGATGGTTGGTAATACTCAGCTCCAGGCCCACCGAAATTTATCACCTGACAATAATCTGTCGGGAATTAGTTTCTTAGTGCATACTTAGTACCTTCATCAACAAAGGTTTGACACAGCAATGACACTTACCCAGAATACCAGTAAGAGTGTGAAGAGAATTTCAAGGATCACTAATAGGGTTTCTCATACTGCTCATCCAAAAAGCATTCTGCCCTTTAATTCTTGTTTTTAAAACCTGTTTATTCCCTATTGCATAATAATGGGCTCTCCGGAAAGTAAGTACTTCTTCCACAACTTCTTGATGTTCATCATGGTAATCATATTTTATTTGCCACTAATAAATTTTGCTTAAGAATGAGGTGTGTTTTTTTGGAAGTTTAAAGGAAAATGTATTTTTATATGATAAAAGTGAATACTTACATGAAAAGAGGCTGTTACATAACTTTGGATATCTAGAGCTAGAAATGGCATTTTCCTAAATTAAGAGGTTTAATAATAGATAAAACTGCTGAGATGAGGACAACAAGAGAACAGTGACATGTGCTTAGACAGCTTTGCTAACACTGAGTTCTTGTGAGTGTCCAGTTATGTTGAAATAGGCATCTGCAAACATTTTTTCCTCAGTAAATAATAATATATCCTAATATTATATGTCACGATAGTTAATATTCTGCTATTTAAAAGAAAGTTTAAAGAGTATTGGTATACTAGAATATTTATAAAATCAAATTAGTAGTTTGTAAAAGCAACATTACAGAACAGAAATAGGAGACGTATTATTTAGAGATGCACCGATTACTGAGGGTCACATAGAAAATATCAGGTTGTTATCATTCCCGTTTCTAGTACTTCATTATTTATTTACTCTGTGAGTTTGAATGAAGAACCAACGTGTGAGTACTCGAAGACAACCTAATACTTAGAAACTAAGAACTTAAGACAAAACAAAATACAACAAAACACCCAAGCGTCTGGTTAATTAATAAATACAAACCATAATACATTAGAAATTATTATTTTTTTCAGCAGGACAAGTTACAGAATTATTATGAATCATAGTACTCAAATTTTTCTAAATTTTAAAATGTGCTACATTGTAATTACAGAGTAAACATAGCAGATGAATTTCTAGTTGTGTTAGTCAGAGCATAACTAGTTCTTAATGTGATTAAAGACAGACTGCAATTGATAGAAAAGCAATAGCTCCAGGAGGCCAGAGGGGACTGGGCTGACTGTGGCTTTCAGGTAGACAAGAGGGTGACCCCCTCAGAGTAAAAGCAAAAAAGTTACTATGAAATGCTGAGGTCAGAAGCCTCGGCTTTTACAGAATGAGTCGACATTGTCAATGCTGGAGAAGGCTGGGGAAATGGATTGAGATAGATTGGTGTCTAGAATTCTCCAGAGAGAATGGTAAACTCAGGTGTTGATAGCAATTAAATCATTAAGTGTGAAACAGACACTCACAAGAGGATGGCATCCAGGTTGCAAATCACTTTTAATTTATTTTATTTACTTCATTTACTTTAGTTCTCATGTTACCATATCCACACTGAAACTGTTTTGTTATTTGCAGATGAACTTATTAATTTATTAAACTGAAGCCTCATAAAATTATTGTTCAGAATTTTGTGTAATCCATATCTTACCTTTATTTAATTTGCTGAAATGGGATAGAGGGGAAGGTAGTAACCAATTTTTCATTTTCTGTTTTTTTTTCTCTTACCTTTCCCTTTTAAAGAATATCACTCTTCTTTAAATTGTTCTACAAGCACTGCACACTAACCAATTAAAGCATCCCTCTTCTTTAAATACTAAATGTTAGGGGATCACAAGAGTGGTTCATAAGTAACGGTCAGAGAACAGCTTCTCTCCTTTCACCATGTGTGTCTTGGATATTGAACTTAGTTTATCAGACTTTGTGGACATCACTTTAAACACTCAGCCACCATATTAGCCCAATAGTGATATTTTTCTTGGAAAATAAATCTACTGCCTTGTAGAATAGAGACTCAATATTGATTCTGCAAGAAAACACAGCAAAACAAGCCTCAGAAGTACTAACAATTGCAATACATATGATGATAAACTTTTATAATTCTCAAAAATATACAACAGTAAAGAGAGACAATATCTAGCAAGTCTATGACACTTGTCAAACAATGAATGTTGATAATATAGGATCTTGTACAAATAAAGAAATAAGGCAAAGAAAAATAAAATAATAGTGATTAAATGATACAAAGTTGAAATTAATTATAGGTTCATAGTTTATTGCTAGTTATGAGAAAATACAACTATATACTTATTATAAATATTAGTTATATTGTTGCCATTAGAAATATATGCTTTCTCAAACTACAGGGGTGTAAATTACTAAAGCAGAAAAGTAAACTATCTAATAAAATTTTAATATGAATGTATATTGTTTGGCTATAGCTAAAATTTTTTTGCAAATTTCAAAACAAATAATATTTTAATAACTTCTAAATATTTAAAAATAAAACCTTTATTTATATTTTAAAAGCAATATAAGTTAAAACACTCAATCATTTCTACATGTAACTTATAAAGAAAAACAAAAGGATCTCTAACATTATTAAACTTGTAGTTATGATTAATCTAAAGCACATGAATATATTTTATAATATCTATATTTAAATTGGATTTTTGTTAATTTTGATAGATGTGTGTGTGTGTGTGTGTGTGTGTGTGTTTGTGTTTGTGTGTGTACTTATTGTGTAACTTATAACCAATGAACCATATTAGGGGATATTTGGTGACAGAGGAATCTTACTTTAAATACTAGTTCAGGTAGTATTTTTGAAAATAGAGTTTTAACCAGTTTCTACTTACATCATAATAGTGGTACATACAAAGAATCTATGGCTACTTTTTGTCTTAAGGAATCTGAGATTATGATGAGAACTGAATCAATTAAAAATGTCTATATTATTTGAGAATATTGAAAATATTTATGATATTGTATATATATCTGCATATGTACACATGGATGCCCAGAGAGAAAACACACACACATAAAAACACATACACACACATAAACACATACACACACATATACACACACAAGTATACATATATATAATTATATGTATATATATATATATAATTTGTGTATGTGCATATATACATATGCATATACATATTATTATGTAATGTTTATATATATATACATATATAGACATGTTTATTCATTATTTACTACCCGGATATCAAGATAACTCTAAAAGTCAATTCTTGAATTCAATTCTGTATGTGCATTTAAATATAACTTCATTTAAAAGTGAGTGATGCTATGTTTGTAAAAGAAAGCTTCATAATCGGATAAACCAAAGTACCACTCCACGCAAAAAGTAAAAGGTAGAAATTAAATTATTTTATTCTGGAGCTAATACTCTGTGTTTAATGATAAGACATCAGCAGAATGAGTCAATTTTACTGAGAAGCAAAAAAACTTCCCAGGAACTATGCCAAATATTAACTAGAAATAAAATGATATAATTAATTGGTATTTCTTTTTTTTTATTGGATATTTTATTTACATTTCAGATGCCATCCCCTTTCCCCATTTCCTCTCCCTAGAAAACCCCTATCCAGTCCCCCTTTTTCCATTTTGCTTTTATACAATTTTTTTAAATGTTAATCAAAGGCTTTATAAATATGTAATGCTCAATCAGAAGTGTAACCCAATATCCAACCTAGCTATATAAACAATCTTTGACTGGTGGAGACACATGAACTTCTGCCTCCATGCCCCCTCTTTCTTTCTCTCTCTTTCTTTCTCTCATCACCTAGCTTCTCCTCTACTTCATCTTCTCCTCTCTCTACTCCATCTTTTCCTCTCGGTGCTCCTTCCCCCTTAGCTCCTCCTAAATACTTATTTATTTGACCATGCTTTAGTAAACCTATTCAGTGTAGTCTAATTAAATATTTTAATTTTGATATTTGAAAAGACAACAATTTAATGCACCTTTCATTTTATTGTAGAAAAATGTAATTTAACAATCCTCACTGATGCACAATAAGCACGTTTTATATTTTAGAAATTAGAATGTGAATCATTATAAAAATTTTTTAAATTTTTTTGGGCAAATTAGGCTTGTTTAAACTTTTAAAAGATATTTCAATATGCATTACCTATAATTTTCTTTTGTTGACTGAAATTACTCCAAAGTGATATTGATTGGTTTCTATTATATTACTTTATGGTGCATTTAGAATATTTGCATTTAATTTTAGAATTCTTTCAAGTTAAATATATTTATCTATCTACTTTTATGAATATGAAAGTATGTTTATGTATGTACCATGTGCATACAATGTCTGTAGAGACCAGAAGGTAATATGATAGCCCATGAACAAAACTTATGGATAGTTGTGAGTTGCCATGATGATTCTCTTTATTGACCCTGGTTCTAGGCAAGAGGAACAAGTTCTCTTAACTGCTGAGTCATCTTTCCAGAAAGAGAAAAAGGTATTTTTTTTTCAATATATATTTGTGTGTGTGTGTGTGTGTGTGTGTATCATACACATGACATAAAACAAAAGAAATATAACATATACTAATATAAACATAATATGTACAATATTATTATAATACATATTGAGTATATATATACTCAATATATATATGTATATATATATACACATATATTGAGTGAGATAGTTGCTTAGTTTTAACATGAATTTTGTTTATTTAAAGAATAAGGTTTTCTTTTTTCTCTACCATTAAATAGACTTTGGCTGATAACCATTTAAGATTTCCTAGATTAGGGCATCAGAATAGTTTGTGCCACGATACAAATATTACAAAAATTGTCATTAAAGTACAATTTTATTTACTGATCTATCATTTTATTTTTTAGTGAACACATCTCTAAGTTCAAGTGAAGTGGATGGAATTATTAGATAACCAATGACTCTCACTAAGTTTGGCATGCTGAATAGGTTGGCTTTTGATCTCTATCATTTGGGCATAATTAATCACATGAGATAATAGATGTACAATAATTAAATGGATACTAAAATGAATACCTTAAACAACAAGATTCCATGTGGTAAAAGGCTAGTTAGATTAGGCCTGACATATGTTGCCAGGCACAGCATAAAAGTAAAAAATCAGCTATACCACTCCTGGGCATATACCCAGAAGACGCTCCAACATATAATAAGGACATATGCTCCACTATGTTCATAGCAGCCTTATTTATAATAGCCAGAAGCTGGAGAGAACCCAGATGTCCTTCAACAGAGAAATGGATACAAAAAAAAATGTAGTACAATTACACAATGGAGTATTACTCAGCTATTAAAAATAATGAATTTGAGAAATTCTTAGGTAAATGGATGGAACTAGAAATTATCATCCTGAGTGAGTTAACCCAATCACAAAAGAATACTCATGGTATTTACTCACTGATATCCGATGTTAGCCCAAAAGCTTGGAATAGCGAAGACTCAACTCACAGACCACATGAAGCTCATGGAGAAGGAAGGCCAAGTGTGGAAGCCTCAGTCCTACTTAGAAGGAGTAACAAAAATACTCAAGCGAGCAAATATGGAAACAAAGTGTGGGGCAGAAACTGAAGGAGGGGCATCTGAAGACCATTCCACCTGGGTATCCATCCCATGTACAGTCACCTAAGGTAAACACTGATGTGGATGACTGGAAGTGCATGCTGACAAGAACCTGATGTAGCTGTCTCCTTAGAGGTCTGCAGGAGGCTGACACATTCAGTGGACAATACTAACAGCTAACCAATGATCTAATCAAGAGTTTCCCAATGGATAAGTTAGAGAGAAGACTGAAGGAGCAGAAAGGGTTTGTGACCCCATGAGGAGAGCAACAATACCAACCAACTAGAGCTCCCCAGGATCTAAACCACCAGCCTAGGAGCACATAGGAAAGGACCCATGACTACAGCTGTATAAATAGGGAGGATGGCCTTGTCAGGCATAGGTGGGAGAGGAGATTCTTGGACGAACACAGAGTAGGGGGGAATGTGAGGATGGGTAGGTGAAAGTGGGGGGATAGGTGGGGGCACATCCTCATAGAAGCATGAGGAGGGGGGATGGGATAGGAAGTTCCTGGGTGGTGGGGGGAAGTGGCATAAGGGGATAAAATCTGAAATGTAAATATAATATCCAATAAAAATAAATGTAAAAAAAAACAAAAGCAAAACAAAAACAAAAACAAAACAAAAAATAAAATAAAAATAATAATATAAAATAAAAATGGTAAATAAAATTGATAAAAAATAAAAGTGTTGATTATGACTTGAAAATGCTCTTAATCATGTCTCACCTTCTTCAGTTTTAGCTCCATATCATTACATCTGTACAACCTCTTCTGACTGACTGATATCCCTTTATCTTTCACTAACCTATTATTTAATGTTGCTTGGTTTTAGTTGTCATACAGGAGAAAAACTTATTTCTTCTCTGGTTTCTATTGAGCTTTTTTTCCACAGAGCATAACATAAATCTCTTGTAGCATCTTCTACTTTTGTTTTTTAAGTATTTACATTCAACTCACTGCCCCCTTTCAGTCACCACCTTCTACAATCCTTCCTCTCATGCGCCTTCTCATTCTCCTCTAAGGGGTGGAGGCCCACTGAGTATCCCCAATGCTGACACAGCAAGTCTGCAAGGCTAGGCACATCCTCTCCCAGTAAAACCAGATAAGACATCCCAGCTTGAAGAATATATTCCATGTGCAGGCACAGCATTTGGGATAGCCCCCTGCTTTAGTTGTTCAGTACCTACATGAAGACCAACCTGCACATCTTCTACACATGTGCAGGGAGGCCATGGTTGAGCTCCTGTATGTTTTTTGGTTGGCAGTTCAGTCTCTGATTCCATGATTCCAGATTAGTTGACTCTGATGATCTTCCTGTAGAGTTCCTATTTCCTTCAGTGTCTGCAATCCTTCCTCTTAATTATTCCATAGGTTCAGACTCCATCTACTCTTTGGGTGTGATGTACACTGTGTATACATCTGTCTGAATCAGCTGCTACATGTTACATCTCAGAGGACAGCCATACTAGACTCCTGTCTGCAAGCATAACAGAGTACCTTCAATAATGTCAAGGACTGGTGCTTGCCCATTGGATGAGTCTCAAGTTGGTCCAGTTATTAGTTGGCTATTCCCTTACTCTCTGTTTCATCTCCCACTCCTGTATTTCTTGCGAACAGGACAAATTTGGGGTTGAAAGTTTTGTGGATACATTGGTGTTCCTGTTGCTCCATTGAGGTTTCTGCCTGGCTACAAAGGGTAGCCTCTTCAGGTTTCATGTCCCCAATGCTCTGACTCACAGCTAAGGTTATCCCAATGGATTCTTGGGGGCCTTCCTTATCCTAGGTCTCTGTCATGTCCTGGGGATGGCCTCTACCTTAGTGCTCCTGTCACTTGCAGATTTCCACTCATTCTCATGGCCATCTGGCAATCTCACCTTTCCCTCTTCACACCTGATCCTGCAACCTCCTATACTCTCTTCACTTTCCCTCCCTATCCCCTTTCCCACCCAGTTCCCTCTTTCATCTGTCTCTTATAACTATTTTATTCCTCCTTCTTTGTGCGATTCAAGTATCCTTGCTTGTGCCTTCCTGCTTGTTCAGCTTCTGCAGGTCTCTGGAGTGTAGCAAGGGTATCTGTATTTTACAGCTAATATCTTTTATAAGTAAGTTCATAGCATTCATGTCTTATAAAAATGAGATACTGAGAAAAAGAGAATTCTCAACAGATGAATTCTGAATGGCCAAGAATCACTTAAAAACATGTTCAAAGTTTTAGTCATCGGGGAAATGCAAATCAAAACAACTCTGAGGTTCCATCTTACACACATCAAAATGGCTAAGGTCAAAAACTCAAGAGATGGCACATGCTGACCAGAATGTGGAGCAAGGGGAACACTTCTCCATTGGTTGAGGGAATACAAACTTGTACAACTACTTTGCAAATCAACTTGGCAGTTTCTCACAAAATTGAGAATAGTTCTACCACAAGACTCGGCTATACCACTCCTGTGCATATACATCCAAATGCTCTAACATCCCACAAAGACACTTGCTCAACTGTGTTCACAGCAGCTGTATTTGTAATAACTAGAAACTGGAAACAACCTAGATGTTTCTCCACTGAAGAATGGGTAACAAAAATGTGGTACATTATTTTTTTATTTATATGAACTTATATATGTTCATCAAATCATTGTCCAAAGCTGATTTCCGATTTCCAGGCTACTTAAATTCTGTGGCTGCATCTGTCTTAGTTCTTCTGAAACCGAGGCAAAGATCACTACAAACATGAGCGTATTTTATAGTAGACATGAGCAACATGCTTTCTAAAACTAAATGCATTCTAGACATAACATTACTTGGTGTGTGTAAGAAGCTAGTTCTATATCCAGTCCTTAACTAGAAGAAAGTTCAAGCTAAGTCGTAGAGAGGCACCCACATTCATGGAAACTGATGCTGTAGCATCACACACAATGGCCTAGGGAGATAAATCTACCAAGAAAGTGATAGTGATGTGTATTTGTTGTTACCCAAGTACATTATTCATATTAATATTTTGCCTCATTTTATCCTGACATAATTGTAAATAACTCAGCTTTCTAGAAACAACAGAAAGCATACTACATTTTATTGTTCTGCCTTTTGTCAGTCTTAATCATAATCTATAAATTTAGACATGCCAGACTGATAATTGGAAACATAGCTAGCACTTTTGTTTATTAACTCTATTTTGCTATTTAAGCATATTTTGGAGTCATGCTATTATGTTTACAAGTGTATCTTCATATTTCCATAAATGTTAAATTTTACTTAACATTTAGAGATTAATATATTTCATTTAAAAACATCAGTATGTGCATAGTAAAGGATCAGTCCCTTGGTACAATGTGTGCCACAGAAGTATAGAACTTGATTTCAGATCTGCATCCCAATATGAAAGACAGGTGTGGTGGTGCTCACCTGTAATCCTAGTGTTGAGAGTACAACCTGAGTCAGGCAGAGCTATCCAGCCAGTCAATCTAGACTAAGCCATGTGTTCTAAGTTCAAAGAGAACCTAGACACCAGACAGAAATTCTGTCACAAATAATAAGATGAACAGAATTTAAGGAAGAGAGTTGATTTAGACTAATGAAACACATAAATATATATGTAAACATACGCATGCCACCATAAATGAAAATTATGTAGTTGAATCTCTAGACTTTCTATAAGAAGACTATAGTAATTTTCAATATTGGTACATAAGATCTTCATACTTTACATTAAAATAAATATTGGAATCATGAGTTTTGTTTGAGAATACTAATTCAAGTATTTGTCAGGACTAAAACTTAATTTTTAGATTACAGTCTAATATTTTAAATGTTTTACTCTCTTTTTATTATCTTACTTTGTAGAATAATAATGTAACAACAATAAAATATTTATTAATAATGTATAACAATGTGATAATAATAAAATGTAATGATTGATACATAGAAAGGAAATAGTTTTATTTTAACACAAATTTATTTTAATTTTCAATTGAGTAATAAAGATTATGTCACCCTGTAGAAACAAAAGCAAAGTATAATTCACTCTAGTATATGTGCTTAGATAACAGACATTTTCCATTTTTAAGGACAGTTATAGTAGAAGGAAACAGTAAGGCAAACAGTAGAATTTAAATGATTAGACATCCCATTCATTTGTTTAAAAAAAAAACCCAAAAGCTCTACATCTATTTATCTTAAATTTGCCTGTCTCTCTCTCTCTCTTTTATTTTTTTTCCTTTTGCAGAGGATGCTTTGAAGAGACAGTGCTAAAACAGCGGGAGGAACACTGATACTATCATTACATGGAGGTGCTCTCTCATTATAGAAGTTCTCATTCTGTTATCAGTGTTCAAATGCCTTTCATTTATGCATATGTCTTTGAAAATGATATTAATAGGTTTTAGAAGCTCGAAAGCTTCATTTGGGATTGGACACAAAGGAAGGATAATTAGTTGGTGACCCAGAGGAGGCTACATCTTGATAGAAGTAGAACAATTTAGCCCAAAGAAGTGTTTCAGAATTAGAATCCATTATGTAATGTTAGAAGAATTTAAAGAAATGAGAGAAGCAGCTGTTAAAACACAGTAGGGAATAAAATGTGTCTTTTCCAAATTAAAGGTAGGTGTTGTTTGTAGTCATATGGTGTTATGCTAAATACAGGAGGTTAAATTTAAACTAACCAAGTATGTTAACTTTAGAGAAATAATATTCTGATAGCCTGAATTGGTAAAAGACAGGAAAAAAAGTCATAGAGCACACACATAGAACTCCGTGTTCTTGTCATTTCATCATTTACACTTAGGTATACTAAACACTGGCATATAATGTCTAGAAAGACAAAGCAGTGTTATCCTTTTCTAATTCTTGAAAAGTACCTGAATTAGGTTACAAAACAAGAGAGGAAGTGGGGAGAAAATCCTTCATGCATTATAACATCACTGTGGGTGGCAACACAGCCTCATAGATGTATGAGAAGGGGGGATGGAATAGGAGGTTTCTGGGTGGTGGGGGGAAGTGGGGTAAAGGGATTAAATCTGAAATACAAATATAATACCCAATAAAAAAAAATCACTGTGGGATCTTTAATTCAATGTTTTACTGTTCACTTAACTAGAAAGAATGTGCAGTGTGCTCATGTAAGGATATCTTACAATTCTTTGGGTTTACATAAAACAAAAAGTACTACATCCTTCCCAGACATCACACTCTGGCAATTAAAAGCTTAGTACAAGGAATGGAATACTATTTGGGGACTCATTGGTCAAAGGGGTTTTGTAGATATACAAACCTTACAAACTGGAGCTTTTTTTGTTTTGTTTTTGTTTTTGTTTTTGTTTTTGTTTTTGTGATCACCAGAATGTGACAGCTAAACCTTATTGTGAAAAATACCAATACTTGAATCACAAAACAAGGAGAAATGTAGGCACAATACTATTTATGTTGCCATGAATTCAAGACTAGGTAGGTCATGAAAGTAAGGGAAAACAAAATATGTTCTGCAAAATACATTCTAAAGAATGTAGCAGTAAGCCGGGCAGTGGTGGTGCACGCCTTTAATCCCAGCATTTGGGAGGCAGAGGCAGGTGGATTTCTGAGTTCAAGGCCAGCCTGGTCTACAGAGTGAGTTCCAGGACAGCCAGGGCTACACAGAGAAACCCTGTCTCAAAAAACTAAAAACAAACAAACAAACAAAAAAAGAATGTACCAATAAATATGATGATGATGATAATAATAATAGTAGTAATAATAATAATAATTAATAATAATTAATAATAATAATAATAATAATAGTAACCACAATAAGATAAAGTAAACAAGAATTAGTAACATTCTGTTAATACAATCTGTATACTCATGGAAAAGTGTCTTGCTTAACTATCATTAAAAAAGTTTCCTCTTCTAGTAAAAGGGAACAAACACAAGAGACACAAAACTGATAAATGTGCAGAAAGTGAGATATCTTGGAATAATCAACTCTAAATGATATGTCTCCATCATCTATCCTTAGCACTCAGAAATCTCTGCAGAAGAGGAGGCAAAAAAGTTGTAAGAGCCAGTGTGGAAGAAAGCCACCAAGGAAACAGAGCCTTCTAGACACAAAGGGACTGACTCATATATGAAATAAAATAGACTATATCAGGATAAACAGCGTTTAAACTTGTGTAAGTCAAATGAAATTTTAGAACAGAAAGAAAAAGTAAATACAGACCCTCACCACAAAGTCAGAGCTGCTCACAAAGAAAAAAATTTCTCCAGTGGAGTATGCCTGGGTATAAGTACCACAAGTAAGGACAGTCTTCATACCCAAGAGTTTATGAACATATGGCTAAACAAGAACATAGTCAATGGTATTTTAAAATACTATTTTGTTTTATAATGCTTTGTCTGGGCTTGTTTGTTTGTTTGTTTGTTTGTTTTAGCTTATAGATATTTTGTTCACTTATTATGATCAAAAAATTTAGTATTTATATGAAGTTTCCACAGGTGTGAATTTCTGTGCCTTTGCATCTATGAGTTTCTTGAACTTTTCCTTCAAGTTTTCTTTTGCTGATTGCTTGCTTGTTTTGTCCAATGGAGTTTATTTATCATCACAGTCGTCATCATCATCATCATCATCATCATCATTATTTTAATGTACTTGTTTTCTAATGAGAGAAAGCAGACAAGGATGGCAGTGGGGACAACAGTATCACAAGGAAAATAATTGGCAATACCTTAAATTTACCTAATGTTAATTTTCTTAAAAGGTAGTACAACTACTCTGGAAATCAGGCTGGAGGTTCCTCAGAAAATTGGACATAGACTACCTGAGGACCCCGCTATATCACTCCTGGGGATATACCAAAAAGATGCTCCAATGTATAACAAGGACACATGCTCCACTATGTTCATAGCAACCTTATTTATAATACCTAGAAGTTGGAAGCAACCCAGATATTTCTCAACAGAGAAATGGATATAGAAAAAGTAGTACATTTATACAATAGAGTACTACTCAGCTATTAAAAACAATGACTTCACTAAATTCTTAGGCAAATTGATGAAGCTAGAAAATATCATCTGGATTGAGGTAACCAAATAAAAAAAAAAAAAAAAAAAAAAAAAAAAACATGGTATGTACTCACTGGTAGGTGTATATTAGGATAAAAACCTAGAATACCCACTATACAACTTACCGAACATAAGAAGCTTAAGAAGAGGATGAACAAAAGTGTAGATGCTTCAGTAATGCTTAGAAGGAGGAAAAAAATAATTACAGGAGGTACAAATTAGGAGAAACTTTGTTAGGTCCTATTTCTGCCCTGGTTTGGGCCTTTTGGACAAACCTGAGCATGGCTTGAATTTTGAGACTTGTCTTAGTCACTTCTGTATTTGGACGACTCAGCAAAACCTGTTTGGCCCTGCCTCTGACTGCCATTGCTAGTGTAGAGCTTTGCTATTGACTCTGTCACTTACCCATACCCTCTGTTACACTTCCCCACCTCCTATGTCATCTCACCCCACCAAAAATCCCCCTTCCTATGTTCCAAGTTTATATAATTGAGAGGCTGAAGCAATAAAGTTGAGTTATTCATTTGTCAAGACTCCTGGCCATGTGTGTTTCTTTTAGGCCTTCGACAGTTACCATCCTGCTCAGCCCTGCAGATGGGGAAGCTCTTCTCTTGCCTGGACCTGACAGCAAGGGGCCAACAAAAATTGAGAGAAAGAGAGGAGAAAGGTGAGGAGGGCCGGATCAGATGTGAAAGGAGAATGAGGAGATGTACAGAAGGTCAGGAAATTGAACAGGTGTGTGTAGCAGTGGTGGATGGGGAACTTGGAGTAGCTACCAGAAAGTCCCAGATGCCAGGAAAACAAGAGGCTCCTAGGATTCAAAAGCAATGACTATACCCAACAAAGCTAAAGGAGAACCTGTAGAGACAATATCCAGAAGTTAATCATGGTTTCCACTTGAGGGAGGAGTCCACTCATTCATCTAAAAACTTTCAACTAAGAATTGCTACGGTCTAAAGTAAATACAAGAAGAATGAGTGGAGTAGAGACTGAAGGAAAGGTCTCCAGAGACTGCCCTGCTTGGGGATCCATCTCATATGCAGCTACCAAATCCAGACACTATTGCTGATGCAAAGGAGTGCTTGCTGACAGGAGTCTGATATAGCTGTCTCCTGACAAATACAGATGTGGAAGCTTGCAGCCAACTATCAGACTGAGCAGGAGGACTCTAATGGAGGAGTTAGAGAAAGGACTGAAGGAGCTGAAGGGGTTTGCAACAATATCAAACAACCAGATCCCCTAGAGCTCTCAGGGACTAAACCACCAACCAAAGAATACACATGGAGGGACCCATGGCTCCAACTGCATATGTATCAGAGGATGACCTTATCTGGCATCAATCTAAGAGGAAGACCTTGGTCCCAAGAAGGCTTGATGACCAAGTGTAGGGGAATGTGAGGGCAGTGAGGCTGGTGTGGGTGTGTCTTTTGGGAGCATCCTAATAGAAGCAGAGGGGAAAAGAGATGAGACAGGGAATGTGTGGAGTGGAAAAAAGGAAAGGAAATAACATTTGAAATGTAAATAAATAAAATAACCAAAAAAAGATAATACTCTGAAGGAGTACTTAATAGGAATTCACATGGATTGATTGTAGGAAAGCAGACAATAAAATCAATCATTGTAGTTTAATACATTAGCAAAAATGATTACATCATCATCAATTAAATATAAGAATATTGTGACACAAAATCAATATTGATTCATGAACATAGTGACAAAATCTCAGAGCAAACAAGAAACAACAAAGCTTATTTTGTGTGATAAAATGTGTAAATAAAAATGAAAAGGAAGAGAAAGTGGAGCAGGATGATTATGAGGAGGAAGATGAGGGGAGAAAAAAAAGAGGAGTAAAGGAAAGGTTGCAGATAGGTAATGTAAATACCTACTAAACATCCAGCCTATACAATTAGCTTCAGAAGGTACAGGAGGGATTCAGGAAGGAGGAAACTTGTGAGGTCAGTCATATTATCCTGACTGAGGTAACCCAGTCACAAAAGAATACACATAGTATGTACTCACTGATAAGTGGATATTAGCCCAAAGATATCCAGAGTACCCAAGATTCAATTCACAGACCATATGAAACCCAAGGAAAAAGAAGATCACACCAAAGTATGGATGCTACAGTCTTACTCAGAAGGGAAAAGAAAATAATCTCTAGGAAGTAAAGGAAGAGAGGGATTTAGGAGGGCAAGAGGAAGTGGAGGGGGAAATAGAGGGGCAGTTTAGATATGGGAGGAGATAGGGGAGATGTACAGAGGGTCAGAAATTTGAAAAGAGATATGTAACAGTGGAGGAGGGGGAACTGTGGATTGTCATTATACAGTCCCAGATGCCAGGAATTCAAGTGGTTCTTAAGACCTGTCTGGGAGGACATTAGCCTAAATACCCAACAAAGTGGAGAGAGAACTTGTAGAGACCTTATCCAGTGGATAGGCACAGCCCTTGGTTGAGGAATGAGGCCACCCACCCACCTCAAAAATTGTAATTCAGAATTCAAGCTGTCAAAAAGAAATGCAGGGACAAAGAGTGGAAAAGAGATGGAAGGAAAGGCCATTCAGAGACTGCCTCACCTGGGGATCCATCCTATATAGTGTAGCCAAACCAGGACACTATTGAGGATGCCAGGAAGTACTTGCTGACAGGAGCCTGATATGGTTGTCTCCTGATATGCTCTTCCAGAGCCTGAAAAATACATATGTGAATGCTCACAGCCAACCATTGGAGTGGGCATGGGGACCTGAATGAAGAAGTTAGGACAAGAATTGTAGGAGATGAAGGGGTTTGCAACCCCATTGGAAGAACAACAATATCAACCAACCATATCCCCCAAAGCTCACAAGGATTAAATCATCAACAAAGAGTACACATGGGGTAACTCATGGCTCCAGCTAGATATTTAGCTGAATATTGCTTTATATGGCATCACTGGGGTAGGGTGGAGTCCTTGGTCCTGTGGAGGTTAAATGACCCAGGGTAGGGGAATGCTAGGGTGCTGAAGCAGGAGTAGGTGGGTGGGTGGGGGAGCATCCACATAGAAACAGGGGGAGGGGGCAGGGAATAGGAGGTTTGTGGTGGTAAAGCTGAAAAGGGGAATAATAGTTGAAATATAAATAAAATAACCAATAAAAACTGAAAAAAAAAGAAAAGAGTAAATAAAAACCCAGCTTCAGCCATTTCTATAAAATGGTATGCTGCTTGAAAGATATGTTAGAGCAATAGTGGCATGAAGCTTGTGGGAATATCAAATACATAACTGATTTTACTTAAGTCCCAGTTCATGAAATACACCCTATACAGACCACTGCTTGATTGACAATGAACCTAAATCTAGATAAGCCAGGAATCAAAGGTAAACCCAATAATACTAGTTTAGAAAAGAAAAAAAAAAAAGAAAAAAGAACTGTTGTAAAAATGACTCTTTTTTTTTTATTCAATGGCTTATACATTGGGTAATGATTAATAACAAGATGCTCTTACAATCAGAGGTTTAACCCAATACCCAACCTAGATATACCAATTACCTTTGACTGCTACAGACAAGCTAATATCCACCTCCATGTTTGTCTCCTCTCCTCTGTCTCCCTCTAGCTCCTCCTCTTCCTTCTTTTTCTCCTCTCTTACTCCTCCTCTTCCTCTCCTTACTCCTCCCACCTTAGCTTCTCCAACATATCACCCTTCCTGTTAAAATAATAAAAAAAATTCTCTCAAAATACAATTAGAACATAACTATACCAATTTGTATCAGTAAAGTACAAGATAGACCTAATACCATCATTTTGTTGAGTAAACAGAACCTCTGTCATCTCTCCTGACTAAAAGACTTAGTTCTGAACCTGGTCTTTTTCTTGGCTTTAGAATGAATTTCAGCTGAAAACCATTTTCTCAAATCTTTTCTCTTAAAGTAAATAGCCGAGATTGGCTATGAGATGATAAATCTTCAACCCCATCAGAAATCCAGAATAACTGCAATTATGGGAAGCACAAAGAATAGCTTCTAAAGCTTAGCCAATTTATAGACACCACTGAACACCTGGACAGTCCCTATACTACAAAACATTGGAGTATCCGATCTTCAGCCTTCTGGCCCAGGATCATCCAACAGACCTAGGGATGCAGAATTATTAAGGGCTGATTACTCTGTCTTGGCAGATATAATCAGTCGACTATTCCGCAAGTGTGTCCTTTTCTGGACAGTGATTTGTCTGTAGATGAAAAGAGGCAATTCTTGCCTAGTGGCTGTCTCACCACAACTGGAGTAACACCAAAGATGTTCAATTTTTTCTTAAAATCCAAGACAGGGAAACTGTTAGGAGCTGACAGGTCTCTAATCAAAAGAACATTAATACAGGAATGTTTGTAATGCCAATTCTGTGGACTTCTGACATTTTGAAAACCAATTATCTCTGTAAGGCAATCTGGACTGTTGTCCGTTAACTCCTCTCTGCTATTTCTTTTTCTTTTTTCTTTTATTTTTTTATTGTTTTATTATCAAATCATAATTTTTACTTTTTAACACAGGGGTTATAAACACGAAAATGCAGGATGTGGGGAAGGGGATGACACAGGAGCATAGGTGTTCAGGGGGAGTACAGATATCTTTCAGAACAGGGTATCAGCTGGGTGAAGGTTCAGGGGTCAGATCACTATGACTCTGCCTATGATTCACTTGTCCTTATCTAAGTTGGTACTATATAACAGTGAAAGGTAAATTCGTAAAGTATCCAATGAAAAGAAAAAAAGATTATGGGTCTGGCAAAAAAAACCAAAAAACAAAAACAGTTACTTATTTCAAACGATTTTCAAAAGTTTCCAGGAGATGCTTATTTTAAGATCTTATTTTAAGCTCTTCACAAAAGAATTTATGTCTCTGTTTAACGTTCTCAAGAGAGATGCAAATCCTAATTTCCTTCAACAATTAATTGACAAAAGAGGCGTAATTTTACAAAAAGTAGACGAAGGTCTCATTAATTGATATATTATATAGATTGATTAATTGTTAACTGTTTTATAATAGTCCTTTGATAAAAGAGATTATCAATAAAGAATTATATTTCTTTAAAGAGTGTCTTCATGACTCTCTGCTATTTCTAATTAAAATCTAGAAAACACCCTAATAAGAAACTCAGAGCCATATAATTGCTATTGGCCATTAACTCACAGGCTAACCATCTCAAATCAGTTAAAATAGTCAGAGAAGGACTGGGTCTAAGCCTTGTATTCCTAAATGTGTTATATAGGCACAATGTCTATGAGAGTAACAATATTAACCTCACTTTAATAATACTTCCTAGCTATTCCTCCCTGTGCCAACAAAACCATTACTTTTTCCTAGAATGACAGCACAATATTAACCACCTCAGTCTCCAAGCCCAGGGAATAGGGGCACCAACTCTTCATTAACTTCTTCAAGCTGATTATGGGTGTGGAGATATTAGAAGAGGGGTGGGGGAGAAGGGTAAATTGATAAGCCTCTGATGTCTGTGTCTTCTTTGCATCCAGCTGAAATTCCAGGACATCAGAGGTTTGAGCAGGTCTGCTCAGCTTGCTTGATGAGTAGATTCACCAAGGCTGTGTATTCTGCAATATACAATTCTCAAAACAAGTTTTAGTATCAAGAAAATTTTTTATTTGAATTCTGGAATCTAGTCTTCTGGCGGCCTGCCTCTGCCATGTCTAATCCATATAATTCTGGAAGGCAGAAATATCTTAATCATCTCTTCTGAAAACACATAGACTAAAACTTTTTCCCTAAACAGAATATCCTTGAGCCAGTAACTAGAAAAACCTTTATCTTGACTTCTTTCCCAGAGGAAAAATATAACTGCAAAACTGAAAATCACACCCATTTTCCTTCCCTATTTTGCCAAGCAGGAAATGAACCCAGAATTCCCCTGGGGCCCATGTTAGACAGAACCTGAATCTCCTATGAGGCAATATAATTTTATATCATTTAAACACACCTGATTTACACTTTCTTTCTGTTCGGACCTCTGCATAGAAAAGTTTTTTTATTTATACCATCTATTTGTTTGGCTCAGTACTCCAGAGCAACTTCCACTTGTACACTGTACTCTCCTCTCCAGAGCCAGTGACAATTTTCCCTGTCTAAGTTCCAAACTGTGGGCAATAATCCCCATGTGATTCAGACAAATGTGTTTATAAATCTTTCCTAAAAGCAAATAATCCCTACATTTTAACTTTATACTTAAATCAGTAACTGCTCAAAAATAGAGGCTTATTTATTTGACTCTGACTGCAGCAGTCTGCAATTTCTTTCAGCAGAGGACCTGTCTGCCAGGATGTCAGGAAATGCATGCTGACAGAAGCCTGATATAGCTGTGTCCTTAGAGGTCTGCCAGAGCTTGACATATTCAGAGGCAGATGCTCATAGCTAACCACTGAGCTGATCAAGAGGTTCCCAATGGAGGAGTTAGAGTGAAGACTGAAGGAGCTGAAAGTGTTTGTGGCCCTATGAGGAGAGCAACAATACCAACCAACCAGAGCTCCCAGGATCTAAACCATAAGCCTGGGAGCACATAGGGAGGGGCCCATGGCTCCAGCTGTATGTGTAAGGTAGGATGGCCCTGCTGGGCATTGGTGGGAGAGAAGATCCTTGGTCTCAGGAAGGATGGATGCTGAGTGTGGGGGAATTCGAGGTTGAGTAGGTGGGAGTGAGAGGGGTGGGTGGAGGTACATCCTCATAGAAACAGGAGGAGGGAGGATGGGATGGGGGTTCCTGGGTGGGGATGGAGGTGGGGGAATGGGGTAAGGGGATAACATCTGAATTGTAAACAAAATATCCAATAAAAATAAATAAATATAAAAAGAGAAAATTAATTTTTGTATATGAACTGAATACAAACTATAGTTTCTATTACTGCATGTAAAAATCTCTGGATAGAGCAAGATTAAAAGTTTAAACATGAATATATAAAACCATGCTGTGCTGAAAAATATAGGGAGTGCATGTTAATACATTTAAAAAGTAAGATTCCTGCATATACACACATTGGTAAGAAGAATGTCTTCTTAAATACCTCATCCTGTATTAGTTCAGTACTCCACAACTATTTAAACTTGCTCACAAAAGAAAATATGGGCTAGGATAATTATAAAATAGGATGCTGGGGTCACCAAAGTAGACCAAAGGTGAGGGTTCTTGGCATCAAAGATATGTACCTGAGTACAATCTCTGGAGCATATAGTACAGATCTTCTACTTATGCAAGTTGTTCCTCAATGCCCACACAACAACTCACTCACCTATAGCCTCATAAGGTTAATAAATAAAAGAAAAAAAAGTTATGATATTATGTTGCAATAGAATAAAACATACCATCATGTACCATTTCCAAAACATAAAAGAGAAAGTATAATTTTAGCATTTACAAATGGACAAAGACTCCTTAAAAGTATTGTTTGTAGTCACCATTCTCATGTTGTCATTATATGAATCGTATGTGGTAATGGATAATTTAATTTGATTTAGTCATTCCATAAAGGAGATATATTTTAAAACACAATGTTTACATTGCAAACATATGAAGATTTATTTATAATAAATAATCTAAAATGCACAACACTGAGCTATGCATATATATATATATTATAATAGAGTTGTCAATACAAACAATAAAGACTATGAGATAATACTATGAGATAATATTATTAACAGCATTGAAAAATCACATGCAATATAGTCAGTGGCAAGGTTGTCTGGAGTTAAAGTGCTTTCTTTCTTTTATATTTCTCGCTGAACTATAACCCTAACACATTGAAGTATCTTGTGGTAAAGTTTCTGCTTTTTTTTTTCTCTTCAGGAGATTGGGTCTCCATTGTAACAGAGATGAGATTCCAATTTCTCCATCTTCTGAATTTACTTCCTTATTTCTAGGATGGCAGATTTGCCCAAAACACTTGATCTCAATTTATATTTCTGTGTATTAGAATGTGTTTTGACTCATAAAACTACTGAACTAATTGATTTATAAGGTAACATTTTAGGAGAAGAAGAAATTTCAGGAGAGGGTCCAAGACATCAGGTAGGGCATAATGCCATTGGAAAGAATCAGCTTATTAAATTATTGGCATAGACGCACAAATTTTGGGGTCTGGCAAACTGCTTGTGATGACTTTGTAAGAAACAAATGGAAAGTAAAATTGGATGGGTTACATTTATTATTTCTCTATTATGATTATCTGGTTTTGGGCTTAGATAGTAGAATGTAGTTTGATACTTAACAGTTACTTCCTAAGATGTTCTTCTTCTGCATAATATTATCAACATGTATTCAGATTTTTGTGAAAGTTGAAATATTATATGATTGATTTGTACATTAGGTATGTAACATACCCTTTAAAATGTACACAATATGTTGAATACAATGTTTCCAAATATGAATCATATCCTTCTTTTGCTGACTAGTTTTATATTTATTTGACACAAGCTAGGGTCATCTGAAAGGAAGAAGATTCAATTGAGAGATTTTTTTCCATAAGATTTGGTGGTAAATAATGCTATAAAGAATTTTCTTAATTGGTGATTAATTTGGGAGGGCCCCTTTATTTTACATGGGGCCACTCTTTGGTTGGTTGTCTTTAGTTATTAAAAAAAATATATATGCCATGAGGAACAAATCAGAAAGTAGCTCTCCAACAAGGCCTCTACATCAGCTCATTCTTTCAGGTACCTGGCTTTCTTTGATGACATACAATGATATGAAAATGTAGGTTAAATAAACCATTTTCTTCAGTAGTTGCTTTCGTAATGGTTTCATTACAGCAAAATTAACCCTAATTATGACAGTCTTAAAATATAAGTAGATCTTTAAATTATAAGTCACATACTTGTCTACACAGGCCTGATATAAAACACAAAATCTTGGTTAAATATATTATATGGATTCAGCGCTGAACTCCTGGAATTGTGCACAAGCTCCAAATGAATTAACGTCATTTTTCTTTCTTAATATTAGTAGTCCAACCTCTGTTTTCTTCATGTGGCTGTATAAACACTATATAAGAGAAATGAGGTAGTATAGCAGTGGTATAGCAAGCACCATAGTTAGATCATGGTTTTGTTTTCCTCCATAGAAAAGAGACATTATAGAAAAGCACTGAGAATAAACATCTTTTATTCATGTTTAATAGTTTACTCATGTTGTCTTTTGGAAATTGGAACAGAAATATTAAAAGTTCTTAAAACATTTAAGGAAAAACAGTATTGAAGAACTGATTTCTTACCTTTGTCTTTAAGTAATAGCTGGGATGTGCTGCTGTTATTTACCTATTTATATTTTGGGAGGAATTTAACATGCAGGAGTAACATTAAGATCTCAGTTTTTTCTCTAACCTCCTGTCTCCCCAAAACTGCTCCTTCCCTTCTCAAAAAAGGGAAAGCTCGATATTACCAGCCTTGGAATATCAAATTGCAATAAGAGTAATTGGCTATTGAAGCTAGACAAGGTAGCCCAGTTAGGCAAGGGGGATCAAAATGCAGGCAGTGTGTCATACATAGACAGCCCCTGATCCCTATTTAGGTGTCCTAAATGAAGACCCAGCTGCGTAACTGTTACATATGTCCAGAGACACTAGGCCCCACTAATTCATGATCTCTTTTTTTCTGGCTCAGTCTGTGTTCTTTGATTCTATAGGTTTTCTATTGGTGCTTTTGACACCTCCTTCAATGCTTCTTTCCTCATATTCCACAGGATTCTCTGAGATCCACCTAGTGTTTGGTTGTGGGTCTTTTATATCTCTTTCTATCAGCTATTTGGTGAAGTATCTCTAATGATAGTCATGCTAGGATCCTGTCTGCAAGAATAGCAGAATATCATTAGTAGTGTCAGGGGTCTCTCTCATGGCATGTGTCTCAAGCTGTCCAGTGATTGGTTAGTCCTCCCCTCAAAATTTGCTCTATCTTTTACCCCTGGAGAGCATCTCTGGGATAAGCTAGAAGCCTAGGATTCTCAGGATTCAATGACAATTACCCTAGCTAAGACTCCTAGCAATAGCAGGATAAGGAGCATGAATTGTTTATCTTCAGTAATCAGTCACGACTTTCAAAGGAGAGACTGGGATCCCAAATCAGCAACAAAAATTAGACCCACTATTTTTCTTGCTTACAACGTGTGCAGGGGTTTTGCATAATTTTATTACCAGAAAGTTTATTTTTACTTTAGAATTGCAGTGTATTTAATATGACCACTAAAATTAATAGGTTAAATCTAGTCTTCCTTCATGTTGCCAGAAGCTTGCCTACATTCATGGTCTGGGATCATTGGAACCATCAGCAGCAAGAGAATGGGGAGAAAGTACAGGGAACTGGATGTGTCAATGAGAGAACTGGATATATATATATAACCAATCCTATATATCCAGGCATTGGGCACAACGGGGAGCAACATACTCCCCCATTCTAAATTCAAAGGCACTTGCTAGCAATCAAATTCAGCAGGGAACTAGAAGGCATAGATCTCTCTATGGGACTGTCAGCCTCCTTTCTGTACAATACAGAACACAGTAGGAGAAGACATGCAAAGGATTTATGAGAGGCAGAATCTTCACAAGGAGCAAAATTGCTTGATGCTAAATATTCATCTTTTATCCATCCTCCTTTCTTCTTTTTATTACTAGACTGTAGGTTACAATTTCAGGTGCTAGAGGCAAAAGAATCTGAAGTTAAACATCCTCCTTGGATACACAGAAAGTTAGAAGCCTGTTTGAGCTACATGAGAAATGATCTTTAAAAAATAAACAAAAGTGCTTGGAGAAATGGCTCTGTAGTTAATGGTGCTTTTTGCTCTTCCCAGAACATGCCTTCAATTCCCACCTATGTTGGACAGTTCTAACTGTCCCACCCAAGCTGCTGCTCTGGTCTGCGGGTCCGGGTCTAGCAAGAGAGAGAGTAGGGATGAAGGGGAAGAGACATGAAGAATGGAGAATGGAGACAAGACAGATTCTGATCAAGTTTCAAGTCTTGTTTATTGTCTCCTTCCTTGAAGGGAAGTCCAGGGTATTTATATGCTTTGCCACGTGCCCTGTAGGCGTGGATACCTCAAACACCTTACAGGCATGTATAGCGTGGATAGCACGTGCACCGCACGCCTTGTGGGTGTAGATACCACGTGTGCCTTGCAGCTGGGGGCACTAAACAGCAAGACAAGATAGGTGGGAAAAACTAGATGTTTATCAGAGTGTGCTCAGCAGTTGTAGGCTGTTGAAAACAAGTCTCTTGTCAGGGTATTTGGCTCGAGATGGCTGCAAGCATGATAGCTGCTTTCTGCTAGAAATTGGCTCCCAACACTAACCATTTGTAACTTGAACTGTCACTGATCTGACATTCTTTTCTGACCCCAGATGACCTGCACACACAATGCATACACAGAACAACAGCAGCAGGAGCAGGAGCAGCAGCAGCAGCAACAGCAACAGCAACAGCAACAGCAACAGCAACAGCAACAGCAACAGCAACAGCAACAGCAACAGCAACAGCAACAGCAACAACAACAATAAATAAATAAGTAAATGTGTGCATGAATGAACAAAGAAAGACAATTACTTTGAAAAAAGAACAGGAAAACATACATATATGGACAGATTTGAAGGGAAGAAAAGTGTACTAGTCAGGGTTCTCTAAAGGAACAGAACTGATGGAATAAAAATGTGTGTTTGCATGTGTGTGTGTGTGTATGTGTGTGTGTACATGTGTGTTGGCTAAGATTATGCCAACTACACACAGGCTAGAATTATCTGAAATGAATGAATATCAACTGAGAACATGCCTCTGTCATCCATAAGATCCAGATATAGAGCATTTTTTTAAATTAATGGTTGATGGGGAAGGACCCAGCCATAGTGTGTGTGACCCTTCCTAGACTTGTGGTCCTTGGATGTATAAGAAAGCTGACTGACCATGCCATAGGGAGTATGTAGCAAGTACCACCTGGGTGACTCTTACATTACCAAGTTCAGCTTTTATTCATTCATACCAAGTTCATTTCATTCATCAGAGTAATCAGTACTTTCCCATAGTTTTAGCATCATCTTCTGCCTCCAGGTTCCTGCAGTGTTTTAGTTTCTATCCTGATCTTCCTTTAATAATGAATAGAGATGTGGAAAGTGTAATCCAAATAAACCTTTTCTCTCTATGTTTTTTTAGCCATAGTATTTTTGTTAAAGCAATAGTAACCATAATACCTAAATTAGTATTAGATTGTGAGGTATTGCTCTGACAGACCTGACCATGTTGTTTTGGAGAATGTTGTGCAAAGTCTTTGGTACTTTGGGATTTAAAGAACCATTGAATGCTTGTTGAGCATTTCTGAGAGAGCTGGAACAATAAATATGTTGAGAAAAAAATGCAGACAATGAACAGTGACTTAGGAAATTTCTGAAATAAGTCATTCAAAAACTATCATAAGACTCATTTGGTATTTTTTGGGTTGTGAATCTGTGGTTCTGGTTAGGTGGGTCTGATGATTGATTAGGTAAGATTAACAGGAGAAAACAGAAACACTAAAGTAAAACCTTTGTTTTACAGGGACAACTGAAGCTGTTCAGCTGTAGCTAAGAAATTAGCAGTGATTAGGAAGAAACGAATAAGAGAAATTCTTTGAGAAGTGTTTCCTGAGAGTCCACACACACAAATTCTATTTTTGTGGTGGCCAATTTGCAGCTGAAATTGATAGTCTGAAAGTTACCCAGATGGCACCTGCTTTGAAGGCATGAAAAAATTGTGAGAAGCAGCTGAGGCTTATAACTGTGAGAGATCACTGGAGAAGATCTCAATAGCAGTTTAAGCTCATGGATTGAGGGCCTCACATGTAGGTGTCAAAATTTAGCACCAGGAAAGGCTATTGGTGAAACCATAGCCCAGTTTTAGTAAAGTCTCATTATTTTCGAGATGCCAGTAAGCTGGGACAACCCTCTAGAATAGCAGCATTGGTAGAGAGGAGTCTGGCAAAGTTTAAAGACAACTTACATGTATAGCAGAAGGTGGAGCCAAAGATGTGACCCAAGCCATGTGAAAGAGTCCAGAAAATCTTGTGTGGTTCTCATACACTGGACTTTGTGTTACTTACACTGTTAGAATTTGGTTTTGTTTCTATTTGGTTGTGACTGTGTCCTGGTACTTCCCTCTTGAAGTAAAAAAGTATTCATTTATTTTTTTAATTTATTTTTGATTTTACAGAAACCCTACATTTAAGAAATTTTGAATTTAAAGATTTTGTATTTAAAAGACTATTTCGTTTATTTTTTTTTACTATTTTTTAAAAAATGATTCTTCTTTCATTCAATACATCCCAACCAGAGCATCACCTTCCCCCACTCTTCTCACCTCCCCTCTACTGCAGAATCACTGCTTCTCAATTTCTCTTCAGAAAAAGCAATCTTTCAATAAGATCAACTGAACACATCATAACAAGATGCAATAAGACTATGCACAAACCCTCATATCAAGGCAGGAAAAGGAAATCTACTAGGAGAAAAATTGACCAGCTAGCAGGCAAAAAAGTCAGATGCATCCCTATTGTGAGGAGTCTACCAGGAAACCAAAACTAAACCAAAGCATGTATGCAGAGGACCTAGTGCAGTCCCATGCAGGTCCCTTAGTTTCTACTTCAATCTCTGTAAACCCTGAGGAACTCCATTAGTTGATTCTGTGGGCTATGTTATTCTGGTAACTTTGATCCCTCTGGATTCTATAATCCTTCTTCCCCCTCTTCTGTGGGGTTCCAAAGCTCTACCTGTTTGACTGTGTGACTCAGTATCTGATCCCATCAGCTGCTGGAAGAAGCTCTTTAAAGACAATTGAGTTAGTCACTTGTCTATGATTACGGCAGAATATCATTTGGAATCAATTTACTGATGTTTTATTAGGGGACCAGTCTTGTGTGCTACTACCCTATGAAGCATGCAGCTTCTGGTCCTTGGCAATATAGGCAGTACCAGGCACAACACATTTGTGCTGTTGGCCACAAGTAAGACCAGTCGTTGGTTGGCCATCCCCACAAATTCTGAACCACCATTTTCCCCATTTCTTCCCCACCTGATCCCTCCTATTCCCATCCCCATTCAACTCCAGTCCACCTGCAAAGTCTATTTTATTTCCCCTTCCCAGGGTGATCCTTCTCCATACATCACCTCCAGACTTCTCTTTATCTCTTTGGGTCTATGGATTATAGTATGATTATTCTTTACTTAACATCTAATATCAACTTGTAAGAGAGTAAATATATTTTTCTTTCTTGGTCTGGGTTGCCTTTCTTAGGGTGATTTTTTTCTAGTTCCATCCATTTGTCTGTACATTTAATGATGCCAGTTTCCTAACAGGTGGATAATTCTGTACTACATAAATTTACCACATATTATTTATGTATTCTTCAATTGAGGGGCATTTAGGTTGTTTCCAGTTTCTGACTATTATGAATAAAACTGAAATGAACATAGTTAAGCAAGTGTCCTTGTAGAAGAGGAGGTATCCTTTGGCTAAATGCCCAAGAATGATTTAGCTGAAACTTGATATAGATCAATTCTCACTTTTCTGAGGAACCAGCATATTGATTTCTGTAGCTGCTGTATCAGTTTGCAATCCCACCAGCAAAAGAGAAACATTTTGTTTGTACCACATTCTTGGCAGCATGAGCTGTCATTTTTGTTATTTATCTTAGTTATTCTGACAGGTGTAATATAAAATTGAAGAAAATGTCAGAGGATGGAAAGATCTTTCATTCTCATGGAATGGTAGGATTAAGAGTAAAAATGCAGTCTACAGATTCAATGTACTCCCCATCAAAATTCCAGCAATATTCTTATTGACCTTAAGAGAACAATACTAACTTCATATAGAAAAACAAAAACCCAGAATAGCTAAAGCAATCCTGTACAATAAAAGACTCTGGAAGTATCACCATGCCTGATTTCAATTTGTACTAAAGAGCTATGGTACTAAAAAATCCATGTTGTTGGGATAAAACCAGACACATTGATAAGTTGAATTCAATGAAAGATCAAGACATTAATCCACATACATATGGACACTCAACTTTTGATAAAGAAGCCAGAAATATAAGAGTTTCTTCATCTATTATTTGGTCGTGGGACATGGTTATTTCAAGTTGCTCACTACATGCTGCTATGAACATAGTTGATCAAATATCCTTGTGGTATGATGGAGCAACATTTTGGCAGATGCCTAGAAGTGTTAGAGCTGGTTTTGGAGGTAAATCAGTCCCAAATTTTTTGAGAAAAGACTACATTGACTTCCAAAATCTGGACAACAACCAGTTGTGGAGGAGTGTTCCCTTTTTCCACATTATGTACATGTACATCCTGAGCTGTCACTTGTGATTCTGGTCTTTCCATATGACAGGTATAAAATGAAGTCTCAAAGTCACTTTGATTTGCATTTTCATGATGGAAAAAATGTTGAACATTTCTTTGTGTTCTTGGTTATTTGAGTTTCCTCTGTTGAGACTGCTCTTTTTAGATCTGTACTTTATTTTTAATTGGCTTATTTTGTTTGTTAAGACTTATTTTGTTTGTTAATGTCTCGTTTCTTGAGTTCTGTATACATTAACCTTTTGTCTGATGTGCAGTTGATGAACATCTTTTCTCATTGTTTGGACTGCTGTTCTAACCTATTGACAGCGTTCTTTGCTTTACACAAGCTTTTCAGTCTCATAAGGTCACATATATTAATTTTTGATATTAGTGAATATGCTATTGGTGTTCTGTTCAAGAAGTTGTCTACTGTTCAAATTAGTTCAAGACTATTCTGCATTTTCTAATATATCAGGTTAAATGTAACAACAGTAGGAAGAAGGAACTTGAAGAGTCCATCTCCAATAGAAATACAGGGCATCAAGTGGAGGGACGGGGTTTCCATTCCACACTCAAAAACTCTGACTCCGAATAGTTCCTGTCTAAAAGAACTGCAGGGACAAAAATGGAGAAGAGACTCAGGAAAAGGAGTTCCAGTGACTTGCCAAATTGGGATTTATCTCAAGGGGAAGCTCCAATGCCCGACACTATTACTGATACTATGGTATGCTTATAGACGGGAGCCTACCATGGCTACCCTCCAAGAGGCCCAACAAGCAGCTGGTTAAGACAGATGTAGATACTTATACCCAATCATTGGACTGAAGTTGAGGATGCCTGTGGTTGAGTTAGGGAAAGGCTGAAAGAAGTTTTGTAGTAGGGTGACCCATAGAAATACCAGCAGTCTCAACTAACCTGAACTCCCAAGATCAGACACTGAGCCACCAACTAGCAGTACACAGTAGCTGATCTGAGGCCCCTGAAACATATACAGCATAGGACTTCTTGGTCTGTCCTCGGTGGGAGAACATGTGACTAACTCTGAAGAAACTTGAGGCCCCAGGGTGTGAAGATGCCTGGCAGGGTGGGGTAGGGTAGTTGGAATGTGTACATCCTCTTGGAGATGAGGAGAAAGAATAGGGTGAGAGGAAACGTTGGAAGGCAAACCAGGAGTGGGATAATGAGTGGATTGTAAAAAAAAAAAAAAAAAAAAAAAAAAAAAAAAAAAAAAAAAAAAAAAAGATTAAAGATGATTCAAAAAAAGAAAAAAAGAAAGAAAAGCAAATAGGAAAATCTTTTTAATTCAGAAAAATTATCAAGTCTCTTCCTTCTTAATAAATTCCGGAGGTAGTTAGGTTGATGGTCAAGAATAGTAATCAGAGAAGTTAAGGCAAAATTATGTAATAATTATAATCACTAAAACATAAATCTTTCAAAAATTTTATATAGAAGAATACCAATTATATGCCTATATATATTTTCTCAGAATAAAAAAAACAAAAAGAAAACAAAAAGAAACTGTACAGAAAAGTAATATAAAAACCTACATACCTTACCTTTATAAATTCTAATGTATAATATAGTTTTTAACAGATATTAGACTTATAATGATTTACCTTATAAAATACATTCATTTCAAGACTATCAAAGTCATGTGTATAATAATACAAAATAAAAGAATCATGTTCACATGATTTCTTTTTGTTTTCATTCACTTGTTTCTATGGTGCTAATGACGAAACCTAAGGCCTTACCTGTGCTAGAAAAGGATGTTGCCTTCGTATTCTATCTCCAACTCTTTTCATTCCTCTGTGTTAGAAGGTGCCCTGGTTACTCTTCTCAGAAACATAAGGTGTATTTAAATTGTAGTCAGTCTACTTTTAAACTGAACTCTATTGATTCAACTCTATTTATTTAACTGCTGGTGAGGGGCAGCGTCAGCAGTCAGGTAAGTCCCAATAGAGAACATAAATAACAGGCAGGGGAAAAATAATGGATGAATGGGTGGGTCAGAGACTATGGCTGGATGAATCTTGCATCTCTGACCAAATAGAAACCAGGATGTTTCTTTATTTATGCAGATTCCACAAAAGAAGGCAAACATGATTTCAAAAGAAATATTGATAATATCAATATATTCCTGGACAATTTTTGCAAGTCCAGAGAGAATAGCTATTTTTTATTGGGTATTTTGTTTATTTACATTTCTGGGAATCTCCTATGCTATTTCCTCTCCCTCTGCTTCTATATGGTTACTCATCACCCACCCACCCACTCCAGCCTCCCAACTCTGGCATTTCCCTACACTGGCACATTGTGGGACTCAGCAGATGGTCCCCAATGGAGAAGTTAGAGGAAGGACTGAAGGAGAAAATAGGTATTATCAGTCTGAAATCATTTTAGACTAGCTGAGCATGTATAACATATAACTTTATATTATTCAGGAAAATGAAACATTAAACAGAAAAATATCTGAAATGGTCTAAGTAAGTTCCCAAGTCTCAAACAATGCATATTGGTTGAGGTATAACTTATCAGTTTATCTAGCTTAAAAGTTTAAACACTCTCTGAGGTTGCAGGCTAACTTGTTCGATTCATTTCTTTTTACTTTGTTTGCTTAGTTAAAAGAACTCATTGTAACTTAATGTGACCCTGTCTCCTTCTGATTTGCAACTTCTTACATATTTTATACTAATTATATGTCATCTCTCTCTCATATATATATATATATATATATATATATATATATATATAAAATATATAAATCAAAGGTAGTTGTTTGTTAAAGTTTTTATTTTCTGGGGGCAATGTCCTTCAGACTACATTTAGGTAGGAGGAAGCCTGTAATCTTATCTGTTGCCAAATCTATTGTTTCTTTGTTTGCTTAGAAGCAATAGTCAAGAGAATTCTGGGTTTATCTAACATTTTTGTTCTGTTCAAAATCTACATGGCAAGGAAGACTCCCGAGGAAGGCCAGATATAATTTCTTGAGAGCAGAAATTATTTTCTGGTGGAAAAGACATAAATGAATCATAATGTATCAAGTCCCCCACAAATGCACCACATAGAGATCTGCAACCCAAGGAGAAATGGGGATGAGAGTGTTTGGCTCAACTTTGCTGGACTATGTCTTCAGCTGTACTGGCTTCATGGCTCTTTCGGCTTTCATGGTAGTGCTCTGTAGCATCTCATCTCTCCTTCTATCTATAATTTCTTTCTGAAGCCACCAATTTACTGTTCTTCCTGATGCTTGCATGGATTCATCTTATTAGCTGCTGCAGTGAAGAGCAACTTTCACTCCCTTTTTTCTTTGTTTCTTTCACACAATGTAAGAGCCTCTGCTGTTGTCCATCATTTCAGGAAAGAGAAGTTCATCCTAGTTTCTGCTTGATTATTTTTTCCAATTTTTATATATTGTATTTTAATTCTCAATCCATTTAGAAATGGCCATCTTTGCTGACTACATATTTAACTGTCTTAGAGTAGTAATAGTGTATCTTCTGTATTTTTTTTTCCATTTTCTCTGGAAGTGATTCTGTCATCAGGACTCTGGATTAAGTAGAAATTCTGTTTACAGTTATTATTGTCTTTCATAATGGCTTTAGTAATCTACATGCCCACTCAGAGTAATAAGAAATTTTTTTCCAACAGATACACTAACACATTTTTACTGTCCTTTGGATAGAGGTCATCTTCAGTGGAGTAAAACAATATTGTTATTGTTATCATATTCATTTTCTCGTTAGTGATGGTGACAGTTTTATGAACTCAGAGGTCATCAGCATTTCTCTCATAAGTGTTTGTTTACAGTACTTGTGTGTTTTTAAATTGGATTACTTGTTTTTGACAATGAACTTGAATTTCACATATATTCTGGTTATTAAATCCTTATGAGATAAATGGTTTGCAAGTATTTTCTTTCATTTTGCTACTCTTGTTTATTTTTTTAAATAAGAAGATTATGGGTTTTAAATATGCAATTTGTATATTTTATTTATTGTTCATACTTTACAGTTGTATAATTATAAAGTCTTTATAGAAAAAAGAACATGAATTTCTTCACTAATTTTTTCCTCAGTGACAATTCCAAAATATATTTTAACTGTTTTCATTAATTTACTTATTTCCTTTATATTTTGATAGTAGCTTTACATCTGCTAAAAATACATAGGAGGATAAGGTCCAGCCCTTGTATGCTCTTCAGTTGATTGTTCAGTGTCTGTGAGCCTCCAAAGACATAGATTAGTTAACTCTAGGTTTTCTTATATATCCTTGACTGATCCAACTCACTCAATCCTATTCCCACTCTTCTATAAGACTCCCCATGCTCTGTCTGATATTTAGCTGTGAGCCTCTGCATCTGTTTCTATATACTACTGGAGGAAACTTCACAGAAGACTTTCTTAATAGATTGTAATAGATTTCTATATTTAGTGAGTGCATTGATTCCAGGTTTGTTCTTTTGCATGTAATTCTTCTAACATTATGAACAATAAATTTTGTATATTTATTATTATATTATTACTTATTTTTATTGGTTTGAGGCAGCCTCATGTAGCCAGACTAGCCTCAAACTAACTACTTATATTAGGCCTCCTGATCTCATGTATACCTTCCAAACTTTGGAAGTATAGTTATATACCACCAGGTCCAATTTCAATAGCCTGTACTTAGATGACTGAATTTCCTGGAAAGCATGTTTTTTTCCTCCTTTATCATAAGTTAGATGGCTATGGTGCATAGATATTCATTCAGGATTTTGATTTTCCTCCACAGTTTCTATATTAATACACTATGCAGTCTTAGTTACATCAATGTACCAAAATCTGTTTGATAACTTTCAAAGATAGATGACTTTCAAAGATAGATAACTTTTCAAAGTTAGATAACTTTATATTTTTACTCATGATATTGAAGAGACTTGAGACTCCTGATGGTATTTCCTAGTAGTAATGGTAGAGATTCCACAGGAATGAAAACAGTTAGTTCATGGCCAGGAATCAAATGTAGGGAAGAGGAGACATCTATTTTCCCATAATCTCCTAGAAGCCAGAATTACTACTACCCTAAGAACAAATGATTATATACTTACTCCTAAAGTTTTCAATTAATTCTAGAAATACCATGTGGCTTGAATTAATTTTTCTGGTTTGGTTCATGTGGGTTAAAGACTTCTGGAAATACCTTCAGAGGAACAGTGAAAAGTGCATTTCCTGAGCAATTCTAAGTCTAGTCAAGTCCTTAATTAAGAATATCCATCACTACCATACTTTTGTCAACTTTATGCTCAAACATGATATTTTAACCCATAGCATTACATTTTTGTACCCTAAATTCTCATGTTTCTTCACAACGCACAATGCATTTTATCTGTCCATAAAGTCACTACTATCTTTAACATCAGCAACACTGATGAAAATTCCAAAGTTTAATTTTGCTTAGAAACAAGGCACAAGGAAACCTCTAAACTATGAGACACTATAAAATTAGAGAGGAATAAAAATTCAGATATATATATATATATATATATATATATATATATATATATATATATATATTGAACAAAAAGGGAAAAATGGTAACACAAGGAGGAGAAATCAGACCAAAGAAGGACAAAGCCTAGCAATGTAAAGGACAAAATCCTCAGGTTCCATGTTGAGTGTATGGTTTTTAGTTTGGAATCATCTAAATTCCAATCATCTTGCCTAGATCTGATCTTCCAGGTATCCATTTATAAAGTGCAGAGCCTCACTCTTGGTACCCCACTCCATGCCTAGCGCTTTCCCCAATAACATTCCTTTGACTCTTGAATCTCCAGTATATGAAGGGCTCCATTGTTAGATAGGTTTTGCCTTCACAGTGTATCTAATGACATTTCAAAGTCTTATTTTATGATTCTGTTCCTGCCACACTTTGCCTTGCCAAAACGACTCTCTAGAATGTTGGCTCAAAACTCTATGACCCTCTCATTTACATACCTTTCATTCCCGAGAAACAAAACCAGTAGCACATATGGATGATTCTGCCAAGTGTTCCTGCTACCTTGGCATGCATTATGTCCTCTGTGAACCATAGTTAAATATGATTCTGCATAATGATTGTAAGGAAGGAATTATCTAAACAGTTGTTTTCCAACATGAACTGTCAGCTTCATTCTTTGGTAAGATTTCCCTCTTCTCAATGAATTTGCATTTTTCACAGGAAAGAGCTATTTATGATTGGGAATCTCATCCCATGGCATGTTAGCCGTTGTTACAGTGCAGAACACAGTATTTTTATTAATAATGTTAATCTCCTTAAAATTATATTTGTAGTCCTTTCCCAGTCAATGGAAAATTTATCATGTTTTCTGCTACATTTGATCTTTTCTATCACTGTGAATAAGAATACTCAACCATGACTTAGTGTAAATTCCATTTCTTGGAAATCTCATATGCCAAATAAATTAGTTTATTACTGCTGACTTTATCTTCATTTAAGTCCCCAGTGCCCATGTAGACTGCAACTAGGTTCTTTTTGAAAATGATTCCTGAATGACTTGTGGCCATTTTCAATTGAGTCATTTATTTATGAATCCTCAGGAACTGATGAGCTGAGTTCTGTCTACATTTCTCTTAGCATTCTGGCCTTCCAATTTCCTACCTACTCAGCTCTGCTGACACCATTGGAAGATTGTTCTAGTCAAACTTTCCATTGTCTTGCATATTTCTACTACAGGAAAGTTCCAAAGACATTAAATCTCATGCTCAGATTTATGTTGACAACCTCCATACTTCTTTGTAACCATCTTTCTGAATTAGGTGTTTTTCTCAGTTCTATAACAGTGAGAAACAACTAACAAAATAACTTAAGAAATGAAGGGATTATATTGGGTCACATTTTGTGGTAACAGTCTAATATGGCAGGAATTCATATGGCAGAAATATGAGGCATATGATAACAGCATTGTCTAAAGTAGAATGCAGAGAGAAGTTAATACTGGTGTTCATAGAGTGTTCTTGTTTTTATTCATTCAGACCTTCCACCCCATAGTATGGTACCACCCACATGGAAGATTGGTTTTCTTTGGTAAATTAACTTTTAAAGAAACATCATTATAGATACACCAGTAGTTTCTATGAGCACTCTAAATTCTACCAAGTTGAGAGTTAAGATTAACTATCACAAACATGATGTTTAGTTTTCTGTATTTGTTCCATCTCTAACTATCTTCCTTTTTAAATTTTATCCAAATGTCAGAAAATATACTTCTTACAATTTGATATAAAAAATTCTTGTACTTTATTTTTGTCATTTTGTATATGATCATTTTATGGTCTAAACATGATGCTATGAACTCTTTAAGTATTAGATGAAATATTTTGTGAATGAAAAGATTTCAGAAATTATGAGAATTCATGAAAAGCTTATTTATGTTTACATAATAATTTTATAATTCTTTATACTACCCATTGACTCTAAATCTACTCATATAATTATTTTGGAATTATTAGTCATAGGAAATATGAAAGTTAAATGAATTCAATCAGCTACCTAGTTTATGGTATTTTCTTCCATAGCAGATGCAGATATCGATGATCAAAAAGATGACCCAAATAACCTATTTACATTTTAAAAAGGACAAAAAAAATCCATAAAATGGTGTTGCTTCTACTTCTGAATCCTTATCTTCTAACTTATGAAACCATATCACTATACTACTTGTTCTTTTAATGTTTTAAATCTCAGAAATATTTTTCAATTCCTTTGTAGTTCTTTCTCTTGTTTCTTAGATTCTTCTATTTTTTTTTTATTTTTAAATCTGACTGAGTTACTTTAAAAGATTTTTTTAGTTGAGAAATTCTTTTTATACTTCTAATTTGTTGTTGAGCTCACATAATATTTATTATTTGCTTTATTGGTTACTTTGGTTCCAACATTTTGGTTTAGTCTCCTGTATGACCCCTATATGCTTGTTCGATTTCTTATCATTAATTATTTATTGAATTATATTTGTCCATTTTCCTGTGTTCCAACACGGAACAGCTGTGATCCTGGTATAATAGTCCTCTCTCAAGATAAACTTTTCCAATAGCTTTTTGTTGAGTATCTTTTGGATGAGATACTTGGGTTAGTTCTGAATGAGCCCAGAAATGTTATCTTGCATTAATTATTCAGTTGTAACCAATGTCAACAGGTGCTGTGTTTCTGAATCCCTTCAGCTTCAGGTGTTTATAAAGGTAGTAGTGAGGCATTTTTGTGGACATAGAAGCTTTGAGAGACATAGTCTTTCCAGAATGAGATGAATATTGATCATCAATCTAGTCTAGGCCTTTTGAAACTGCTGTGAATGACTCAGTAAGACATTTCTTCCTGTGTTTCATTGGCAATCTCCTGTTTGTTCAAATTAATCGGAGTGATAGAAAACAAATCCTAAAACTTTGGAATTTGTCTCCAGTCCTCAGTTGGAACCCAAATGGGGCTTGTATCAATTCTGTGACAGTAAAATATATGGATATAGTAGACGTTATCTCTGTAGCTAGGAACAGGGCAGCTCTCTTTGTTAGCAGGTGGGTTTAATATAGATATTCCTGTGAGCTTTGAGGCTGACAGTGTGCCTTAGTTTTGTAGTATACACACATTGTGGAAATCAGTCTTCTGTTGTACAAAAACTTGTGTGGGTATGAGTACTAAAGTCACATTTGTTGACACAGGTTAGTTGAACATTTCAGGTTTTTATTGAAACATTTGTAAAGACTAGTGGGTGGGAATTTGAGGAGGCTTCTGTCCCCTGTGGCTACATGGATTCCAAGAGTGGCTATGCTTACAAGCTGGCAACAAGTAGTCATAGCCTGGATCCTGTCAGTTAGCAAACAAAATATGATTTTAGCCCTGAAGCTTAGGTAGAGTGAACATTTCAGAAAGCTCTGATTTCTGAGCTCCAACCATGCCCCAGCTGTGGATTTCTCCTGTAGCCAGAATTGCCAGTGTTGATGGCATTGATGTCTGCTGTTTACTCTTGCCTTTGCACTGCGTAGGACTCCTTCTGGGAGCCAGGAAACCCTTGTAGCACTTTGCCACATGGTGTCTTTCTTTGTTTATGTGATCACAGAAAACCCTGACATGTTTGAATCCCTGGTCTCTCAGGATGAATCCCAAGACCCACTTCCTCACTACTTGTTTCTTATTTTGCTTCTTGTCTAAGATGCACAAAGCATGTCAATTAACTTACCTTGGAATTACCCAGCTGTGATTGATTGTTTCTTTGTTAAATTATGTTTCCTTTCATAGAAGAACTTCTTTCTCACTTGTGGATATACAAGAAGGAAGGGTTAGATATGGTGGTGCACACCCCTAATTTCTACAGTCAGCATTTTAAAGATGAAGAGTTCTGAATTTGACTAAACTTCACAGTAAGTCCCAATTTTAAAGAAAAAAAAAAAGAGAGAAACAAGAAAAACATAAAACCAAGAATATTAACCATAAATTATGGATATTTTCTGCTTCCTAAGATATTGTATGAAAGTACAGTAGGATTCTTATAGTTTATTTATTCTTATGTTTTAAAACTTTGAGTTGATATTAGTTATGTAACTCCCGTGTTCACCTACATGTATAGGTGAATATCAAACCATAGGAGAATGAACACCCATATATACCAAACATGACAGCATGATCTCAGGTCTTGCTTAACCTGGACTCCATATTCCAATAGCTATTTACTAATTATCAACACATTTTCAGCCTTTATTCTTGTTATCAGCCTTTCAGACAGAGTTGATATGAGAGTTAGTTGAATGATATTAGAAGAAAATTGGGTTGGTTTAGTAAGTAGCAGCAAAGCTTTAGAAAGATCAGACAGGAGGACTTTCTGGGGCATTCTTTTCTTAGAAGAGCTTATGGCTGCTGGAGAGCATAAAATCTCCATGAAATTGGGGGATTCAGATTACTAATCACAGTAGTATGACAGCTATATGGGAACACAGGGACAACAAAGAACACTGCTCTGCTGAAAGCCAGCTCTTTTATCTCCTATTTCATGCAGCCATTGTTATTTGTTTTCATAAATTGAAACTTAAAACTGAGATCCTTTTGTCAAGCAGTTGCCAGTCTCTTACAAACATATGCTCATTTTTAAGGGGCAAAATCACCACCTTTAATTTCTGTGCCATTTCCCCCAATTCTGATCTTTCTTTAAGGAGATAAAACAGTTGCATTTCTATTGTTGTGGTATAATACACTGACACAAACAATTTAGGGGAAGAAAGGGTTCACTAAACTTATAATTTCAAGTCATAGTCCATCACTGGGAGAAGTCAAGCCAGAAACTCAAGCAGTCAGGCACAACATGTCCATAGCCAAGAACAAAGAGAACAGACATATTCTTTCTTTCTTGCTCTCTCTTGTTTTTTCTATTTTATATCTTTCAGGAACATGTGCCTAGGGAATAGTGCATCTACATAGGATGCACTGTGAAGACCAACCTCAACAGATATGTCCATTGACCAACCAGATCTAGGCAAATTCCTCAATAAACCTGTCCTGGCTTATTCTATGTTGTATCAGGTTGACACTTAGAAGTTGTCAGTACACCATATGTGATAAAGAAATTAGCCTATAATTTCTCTGAGGTTTGCAATTGTTTCCCTGATTTCTTCTCTTAGTCTAATAGATTTAAAGTACTTCTCTAAGCAGTATTTTGTTCGCTGAATTAAATGCTCTGCCACATTTAATCTATACTAAAAGATTTTATGTTTTAGTTTTTAAGGCTTACATTTTACTAATATTCTCTCTGTACAGTATTTACAAACTACATGTGCACACAAAGGACAATAAATCTTAATTCATTTCCTTAGTTAATTTTAATTGATTTCTACATTTTCTCATAGCTTCGGCAGTACATTTTATTGATTATTATAGCCATACAGCCAGACACTTTAGCTGACATAGTATTTTCTTGTAAACTGTTAAAGCAGTTTCTTCCTACTTATATACATTCCAGTCTTAACTAGTATAGTTCATTTGGGGAATGTCCTTTACTTCTCTCATGGTCCACTGCTTTTGCTACCCTTGGTCTGTGGCAGAATATGACAGGATCTTTTTCCCTGTGCTCACATATTCTTAAACAATACTTGGAAGGTGAATCTGACAACTGCTAGAAATCTAAACAAGCATACTCTGTTTCACTTAATAACATACTATTCCAAAACTGTGTAAAAAAGAATCACTTTTTGCTTATGAGCCTAGCCCTAAATGACTAAGACATATCTTCAACCTTTATATTAGGACATTTATTAGGACATTTGTCTTGTCTTATTGTATCTGATTTTTTGTTTGTTTGTTTGGTTGGTTCTGGTCCTTTGGAGACCTGCTCTTTTTTGAAGGCAAATGGAGGAGAAGATCTGGGGGGTGGGGGGAAGAAGCTAAAAGAGCTGGGGGAAATAGAGGGAGGGGAATATATGGTTGAGATAGAGCAAGGAGAAAATATGAGAGAAGAGTCTATTTTTCCTTATTTAATAAAATACAATCACCAAGCAACTTTTAATTAACCATCCATTGCCAGTCATCCCTTTGTCCAAATGGAAGACTACAGAGGCTTGATGATACTAAGACCTCCTAGAATTAGTTAGTGAATTGTTGGCAATCATAGTCACACATGTTTCATCTGCTTTTATGTTGTTCAACTGCATTTAAATCTTCTATCTTTTTAATGTAAAATCAGATGGTGCCTCTTAGTGCTATCTTCCAGCTTAACCAGACCATGAGTAGTACCAACTTCTCTAGTGTTAACTTTTATTTCTTTCCATTTTTTATATTATTCATTTATCCATTTTACACCCCAACTGCAGGCAGTCCCTCCCTCCTGTCATTCTTGCCCTCAAGAACCCCCTACTGATGGGACCAAACTTTGTAGTGGTCTGCAGCAGGGTCCCAGACAGGCTTTCTACACTGCTGGGTCCCACATACACACAGCCGCTGTTGCACTGTGTAGGCTGTGTCTCGGGAAGTCCTCCACATGGGCAACGACTGTGGGTCCCAATAGATACTAGAAAGTCTGGTTCCAAAGGCTGGAAACCAGGTGGCAGGCCCCAGAAGACACGTGGAGTCCAAGAGTTCAAAGCTTTATTGTTCATGGCGAATGTGGATGGGTCTAGATGGTCTGCGTGCCTCGTAAAAGCCGGGGGGAGCTGGTTTAAATAGGGAGGGGGAAAAAGGGACTGGGGAGGAATAACATAATTGAGCTACGCCCCCCTCTTTAGATAACTCATGAATATGGAAATCTCGAGGCTGGAGGCCTGTTAGTCACACCCTCTACCTGTGTTCTAGGTGACTCACGGCAGGTTAATGAGAGATGTGGACTGCATGTAGGAGCCTGGATTCTGGAGCGTGGTGGAACGCCTGCCTTTTCTCTCGGGGTTCCAGGCCCATGCCCACCCAAGAACCAAGACATTCTTTGAGGACCCAATACCCCACCATCACATCCTCCTTTTTTCCTCAGAGAAGAGGAAGACACCCTGAGAACCAACCCACCCTGGAACATCAAGTAGCAGTCATACTAAGTGTATCCTCTCATACCAAGGCCAGATAAGGCAGTCAAGGTAGGGGAAGAGTATTGAAAGGCAGGCAATAGAGCCAGAGACAGTCCCCTACTCCAATTGCTTAACATGAAGATCCAGCTGTACATCTGTCATAAATGTGTAGGTGGCCTAGTTGCAAACCCTGCATTCTCTTTGGTTGGTGATTAAGGAACCGTGTGAACCCCCATGGATTATTTGACTCTGTTTGTGGTGTCCTTGATCCACCCAGCTCCCTTAATCCTAACCTTCATTCTTCTACAAGATTCTTTGAGGTCTCCCTAATGTTTAACTCAGTCTCTGTATCTTTCCCCATCATCTGCTGGATGAACTCTCTCAGAAGACAGGCTAAACTACTGTCGACAAATATAGCAGAACATCATAAAAAGTGTTAGGAGTTGGCTAGCTCCCATGGGATGGGTCTCAAATTGGACCACTCATTGGCTGGACACCATCTCAGTCTTTGCTTCATCTATATCCCATTGTATCATGTTGTCAGGACTTATTTTGTGTTAAAGGTTTTGTAGGTGGGTTAGTGTCCCCCTCCCACCATTGGAAGTCACCTCTGGACATAGAAGGCAACCAACTCAGTCTCTATGATGCTAGGAGGTGAACATTTATTTCTGATACAACTTTTTATCTTTTACTTTTAGTGACTTTATGTGTATTTTAAAGACTAATATCTACACACACACACACACACACACACACACACACACACACACACAAACCACATGTACAGTACATTTTATAGGCGGTGTATTCATTTTTTTAGAGCTTCATCCTCCTTTTTTCCTCCAATACACTTACTACTTACTCCAGTACATTCCACATGAATGTCTGTTTTATTCATATATTTTTATATTAATTTATTTCTGTGTGTTCATTCAAGAAAAAAGAAAAGAAATAAGGGAGTAAGAGAGATAGAAAGTTGAGGTGAGAGATAAAGATAGGAAGAAAGAAAGAAAGAAATGAGAGATATTATATATAAAATAGATAGAGATAATGCCCTGGAATGTTGGGCAGGCTTTGTGGAATCACTTTTGACTTCCTCATGTGAGTCCAGAAAAAAAACAACTTTTTGGAATTTCAATATTCATCAATGTATAACACAATACGTTTTACAAGGCCTGCAAATAGAATTCTGATCTATTCTCAAATATGTTCCTACAAATACTTTATGTCATTATCATATACACAAAATTAAAAATTTACCTATATGTTCCTACAAATACTTTATGTCATTTTCATATACACAAAATTAAAAATTTACCTAATCTACAAATGGAGGAATATTATTTTGGTTTGCCTTATAATAGTCATAGATATTTTCTATTACTTACCTCTGAATTTTCTCAATACACAAATACTGCATAGTTGAATATTCCTATAAGTTGAGAGAAAAGATTAGAGATCCTCATTACTGATACAAGTCTGGTGAGTGGAAATTAGTTCAATTTATTTACTTAATTAGCAGTGTGATATGTGATCATTTGAAGTGTGCCCTGTTCTGCATAGACCGTTTTTTATTCCTTGTTAATTTCTCAAGTGCTAATGACTATTAATCATAGGGTCCCTTTTGAATGAAGAAATGAAACCTGGCTCTAATTTATTTATCTAAATTTTATATTATAGTTTTATATTTTCTTAATGCGAAAATTTCCCCTTTACTATAAGTGTTTTACACTTATAAGCTACAAATATGATTTGTTTTATGTTGTGATTTGAATTAAGCACATTGAATTTAAATAAAACTATTTTCTTCTTCAAGTAACTAAGATAATTTAAAGTTGTTATTTAACATTGTAGAAGATAATGGCTTGGTGAGAAAATAGAAGGGAGTTATAATTTTTTATGTTCTAGCCTCAGGGTTAAAAATATAAATAGAAAATGATAGATGGTAATTATGTAAAAACAAAAAAAAGATATGTTGATATATAGATAGACAGATTGATATTGAGAGAGACAATAATATGTAAAATAAACAATAGCTTATAGAAAAGAGATGATAGTTTTACCAGTGTATAGAAATATATATTTATATCTGTGAAACTGGCCATAACCCCTTGAATTTTTTGTAGCTCATACATAGAAAAGGTATAGTTAGTGTCTCTGAACTACTCTTTTCTTTCATAGGTAGAGCTTATTTACAATATACATTTATATAATTGTGAAACCACGTCTCATCAATATTTTCTCTCATGTGGTTTTAAGAGATATTTGTTAATTGGAACTATTCATTTTATTATTTTTTTTCTTTTTATTGGATATTTTACTTACATTTCAGATGCCATCCCCTTAAGTGTTCTATGTTTATATTGTTTAATCATTAAATGATTAGTATTTCTTTTGATATCCAAGAAAATATTAAATACTGTCATTTTTAGATATTATCTATTGCTACACAAATAGAAATATATAAAAATCAAAGACTATATTACTTGTTAAATTTTGAAACATTTGTTACATGTAGATAAATACTCATGTTAAAATGTATTTTTGGTATTTTGTAGCAAGATATTTTGCCTTAGCACCCAATACACTTTTACGATATTTATTAATATTTCTTATCCTACTGTTTGTAATGTGTCATAGTGTAAGGCACATATAAGAAAATACCATGCTGGTTTTCCGGAGCCTAATATTAGTTTGAATTAGTGATGATAAAAGAGTCAAATTTATTATAAAATTTGTGGTTGCATTTTGAAATAATTCTAATATCCCTAAATTAAAAGATTCTACCAATACCAGTGCTAGAATTGTGTTTTTACGAATACCCACTTTAAGCATGTGATTTCTGATGTAGCTTTTGTATATGAAAATATAATTAATATTTTTGCAAGCAGTTGAAAGAAATTGTGTTGGTTTTTATAACATTGTTGGAGGCATCTTAAACTTATGAAAAAATTAAGAAAGGCAGACCATTTGAATTTTTGCTTGTAAGAAATTCTGATTCTAATAGTGCTTGACTGGGCATCTTGAAGGACAATTTAAGATGCTGTATTTTGTGAAAGGAGAAATTATAATGTGTCATGACTGGTTCAGGCCTCCCTCCTCTACATAAATGACAACCCCTTCTGTTGATAACTTCACATATTAAAACTCATCTTTACAAATGGTATTTTGCCTGTTTTTGCTTAAATAGACATGACATGATTACACCAATTATATTGTTTATAAAATTTCCCAGTTTCAAAGTTAAAGTCCAATCATGCTGTAAATTTTGTTTTTATTATGACTTTGGCTCACATATCTCTAATTAAACACAGAATCCCCCTGCTTCAGTCTCTCTGTGAATAACAAATAATGAATCACGAGTAAAAGTCATGGACAAATGATCCAAAATGGTTTACTTTCCAGGTTTGCTTGTAGTTTTTCTTATACATAACAGACATGCCTACCCACATATGGCACCACCAACAGTGAGCTAAGGCATCTCACATCAATTATAAACAAGACAGTGCCTATATGACAGGGTCGTTCTTAGTCCAGTCTATCTGGAATATTATGTCTCTAGTATGTGTCAAATTAACAAAAACTTAAGCAGATAGGTACTGTTAAGTTTGTTGTCATGGTTTATCCTTCCCTTTTTTTTTTTCTGTTTTTATTCCTTTCACTGGCAGATATTTCTTGTGTTGGTAAAGTTATAAATTTCTTTGGAAGTCCTTCTCAATTTCCTTATCCATTTCATTTATCATAAAAATCTAATGACAAGTATCTTATTTGGTTTACTTGCAGATGATATAAGTTAAAGCAAAACCAATTAAAACAATTCAATATAAGCAGATATCTGTATTATACATGTTATAGTGGTGAGGTGGGTGAATGGGTAGGGAGCGCCCTCATAGAGGCAGGTGGAAAGGGGAAGGAATGGGGGATTTGCAGAGGGAAAACCTGACAGGGGAACAACACTTGAAATATAAATAAATAAAATAACCAATAAAAAAATATCTTAGACGTTGCCACTAAAAAGCAATCAACCATAAACATAGAATATCCAAGTAGAGGGATTAGTGAGACTTGTTGGTTAAGAGCACTCACTGTGCAATTATAAGGAATGGAATTCTGAATGAAACACTCATACAATGCCTAAAACTCCAGATATTAGGGATCTGAGATTCTCTTCAGAACTTCATGCGTCTATAGATGTGCATAAATACACACAGTTCCACTGGCATGAATAAACACAAAAATAAATGTCGTAAAAACAAAAGAATTCTGTTTGTAGATCTGAGGTTTCAATTATTAAATTCCTAATGACAATTGATTTCTTCTGTAAAATCATTACATAATAACAAAAATAATATCTTTGGAATGTGCTAGAAGCTAAATACTAGGTATATATTCTGTGACTCCATTTATGAAAATGTGGAAATGTTTAAATGGGAAAATTTTTTCCTATGTTTGTAGATTTCCCATACTGGAAAGGAAGACTACCAGTGGCCACTTATTTCTACATGTGATGGTAATGCACAGAGGATGTGGTAATAAGAGTAAGAGTCATGGTTTTCTTGTAATTAGTCAGTAGAATATGGGCTAAAATGTGTATGACTGTGAAAAGCTCTTAGTAAGAATTTCAGGTCAGTTTTCAAGCTTGCTGAAAAATGCTTAAATGTTAATGGAATTTACATATCCATATACTTGCACAGAGTGAAACTTCATAGTTTGTAAAGGGTATATTAAAATTCTTTTTGAGAAATTGAAAAGGAACTTATTGAAAGGTCAAGTTTTTGTGTCAATCACACAGCTGCCATAGTAAAAATATCAATCGGTATCTAAGAATATAAATAGTAATTGAGAAGAAAGCTTTATGCGGGGAGTTCATTTCCATGAGTTGCAGTTTAATACACCTTAGTTAGAGAATCAGTTCAGAATTTCAAGCAAGTTACAAAATATATATGCTTAAATGGTTTAGTTTGTCAAGTTTTGTAAGTACTTTATTTCAGCAATTTGATCTATTTCATATATTTAGAGTAGTAAGTTTTTAATCCTTAACTAGTGGTGTTTGTACAACTCCCATTTATTAAGAACAGCTTGGTCCCATTCAAAATATGAACTATCACTAATTGACAAGGATCTGTGATGTTAGAACCCTGACTTAGGCTGCTGTGCATTTTAAAATTCTGAGAACAAAAACCATTTAACACATAAAATGATTGTGTTTGTCTAGTAAAAGGAAATATTATCTATACTTAACTACCTAAACATTTAGTTTACATAACAGACTATAGAACTAAAAATGCCTGCAGTCTATTAAAAAAAAAAAAAAAGAACCGGATTTCAGCTTTTATTTTGAGTTGAAAGATTTCATCTTGCAGGGAAGCTGCTCAAGGTTGGTGATCTAAAGCAGAGTTTCTCAACCTGGGGGTCACGACCACTGACATCATTCAGGTATCACTTCACGAGTTACCTAAGACCACTGAAATATATACATCTTTACATTATGATCTGTAACTGTAGCAAAATTATAGTTATAATTCTTTTATCACCACAACATGAGGAACTGTATTAGAGGGTGACAGCATTAAAGTGTCACTGTTCTGAAGGAAGGTAAAACACACTAAGCTTCAGAGAAATAGTTAAGCTTCAGAATGTTCTAAAGGAATTTGTGAGATTCAGTAAGTAAGCAAGTCACAAGTCTCACAAGTCTTTTTTGACCCTGAAGCTGATCTGATGCACTAAACCTTTATTGAACAAGCTTATATTAACAGTAAGAACTGCTTACGAAGCTCTCAAACTAGCTGGGCTTAATGGAAAGGCAGAGAGAAGCGAAATATCTTACAAAGAATTCCAATAGCTGAGTTGCCTGAAAGAGATTCAAACCTGGTGCACTGTCTGAATGTTGTCCAGGGAGCTCCAAGGTTTAGTTTTCATGAGTTGTCACTGATGCTGTTTTGGGCTTTTTGTGATTCATCTGTCTTTGTGTCCTTTCTATTCCTGTAAGTGACCTCTCATTCATACTCCCATGTATAACTCCCGCACATTCACACAATATATTTTCACAGTCTTTACTCTCACTTTTGTTCTTTTTCTTAACTGCACATTTATGTATAGATGTGACTGAGTACCCCGGCAATGTTTTTCTAATGCATAAGTGGTGTAATACAGTATGATATCTAAGTCAAGATGAAGTACTATTTATCTTTTTTATTTTTTTTCTTCTGACTAGAAGCATGTTTTTATTTCTTAAACTGATAAGTTCAGATTAACTTTTTTTTCCCTATAAGCATTTTCATTTTGATCCCAGTTGTACCATTTGCTAAATTTTTCCCTGCAGATTCTATGCTCAATCTGCACTTCAGCATTAACCCAAAACAAATACTGTTCTGGAAATAATGTCACCAGAATAAAACTAATCTAACATAAAGCAAATATACAGCACGTGGGTAGTGTAACACACATATGTGTATACACACACACACACACACACACACACACACACACACACACACACACATATACTTGATGATTCAAGGAGGGAAGGTGCTCAAGTTTTGACCAATATACTTAGAACTGACAAATTATTCTTCAGATTATTGTTCACAAATTATTCTTCAGATTGTTGTTTGCAACTCTAAAGTAGCAGAGACGATTGTGTGTGTGTGTGTGTGTGTGTGTGTGTGTGTGTGTGTTTGTATGAACTATATATCCAGACATGAATTTATCCCATTTCACAGACCTCTTCATTTTCTAATATTAATGACACTAAGCTTAATCAACAAAACAAACAAGTGTTCTCTATGCGAGAGGAGAAGATATCTATGGTTCATTATTGAGTGTCAGAGGAAAAAGCTTCCTCAGATAAATAACTTATTCAAGTAGAAGTTTATTTCATTTAGATTTCAGTCACTGGAATTTTGAGCTGTAACAGAATAGAGTGTCTGGGGAAAGGATTAAAATCCTAAGAAATTTGATGTAGTTCATCTGCAAACAGATCCCCCTGCTACTGGTACAGACAGGAAGCTAGAGCCAGAGATTCACTCCCTGCTGAAGACTCCTTGGTTTCAAATGATGCTATTTGATGCTGGCTTTTGGACTGTTACTCAGCAACATTCATACCTGGGTTATGAGCTCAACAGAGGTGTGGATAGTGGGGACATCTGGCATTCACCCTCATTTCTGAAGTTGAGTTTTCCCGGGAGTTACAACAAGTTTCATAAAGGATCTCTATGGCTGCACTTACATGCTACTTAGAGGCCTTTACCTTAATATTTTGGAAAAGCTTGAACTGAGAGCCTATTAAAGGAAGGAGATTTGGGATAGCTGTATTTTATCCCAAGCTTGGGAATTCACAGCACAGATCTTAGCAGCATGCCTTTATCAAATTGTCTTCTTACACACTCTTTTCAATCACAGTTAGACTCAATATAAAGAGAATTACAGAAGCAGGCCAGCTGTTACAAGATGGATAGCTTCAGTAACAAAAGTGTGCTGTTGTTCTTTATTTGCAGTGGAGTCCAGTCCTGCCCAAAGACTTTTGTTTGGAATAATATGGTGAATTCAATATCCTTAGGTCTTTTTGACAGTGCTTGTAATATAACTGTCATGGTACAGAAGGTGGAGCCATGCTTTGATTGCTATGTACATGCATCCCTTTGAGCATGGCAGGATGGGCAGTCCTTCAGATGACTGGAGTTAAAGCATCTGGTCAGTAACAACATAGGGTTTTGGTAAGTTTGTCAATTGACAACCAGAGAGAATAAATGTATGATGTTGGTCCTTGCCTTAAACTCCACCAATCTTCTTGTGGCCACAGTATCTACAGACCACTGACCTACAGTTTAGCTGACATATTGATGTGCTTACTGAAGTTGCTCACTGGTGAGCATTCTTACAGGGTGCCATGTGTCATCTTTTATGAAGATTTTTTGAGACATAGGTACACCTTTCCCAGACATGACATAAAAATTCCCTGTCTGTGTGTTTGTGTGTGTGTGTGTGTGTGTGTGTTTGTCCAAGCTGAGCACTAGAATCAGACGCTGATCCAATGCCTGTGAGTTGCTTTCAGTATTACTTTTTGCTGTCCATCTCCCCACAAAAGCAAAACAAAAATAAAGCAGAATGTGTGTTCTATGTATAATATGTCTATTTAAAGTCTCTCTTTTCAGACGTTCCTCTAGCAAGTTCTTAAATACAGGTCTGGTGCTAAAACCAGCTGAAATGTGGTGTCAGGATGCTCTGTTTTTCTTTCTTTCTCATTCAACTGTCACAGTGAACCATTCTCTGTGATGCAAGAGACTGAGGCCGAGATAGAGGAGAGGCTTGGGGTCATTTTCTCTATATTCTGTTTTGACATTTTATGTAGTTACTGATGAATACATCCTCTAAAAAAGTAAGAAATTTTTACTATAAAATTTTAGTTAATTGAACTTACTTGGAATATTATCATATGATAAACATTTAGACTACCAAACATATGTGCTTGCATAATTTTTTTCCAAGTGAATGTGTTTTTGAGATTATGGTATAATTACAACATTTCTCCTTTCTCTTTCTTCCCTTCAAATGTTCAAATACTGCTTCTTCTACTTTCTGACACATTTGACCTCTCTTTTTAACTAATTGCTACTGCATGTATATATATAAATATATATTATATGAATATGAATATATTATATGAATATGAATATATATTATATGAATACAAATGTATATTATATACTATATTTTATATAAAATATTTATATATAATTACTAAAGATAATCTGATCATCCTGTATAATGTTGCTAGTATCTATGTTTTCTAGCATTTTCTATTTGGCATAGGAGAAGAAGTTGTTGGGTTTTTGCCTGGGGAAAACCATATCTCTGACTCTCAGCTTTTTTCTGTTGCTATTTTTTTAATAAAGCTTGAGGCTCTTTAATTAGACTTAAGAACTGTGCAACAGGAAGGCAACTGGAACTGGAAACTTACTTAATTATTTGATTCTAGTGATGTCATAGTTCTTGGAAGAAGAGCTTACTAAATCAGCATAATGTATAACAACAAACTAAACACAGTTGAGCTCTATCCACTGACAAGTGTATTCTTCATCCCTCATCAGGAAAACTTCTTTTTGTAACAGACAGAGACCACCACAGAAAACTACAACCAATCAAAACACAGTGGTAGAGAGCACTTCCAATAGTTTCCATCTATAAATTAGTGCTCCACCTAAGACTCATAGAAAGTTGAAGTATAAAGAGCAGAAGGCTTTAAGAGGCAGAGAACGAGAGAATTTGCTATGAGGTTATTTCTCTCAGTAACATTAGATAGTATGTATACCCATAAATTCCTGTTAATATAACCACCCAAACATCAGTTGAACAAAGATCACATCAAAGGACATGTTTAAGTGGACAAGAAAAAATCAAAGTAAATTAAAATCTTAATTCTTTGTATGAGAAATGGCTCACAAAATTTCTTTTTAAATCTTATTTCACTCATTGATTTGCTGTCCCATTTATTTTCCTGAAAATTATTCAATATAACTCAATCATGCATTTTTGCAACAGTTGCTTTATCCCCTCATCCTGCTACATGTCTAAGCTTATTTACTAACATTAATATTAGGAACACTCACAATAAATATAGCTACACAGCTACACATGTATGACTTGTATGCTGCTTTTGATTCATTCAGGCCTATACACAAAATTATACTCTGAAATCTTTATATTTTCATTCTTAGATCATTGAATTCATAATGTGCTTTTTCTAGATGATTGATGTTTGGCTGTCCCTGCTTTTAAATTTCATCACACTTCTTATAAATGAATGCTACAAAGGGAAATTAAGAGCCTTTCAACCTGGAATAAGAAATATATGTGTGTAACTCTTCAGCATTCTCTTCAAATTCCTGTCTCTATGCTTGCAAAATGTATCTGACAGTGCACAACTACAACATGCATATTGTAGGTTGTTTATACCTTACAATAGGTCTTTTCTGCTGTACGTCCATTAGATATTGATTTGAAGATTTTTAAAAGCTCTGAGGTATGTAAAATTATAAAAAAATCAAGAGGATGTCAATTTTACTGTGGAATATAAGGAGAAGTGGCTACAGGGTTCATTACAATTTAAAAATTATTGAGAACACAGATTCTGTTCAACAGTTTTGAATCTAATTGTGCTGAGAACTCCAGGCATATTTCATTACAAATTCAACTTATGAAGTAGCAATATGGAAGTATTATCTCATTGATTCCTATGTTGAGTTTGCTACTAACCCAGGAAAAAATTATGCCTATAAAGTTCTAAGCTTAATATGTTCTTATCATTTTATTATTAGTTTTACTAAACTTCTCTGTACTCATAATTGTTAACAATTATATAAATACATATAAAACATTGACAGTATAAATACCTTATCACTGCTTTATATGTTGTCTATTTGTTTGAGTGTGCTTTACAAAATAGTCAGCAATAAAGACAGTAAAGAGGATTGAGCTTGTAGATACTAGGTACAAAACATTCATTTTGCAAATCTAAACTGAGATCAACGTTGTGCTAATGTTCAAACCCTATGAAGTACCTTTTCCTTTGTTTATTCCTTAATTTAGCATAGATGCGTTTGAACAGTTTTTTTTTTAACTTCACTTTAAAATATTTAATTACTTCTGTCTCTGTTATTTTCTTCTTTGCTATCACTTTTGTAAGCTCTTGTCATTTGAAAAGATATATTTACAAAAAAAAGTCATCAAGATATATGGTTTAAAAATGTGCCTCTTTAGGCAATCTGATTTTGAATATCATTTGCATCATAGTTGAAGATTTTAGTCCAGCAACATGGCTGCTCAAGCAAGGGATGTCATTCAAAGACCTACTAGGTCTGTGTCATCTTTCTGGAATATCGATATGTTCTTAGCACACTCCTTTAATTCTTTGGGATGGAATGTGGACACACCTCTATTCCCAAACAAACAAGATAAAGTTGGATGGTTGAAGGCAGCAGCCATGTTTGAATGTGACATCTAATTGAGCGGCAGACAACATGATGAATCAGAAAATGATTTGACAGAATGAGTCAGTGATACAATATGCCCAACACTCATGAGAACATCACAGGAAAGAGAGGCAACTTGAAAGAGCAGTGCAGATAGTACAGGTCACAGACTTCATAGACTGCAGATGAGATCTTTAATGAACCCTATAAGTTGGTGCAGCTCTTTTACTGCAGGTCAGCAGAGGCAGTTGAAGCCAAAAACTAAAAAGCCAGAAGACTAGAACAAATTGCAAGAATTAGTTTGAGGCCAGACAGAAGGTAAGAGGAGCCAAGAGGAGTCAATTTGATTCACTCAGCTTGAAGAACAGCAGACTTGAATCAACCATCCAGAGTTCAGAAAAAAATAGGGTGAGATTATTCGTCACTGACCCTTGTAGAAGACAGTTACATCACACAGATAAATTTACTTTTACAAATATTATACTATACAACTATCTGAAAGATATATCACACATATAAAAGTGAGTTTCATGGAAAATAAAAAACAAAAGCATCTAGGTGTTGAAACATAGATGTTATTAATTTTATAATTTAGTTACAATTCACTTGAAAACTATACCAAACAATAATTGTCTGAAGTCATAATTGGTGTTTGTGGATGGAGATTAACAAGAGTCATTGAAATAAATGAATTTATTACATATTTTCCTTTTAAAATACAATCATGTGAGCAGAATGGTAATAACATTTGAAATGTAAATAAATAAAATAACCAATAAAATATGCAACCATGTATTCTGTTTTCATTTCAATCTGTGAAAGCTCCCCAATGTTAATAAAATAGGTATGAATAATTTGAAGGTCAAATAAATTCTTAAAACCATGAGACAGAGTAAATCAGAATTTTTATAAGACTCATTGTAGTACAATGGGATATTTTAAGTCAAAGTATATATTGTAAGATCTACTTTAGCTAAAAATTCTGAAATTTAAGCGTGTCAAGTGCTGAGAGTAGTAGTTCTCTCAATTAGATATCAAGTTGGTATAATGGGAAAGAATTACCTTACCACACATACGAGACCTCTAGATAGATGTAGAAGCAGTAGATCATTTGAAAGCTGCAGAAGCTGGTGTGACTGGCTAGAATCTAAAAGTATTTCACTCCCTGACCCTATTTCCTCAACAGCATTTTTATATGGTTAAGGAAGTATGTCATTGATATCATCAGAAAACTAAACCAGAATAAAAATATCCACAATTAAGCAATTGAGAATAACCTAGAATAAAGATATATTATCACCTAAAATTTTCTTTTATCATACAAGCAAAAGGAAACAAGCAATAAGCAACCTGAATGCAGATTGTTTTCAGGAAATAGAGCGTAACTACATTCTAAATATGAATTAATGAAAATAACAGAGAAATATAGCCATGAATTTGACGAGAGAAGGCATTGGGTCAGCTGAAGCTAAAGTTACAGGCAGTTATGAGTTATGCAACATAAAATGTGCAAACAGCACTTATGTCCTCTGGAAGATCAACATTCTTCACAGCTGAGTTATCTACTCTAGTCCCAAAGTTACATTTCAAAATTTGTGTGCTGTCAACCAAGAAATTTTAATAAAATAATTACAGCATTGAATTATCTTTCCAATAAATATAGATGTAAGATTCAGAAATTAAATGCAGCAAGATACAAAGAAGAAAGTAGATTGTAAGCAAATAAAGTTATTTTCTAGATCTGAGATTCATTATTAAATATTTAATTAAATATATTTAAAAGATAAAGATGAATAATTCCAAATAGATTTTAGATGGTAAATAAAAATAAATATTTTTTATGAAATATTTTATTAGTGTTATATTATTCTTTAATCTTTTTTTACAGTCCAGTCATTATCCTGGTCTACCCTCTGACAGTTCCTCATCTCACTCCTCCTCCTCCATCTCTATGAGGATGTCCCACCCACCACCCTACCAGACTTTACCCCTCCTTGGGGCCTTTAGTCTCTTAAGGGTGATGTGTTTCTTCTCTCACTGAGGCAACACCAGACAGTTCTTTGCTGTATATGTGTTGGGGGCCTTATATCAGCTGGTGTATGCTACCTGGTTGGTGGCTTAGTGTCTGAGAGATGTCAGGGGTCCAGGTTAGTTGAGACTGCTGGTCTTTCTATGGGGTTGCCCTCCGCCTCAGATTCTTTCAGCCTTTTCCTAGTTCAACTACAGGGGTCCTCTGCTTCTGTCCATTGGTTGATTGTAAGTGTATGCATTTGACTCTTTCAGCTGCTTGTCGGACCACTCAAAAAAAATTCTTAATATGAATTTTATTAATAGTCAAATATAACTTAAGTAACAGATACTTCATTTATTTTGCCTAAGATGTAAATTTCAAATACAGTAAAGTAAAACCTAGCTATATACATGTATTAAAATTCAGGAATTTGTTCACTAAAAAATATAACTTTTTAAATTTTTCCAGCATGTATGAATGTTTCTTTTCCTTTTAACTTATATAAATTATAAAGGAAAAATTAACTGATTCATATTTCCTTGTATATAAAATATCAGACAGACTTAAAACCACATAAGTAATATCATTATACGTAAGGACAAGGATGTTAGGAGTTCATCATCTTCAAATCAACTGGGCCCTTGAAGTAGGACAAGTGATATCTGTGTCATGTTCTACTATTTCTGAACAATTTAGAAGAGCAAAATGTCTCTTTATAACATAAAATGAGCTTAGTTTTAATTGGCAATGTCATGATATAAGTACATCTTCCTGTTTTAGGAAAGTGCAAGTAAAATCACACTTGATTTTCTAATCTATATTAACAATTTAAAATAAGTGCTCATGTTCTCCATTGGTTTAATTAAAGTTAAGTACTTGCAATGTTATTTGGAAGAATTTTCCCAAAATGCTTCTCTTTAATGATTCAGAAAGAAAAGTTTGTTTCATCTTGCAAATATATGCAGTGATGTTTTTGTAAATTGTCTTTTCCAGTGTACTAAGCGATGTGTAGAACATTGTAGGACAGACCTTGTTCTCCATATTTAATCAAAATTAGACTTAAAAAGTAGTGGGTGAAAGTTCGAGAGTTTGCCTACTATGTAGCTGACTAGTTAAATCTGCACTGCTTCCATTTCTTTTAGATTAAAACAGTTATAGTGTTCATAGACAATTTCGAATATGGCGAAAAGAATACCTCAACTTCTTGTTTCAATTAACGAGAAACAACATTTGCATACTCTGCTGAGCCCTGTATTAAATGCCTAGACGCATCGAGTTTCAAATTAATAGTAAGGCAGTAAGGCAGGGGTTGAGCTGGCGAGGAGCTAAGGGCAGCTTTGATTCTGTTTGCTTCCTCTTCAGTGTCGATGCAGTTAGCAGGTCCATGGAATATGAAGTTGTGTTCTGGTGACAAGTGATCACTTTCAATTTCAACTACATTGGAATTTGCTTCCACAAATTTCTTTTAAGGTATGCTTGGTGAAAATTATTTTGAAGCATGACACTAGACTAACATTAAATAAACAAAACCCATAAAGTTCTTAAAATAAAACAAATCTATAAAACTGTACATTTGCTTTCTTTAAAAAAATATTTAAATTAAGTTAGAGCAGGTTATTTTATTCATTCTCTGCTGTGAAATCTGTATCCAAAAATATTTATTTTAAGTGTTGACTCAAGTACAGGAAGAGTCCTCCCAGCATGGTGGGAGTAGTGATACCTTTCAAAGGGCTTCAGAAGCATCCTGATGATCTGGGTGAAAGAAGTGGTGATTGCCTAATTAGAGTTGTGGTTGATATCACACTCTGCACATGTTTTAATGCTTTGAGATTATCTCATTAAATATGATCTTAGTAGAATTCAAGTTTGGTTTCATTGGCTTATGTAAAATATAAAGTGACTGTATAATTAAAACATGAGAAATTAATATGGCTAATTGAGATAAAAATGTAGAAAATGTGTAGAAAATGATTTTTTATGTAGAAAATGATTTTGTAATTATTATATATTTTTTCTTTGAACTTAAAGGGTCCTTTGAATTTAAAATTTCCATATTACAAGTAGGGAAAGACTGAATTTATTATTGAATTTCAGATACTAAAATAACTTTTAGAGACCAAGTCCACATTTCCACTCAAAGGAGCCCCACTTAGATATTTCTTACATTTCATCCTATTCCAAAAGTTCCATTTTATTTTCATATATTACCCATGATGCTGGAAAGAAATTCTGTGTGAATAGAAAAAGAATAAAGAATATCAAGGTAAGCTCTCATCTTGCTCTGAACGTAAGCAATTCTTTCCCCAACAAGATTAACTTTCTAGTAGTCAAAGACAGACATAAAAGTCCAGGTTTGTTTTCTCTCATACAGTGTGAGGCTAGAAAGTCTATGCAAATATAAAAGTTGAAAATAGTTCCTAAGAACATACTGATATTCACATAACTGCTGAAATTAGAAAAGTTGCCCCATTCACAATGATGCTTAATAAACACTTCCAAACAAAAAGGAAAAAAAAAAACAAAAGGTTGTTTTTCTCCTATCTACATGTATAATAAGCTTTGCCTAAAAATACATATGAAGGAACAGAAATGAAATAGAAACTGAAATAATTCTTCAAACAGTCTTACAAATATTTATGGGCTTTGAAATATAACAACTTTAGAATCTTACAGCACAAAAGCAAAATTCATCAGTCATCTTATTCACAAAAAATTGAACAATTTAGGGTTTAATAGTACTGAGGTTAGTAATAAATTTAGCAAAATAAGAGTTCATTTTTAAATCATAGAAATGAAAACTATATTTACCTATTGTATACTGTTAAATGCTAAGTCACAAAGGTGAGTTCAGTTGAAATATGACTTAGCAACAAGATGTTGTGTTTTTCCAAAAATGCTAATAGTTAGAAAATAATAATTGTAAAATTAAAAGCAGTAATTCACATATCTTCAATAACAGTACAAGTCTTACTTCAGCAATCAAAGCTTAATTATAAAATATTATTTTAATAATCTCAGTTTCTGAACACTCCTAGATTCCAAATATGTTCACTTACTATGACTCCAGTCACCTTTTTAATCATATATGACACTCATATTTTACACTAACCTAAAAGAATTAAAACACAAATACAAAGAAGTCTCATGAACTTTTCAGGTTATTAAATAATTAAATTTTCAAAGAGAAGTTATCTTAAAAGAAATCCTGGACTATTGTTTTCAACACCCACTGGAAGTTATATCTGGAGATAGCACCTCTTTTCATTCCGAAACTTTGATCATTCTAGTAAGGCAAATAGATTTCAGCAAATTTGTTGTTTATATTTAGTGAAAATGCTACTTTTTTTAATACTGCATTGTAGCTGCTTGTATTCAGAATGCTAATTATGTTCCCCCACAAACTGTTTGTACTAGAGTGTCTGCACATAGCTTCTGGGAACCTGCTCCCAATTAGTTCTGGTTGGTAAATATAGATGCCAACAGCCAAGAGCTAGGCAGGGTAGACTGAGGCAGGATTTTAGGATTTCCTGATGACTGAGAAGAGTGCAGGATACAGAAGCCTAGCTGCCATGTGAAGCAGCCAGGAGTGCATGGCCCAAAGGGCTGCTCAACAGTGTTCAGAGCAAGCATGATAGAACACAAAATTTAATAAGTAGTAATCCAGAATTATTTGCTGGATGTAATAGTGGCTAGACAGTAGCCCAGCTATTGTTATGTTTAAAACATATTAAGATATAAATTCTGTATGTGTATGTTTCATTCAGGAACATACACCATTGAGGCAGGTAGAGAAACCCACTGCCATTATCTATAATATATTAATTATTACACCACTGCATCAATTGTAAAAGAGGAAAAAAAACTATTATTTTCAATGTTTCTGAACCATATACCTTGTGCTGTTTGAGAAGAAACTAACAATTTTAATGTATTTTAAATCTTACATTCAATTTAACATGTTTTGATTAGTCAGCATATTCACATTCCAAAGTGTCTTTATATTTACATCACTGCCATCTTCCCTAAATAAGTTTTTTAGAAATACATATTCATATTATCTTATCGGAACCTTAGAGTTCCATACTAAACTTAACAGTTAATTTACAGAAATATTGTAAATATATATACATACATGCACACACATGTATCAGTATATCTATCATCTATCTATCTATCTATCTATCTATGTTATATTTACATTATATATATTAGTTATATATAGTTTATATATTAGTTATATTATTATTATTAGTTATATATTATATAGTTAGTTTTATATATAATATATGTTAGTTATTTTATATATATATGTTATTTTTTCTGTAGCTGTAATAGGATATTGTAGCCAAAAACAACTTACAGAAGTAAGAATTTATTTTGGCCTCCAGTTTCAGAGATATAAATTCATTATATCAAGTGATTATACAAGCAGTCGTCAAACATAATACAGGCACTGGAAACTGAGAGATTGCCTTCCAACTACAAACATGAAGCAGAAGACTGGATGTGCCATGAGGCTTTACATTCTAAGTCTGTCTGCAATGATCCACTTTCTTCATTAAGGCTATACCTCCCTATAACTTGTGAAAACACCACCAGCAACAGAAGACACAATTTTCACAAGTATGATTTGATAAGAAGCATTTCTCATTCATAGCAACATGTCTCCAATTATAGTCTTTTTTACATTAAACAATATATTTATTTAATTCTTCCAAAGACTGTTAAGTGGTATATAAATTAATTACCTACATTTTATGAATTTGGCAACCCAGAGTTTATATATTTAAATCCAAGACCAAACGTTGGTTCTCTTCCGATCCACAGACTCTAATCACTAATTATAGATCAGAAGAATAGAAATCATAATTAGGATGGTAGACTATCACGATTATTATTGAACACTGAAAGATTCATGCAAATAGCCCCTTCTCTTTAAAGAAAAAAAATCAAAATATAATCTACATGTAATTTTATCATTCTCCAGAATATGCTGTGTTACCTGGATAATCTTTCCTCTCATATTTTCTTGATGATTCTCTCCTTTCCAGGAACCATATATTTGGTTTTCTGCCAATATACGTAGAGAAAAATCTCTTCTGTACTGTGTGGTTACAGCAACTATCAATTAAAGCTGTTTGGCCTATAGCTGAGGTAGAATATAGAAGGCAAGTTATCCAGGAGACAAATGGATTCTGAGATACAGCAAAGTGAGAAAGTCACCAAGCAAGATGTAAAGAAGATATATATGAAACCTGAGCAAATGTAAGATGCCAGGTATGAGAACATCAATCAAAATAAATGTAATACTAATTTATGAGCTGGTCAGAAAATCATCAAAGCTTATGGCCAAGATGTCTGTAAAAATATTTTGAACCACAGAATTGTTATTTCACGAGCTTTGAACCAGGAGGAAAACATGCATTTAACAAATATGCATTGTCTATTCATTATAAAATTGTCTGGAACTGAGAATATATGCACTATGTAGTTTGTTGACACACTTCTTAAAGCCTATTATCTGGAATATCATTCATACTGTTACATTCATTTATCAATTCTTTTATTCCAAAAATGGTATAAAATAATCCATCCATACTCATGATAATGTCCATTAAGAAGACAGAATTAGGTATATGTTAGAATGGTTAAACGAAATCACTATAGATTCTATCAAAAGGGCAAAAAGTAAAAGCTTTGCTTCATGATAAGTTAAAAAGAAAAGAAGGAAGTTACACATCTCTGGTGAAAACTTGAGCACTGAAATTCAGTTTGGAAATCACTTAGTTTTATAAAGTGTTAAATTCTGCCTAATTGCTTTAGTTTATTTTTTTATTGCTATGATAAAAGTAGTATTAAAAGAGCAATGTAAGGCATCAAGGCTTTATTTTAACTCACTTAATAAGCTGGAACCACCACTCTGGAAACCAGTCTGAAGGTTCCTCAGAAAATTAGACATAGTACTACTTGAGGACCCAGCTATATCACTCCTGGTCATATACCCAAATTTCTAAAATTAAAGCTCATAAAAGAAACAAAGTAAATTTAGAATAATATATACATAAAAATTGCACTGGAACAAACTGAAAAGTGAAAAAAAAAGGATAGAGGTTTAGATACATATGGACAATCAAAGTTAAACAAAGATAAAACAAGCAATTTAAACAGACCTCAGTGCTAGAGTGATTTCTTAGTGAATAAGAATTCTTGCTGCTCTGGCAGAAGTTTAAAGGTCCAAAATTTGGTGTCTAGAACCCATGTTAGGGTTATTACAACCATTAACTCCAAGTCCAAGGGATCAGCTCCTCTCTCCTGTTCTCTCTGTATACTTACATATACATACATGAATGCAAATAAAATATTGAAAAGAAAGAAAAAAAGAAAAGAAATTGACATAATGTAGGGAGCCGACTTTAAGCAGAAAGCGGCTAGAAAGCAGTTATCTCTGCAGCCATCTGGAATCATTTACCCTGATAGAGACTTGTTTTTTCAGCAGCCTACAACAGCTGAGCACACTCTGACAAATATCTTGTTTATCCCACATAGCTTGTTTTGCTGTTTAGTGACCCCAGCTGCATAGTGCACATGGTAAAATGTTTTCACCTGTGTTCTCCTGCGTGTGCTTATAAATACTCAGGATTTCCTTGTAAGAATATGTACAGTCAGTAGAGTTAAGAGGTATATGAGTAAATAGGGATGAACAAGAGTGAATATGCGCCAACAGAAGAGAAACAATAAAGGAGACTTGAGACTTGACTACATGCACACTCTGGCTTCTGGCTTGTCTCCATTCTTCTCGTCTCTTGACCTGTGGACCCGAACAACAGCGCAGGCCACTACATTCTTGCCCCCAAGCCAGCCAGAGTATGGGCCACAACAGTTTGGCGCCAAGCGTGGGGCAGAACAGTCGTCAACAACATAAAATAAGCAACATAATTGAAACAATGAATAAAAAATGTCATAGACATAAACAGGCTAGTTTAGGGTGTGTTCAACATAGGATTCTAGAAGAACTTCACAAAAGAACTAACTTCAATACTTTTCAAATCATTGAATGAACAGAAAAAGGAGGGACTCATCCAAGTTTTTATAGTCAATCTTTTTTTCTGATTCCAAGTCTAGACAGACACAACCAAAAGAAAAACCTAGAGGCAAATCTCCTTGTTGAACAAAACCTGAAAAATTCTCAGTAAAAATCTGCTAAAATGAGGGGCCTGACTAACCTCTGAATGAAGCCAGGAAGGCCCTGTCACTGGCTAACTAACTTATTTATGACCTGGGACCTTATGGATTGAGTTGGTATATCCTAGCATCTACCCCATTTATGAGTTTCTGATGCACATAAAGGAGCTGGTACTGAAGAACCAGAGCCACGAAATCATCATGACTCTGGCATCAGTGGGATATCTGAGATAGGTCTAGGTGATGCTCCAGTGTTTAAGGTGCTTCAGAAACAAAAGCCTTTAACCAGAAGAATGAATTATTGCAATGAATATTTTCAGACAAAGTTGCCTTTGCAAATAACAGGACAACAGGACTAGTAGTAGTATAGTAGTAGTAGTAGTAGTAGTAGTAGTAGTAGTAGTAGTAGTAGTAGTAGTAATAATAATAATAATAATAATAATAATAATAATAACAATAATAAATATAGTATGTGATATGCCACAAGTACCAATGCCACTGCAATGAATGAATATCCGATGGAAAGTAGGGAAAGAAAGAGAGACATAGTGGTCAGAGAGCATCGGAGAGAGGCAGAACAAGAGACTAAACAGCTGTAATAGGAGTGAGAGAAGCCTAAAGTGGACAGGAGAACATATCCTTGCTCAGGAGGCCAACAGAATGGTGTACAGCAGTTTGCTTGCACTTCAATTCAACTACCTCACATGCTGCTTAGTCACATGAATGCCCTGTCTAAGGAACAAGAGGATGTCCAGAAAGAACTGACCATTTTCTTAATTGGACTACCTTGAAAGAGTTCTATGGTTTGTGTTGCACCTAGAGGCCACTTTGCTATCTACAGTCTGCTGCCTCTTGTCATCTTGAAACCTAAAGTTCTTGTAGATGTTCTACAGCAAACAGGAGCCATGTTGATATCACTGCAACAAGATACCACCAATATCTTTGGACTAAGCCATTGCCTGAGGACATGCTACTGCTGGGGTCACATTGATGTGAGTGACCTGTGTTACCACTGCAAACTATACAGATATCCTGAGTCTGTGCTATAGCCTGAATCCATGTTGATATCCCTGGGCTGTGCTGTTGTCTGAGGCCATAAGTATGTGAATAGGTTGCACTCCCAACTAAGGCCATGGTAATGTGCAGGTCCATGTTGCCACTGAAGGTGATTTCTGGGTTTGTGTAACTGTAGTTTGGATATATGTTAATGTCTGCAGTCTATACTGCCAGTGGAGACCATGTTTAGGTCCACAGCATATGCTAATTCTGGACCACATGGATGTCAATTGTAGGTGATGTCTCCAGTTGACTGTAAGTGGAAGGAAGCTAATTTGCTATGGTATTATAACTATACTCACAGTTGAAAAAGAAGAACATAGAAGGCTTCTCTAAAATATTTTTTACTCTCCCCCACTCCCAATAAAAGTAACAGCCTACAGAGAAAATTACTCAAGGGAACTCTTAAAAATTGTGATAAGGATGCTGAAGTATAGTTGTACATAACTGATGGCTTTCAGTCAGGGTATAGGTGGGATTGATATCAGTTTCTTTTAAGGTGCAGGGCATCAGAAATTTGACCGTGCTCCATTGAGTACATGGGCAACACAAACTAGAGTTGTTTTTTATTTTATTTTGGTTTGTTTTTGTTTTCTGGGGAAAGGGGGAGATTGGCCACAATGTTGGGGGAGAAGATTTGGGTGAACTGGGAAAAGAGTGTGCTAGGGATTCATAATGTAAACATTTCAAGTAATAAATGAAAATTATTTACAAAATCTGGCAAACTGCATTCAACATGTCAAAAAGATGATTTGTGAGCATAGTGACTTCAATAAAGTCACTTAGAGTTGGTTAAATGTATAGTAATCAATAAATATTATCACATAGTCTCATATGATTACCTCAATAGTTGCAGAAAAGGCATGTGACAAAATCTAATATTTCTTCCTTAGAGATGAAGGGAGAATATTTCAGCTTAGTAAACGATATATATATATAATATGTACATATATATATGTATATATACATGTATATACACACATATATGTATATATGTATATACATATATTACATATTATTACATATTACATATTATGTATTATATATTATATATATGTATATACATGTATATACATATATATTCCAGTTATCTTTTTGCTGCATATCTCTGTATATGCTGGCTCTTACAATATTCCTGACAAGAAATCTCTAGTTTCTAGCAGGTTTAATGCTGAAAACCACAAAGCTTTCCAGTAACATTATGAAGAAGATATACAACAAAGAAAGACTTGTAGAAAAAGAAATCAGGAGAACAGTTTTATTCACAATAGCCTTAGAATAATTGTAGAAAAATGTAAATAAGGGAATAAGGACATCTCTATATGAAAAAAATATAAAAGGAAAACAAGCATTTGGGGAATATCTTTGTTACTAGTATACTTCTGTGAAGAGATATCTTGCCCTAGGACACTTAGAAAAGAAACCATTAAAGTGTCAGCTTTCTTACAGCTTCAGAGGTTGTTTCTGTGGCCATATGTCAGGGAGCATGGTAACAGGCAGTTAGGCACAGCACTGTAGCAATAGCTCAAAGTTCACATCCTCATCTGCTAGTTGAGGACAGTGTTGGAAAGAGAGACTGAGTCTAGTATGAGTGTTTGAAACCTTGCAACCTACACCAGTGACATACATCCTCCAATTAAGCTGCACAAGCAGTTTCACCAATTAAGAGCCAAACATTCAAATAAATAATCTAATGGAAGCCATTCTAATTAAACCACTACAGAGAATTAAGAGTTCCTCAAAAGCTCATACACCAAATAACTGCATTCGTAATCTAATAAAGCATATAAAATGAGCTATATAGCTTTACAACTACAATGAGTTTATGAGTACCACTTCTATGGCTGTGATATTTTCAGTTACCTTTTTGTTGCATATCTCTGTATACTCTGACTCTTAACAGTATTACTGACAATTTCCGTAGTAATTCCTGATGGTTCTTATAGGTGCCACACTTCGTGCCAAGCACTCTATCATTACAAATTATACAAACTGGCCATCTAAGTGTTTCTTTATTGACCACAACCCACTTCCATAAGATATTTTTCTGACAAATGCTTCATGTAGCTGTAATCTAAGGGCATAAACAAAGAAGTGAAGTGGGAAGTTTGACGATATGACATTTTAGTACAACAAATGTGGTATGCATGCCTGTGGTTTATGACCGCCTAGCCATGAGCTCTTCAGCAGGTTTACAAAAATAAGCACAAGTATAAATGTGACAATTTAGGTTTGTGCATACTTGTCAGTTTCTCCTTCATTTATATTATTATTATTATTATTATTATTATTATTATTATTATTATTATTATTTATTATGTGCCCTCTAAAATGCTCAACAAATTCTTCATCTAGATTCTTCTCAGTAAAGCATGATTTGAAAGGATGCTCTCACTGACTACCCTGTTACTTTCTTTCAGCTACATACCTGGCAAACGTTGTCAGTGCTACATACTTGGAACTGACATGCTACATTTGAGCCAAAAAAAGATCCCTTTTAACCTGCTGTTTTGTTTTGTTTTGTTTTGTTTTGTTTTGTTTTGTTTTGTTTTGTTTTTTAATCATCTCCCTAATCTTCTAGTAAGCATTGGAATCATTCATTTTTAGGCCTTCTTCCTAGATTCCAAAATAAATATTTTAGAAGTTTAATGAAGTATGCTTGGCAGGTACAAAATAAGACTTTTTTTTTTTTTTTTAAAGAAAAGCTGAAATTAAAAAACCTTCTGGTATATGTATGTACACAGTAGTAATCTATCATTGAAATCCAAAGCACATAGTGATCACAACTGAATATTTTGTTCTGTTATGGAATGATTCTTTTTATTATTCTCTCTCAATTATATTTTATTTGTTGATATCATAACTTAATTACATCATCCCCCATTTTTCTTCCCTCTAAACTCTCATATATACATCACCTTGCTCTTTTCCAAATTCATGATCTCTTCATATGTGTACAGTTATATAGATATTTGGCTGTATATTCCTAAATATAAACTGTTCAGTCTTACATTGCTTATATGCATTTTTTTCAGGGATGACCAATTACTATTTGGTAAGCAGATGATGAGTTTTTCCCTGAGAAAGACTATTTCTAACTCTCAGATTCCTTAGTTTCTTGTAGGTCTTTGTGTAGGACTGAGACTTTATGGTCTTTGCCCAGTCCACTCTAACATACCTCTTGTTGATGTCCTCCTGCTGCTCCTCAAAATTTTGGCATTATTTTTTATATTGCTTGTCCCAGAAAACCATGGACTTATACTGCTTCATTTATTTAAGGACAATTCAGTAGTATTGGATAATTTACTGGTCTTATGATATGACCACTGCCAAAACATTTTCCTCTGCCAATCTGAACTTGGAAACATCTTCAAATCATGTATTTATGTTGGACCAGTATCATTTTTTCATTTTTATTTTCTCTTTGAAAACTTTATACAATGCACATTGACAATATTTGCTGTTCAAGTAATTCATAAGAAAAAAACACAACTAAACAAATTAATTAATATATAAAATGTTGTAATAGAAATATTGGGTATATACAAATATACAATTGTTTCATAAAATAATCTCAAGTCAAAATCAAAATTCAATGGCATTTCTCACACCCTGGAACATTTACTCTGCCAGTTATATATCTATAAATGATGCTAAAGTTCTGGAGATATTAAGGCCCTCCAATCCCACATGTGCAAATGAAAACACTATGGCTGTCCTGCAAAAACATTTGTTACTTTCTCAAAAAAAAAAAAAAAAAAAAAACCCAAGAAAAGAAAAACCAAAACAACATCTGTATTGGTCAGTGGTTGACTGTTTAACTCACTGAGTTGAATGTCTCTAGTAATGTTCTCTAATCATTAATGTTTTAAATTCTAATCTCTTGTAATTTACCATTGATTTTTCTTATAAATATATCCTCATGAGAATATATATATGTATATATGCTTTATTAAATATGTTTTTATTTTTTCTGTGTGCCTCTATATATTTAGTATTGAAAATAATTATGCATTTGCTTCAGTTTCATTTTATTTTTTGAGATAATACAATTAAGGGCTAAATTAGTTTCTAAGCTGGAGCAAAAATAATGACACAGGTAATAGTTTAGATGATACAATGTTTATTCGGGTCTTTTAAGCCCACAGCTACCTCCTTTTGATACTGTACTAATGCCAAGTATCTGTCTTAATTTTCCAAGATATACAGATCAGTTTTTAATGAGTTTGTAATTTTTCATTTAATCCTTACTAAATATAATTTTGCTCTTGTTATGTGATTAATACAGAGAAAAACATAGAACTCTTTTTACCATTAAACTAACATAACATTGTGCTGATTAAAATATGACAGAAACCAATCATAACATGCTTTAACACTGATAATGATAATAATCATTTATATCTGTCTTGAATTTATTAGTGAATTCTCAACAATATCTCACACTCATAATTATTATTAGTATGTATTTGCTAAAACTAAAGCTTACCTAGAACTCTCGAATGATTTTAAATCACAACATTGACATAAATAAAATTATAATTCATGGTATATAAGTTTGATGTTGTTTTATATCAAATGTTCATTTACTTTTACCTCTTATTGCTGAGGAGCCCTTAAAAGCAGATTAATGAGAGAAAGCTAATATTACAAAGTCAAAATATGACATGAATTACAACCTAGGTGCAATTTTTTTTTAAAATAATGAACTAGGGTCTTATTCATACAGAATTTTCAGCAAGGAATAATAAGGTTTTTAATAATTATTTATCAGAGTAAGATGGTTTTGTTTTCAAGTCTGTAAACAAGAGTAAAAACAAATATGCAAAAAACATTTAACGGGATAAGATCTAATTGTGGATTTGCCTGTGTCAAACTCTGTAGCTGTTTCCAAAGTGAAAAACTGTTCCAACATTTAGATGTGCATGAGGGATATTGGGAAGAAATTTTACTGGATTTCCTGCTTCTTATATTCAATACCATATTTATGTCAAAGAGGAAAAGTATTTTGAAATCACATATTCCAACTTCATTCTTATAATTATAATAAATAAATTACACAATATATATTAATAAAACACACATGGTTAGAATATATGTTGAACCTAACCTGATACTGCAAAGAAAAGTCCTGTCATAGAAAAACAAAATGTTAATGAGACATTCAGGATGTAAATAAATAAATAAATATTTTCCCCTGTTAAAGTAATTATTTAAAATGGCCACTAGTTAAGCCCACTATCTAAGCTGCAGCAGCTCTACCTAGCTCACCAACCATGTTCCACAGAGGCTACATGTGCCACAGCTAGAAACAGCCAGCCAGAAACACCAGCCCTGCCACCCATGAGATGCCAGCATGGGAGATGGCTGTGCCAATCTTCCACGCTATCTCCTCAAGTCTGGGTATTGCCCAGACCATTCCACCATCCACACGGGAAAATAAGACTCTAATGCTTAAATATTGATTAAAGGCTTTATATGTTTGGTAGTGCTCAATAACAGTATGCCCATACAATTAGAGTTATTTCCCAATTAGCTAACCTAAATATAAGTTGTTACCCATGACTCTTCTCCATACCTGCATGGCTATTCATCCTCCTACATCTCTGCTCTCCCAAGCTCCTCCTCTACCTTTTCTTCTTCCTCTCCTTACTCCTTCCATCTTAGCTCCTCTTACATATCACCCTCTCTGTTAACATCAATAAAAAGAAAACCTTTCTCTCAAAACACAATTAGAGCAAAACTATACCAATTTGTATCAGAAAGGTAAAAGATAGACCTAATACCCAGTCCATCAGTTTTGTCAATTAAACAGAGCCTCTGTCATCTTTCCTAACTAAAAGACTTAGTTCTGAATTTGGCTTTTTTCCCTGGCTTTAGAACGAATGTCAGCTGGAAACCATCCTCTCAAATCTCTTCTCTCAATGTAAATACCCTGGGTTGGCTATGAGACTGTAAGTCTTCAACCTCATCAGAAATCCAGAATGACTGAATTAACTGAAATTATGGTAAGCACAAAGCACAGCTTCTAAAACTTAGCCAATTTATAGAGACTGCTGAACACCTGGACAGTTCCTATACTTCAAAACATTGGTGCATCTGATTTTCAGTCTTCTGGGCCAGGATCATCTGACAGACCTAGTAATGCAGAATTATTAAGGGCTGATTACTCTATCTTGGCAGATATAATCAGTCAGCTATTTCGCAAGTGTGTTCCTTTCTGGACAGTAATTTGTCTGTAGATGAAAAGAGGCAATTTTTGCCTAGTGACTGTCTCACTACAACTAGAGTAACTCCAAAAAGGCCCAATTTCTTCTTAGAATTCAAAATAGGAAAGCTATCAGGAGCAGACATACCTCTAATCAAAATGAACATTAATACAGAAATGTTAGTAATGTCACTTCTGTGGACTTCTGGCATTTTTGAAAACCACCTATGTAAAGCAATCTGGACTGTTGTCCATTAACTCCTCTCCACTATTTCTAATTAAAATCTAGAAAATACCCTAACAATAAACTCAGAGCCATGTAATTGCTATAGGCCCTTAACTCACAGGCTAACCATCTCTAATCAGTTTAAAAATAGTTAAAGAAGGACTGGGTGTAAGCCTTGTATTCCTAAACCTGTTATATAGGCACAATGCCTATGAGAGTAAAATATTAATCTCACTTTTATATCAATAAGAAACTAATACCAATGAAAACTTTAAATTTGAAATCAAAATAAATTTTGTACCATTTAAGAAATATAACTTTAGATTAATAACAATTGTACAGATTTCTACTAAATATGTTATGACTAAGTAATCAATTCTAACTATTCCTCCCTATTCCAATAAAACCATTACTTTTCCCTAGAAGGGTAGCCTAATATTAACCACTTCAGTCTCCAAGCCCAGGAAATAGTGGCAACAAGTCTTCATTAACTTTTTCATGGTGAATTTGGGCGTTGAGATATTAGAAGAGGGGTGAGAGGAAGGATAAATTTATAAGCCTCTGATATCTGTGTTTTCACTGCATCCAGCTGAAATTCCAAGACATAAGAGGTTTGAGCAGGTCTGCTCAGCTTGTTTGATGTGTAGATACACCAAGGCTGTGTATTCTGCAATATACAATTCTCAAAACAAATTTTAGTATCAAGATAATTTTTTTGTTTGAATTCTGGAATCTAGTTTTCTGGTGGCCTGCCTCTGTCACGTCTAATTTATATAATTCTGGGAGGTAAAAATATCTTAATCATATCTTCTGAAAACACAAAGAGGAAACCTTTTCCCCAAAACAGCATTCCTTGTGCCAGTAACCAGAAAAACCTTTAACTTGACCTCTTTCCCAGAGGAAAAATATAACCACAAAACTAAAACACACCCATCTTGAAAATAAAATCAATTTAGTAACTAAAATACTTTATGTGCCAATTCTTTAGATGTTCCCTATTTTGCCAAGCAGGAAATGAACCCAGAATTCCTGTGGGGCCCACGTTAGACAGAACCCGAGTCTCCGGTGAGGCAATATAACTTTATATCATTTAAACACATCTAATTTACACTATATTTCTGTTTGACCCTCTGCCTAGAACAGTTTTTTATTTATACCATCTATCTGTTTGGCTCTGTACTCCAGAGTAGCTTCCACTTGTACACTGTACTCTTTATTCTAGAGCTAGTGACAATTTTCCCTATCTAAGTTCCAAACCATGGGCAATAATCCCCATGTAATTTAGGCAACTCTGTTTATAAATCTTTCCTAAAAACAAATAATCCCTATATTTTAACTTTATACTTAAATCAGTAACTGCTCCAAAATGGAGGCTTATTTATTTGGCTCTCATGGCTCAGAGCAGCCTTTATTTATACACTGTACTCTCTACCTGGTTTCAGTGTCAATTATTCCTATCTAATTTTCAAACCACTGGTGAAATTTCCCATGTGAATTGGACAAATCTGTTTATAAATTCTTTCCTAAAAGCAAATAATCCCCATTTATAAATTCACAGTTAAATCAGTAACTGCTCCAAAACATTGGAGGCTTATTTATTTGACTCTGACTGCAGCAGCCTGTAGTTTCTCTCAGCAGAGGACCTGCCTGCCAGCAGTTTCTTTGTTCACAGCTGAAGTCACATGACTACTATCAGTGCTAATCACTCACTCACTTTCTTTTAAAAAAAAAATAAAAATAAGACTTTTACTCTCAGGTGAATACACTTAAATTTCTAGTTAATTTGTAACCAAGGTTGGTGTGCCACTTTGTTGAAGTAATTATTTAAAATGGCCACTAGTCAAGCCCACTATCTAAGCTGTGGCAACTCTGTCTAGCTCAGCTGCCATGTTCCACAAACAGGCCACATGTGCCACAGCTACAAACAGCCAGTCAGAAACACCAGTCTTGCCACCCATGAGATTCCAGCATGGGAGATGGCTCTGCCAATCTTCCACACTGTCTCCTCAAGGCTGAGCATTGCACAGACCATCTGCCATCCATGTGGGCCCAGTAGGAAAATGAGACTCTAATGGTTAAATATTAATCAAAGGCTTTATATGTTTGGTATTGCTCAATAACAATATGCCCATACAATTAGAGTTGTTTCCCAATTAGCTAACCTAAATGTAAGTGGTTACCCATGACTCCTCTCCATACCTGAATGGCTCTTCATCTTCCTACATCTCTGCCCTTCCTAGCTCCTCCTCTACCTTTTATTCTTCCTTTCCTTACTCCTTCCACCTAAGTTCCTCTTACAGTTCCCAATTCATTTTATTTTATTTTATGTTTTATTGGTTATTTTATTTACATTTTAGATGTTATGCCCTTACCCCATTTCCCCCCTGCCCATGAACCCCCTATCTTACTCCCTTCTGCTCCTACTAGGTCTATGAGGATGTGCCCCCACCATTCACACACTCCCACCTTTTTACCCTCGAGTTCCCCACACTAGGTGTCCAGCCTTCATGAGATCAAGAATCTTCTTTCCCACCTATGCCCAACAAAGGCAACCCCCATACATATACATTTGGAGCCATGGGTTCCTACCTATGTGCTTTCAGGTTGGTGGTTTAGACCTTAGGAGCTCTGGGTGGTTGATATTGTTGCTCTCCCCATGGAGCCACAAATCCTTTTAGCTCCTTTAGTCATCTCTCTAAATCCTCCATTGGGAAACCCATGATCATGCTGTCAGCATCAGTCTCTGAATATGTCAGACTCTGGCAGACCTCTAAGGAGACAGCTATATCAGGCTCCTGTCAGCATGCACTTCCTGACATCCACATCAGCATCTAATTTTGGTGACTGTACATGGGATGGATACCAAGGTAGAACAGTCACCAGCTAGCCCCTCATTCAGTTTATGTCCCACACTTTGTCTCCATATTAGCTCCTTGAGTACTCCTTCTAATAAGAACCAAAGCACTACACTTTGTTATTTTTTCTTCATGAGCTTCCTGTGGTCTGTGAGTTGCATCATGGGTCTTGCTTTCTTCTGGGCTAATATCCAATTATCAGTGAGTGAATACATGTGTGTTCTTTTGTGATTGGGTTACCTCACTCAGAATGTTATTTTTCTAGTTCTCTCCATTTACCTAAGAATTTATTCAATTCATTGTTTTTAATAGTTGAGTAATACTCCATTGTGTAAATTTACCATATATTCTGTATCATTCCTCTGTTGAAGGATATCTGGAATCTTTTCAGCTTCTTGCTATTATAAAAAGGCTGCTATGAACATAGTGGAGCATATGTCCTTGTTTTATGTTGGAGCATATTCTGGGTATATGCCCAGGAGAGGTATAGCTGGGTCCTCAGGTTCAATTTTCTGAGGAACCACCAAAATGATTTCCAGAGTGATTGCACCAGCTTAGAATCCCACCAACAATGGAGAAGTATTCCTATTTCTCCACTTCCTAGCCAACATCTGCTATCACCTGAGTTTTTATCTTAGGCATTCTGACTGGTGTGAGGTGGAATCTCAGGGTAGTTATTATTTGCATTTCCCTGATGACTAAGAATGCTGAATATTTCTTTAGGTGCTTTTTGGTCATTCAAGTTTCTTCAATTGAGAATTTTTTCTTTAGCTCTGTACCCCATTTTTAATAAGGTTATTTGGTTGTCTGGAGTCTAATTTCTTGAGTTCTTTGTATATATTGGATATTAGCCCTCTATAGGATGTGGGATTCATGAAGGTATTTTCCTAATCTGGTGGTTGCCATTTTGTCCTATTGACAGTGTCCTTTGCCTTAGAGAAACTTTGCAATTTTATGAGGTCCCATTTGTCAATTCTTGATCTTATAGTATAAGCCATTGATGTTCTGTTCAAGAACTTTTCCCCTGTGCCCAAGTATTCAACGTTCTTCCTTAACTTCTATTAGTTTCACTGTCCTAAGAAGGTCCTTTATCCACTTTTATGTGAAGGACTTGAGCTTTGTACAAGAAGTAAGAATGGAGCAATTTGCATTCATCTACATGTTGTCCTCTAGTTGAACCAGCAACATTTATTGAAAATGATGTCCATTTTCTATTTGACAGTTTTAGCTCCTTTTTTAAAGATCAAGTGACCATAAGTGTGTTGGTTCATTTCTGGGTCTTCAATTCTACTCCATTGATCTTACTGTCTGTTTTTATCACTATTGCTCTGTAGTACAGCTTGAAGTCAGGGGTGGTAAGTCCCCCAGAAGTTCTTTTATTGTTGAGAATAGTTTTCACTATCCAGGATTTTTTGTTATTACAAAAGAATATGAGAATTTCTCTTTATAACTCTGGAGAATTGAGTTGGGATTTTAATGGAGATTGCATTGAATCTGTAGATTTCTTTTGGCAAGATGGCCATTTTTACAATATTAATCCTGCCAGTCCATGAGCATGAGAGATCTTTCCATCTTCCGAGATCTTCTATTTATTTCTTCAGGGACTTGAAGTTCTTATCATGCAGATCTTTCCCTTGCTTGGTTAGATTCACACCAAGGTAGTTTATATTCTTTGTGACTATTGTGAAGGGTGTCATTTCCCTAATTTCATTCTCAGCCTGTTTATCTTTTGAGGAGAGGAAGGCTACTGTTTTGTTTGAGTTGATTTTATAACCAAACACTTTGCTGAAGTTGTTTATTAGGTTTAGGAGTTCTCTGGTGGAAGTTTTGGGGTTACTTAAGTATACTATCATATCACCTGCAAATGGTGATGTTTTGACTTCTTCCTTTCCTATTTGTATCCCTTTGACTTTTTTTGTTGTCTAATTGCTCTGGCTAGGACTTCCAGTACTATATTGAATAGGTAGGGAAAGAGTGGGCAGCTTTGCCTACTCCCTTATTGTAGTGAGATTGCTTCAAGCTTCTCTCCATGTAGTTTGTTGTTGGCTACTGGTTTTCTGTATATTGCTTTTACTATGTTTATGTGATCCTTCAATTCCAGATCTTTCCAAGACTTTTACCATGAAGGGATGTTGAATGTTGTCAATTGCTTTCTCAGCATCTAGTCAGATAATCATATGTTTTGTTTCTTTGAGTTTGTTTATATAATGGATTACATTGATGAATTTCTGATTATTGAACTTGGGATAAAGCCTACTTGATCATGATGGATGATTGTTTTGATGTGTTCTTGGATTCAGTTTACAAGAATTTTATTGAGTATTTTTGCATCGATATTCATAAGAGAGATTGGTCTGAAGTTCTATTTCTTTGTTGTGTCTTTGTGTGGTTTAGGTATGAGTGTAATTGTGGCTTCATAGAACAAAATGGGTAGTGTTCCTTCTGTTTCTATTTTGTGGAATAGCTTGAAGAGTACTGGTATTAGGTTGTCCTTGAAGATCTGATAGAATTCTGCACCAAATCTATCTGGTCCTGGGCTTTTACTTCAGGGTAGGAGAGACTTTTAATGACTTCTGCTATTCCTTTAGGTGATATGGAACTGTTTCAATTGTTTATCTGATCCTGGTTTAACTTTGGTATCTGGTATCTGTCTAGAAAATTGTCCATTTCATCCAGATTTTCCATTTTTTTTAATATAAGCTTCAGTAGTAGTAGGATCTGATGAGTTTTTGAATTTCCTCAGTTTATGTTCTTATGTCTCCCTTTTCAGTTCTAATGTTATTAATTTGGATACTGTCTCTGGAACCTCTGGTGTTTATCTATCTTGTTGATTTTCTCAAAGAATCAGCTCCTAGTTTAATTAATAGTTTGTATAGTTCTTTTTGTTTCTACTGAGTTTGATTATTTCCTGCATTCTATTCCTCTTGGTGTACTTGCTTCTTTTTTTTCTAGAGCTTTCAGGTGTGCTGTCAAGTTGGTTGTGTATGCTCTCTCCAGTAACTTTTTGTAGGCACTTAGAGGTATGAGTTTTCCCCTTAGCACTGCTTTCCTTGTGCCCCATAAGTTTTGGTATGACAAGTCTTCACTTTCATTAAAAATTCAAAGTCTTTACTTTCCTTATTTATTTCTTCCTTGACCAAGTCAAAATTGAGTAGAGCATTTTTTAATTTCTATGTGTATGTGCACTTTCCATTGTTTTTGTTATTATTGAAGACCAGCCTTAGTCCATGGTGATGTGACCTGATGCAAGGCATAATTTCAATATTTTTCTATCTGTTGAGGCCTGTTTTGTGACCACTTATGTGGTCTGTTTTGGAGAAGGTACCATGAGGTGCTGAGAAAAAGGTATATTCTTTTGTTTTAGGATGAAATGTTCTATAGATATCTTTTAAATCCATAGGATTCATAACTTCTCTTAATTTCATTGTGTCTCCATTTAGTTTCTGTTTCCATGATCTGTCCATGGATGAGAGTGGGGTTGAAATCCCCTATTATAATTGTGTGATGTGCAATATGTGCTTTGGGCTTTTGTAAAGATTTTGTTTTGTTTTGTTTTGTTTTTGAATGTGGGTGCCCTTACATTTGGAGAATAGATGTTCCTAATTGAGAGTTCATCTTGGTAATTTTTTTCTTTGATGTGTATGAAGTGTTCTTCTTTATCTTTTTTGATAACTCCTGGTTGAAAGTTGAATTTATTTCATATTAGAATGGCTACTTCAGCTTGTTTCTTGGGACCATTTGCTTGGGAAATTGTTTTCCATCCTTTTACTCTGAGGTAGTGTCTGTCTTTGTCACTGAGGTATGTTTCCTGTATGCAGCAAAGCTCTGGGTTCTGTTTACATATCGAGTCAGTTTGTCTGTCTCTTTATTGGGGAATTGAATCCACTGATGTTAAGACATATTAAGGAAAAGTGATTGTTTCTTCCTATTATTTTTGCTATTAGAATTGAAATTGTGTTTGTGTAGCTATCTTCTTTTGGGTTTGTTGGAACACTACTTTCTTGCTTTTTCTAGGTTGTTCTTTCCCTCCTTGTGTTGGAGTTTTCCATCTATTATCCTTTGTAAGGCTGGATTTGTGGGAAGATGTTGTGTAAACTTGCTTTGTTATGGAATATCTTGGTTTCTCCATCTATAGTGATTGAGAGTTTTGCTGGGTATAGTAGTCTGGGCTGGCATTTGTGTTCTTTTAGGGTCTGTATAAAATTACTCCAGGATCTTCTGGCTTTTATAGTTTCTTCACTTGTTTGGTTGTGTTTTCTTGTAATTCTTCAAGGGCTTTTGTGTTTCCTCTTCAAGGGCTGCTACCTGTTTACCTGTGTTCTCCTGTATTTCTTGGAGTTGTTTATCTTCTTCTAAAAGTCATCTATCATCATGACAAGTAATTTTAAATCTGAATCCTGCTTTTCCAATGTGATGTGGTGTCCAGGACTTGCTATGCAGGGAGAACTGGGTTCTGATGATTGCCAAGTAACATTGGTTTCCATTGCTTATGTTCTTGTGCTTGCTTGGTTATCTCTAGTACTACCTGCACTTACAGTCTCTGATTAGAGCCTCTCTTTCCAGTTATCTTGCTTTTGTCAGAACTCCTCAGTCCAGTGGTCTCTGTGATCCTGTGATCCTGAGCTTCTGGGTAGAAGAGCTCCTGTGACTCAGGCTGCCTCTGGGATCCTGAAATTCTACTGCTCCAAGTGCAGTGGTTCCTTATCTGCTCTGAGTGCAGTTGTTACACCACTGCTCTATGATGTTTCAGGATATGGTGTCTTCACAGGAGCAGACCACCAGATGTCTATCCCAGACAAAAGAACCAAGTATGGAATATAAGGGGGGTGGTACTCCAGAGTGGTGGGATTTGGGTGGATTGCAGATTTGGGGCTTAAGGAAGTGGGAGATGGTTATTATTCATTGCTCTAAGAAGGTTTAAGGTATGGTGTTTCTAAGATTGTAGACCAGCTAGGTATCTGCCTCAGCCTAAAGGACCAAGCAAGGGGTGAAAGGGGAGTTGTACTCCGGAGCAGAGGGGTTTGGGTGGGTTGCAGCTCTAGGGCTTAGGATTGTAGGGGAGAGTTCTTACCAGCTGTTCTAGTAAGGTTCAGGATAAGGTGTCTTCATGGGAGTAGATCACCCAGGTGTCTGCCTCAGCCAAAAAAATAAATAAATATATTAAACTTAAATTTCAGGAAACATTTTGGAAGAGGGGGTAGTGAGATTGGTAAAAAACCAAATATCAAGTTTATTTTTCCTAAATAGAATCTGCTAGGCATGACAAATTACTCCCCTGAAATCTTGGGACTCTGGTTGTCTAAACAAAACTTGCATAATGACAACATTAGTTGACATGGCCATGTTGACGAGACAAATCTCAGTGGGTTCCAGTCCTGGATAAAGAAGTATAGACAATAATGCTGGTTACTGAAAAGTGGGAAATTAGTCTTTTCTAAATCTTACACAAGCTTACTGAAAGGTTGTCTAGTCCCATGTGGTCAACCTTAAATACATGTACATATAAACTTGTGATTTATTATTTGTTTGTGTGTATGCGTGTAAACATGTATAGTAATAGTGGTAAGAGAGAGAGAGAGGTCATAAATTTGAGTGTGAGTGATGTGGATACTGCAAGATTTGGGGAGGAAGGAGATATGGAAACATTACTCATGTGAAGATTTCTCAAGACAGTGGAAAAATAGGATATAATGTTATGGCTTTTCTATGGAAAGAATTGATGGTGAGAAAATTTTATAAAGTTTAGTTGATCAACAGCATTGATTTAGGACTTTAGAGTTGATGAATGAGACTGGGCACTAGGTCTTTGGGTACATCTCAATAAATATAATGACAAAGAGACAGTTTAAAGATTTATAGCAACCTAGAAATTTTTAACATTTTAAGAATTAAAGAGAGTTTTAGAGCACATTAGGGAAAATACAGATGGGAAGTGTTAGCAGGAAGATCAGAGAAGAGTAAGTGAAGAAAGAGCAAAGTAATAATGCAAGGGAGCAAAATCAGATTATTACAGGAAAATCAGAAGCCCCCTGTGCATGCTGGGCTGCAGGGTGTCAGAGCAGAGAATTGTCAGAACCAGTGTGTAAGAATATGACCTAGTATTTTATTCTAACAATTTTTTATTTGTTAATTAGCACAATGGTAAGGGAAATATGAATCAGGAATAATAAGAATTGTACATCATGGATCAATCAATAGAGGGCCTAATTTTTAAAATTTTTATTGGTTATTTTACTTATTTACATTTCAAATGTTATTCTCCTTCCCAGTTTTCTCTGCATAAGTCCCCTATGCCTCTATGAGGGTGCTTCCCCATTTCTCTACCCACTCCTGCCTTGGCGCCCTAGCATTTCCCTACCCTGGATCATCGAGCCTCCACAAAACCAAGGGGCTCCTCTCAGTGACGCCAGATAAGGCAATCCTCTGCTACATATCCAGCTAGACATCATTCAATTTACAATTCTTTCTCTCAATACTTATAAAATAAACATAATAATATAAATTGAGAAACATTTTAGTTGGCTTATTGTATTTTTCATGAAGAATTAAGGTTCCTTAAAGTGTAAGTACAACATTAGCATTTTGTTGTTATGGGCACTTTTACTCACTTGATATTTACTAAAAATAAAGATTATGTTAAACACACATGACTGAAATGAGTTTAGTGTCTTGTAAGTATTCAAAGAATATCATTTGATAATTCAAAATAATATTTTTTAAATGTTGACTAATAAATAAATGTTTTTAATATTTTTACTATATACATTTCAATGTGTAAGTAGGTATATAAGAATCTGGCTATGCCTTCATAGACCTTAGCAACTAGCCTCAAGACCTTCAAAAATTATTTGCTAATATTATTTAGTAATGAATACCAATTCAATTAAAGCTATATTTCTAATATGATTATATAATATTCATATACCATAATGGGTAGAATCTCTGAGAATATAGCTGCCTGAAAATTAGTGCTCTAATATACTTTTAAAGAAAATAGGCTCACAACTTTCAGTAGCAGTTTTTTCTGAAATCTTCACATAGCTTTGTTTTCATCAACTCATATAAAGAAAAGTAAATTTTAGACCATTAATGTGTGCAAAGTTACAGCTCTGCTTTCAGCAACATATACCAAGCTCACTGATCAGATAGGGAAACAACTTCAGAAGAGTATAAACATTTCTAGAGGAAGTTTTTGCAAGGGAGCCATTTGAGCTTGATTGCATAGAGTCCAACATACTACCACAAATTACACAGAATACATACTATGTATTTTATAAATATAATTTTTTTGCATGGAAAATCAATGATTTTAAAATTTTATAATTATGAGTGATTCTCATTTAATCAGTTACTAATCTTTTTAATTATTTATGATATTTAGAATTAAACTCAGTGACTTTCACATGCTAGACAAGTACTCATTGAGACACAGGACCTATTCTTTTTTTTAATTTTTTTTAATTTTAATTTTAATTTTTTATTTTTTTCAGGACCTATTCTTAAACAATTTGTTTAAAAAGTCTAATGCTAGGTGTGGAACACTTCCCTTTCAGTTGATGATCAGAGAGACAGAGAATCACAAAATAATACATTCTATTGTGATGGCTCTTTTTTCCTTCTCACAATAAGTCAATGAGAAGACTCTATTAACTCAACTTGTACTAACCAGGAAGCTTCTCCCTAATGGACAGCTTGCATACTGTAAAATAATACTCTTTTAATTTTGAGTGAGCATAGCCATCAGTTTTTCCCAGCTGTAAATCATGAGAACTACAATAATGATTAGCCTAACAAGATATGCCCATTGGTTAAATAGAAACATAAACTTTATTGGGGTACCCAATTCTTTTCTGTGGGAAGCTGTCCGTGCTGACACCTGAAGTGCGTGAAATAACAAAACCGCTCATGCGCAGCAACTTGGGAACGCCTAATTTTCGACGTCACATCCGCCATTGGACTAAGTAAAACCGTGCATGTCAGTGGCAGGGAAAGCTGGGAATTTGAGCAAGCAGCCAATCAAAATTGTCCACCCCAAGGGGTATATAAGGGGGAGCCAGGTCCGACTCTCGTTCTCTCTCCTTCATGCGTGGGAAATAAACACGTGTCGTGGAAGGATCCTGTGTGTTCGTGTGAGTTCCTGCTGGCGGGGATATCGCGCAGATTACACTTTCTTACTGTATTTAAGACCCACTTTATAGGACTGAACTCAAGTTCAGCTCTGTAAACCTGTCCAAGAACTAGTAGCTTTGGAAGTCAAAACTCCTAGTGTTATTTTAGTTAATGCATAGAATATAAAACCGCCTTCTAAATTTAGTTTTGCTTTGAAGTAAAGCATGTAATTATAGCTAGTTAGAAAAACTTTATTTCATGCTTATATCTGATAGGTAATAAGGTCACAGACATTTATTATTATTGTTGTTATTGTTGTTGTTGTTGTTGATGTTAAACATCTTGAGTAGGATGTGACTAAGCTTTTTCTATTCTGGGAGCAGACTTATAGTTTTCCATTACCTTCTAAGTAGTTTGGGATGCAGACCTGCCTTGCTTTGTTGTTGTACAGGTTCATAATCACTGCATGACTTTATTAGAGAATAAGGTAATTATACTGACAATTGCAAACAACAACATAAAATTTTAATGTAACATAACAATTCATCATTATTACTAAACATTGCAATGGTGCATCTGGTTTTAGAAATGTATATGTAAAACATGATAAAATAAACCTTATCTGGATAAACAGAAGATTATGGAACACTGTTTAATTATGTCTTACTGTGAACTCATTATTTCAACTAAGTGTAGAAAATCATGTATGTAGATGTAGATTCTTTTCTCTAGAATATGTTAAGACCTTAGTAACTTTGTGAGATATGATTTCTGAGATGAGTTTTTCTAAGAGCAGTCATCCATAAAGTAAATAGTTTAATAATAATTATTCCCTAATAAATATATATTAACATTGCTATATCATCAATGGAAATACATTCATGACTTTGTAAGCATATCATATATTTAAGCTTTGCAGTTACTTTTCAAAATTGTCTTGAAGTGACATATTTATATTAGTTTTGAGACTACCCCTCATGTAGAGATATACTACTTTTATTCTTGCCTCACCATGTTTCCTGTCTCTATATTTCACCAGTTTATACTAATATCTAGCTATTCAAAATCACATATAGCAAATAAGAAATTACTTCCACTTTCACTTTATGAGTGAATTAAAATTGCCATAGATAGAGTTTTGGGGAGTGCTGGTGATTGAACAGAGCTTCGCATGTTTATAGTGTAATTTTTATCACTGAGTTACACATTCTGTCTTACAATTCTTGATTTAATTCAAATACAGTCTGCAAAATCTGTATTTAATTGATCTGCTCTCTTTTATATTTTCTCCATGTATGTATAACTAAATGTCCATTGCTGTCCTGTTCCACCAATGTTCACATCTCTCAGGTTTTCTTCCATATATGAAATAATTCATGTATACATGGGAATTTAGATCTCATCTCAAATCATCACTACATATCATTCTATTAAGAAAATTAAGGGAAATGAAACCTTCCCCCACAGGGACCTGTGTCACCATTCTTTATTTCATTAGTTTAGTTCTACTTGTGTTTTCTCAATGCTTCTATAAATATCTTTTATTTTTATGTACTCTTGGTTTCTTTATCATTTTCTTCAAAGATATTTCCAACATATAAATATATGTAATTGATTTAACAGTTCATTTTTATTTTGTTCTTAATTGCCATTTGTCCCCAAACATGATGCACCATAAAATAGCCTTTTATTAAATCTTGATTACTTCCTAAATCTCTCACTAGACAAATAATACCTACATAATATTTGCATATTAAATAATTTAAACAAATAATTAAATAACTCCCACAAAAATTACTACCAATAGAATACCACCAGTAAAATAAAACATATAAAACAAATATGATTTTACTTCTATTTATGATATTATCATGATGTTTATATAAATAACTGTCATCTAATTGCATGGGCTGAATTGGAAGGAATTCATGAGTGGAACTCAGTCATTAGTGACTAGAGAGGTCATAGAATCCAGGGAAGTGTGCATTATTGACACAACCCACAGTAAGTATAATGCTCAAATTTCTTCAGAGAAGCATATTTTTCAACAGATGGAGACTACTACAAAGATCCATATCTGGCCAAAATGCAGAGAATAAATGTCCATAGGGTCCCAAACTCCAGCTGATACACATGCAATGTAATCTTTATACCTAAGATTCAGTTAATATACCACAAGAAGGAACAAACAAATTATGAGTCAGAGAAACAGAGCTCTGATGCTAGATATTGTCTCCTTAGACAACAGGGATAGTGTACCAATGGAACTGGTTATGGTTCCCTGAAGTAGACATCCAAGTTTATGAACCAATGTATTTGAGATTCCATAAAAACCTACACCTAGATGAGGAGCTTCAGGTTTTATAGGAAAGCTAGAGAGGGGGAATTATTTCCTCTATAGATAATTTCCTATTAATATTGTCTAACTTAAAGTAGTTAGCATTGGACCTGTGTACTTATGCATGAACTAACTGAACTGTGTGTGTGTGTGTGTGTGTGTGTGTGTGTGTGTGTGTTATGTGTGTGTATGTGTGTATGTTTGTGACTTTAAAAATAATGAATCAATAATAAAAATAAAGTAATAATTTAATAGCAATCAAAATGAAGCAATAGTTAAAGAAGAAGTCATGGCTTTGGAAGTGAATGGAGAGACATAGGAGAATTTGATTCAGTAAACAGAAACATCTAGGTGTAGATTCCATAGTCATGTATTAAGTTCTCAAAATATTACATTAAAAATGAGGATTGATAACACGTATCATAATTAAATGATGCTAAAAATAGTTACTAAAATAAATTATATAGTGAATAGAGAAATGACAGTTGTTCTAGATAATTCATTCTCTATAAAATTAGCCATCATTGATTCCATTTGGAAATAACAAAAACTATTATGTTTTATTATTTTAAGTCAAACAATTTTTTTCAACTTTTAAGTGAAAAATTTTTTGTGAATTTACTTATTAATCTGCACAACATAAATACAGTTTTAAAAGGAAGGAAAAGACAGATAGACAGACAGACAGACAGACAGACAGGCTACAGCAGAAGACTCTTCTGAGAAAATCAGCCTTCACTCACTTCTGGACTAAATCTCCATAGTCTGAAACAGATACCTAAGAGAAATGAAAAGTCTGACTTTTTGTAAAGTTTTGGAGAGGGTGGGAAACTTCATACATGGTTTAGCTCTCCATAGAACTTGTGACAACACGTGGGAGAGCCCAGCTACTATAAACTGAAAGCTGTCAGATCACAGCACAGAATGCTACTTACCTTCCTTCCAGGGAGAGCTGCAGAGTGGTCTAGCCTGATTCAGGCCTGGTATCAGGTCCAAAGGTGAAGGCTTGTGTTTTAAGAAAAGCTACATTTTACAAAGCTTGAAAACAATGAAAAATATATCCGGCTCTGCATGTTTGCTAAAGGTTTAGAAAAATTCCTCAAAAGGAACATGTGATATCAAGTGTGTATTTCTAGTCCTGGAAAAGATCTGTCAGAAAAATCAAAAGTCCACTGATATAGAACAAGATGACTTTGGTGGTCATCACTCAGCACTCGGGAGACTGAGGCAGGAGGATGGTGACCTCAACGAAGACATGGATGACATAAGGCTACTCTGGACCACACAGAGAGATCTTACCTCAGAAAGTAAAGCAAACAAACGAGAATAACAACCAAGAAGTAGACCTATATCAAAAGCCTGACCCTTTAACAGACACTAAGTTAAACAATTACAATGTGATATAATTAAGATAGGTCTCATGGTTAAAATTAAATGAAGTTTTATTTTATTTTATTTTATTTTATTTTATTAAAAAAACAAATAATGGTTTCCATCTGAAAGCAGATGTGTTGTCACCTTTGGATGTACATTTTAATACTCAGCTACTAAAAATAATGAATTCGATAAATTCTTAGGTAAATGGATGGAACAAGAAAATATCATCCTGAGTCAGGTAACCCAATCTAAAAGAACACACATGGTATTTACTCACTGATATGCAGATATTAGCCCAGAATCTTGAAATAGCCAAGATTCAACTAACAGACCACATGAAGCTCATGAAGAAGGAAGACCAAATGTGGATGCCTTGGTCCTACTTGGAAGGAGTGACAGAATGCTCAAGGGAGCAAATATGGTGACAAAGTGTGGGACAGAAAGTCAAGGAGGGACCATCTGAAGACCATTCTACCTTGGTATCCATCCCATGTGCAGTCACCAAAGACAGATGCCAATATTGATGTCAGTAAGTGCATGCTAACAGGAGCCTGATGTAGCTGTCTCCTCGGAGGTTCACCAGAGTCTGACATATCCAGAGGCAGATGCTCGCAGCTACCCATTGATCTGATCAAGGGTTCCCAATGGAGAAGTTAGAGGACTGAAGGAGCTGAAAAGGTTGGTGGCCCCAAGAGGAGAGCAACAGTGCCAACCAACCAGAGCTCCCCAGAGTCTAAACCACCAGCCTGGGAGTACATAGGGAGGGACCCCTGACTCCAGCTGTATACTTAGGGGAGAATGGCCTTGTCAGGCATGGGTAGGAGAGGAGATCCTTGGTCCCATGAAGGCTGAACACCCACCGAGTGGGAGGAATTAGAGGGTGGGGAGGGGGGAGTGTGCGGTATGTGGGGGCACACCCTTGTGGAGGCAGAAGGAGGGGGGGATGGGATAGGCGGTTCCTGGGTGGTGGGGGGAATGGGGTCAGGGGATAAAATCTGAAATGTAAACATAATATCCAATAAAAAATATTAAAAAGGGAAGTATATTTTACACATATCACTGTAAAATACCTGTTACTTATTTCATAAAACAGATCTTTGTTCTGTCCTTGGTATTATTCTCCCTGATGCAAGGCTAAGAGTAGATTTATATATTTAACCATAGAAGGCATATTGTGTGATTAGCAGTTTTTCCCTGTGGAATCAATTTCTGTTCTCCTAATAAGGAAAACTTTTCATCACTAGCACTGGGGAACTGTGGTGTCTTTCTAGTCACTGAACAAACATATTCTATTCCCTGAGAAAGCTGTTAGCCAACATACAAATGTTACCACCTGATAACACTAATCTCTAGAAAAGCACTCAGGGAGAGTCAGATTTATTTTGAATTTATGCATGTGATGGGGTGGGTTCATAATTTTTCCATATTTTTGGATATTTACAACTTCATTTTATAGGTAATAATCCAGAATTCAAAGTTCCCTTCATTCATAAATTCACATATGTTCATATAAGTATCATCTAAACCACTGGGCACATAAACAATCTTATGTTTTATTTCATTTTGTAATATATTTGAGACCAAAAAATGCTTTATATATAGAAATATGGTATATATATATATAATGTATGTATATATGTATATATAATATATATATACACACATATATATGTAAGTATGATCACTTTCCTGTTTCAAAATAAATGAAACCTTTGGAAAAATAACAATGTTTCCAACTTGACAGTTGATGTATAGACACATTCATATGTACGGTGTGTTTTATAAAACATTATAGGATATAAATGAAAAATTTGTGAAATATAAAAAATAAAAAATTGATATTTGCGGAAAACAAAATTTACAATATATTTAAGGCTATGTGCTGAGCTCTTTTGTGACTTGATGTACCAAACTGGATGGTTACCTGTGACTGGCTTCACCTTCTCTTCAGAGAAGGCAAGGCCAGTGGGTGCACAAATGTGGGACTGCATGGACAGGAGGGAGGGAGGCTTTGATCAGGTTGTAAAGTGAGTAAGTAAGAAATTAATGGAGAAAAAATAATTCAGGTGCTATATTGAATAAGTATGGAGAGAGAACAACCCCATCTTGTTCCTGATTTCACTGGAATTACTTTGAGTTTTTTTCCACTTATATTAATGTTGGCTATAGGCCTGATGTTAACTTCCTTTATTATGTTGATGTATGTGCTTTGTATCTCTTATCTGTCCAGAATTTTTGCCATAGGCTTTTTCAGCATCTAATGAAATAATTATTTCATTATTTGTTTGTTTGTTTAACTTCCAGTTTGTTTATATAGTGTATCACATTAATCGATTTTTTTCTTATATTGGGCCATATGTGCATTTCTGGAATAAAGCTTATGTGATCACGGTGAATGATCCTTTTGGAGGGTTATTCAGTTTCCAAGTATTTTATTGAATATTTTTGTGTCAGTGTTCCTAAAGGAAATTAATCTGCAATTCTCTTTATTTGTTGAGTCTTTATATGGTTTGAGTATCCCAGTAACTATGGCATCAAAGAATGAATTGGGCAGTGTTTATTCCATTTCTATTTTATGTAACAATTTGAGAAGTATTGGCATTAACTATTCTTTAATAGTCTAGTAGAATTCTTTTCTAAATGTGTCAGCCTCTGAGGCTTTATTGTTTGAAAAAGTTTCTGTGCCTGCTTCTATTATATTAGGAGTTATATATCTATTTAAGTTGTTTATCTGATCTTGATTAAGTTTTTGTAAATAATATCTATTGAGAAAATTATCTTTTAGATTTTACAATTTTGTAGGATATATATATATATATATATATATGTATGTATGTATATATATATATATTCATATTCTGTGTCTGAATTATGTCCCCCTTTTTCTTCTGATTTATTTTAACTTGAATATTTTTATCTGTCTTTCAGTTAATTTGAATAAAAGTTTATTAATCTTCCTCATTTTTTTTTTCAGAAAAGAAATTCTTTGTTTCACTGAGGCTTTTGTTTTGGGGGGAGTCAGCCTTGAGCTTGATTATATGATGCTTTCTACTACTTTGAGGTGTGATTTCTTCTTGTTTTGTTCTAGAGCTTTCAACGGTACTATTAATTTGCTAGTATGAGTTCTCTACTCCTGCCCCCTTTTAAAATGTAGACAAGTATAGCATGGTGTTGAGGACCGTTCTGCCCCACACTTGGCGCCAAACTGTTGTGGCCCGTACTCTGTCTGGCTTGGGGGCCAAAATGTCCCAGTCTGTGTTGCTGCTCCTCCAGTCCACAGGTCAGGGTTTAGCAAGAGAGAGAGCAGGGGGAAGACGCGAAGAATAATGACAAGCCAGAAGCCTGAGTGTGCGCATAGTCAAATCTGGTTACTCCTTTATTCCCCTCTTTGATTCCTCTTAATTGTATTCACTCGTATTGCTCTTAACTCTATTGACTGTATATAAATTCTTACAAGGAAATCCTGGGTATTTATAAGCACACGCAGGAGAACACAGGTGAAAACATTTTACCACGTGCACTATGCAGCTGGGGTCACTAAACAGCAAAACAAGCTATGTGGGATAAACAAGATATTTGTTAAGAATGTGCTCAGCTGTTGTAGGCTGCTAAAAAACCAAGTCTCTATCAGGGTAAATGGTTCCAGATGGCTGCAGAGATGATAGCTGCTTTCTAGCTGCTTTCTGCTTAAAGTCGGCTCCCTACAGCATGGCTTTAGTTTCCTGATTTTTCCTTTCTATTTTTCTTCATTTTTTTAATTCTGTCTTGACCTACATTTTATTCAGTAGAGAACTCTTCAGTTTCCATGAGTTTGCCTTTCTGATGTTTGTTTTTGTTGGTACCTAGCTTTGATCTATGGTGTTATCAGATAGGATGCATGATATGCATGATGTTACTTCAATTCACTTTTATCTGTTCAGATTTTCTATCTGTGTATATGATCAATTTGGGAGAAAGTTCTATGGGGTGCAGATAATTTATATTCTTTGGTGTTTGGTGAAAATGTTCAGTATACATAGATTTGGTCTACTTGGTTTATAATTTCTGCTAGCACCAGCATTTTTTTGTTTAGTTTTTGTCTAGATGACATCTCTCTTGTTTAGAGTGTGGTATTTATGCCCCATGGTCAGTGCGTGAAGATCAATATGTGAGGCAGGCTGTAGTAGTGTTTCTTTTACAAACATGGGTGTTTTTCAGCCATAAGTCTTAGGAATTAAAATGTCATACTGGTTAATTTTTTTCTTTGATGAGAGTGAAGTTTTCTTCCATATCTTTTGGGATTAATTTTTGTTTGAAGTATAAGTTATAATATATTAAAATGGCTATATCAACTTTTTAAAAGTACATTCTTGGATTATCATTTTCTAATACTTTATTCTGAGTTACTATCTATCACTAATGTTCAGATATGGTTCTTGGAGCAAAATGAGGTCCCTGTTCAACAGCTAGACAATATAGCTCCACTTGATCCCAGTAACCCCACCACAATAGGCAGTAAATATTTTCACATAGGTAACACCCAAGAAGTATTCCTATGTCTTCTATGAAGATGATTGTGGCTTTAAAAGAAGACATGGTTAAGTCTTTTCAAGACATTCAGGAAAGCAGCAATAACAATTCATGGAAATGCAGAAATCACTTCAAGACCTGAAGATGCAAGTGATTAAGAGAACCCAAACTAGGGGGAATTCTGGAAATGGAAAATTTAGAAATTCAAGCAGGAATTACAGAGTCAAGCTTCATTAATAGAATATTAGAGATGAAAGAAAGTATTTCAAGCTGTCAAAGGTATGATAGAAACAATGAATGGATGTTTCTAATAAAATATTAATTCTAAAAATCTCCTTACCCCAAACATCCAGAACATCTGGGACAATATGAAAAGACCAAACCTAAGAATAATAGGTATAAATTTTATAAATTTCCCTAAGCTGAAAGGATACTTATAAATGCAAGAACAATTCAGAACACCAAATACAAGACCAACAAAGAAATTCTTCTCAGCATAAAATTACCAAAACAATAAGCACACCAAAGAAAGAATATATACAGCCATAAGAAAAAGTACAAGTATTATATAAAAGCAGACCTATTAGAATTATGCCTGACTTCTCCACAGAGACTCTAAAGTCTTTAAGTTCCTGGACAAATGTGCTACAAAGGCTAATAAAAAACAAGGGCCATCCCAAACTACACTACTCAGTAAAACCGTCAATTACCATATATAAAAAAATGAGATATTTTATGTTAAATTAAATTTAAGCAATATTATCTGCAAATCCAGCCCTTAAAGGAAGCTAAAAGGAAAATTCTAACCTAAGAAGGTTAACTACTACCATGAAAATACATGGTAATCCAGACCATCAGAATCAAAGAAAGTCACACACACACACACACACACACACACACACACACACCACACATCACCATCATCATCATCATTACTACCACCACCAACACAACCATCAACAAAAATAAATAAAGCAGAAATTATGGGTTATTGATATCTTCCAATGTGATAGTCTCCACTAACTAGATACAGACTAACAGAATGGATGGGAAGACAGCATTTTAAGGCAATGGAAAATGTTAATAAAGTGTACATTGATATTCACTTGTGGTTTCGAATGAATGAAATAGAAGTGTAAACAGATTTTTTTTAATTAGTTTATTTATACACTTTACATCCCAATTGCAGTCTCCCTCCCTCCTCACCTCCCAGTTCCATCCAAACAAACCCCTCCCCCAGTGACTTCTTCATCTTATCATCAGAGAAGGGGAAACCCCCTTGACTTCCTCCATGCTCTGTAAAATCCAGTCGAGAATAACAATGCACCTCCTCTTCCACTGAGGCCCAACAGTTAGGGGTAGAGTAGCCAATGACAGGCAACAAAAGTCTGAGACAGCCCTAGCTCCAATTGTTACGAAGCCCACATGAAAACCAAACTGCGCATCTACTCCAAATGTGTAAATGGCCTAGGTCTAGACATTGCATTCTCTTTGGTTAGTGGTTTAGTGTCTGTGAGTCCCCATGGGCCCAGGATAGTTGACACTTCACGTATTCTTTTGCTGTTCTTGACTCCTTCAGCTTTTTCAATTCTATACTTTAGTCTTCCACAAGACACACTGAGCTCCACTTGATTTTTGGCTGTGGGTCTCTGCATCTGTTTTCATCAGCTGCTGGATGAAGCCTTTTAGAAAACAGTTATGCTAGGTTCCTGTCTGCAAGCATAGCAGAGTATTGTCGGATCTAGGACTGGAAAAAGGAGGATGGGATACTGAACCTATAATGATTCTCGAGAATCCAAACCCCAGAGACCAGCATTGGGGCTCAGATCTGGCTTTTATTAATCTGTACAATAATTTATATACACTTTTCACCCAATAAGGGTATGGTTACATAATCAGAAGTCAAGCAGGTCAATACAGGAATTGTCTTGTTGAAGAAAGAGAGAGAGAGAGAAAGAGATAGAGAGACAGAGAGACAGAGAGATACAGAGATACAGAGAGACAAACACAGAGTCAGAAAGACAGACAGAGACAAAGACAGAGAGAAAGAGAGGAGGGACAGACAGACTGAAACAGAGAACCAGAGAGAAGCAGAGAGGCAGTGAGAGAAAAACTGGGAATGGCATGTACCCTTGGAACCTTAAAGTCCTCTCCCACTTACACATCACATCTAACAATCTCACGCTTATTCCTTCCCAAGCAGCTCACAGACTGGGAACCAATTATTCAAATACATGAACCTATGGAAGCCATTCTCTTCAAACCATGGACATTTCCATGGACAATTACAGACAATTGATGTATATATGAAAAAAATTACATACATTTGTCTTTATTTGGAAATAAATATTTGTATGGTTATAAACATTAAAATATTTATAAATGATAAAACATGATCAAAGTTACTTTTTAAGAAGTGATTAAAATCATTTCACTTCAATATCAACCAATCTTTTAGTGAACATAACATTTGAAAAGTTATTTGAAATAACTCAAAGCAATCAATTTTCTAAGAATTCTGCATATAAAGGATGACAAATATATGTTCAATTTAAATCAAACATTGTACAGAATGATGGAAATGCAAAGCTTTTGAAATACAGTGGAGTCTACAGACAGCGTTACATGTATCATTTTTATTTATAGCCAAGGTCTCATTTTAGTTCAGTAAAAATATATAGTATTTCCAAAAAATGGCAAGAGGACAGGTGGATGATAATCAAAATAATTCACACACTCATACTACAACCATTCTCAGTACATCTTTTGTACAAGTATTTATTTTTTTATTTTCCAAACAGCAGATTTTTCTCAAAGAATATATGAAAAAGATACTGTGATCAAAGAATATTTAATGAGAGGTAAAAACACTAAAGAATCATTGATTGATTATAGTAAGAATCTCCATTTTAATTTAGCTAAAATTACCTTTACAAAAGTTTGTCTAAGAACCAAGCATCAAAGAATATTGTATATATGCGTATTTATTTACCTATTTAGTTATAATAAATATCAAATATAAAGCCTTGTACATTCTAAGCACAATGTACCAAAATAGCCTGTGTTATGTTTGTTAATAGAAATTGCTGTAAGATGAAATTGAAACTAATCCTGGAGAAGTTGTGTAGCCATGACCTGAGTTTCACTACAAATAATGGACAGGCAGCCTGGTAGGAAAGGATGGCATGAAAGTATTTCTGATTAGACTTGTAAGTTTTCAAAGTCACCTTACAACAAATCCACATGTCACAGAAGTCCCACACAGCCATGAAGGGGACCTGTTGTGATATGTCTCTAGTAGCATCACTACGTGTCTGAGAGCCTAACTTAAAAGTGTGAGTGTCCTAAACATGCATTGGTAAAATATGGGGTACAATAGTTGAGCTTGGTCAGTTAGTTAACATCTGTCCTGTCATGTATGTGAAATGTACATATGTTTGGTAAACACAGGATTTGTCTAGCAAGGGAAGTCTCTCTCTCTCACACACACAAATACACACACAAACACACACACACACACACACACAGATAGATGATAGATAGATAGATAGATAGATAGATAGATAGATAGATAGATATAGATAGATATAGATAGATGATAGATATAGATAGATAGATAGATAGATAGATAGATAGATAGATAGATAGATAGTGTGGCAACACCAAAGATTAAGTCCTGACATGATGTGCTACCCTAAACTTAAGACAAAACTGTCAGTCATAAGGTATCACTTCTAGTATAAATAACTTAATAAATTCTGACTTTTTAATTTTGAAATCATATCCATTCTCATTAAGTAGATCAAGAGAGTTAACTCAGCTCAATATTAATTAAACACAACTCAGAACTGCCTGTGAGATTTTTCTACAGATAAGAGCACAGCGGAGAGAAACAAACTGAGAACTTTCAGTGCAGCATACCCACCAAGGTTTACTAAGGTAGAATTGTAGTTTTTTCAAGTGTCATTTTAATTTTTTTTAGTAAGTAAAATTTTCTTATTATTATTGTAAGAAATTCATCATTCTTAAAGATGAGTTGAACTACAATGATAGCTTCAAGGAGATAAGCAAACTCATCAGTAAACATAATCTTAGACCGAGGTGATAGCAAATGTGTTAAGGAAGGAAGAAGTTACCAGACTTCATAAGAGGGTTGTTATATTAATCACTACTGCTTCATATCAAACCCACTCAAGATTGAGAGATTTAGCACTTTCTTCAACTCTTACATACGCTACTCCCACTATGACTATGTTTCTTGCTGATGTGGCTAATTTTTGTTATCATATAATAATGAGCTAAAATTGGTCATAATGGTGATCCTATGTGATCTCCGGTATGTCTACAGCTGTGGCTCACTTCTGCCACTGTGCTACAATAGGTTAGCCCCTCTAGCAGGGTATCCTTGGTTTCACGACATATGCGTGGATGTATTCAGCAGTAAGAATAAAACACCCAATTGAGCAGACTCTTTTTCCAAACTCCTGTTCTTAGCACGACATTTTTCAGTTCATTTGTCAGATTTTGTAATCGCATCAAGATTAGTGTTGTTATGTATGCAAATGTTCAAGACAGCTCCCACTGGAATTACGAGTTTACATGGCTATTTTCATTTAGAAGATAAGACCATAATAGTACATTTCACAAGGGGAAGTGTTTCAATATCTAAAATATGCAATTAATACATTCAAAGTTAAACTAAATTTTATGAATAGTATAAAATATTAATTGTTTTAAATTACAAATGACCTCATAATGGATTTTATTCTACTAAATCTTAAAGTATTTTTCATAATTTATAACATAGGAAGATTATATATAACATTAATTTGATAGAATATTTTATGCATGTTATGTATGTATATGTAAGCCACATTTTGAAACACATTTATATCACCAAGAAGAAGCTAAGCATTTTATTCTATTGCTAACTAGAAAATTAAGATACATCATTAAAAATGGTTTATGCTTTATAGATTGATAAATCTTTAAAGTTTTATAATAGCCTTTTTCAGTAACTGTGTAATATCATATATGATTATAATGGTGACACTAATTGGTACAAGCACATTGGGAAATTATGTATTTATCAAATTAATAAAACGTCTTTATCAGCTCTATAGCAGCTTCACAAATGGTACTTTCATGAAGACTCTAATGCCTATGTTCTAAAACACATGCAATCAACTAAACCGATAAAGGGTCTCAGAAATAGTGTGAAAGAAATTGGAAAAATACATTAATATTTGTAAACTTTATTTTATTTTTTTTGGCCATGTTGTTGATGAGTTCTTTGTTGGTTCTTCTTCTAAATATCATCTCTGGCTCAGCTCAGCTTCTCCTGGCTCAACTGTCATCAACTGTCTTTTCTTCTCACTCTGCTCTCTGACACTACTTTTATGTCTTCTGGAACCTTCTCTCTGCTATCCCTAAATTCTACTCCCAGCTCTCCGCCTCTGCTGGGTATTGTTGTTTGGTTGGTTTGGTTTTATTTTGTTCTTTTGTTTGTTTGTTTTGATTTGATTTCTCCTGTTCTCAGAATTACAAGGGGTATAGGGTACTTTATAAAGGACCAGGCACACAAAATGAATCATGCTACAAATGTTCATAAAATAGACTGCAAACCTGAACTTATATGTAATTCTCCTAATAAAAAGCTTCCTTGTGTAGAATTACTCAACCACATTCAACTACTATAGTCACATGATGTGTTTAATTATAATCCTAATGGTGAGCAATCCCAAACACTATGAGCATTGTTCTGTGCATAACTTTTTAAAAATAATAATAAATCAAAGTTTAATAAGTGATATGTTAATGAATATAATCTTCATACCAAAGTATGGTGATAATATTTGATATATGACAAAGGAATCCCTGAGAAGTTTGTAGGAGCCCTGACAAAGAGCACTAGTACTGTAATTTTCAAGCAGTATTTTAGTAACTTAGTTCATGCATATATGACATACAGGTATATATAGCTTGTAAAATATTTTTATAAAAATTGTGTCATAAAAATTATTTGAACATATTTTATATAAAAGCTTATTTATAATTTACATTAATATGATATATGTTGTTCAAAGGAGACAGAGTACAAGAAAATTAAAACCCAACAGAGGTCCTAGTGCTTTGCTAATACAATTGATTTCATAGGGTGTTTAATCTTGATGGCTCATACTTCTCAAAATCAAGTATTTTGATCTTAGCTCATTAACATAAAGCCTGAATGTATGGTTGCTGTTCCCTGTTGCATAATAAGAGTTTTCCCTGGAAGATGCAAAACATAGTTCTATTTCTGCCATATAGAGAATCAATGACAGACCCAGGTATAGATATGACCAAAGTCCAACTTGGTGAACCATAAGTTTCATTCAGGTAAATTAGATGACTATGAGTGACAGCTTACTTACAGGAGCCCAAATGACTCAAAGACAGGATATGTGCATTACCAAGGCCCACCCTGCCTGGGTGACAGCTCACAAAAGCTGGAAACCTGGAGCATACTGCACAGCTTGCAGGAGAGTGTTCTTTCCAAGGGACTAGGTCTAAACCTCTTCTAGGTAGCTCATGTGGTTTCTAAGTCTTCCAGGAAGGTGGTATGTTCTCAAAACCTTTGTTGCTGCTTCCCTTGTCCAAGAGTGACTCCATTACGTATTGTTTACTATGGAAGAAAAGGGCCAAGTTAATAGGTTCAGCACTTTTTAAGCTATTTTGAGTTATTTTACTTTCTGGCTTAAAGAATTTTCCTACAAGTTTAACTGTTTCAATCTCATAACACAACAATTCCCCAAATATTATCATCATTAAGCATCTATCTCTCATGAAGTAATGAGTATAGTAAGCCCTAAACTGCAGACAGGTTAGGAAGACAAGGAGAGAACAGAATTTCTGGAATGGGTCCTTTTAGAGGATCTGTGAGTGTGCAGTAAGATCTCAAAAGCTATACTTATTGGCACTAATTATCATTACTGTTATTATGAGTGGGGCACTACTGCATAATGAAAGTTTCAATTTTAATTGAATGGCCTAGAAATGTATGGCAGATGGAAAATTGTCTTTTATATTCTTATTCTGATTTTCTACCGTTAACATTCTTATAACCCATAATGACACAGCTCAGACTCAAGGATGTTGTAATGTTTTTCTATCTCATTAAAATGGCAATGGCACTTCTTATTTTCAGTCAGAGAAGTTGCATATATATTCAATTCACATACATAATATATTCATACATATTTGAGTGAGGATTACATATCTGTAGTTTATTAGAATTATCAGTGTAACCTATTACACATGACACAATACTATCAATTTGATGATGAAATTTGAATGTTAGCGTTTTTAACATAATTATTATAGATAGAATATAAGGAGCATTCTATGTAAGAAATTCATAGAAAGAAAGAGAAAGAAAGAAAGATTGACAATGAGCAGTAGTTTGTTTCTGGAAACAGGTGATAATGTATTGATTAGGATAAATGGAATGTTTAATATTTTCAAAGTTTTGAAAGGGGAAGAAAACAAAAAGAGTAACATGCCAACAAATCACTGTTGCTTGCAATCACTTCTTGCTGCCTGCTGAGAGACTGAACTATGTAGTTTTCTTAGGAAATATGGCCAGATGTAGAGGAATCTACATGCAGATACAGACTGCAGTGGAGGGAGTTATTTGTTACTTGACACAACACTGTGTGTTAAGAAACAACTTTTTTGCTTGGTTGTTTTTGAGTTATTTTAATCTAACCTCAGTATCACTGGGAAAACTCTCCATGCTGTTTGCAACACTGTTTCTTGACTTTGAAACAAATATATGATTAAAAAGTTGTACCTTCATCTCATTTCATTAGAAAAAACTGAAAACTGAGTACATTTGAACATTATTGTTTATTATTTTAAAAAAAAATGTGGGAAAACTCTGCTAATTAGAGTCAAAGTCCACCATGACCAAATTGCCTCTGGGCTCAAAACAATAAGGGAGACTCCGTTTTCTTACCAGAGTTTCTCCTTCTCTGACCTTGTCCATGGACTTCTAAGTCCTTATACTTACCTCTACCTGAAGTGTGTCACATAGCTTAATTAGTTTATCAGACCAATTTTTTTCTCCTAAGGAAACCTGTTCAGCCAGCACCTGAGATTCCTCCTTGAAATACTCCCCTATGCTGATAAAGCATTCCAGATATTCTATGCACCTAACCCATCTTGGATGTCCCTACCCTCAGTTCCCCCAAATTTAAAAGCCTTCAAGCACCCTTTATGGTTTATTCACCTTATGTACTTACAGGGTTTCAAAATCCCCTTTCGATATCTCTGTTCCCACTGTCATCATGGACTACGTCAGCTGATGATTCATGAGAATGGAGAGAACCACAAAATTTTGTCATCTGTCATAAATACGTAATATACTTTTGTCACTTCCCATCTGTTTCTTCACTCCAAAAGCAGCTTTCTTAATCTCTTCATATCATGGTCTTTTTTTCATTGATTATTATCACCCCCCTACACACCACACACACACACACACACACACACACACACACACACACACACACTCCTAAGTACAATTTGTTCATTCTGTATCTTAGGGTTTTATTGTTGTGAAGAGATACCATAACTATGACAACTATTTATAAAAGAAAACATTTAATTGGGGCTGGCTAAGAGTGTAGAGGTTTAGTCTTTTATCATCGTGGCGAAAAGCATGATGGCAGGCAAATCAGACATGATGCTGGAGAGAAAGCTGACATATATACATCTAGATCCACAGGTACCATGAGGGAAATCTCACTAGATATACCTGGCTTGAACTTCTGAGACCTCAAAGGCCACTCCTTAGTAACTCACTTCATCTAACAAAGCCACACCTACTCCAAAGCCAAACCTACTAATAGTGCCACTGCCTGTGATCCTTTGTGGGTCCTTTTCTGCCAAGCCTTCACAGAGTGTATAATGTATTAGATAGTCAACTGGTTTGTTCTGTGATGAAGAAGACTATTTCTTCTATTCTCAAAAGTTTGTAATTGCCTGTAGTTCTTTGTGTAGAGCTGAGGCTTTGTAAGCCCTCTACCATCACCTTTGCATGCCTATTGATATTGTCCTTATTCAACACATGTTTAAGCAGACCATGCTGATGTAATGAGTACAGCCTCAGATATTACTAAGAGACACATTTTCACTGCAAGTTCTGTCTGGGTTTTTTTTTTCTTACTCTTACACTCTTATTCCCTGAGTTTTATGTGTAGGAGTGGTTTATAGCTGTATCCACTGGGACTTAGGCTCTTCAACCCTGTATTTTGATTGGTTGTGGTTTACTCTAATGGTTACTGTTTGTTGCAAACTAAAGCTTCCTTGATGGGGTTTGGCAACTATTCTCATCTGTAGATAGAATATTTACAGATTGTTGCTATGCATTATACTTGTTTAGTAAAGTAGTATTAGATTTCCTTCCAGATACATGACTTAATTAGCACTGAGAAATTGTCTAAGTTTCCAGTTCCAGGCATGGTTTTGCTCTCTTGTCATGTTGGTTGTTCTGGTTCACAAGCATCATAGGTGGGTAGAGTTGTTGATTCCTTCTCTTTGTTGAAAGCTTGCATGGCACCTTTTGGTACCTTAGGAGAGTGGAGGCACGGCAGCACAGAGGCAGAAAAAAGAATAAATAACTCTAAGGATGTTTGCAAAAGCTATAGGAAAAGATTGCACAACTTGGTCCTGAAACATTAGCTGAGGCTTTGAAGGAATGAAGAAAAGACAGACACATAGACATACATAAAAAATGCTGGGATCAGGTGGGTTGTGCTGCCTCTTCTAAAGCAGCCCCAAATAAGCAATAACCTCCAATCTTAGCCTATCTATTAAGTACAGTATGAGAAAGAAGGCTTATCTCACATCTCCAAAAAGACTGTAAAAGAATAGTCTCGGATTTCTGCCATATCATTTAGAAGAAGGAAGCTGTCATTTCCTGTATTTGCTTACACTTGTAAATCATCTTGACCCAGAGAAAAGTTTTGCCATGTCTTTGAGACTCATAAAGATGAAAGTTTGGTTAATGCCCCTGGGTCTGAGTCATAGAGTCTTTTCAATCATCCACGTTCACTATGGATTTTATCTGCTACTTACGAATTAACTCAGTCTTTTTTATGTTTCCTCCAGGGAAACACATGCCATTTTATCTCTACTTAAAATACATAATAAGGGTGTATATAATTATGTTGCATATATACATAAATAATGTAAGGGAAATTATGCCACTTAGAGAGACGATGATGCTTTAAGCTACTCCTATACCCTAAGAGCCGTAAGTCTATCTAATACACCCAGTGCCAGGTATGGGCAACCCCACCTCCAATTGTTGGTATTGTAGTCCAAAATATTTCCAAAACATTACAGGTTGAAGGTTTGGTCCTTGATTGCCCATTGGCTTATATTGTGAATCTCTGTGTATGTTGGACTCACAAGTTGAGTTCACATGCTAATTGAAAATGCTAACAGTTCAAAATTGGAAGAAAATATACAAACTAGTAACACAACAGTTATACTTACTTATTCATTAACGTCTTTGGGAAAGGAAAGTTTTTCTCACTGTCAGCAGAGAGACTATAACTGTAGATCATCAGATTGCTTTTTTATATTATTATTATTATTATTAATAGTAGTAGTAGTAGTAGTAGTAGTAGTAGTAGTAGTAGTAGTAGTATTGTCAGATATTGACTGTTTGCTAGAAGAGAACATTGTTTGGGTCAGCCCTACTGCATTTTTTGTAAGTTTATTATGCAATCCTTTTAGAGGATCTGTACATATACACATACACATACACATACACATACACATACACATACACATACA
>JANHMN010000001.1:73699959-73782635 GCA_030674055.1 Rhabdomys pumilio
ATACACATACACATACACATACACATACACATACACATACACATACACATACACATACACACACACACACATACACATACACACATACACATACACATGCATATACATTAGTAGGTTTCTTGAGTTTGGAAATTAGACTCCTATCAAATGTATATTCAGTAAAATGCTGCTTCTATTCTGTGAGCTGCTGCTTTGTCTGAATAACAGTGATCTTTACTTATGGAAATCTTTGCATTTTAAAAGGTCCTATTTACTAGTTTTTTATCTAAGTGCCTACACTATGATCAGAAAGTTGCCTCCTGTACCAATGAGTTTAAGACTTTCGTATTTTGATGTTGGCTATTGACTTGTTGAAAATTGCGTTTATTGTATTTACTTTTGTCTCTTGTATCCCTAATCTCTACAGGACTGCTTTCCTGAATTGGTGTTCGATCTTGTCAAAGGTAGTTTTGGCATCTAATGAGATGATCTTCCAGTTTCTTTTATGGTGGATTACATTTACTGATTTTTTGTATGTTAAGTGATTGTTCCACCTCTAGGATGAAGCCTATTTGATCATAGTAGCTGATTGTTTTGATGTATGAATGGATTTGGTTTGCAAGTATTTTCTTTAGTATGTTGCACCTATGTTAATGGTGGACATTGGTCTGTAATTCTATTTATTTATTCAGCATTCCTGTGATTTGCATATGAGAGTAGCCTCATAAAATGAACTGACCAATGTTATTTCTGTTTCTATCTTGTAGAATATTTCATAGATTATTGACATTAGCTCTTCTTTGAAAGTCTGGTAGAGTTTTTCTGTGAAAACATCTGGCTCTAGAAATGTTTTATTTTGTTTTGTTTTTCGTTTTTTGTTTTTTTTTTCTTTTTTCTTTTTTTTTTGTACTTATATGATTCCTTCTACTTCACTAAGGAGTATAGATCTATTTGAAGGATTTTTCGACCTTGATTTATTTTTGGGAAGTGTTATCAAGAAAATTATCAGTTTCTTTTACATTTTCCAATGTGTCAAAGTACAGATTTTTTTTAAACATATTTTTATGATTCTCTAGATTTCCTTGATGTTTGTTGTTATATTCTTTCTCCATCGTTTAGTTTATTTGGGTAAGCTTCATCTATCTGTGGATTTTCTCAAAGTACCAGCTATGTTTTGCTCTGTTTCATTGATTCCTTGTATTATTCTCTTTGTTTCTATTTTATTGATTTCAGCCTTGAGTGTGATTATTTATTTCCAGCTACTCCTCTTGGATGTCATTATTTCTTTTATTCTTTTTTCTTTTTTTCTAAAACTTTAAGCTGTATCAACTTGGTAGTATGATATCTCTCCTTGTTTTTTTGTAGACACTTAGTGCTATCAATATCCCTCTCACCACAATTTTATTGTTTCCCATAAATTTGGATATGTTGTGTATTCCTTTTCATTGAAATCTCAAAAGACTTTAATTTCTTTGATTATATCTTTCTTGGCCCATAATTTTTATTCCACAGATTGTTGTTCAGTTTCCATGAATTTGTACATGTTCTTTTTAATGTTTTTCATTTTAAATCTTTGATGGTCTCAAAGAACTTTGCAAGTTGTTTTAATTTTCTTGTATCTATTGAGACATTGTGTTCAAGCGTGAGGTGCTGGAAAAATGTGTGTTCTTTGTATTTGGGTAAAATGTTCAAACTCCATATGCTAGGTCTGTTTGGTTTAAAACTTCTGCCAGCTCCAGTATTTCTTATCTTCATTCTTGCTGAATGACCTGCCAATTGGTAAAAATGTGCTATGAAGTCGCCTACTATTGGGGTGAGATTTTAGCTGTGGTACTGTTTCTTTTACAAAAGTGGGTGCTTTTGAGTTTGGTCATAGATGTTAACAATGAAAATGTCCTCTAGGTGTATTTTTATCCACAAATTTAAATACCAAGAAAACTTGTTTTATAATTTCATATATACCTTACCATATGTAAACAACTTACATTGAACTAGCACTATATATGTTTATAAGGTTGGATAATTTATGCATTATCTTTTCCCAATTGAAAGGATACAAATAAGGCATAAAAACTGATCAAAATAGAGCTTTTTATAATTTATTAATATTGACAAGGATTATATAAAATTGTACCACCCATAAATGAAAATTCAATAAAATGTGTTATTTTTATATGCCTTGTATGTCAATTATGTTATTTTTTGCATTTGTAAATCTATTGGCACTATGTGAAAACAATTAATAAATTAGTAAATTAAAAAAAGAATATTCAGCCAGGCCTAAAATCAGTCATAAGCCTAAAATCAGCAATAGGCCTGACGTACATCCCTGCTAACAAAAAGTCTTGGGTCTCTGTAGAACAACACTGAAAACAGATGGCTATAAGCTATTGTAAACAGGCAGCCTTTGTGGAAATTTATCAGCCTGAGTAGTCATAGACCTTGTAAATAGGCATCCTTGGTGGATAGTACCAACTTAGATAAGGACAAGTGAACCATAGAGTTATAGTGACCTGACCCCTGAACCTTCACCCAGTTGATACTCTGTTCTGAAAGATATCTGTACTCCCCCTGAACATCTATGCTCCTGTGTCATCCCCTTCCCCACATCCTGCATTTCTGTGTGTATAACCCCTGTGTTAAAAAGTAAAAATTATGATTTGATAATAAAATAAAGATGGAAAAAAACCAAAAACAAAAACAACAAAACAAAACAAAAACAAAAAAAACCAAAAAAGAGTATTCAGCCAGGTAGTGGTGGCATACACCTTTAATCCTCGCATTTGGGAGGCAGAGGCAGGCGGATTTCTGAGTTCAAGGCCAGCCTGGCCTACAGAGTGAGTACCAGGACAGCCAGGGCTACACAGAGAAATCCTGTCTCGAAAAATGAAAAACAAAAACAAACAAACAAACAAAAAAGAATATTCAAATCAGCAATACATAGGAAAATACTTTGCTTGTTGGACAAAATGTTTGTAAATATTTTATAATTAAAAGTTAACATTTTTCTTTTAAATCAATATATTTTAACAATCTGCAACAATAACTTTGCGTGAGAGAACATGTACATGGAGGCTAAGTTACTCTGCTCTAATAAACCTATACAAAAGAAAATTTCTTCTGTATATTCTTGTAAATGTATACATTTTAGCTAGTGTTAAATTGCATTTGGATGCATCATTTCCTCAAATCATATAAAAACTATTTGTAAGTTACTTAAAAGGATAATGTACTAAATAGTGAGTGAATGATACAGAGCTAAACATCATTCTTCTTTGCAAATATTTTATAATTAATATAATCACAAAATATATCAAATAACTAATAGTAAAAAAAAAAGACTCATCACCAGAAACTCTGAAGAAATGGATCAAACAACATGTGTAGCAAATTGTTTGAGATACCAAGAATTTCATTAGAGCTTAGAAAATCTATCTAGCAAAATGGTAGTATATTTGTTTCTTCTGTAAATTGAGATGTACTTTAAATATAACTATATTCATATTCAACTTCTCTAATGTCTTAACAAATTTCTAAATTAAAATATACTTTCTTGAGGAAATAGAGTAATTATCAGTATCATCATGATACAAACCCGAAACCTACAGCAAAGACATCCCTGCATCATATACTGGAGTAATATATGTTATGGTGGAAACCAGCCAACTTTTTCTTAGATGTAAAGCCCACTGCATGAGGTTAAGTCTATGTCTGACATGGCTAATGTGATCAAAACCCTAAATGGACATAGGGGAAACCATGGCCATGAGCGAAAGCTTACTGCTATTTTTCTGAAAAAAAAATAACGTAACAAGAAATGATCCCTAATATGTCACTATGCCCATAGATCAGTCCATCACTTAATCCTAATTAGAGAAGTTACTTCTTGAGCTATATGGTAGTTCACACAGATGTATATACCTTGACAGTGGGCAGAGACTGAGATTTTGGAGCACTCAGTTGTAAATTTTATATCTTTATTAAGACCCTCTTTTGAAAATACATGGGTTCTATTTGGAAGAGGATGTAGAAAGTCCAAGGTTTTGGGTAACTCAAAGGCATCAGTATCTTCCAGACACAACAAGATGGATAACATATAAACTTAGACTGTAATAGCATGTATAAAACCCACAAAATATCAAAGTAAAGTTTCAGCATAGGAAAGAGGAAGCAGACACAAAGTACAGCTCTTATCCAAGAAGCTTTCTGTTACCTAGACAAGAAAGGGAAGAGAAAAATACCACTCCTCTCCAAAGTACTCTTTTTGAGTGTATTAAAAATACTCCAGGGTAGTCTCCATGCTCTGGAGTCAGTGGCCCACACATATCATGCTCCATGCTTATTTTGTGTGTGTGTATGTGGCGGGGTGGTTTGGTTATTTTAGTTTGTTTATTTAATCAAATATATTTTTATTTCTTTTACATATGCTTTTTTGTTGTTTTGTTTTGTTTTAAGAGAGAGTAAGAGAGAGACAGTGAGAACCAGTATGAAGTTGGATGGGAAGAGAGGTAAGTGGTTCTAGATAGAATTTTGGGAAAAGAATACTAGCAAAACATACTGTATGATACAAAAATTAAATAAAAATTAAACATCAATACACTCTTCTTTTGATTAGATTTCAGGCTCTATCTTCAGTAGAAAATCAGAATTGGTGCAAACAGTGTCAAATTCCTAGCCAGAAAATCTGTATGCCCTAGTAGAGATTTTAGGAATGTTGTTTGGATAAATTTTGTTAATCTTCTTTCTAAATATTTATGTGTATATTTATATGTCTGTGCTGCCTTCCAACTTGGTTACATAATCTCCTTATTGCAGATGGTAAGGGTTAATATAGAACCTCAAATATGTTTACAGTGTTGACATTAAGCAACTGTGAATGCTTAGCCAAGATGGAAAATCTAAATCAACAGCTGTCATCCCAGTCCATAGTTCCTGGAACATTATAGAAAAGAAGATAGAAAGAATGAAAAGCATGTAAAAGGGGCAAAATTTTATAAAATATTAGCTACTAGGAGTTTGTAGCTCACTTTGTGTAGACATCTGAATTGATCAGTTTGGGATGATGATATTATAAAAAAGCACCCAAAATGTGCCTGAAAAAATATATATACTTAGGATTAAATGTGTCTATTACAAACATACAGCAGAAACAATTACATCGACTTTTATATTTCATAATGATAGTATCTATTATTATGAAAAGATATATATATATATAAATTTTATATGTATATATAAAATTTATATATATATATATAAAATTATATTCATGGAGCTCACTACTATCTGTCAGATCACTGCAAACATGTAAGAAAAATGTAAGAAATTTTATGGAACAACAAAGACTTCTTGTACAATACAAATGAATGCAAAGCACTGACTTATGGAAATAATAATTTTTCTTGGAATTAAACTAATTTTAAAAACATAAAACTAGTACTGGAATGATGGGTCACTTGCTCTTGCAAGGGAGCAGGGATCTGTTCCCAACATGCACATGAAAACTCATAATCTGTAAATACAGTTTCAGGGGATCCAGAGTACCCTCTTCTGACCTCTGCAGACAACAGTCATGAATATACTTGGCAAGTAAACCTATGGTTAGAAAAAATTTTTATACACATAAAAACAAATTTTAAAAAATCTAAATGAAAATAAAACAGGTATTATAGAAAATCTGGGATAATTCTTTGTCATAGGAAAGAGTCCAGAGACTTGTTTGGCAGAGTTGGGTATACATGTTCCTTCTAGTAAGAGACAAGAAATCCAGACAGGAAAGATTTTAGTTCAGATTGATTAACTTGGATTTAACACAATGAACCTGGAATCTGCTGTGGTCTAGGAGTTGCACCACAAACCACATGAACACTGATCTCAGTCAGGTAGGGATGGTTCACCGAATGCACACCCTAAACTGATCAGATCAGGACCACAAAAAGAATAATCTACTTACGGTAACAATCTGTTATCAGGGCAGGCTTTTTATAGGAATAATCAGATTCAGGAGTTTAAAAGGAAAGGAGGAGAGGGGTACTACATTTTGGGTTACTAACCCTTAAGCTGATTGTTCCTGAGTGAGGTAAGAGAGGTGGTAGATATGAGGTGAACTGGGGAATTTCAGAACATTGAGATAACAGAGCACAAGTACTATAAAAATAACTTTTGGGTTATTAGTAGCATTCTTCAGTGTCAGCCACAAACCCACAATGAACTCATGAGCAGGCACAGGAGGCTCTGCCTGGGGTTACAGCATCACTATGAAAAAGTTGATAGGCATGGAACAAAATGGCTTCAACTATTCAGGGGGTGTGGGTGGGGTCAGAGAACAGTAGGATCAGATTCCCCTTTACAGAAACTAGAAACTCTTCTTCAGTCCATGAAAACGTAGTCCCCTTGGTGTACACACACACACACACACACACACACACACACATACACACACACACACTAATGAATGCAAGACATTTAAAAATAAGAAGATACCTAAAACATGATGATAAATTTGTCTACTATTATTTCCATATAGTTTGATATAGCATCAAACTGCCCTATAAATTAGACTAGTCTCACTGTCAGGTCTCATCCGAGAAGTTTCTTTGTGCACTAACCAAATACAGAAATTCACAATTAGTCTAATATAGAAAATAAGTTTGTGTGAGATGAACAGCCATAAATGATATATCTGGATCATATCCTTTCCACACAGGGGTCAGGGGCCATAATGAAGAGGGGAAGAACAAATTGCAACAGCCAGATGCTGGAATAGCCTGGGGTGAAGCAATGTCTTCTGAGCCTGTCAAATTACCCTCATGAAGTCACAGCAACTGAGGTTCCCTGTTAAGTGCAAAATAGTCCAAATTCTAGCATGGATTAAGAATGGGTTCATAAATGCCAATTAGATCCCTAGCTGAAAAACTAGTAACAACTGGTGGGTTCAAAGATAGTTACTGTAAGAGTGTGGTTCTTTTTGGGTTTGTCACACTTAATTGAATGACTCCACATACGTGAGAAAATAGCTATCACAATTTGAACTCAGTGGGTTATTCATTTTTTTTTATACTAGTACATGACCATCCTAGGAGACATAAGGTGATTCTGTGACTCTGGGAAGAGTTAGGAAAATAGTTGGATATAAATAGATAAAGATTAACAAAGTATATTTAACAAAAATTAAGAAATAAATTGATATGAGTTGTCAATTTTGACCTCTCTCTACACCAATACAGAAATTTGTAACTGGGTGGATCTGTAGTCAAATGAAGACACTCCCAAATTGATATACAGTGCACAAAGTCAACAGTGACAGCTGGTTAAGACACAAGTGATAACACGTGTCATATGAGTAACACCTTAGACCCTAGATAGACACAGATGCATCATTTGAATCAAATAACCCTTCCTGTTCTCTCATTGCCTGAAGATGCTAGCAGAGACCTACTACCTGTTTTTTGGGCAGGCTTTTAAAGCAATGATATTAAACAAATTTTAAAAAACTGAAAGAAACTCATACTTGCAAATTTCTACATATTAGTGAAATTGTGATAAGGACTGATACTCACCATACTGTGAAGATGTTAACATGCTCTTCCTATTTATGGTATGCCTACTTCTCAATGAACCTCTGGAAACTGTTGCTAATCACAGAAAATTTCTTACAGCACACACACACACACACACACACACACACACACACACAGAGAGAGAGAGAGAGACAGAGAGAGAGAGAGAGAGAGAGAGAGACTTCATGGGTAACATATTTTTATTAAATAACATATTTAATAAACATATTTAAAAAACATAATTTTTAAAGTAGCAATGAGTGAAGTGGAAAAAGCATAATTTTGAGGCAAATATATTGATTAATACTCTCTTTTATGATAAGCAATAGATTGATATTTTAAAAAGACTCAAAAGAAGTTTGAGTTACTCTCTAGGAGAAGTGAGAATAAGATCACTTGCTTTATTTAATAACAGGGAAAAGTAGTTAACATGACAGAGCAGACCAATTAATCATTCTCATCTGATATGGCTAATTTCACTTTGATTTAGCTAAAAAAGTCTGTAACAAATAAGGTTTTCTCTGGTTCAGACCACTCTTTTAATAATAATAATAAAAAAAAACCTACTACAATTTCAGAGCTAACAGATTTAATTAATTCTATAAATTCCAAATGTAACGACACTCAGCATTGCTCATTTTCTGGTTGATGACTAGTGTTCAATGGAAAAAATAAATAAAGGCTCAGAATATCTAGCAGGACTGATATATTTTAGGCATGTGTTATTTGTAGGTTTTAGGGAGACACTGATAATTAAAGACGAACTCTACCATGACTGGGAGCTTCTCTGAGCCAGGGTAAAAACGAAGACTCCTTGTACCAGCAGGGCTGCCCTTTCTCTGACCTTGTCTGCAAATACTGAACTCCAACTCCTACCCTCTACCTGGGGATGGTTGAGTAGTCTTTGGCAGACATACAAACTCTCGCTTCCAACTCCCATTAAATACCTGTCCATCAAGTACCTGGGGTTCCCAGATTGTTTCTTTCTTTAATTGAATTATTCACAGAATTTTAAAACCCTAGCCAATGGTTTTCATTTACCCAAAAAACTCCTTCGCACGGTCCAGGACTGTGTATTCCCCTGCTTCCTCCCAATAAAGTGAATGCATACAAGTCCCCCCACACGCACACACACAATAAGATAAAATAAGATAAGTGCAAAAGCTAAGATCATGTAAGAGAACTGTTTCATTGAACACTGTCTGAGAAGGCGTTCATCTGAAAGAGTTGTTAACCTGAGATCCTCAGAGAAGGCCTCTGCCCTTGCACCCTGTCTCCCAGCTGGACTGGGATCCTATGGAATTCCATCGGTTACAGGCTCCTCTTCATCCTTTCAGCTCTATTTACAGTGTCTCTGAGGACACAGAAGCACAGTTGGACCCCAAACACACACCACAATAAGTATTAAGAGCAGGCTGTTGATGGTAAAGTCTCTTACTTTGAAAATGTGACTCTTTAAATAAGAATTTATACTTTCAAGGAAACTAAGATTCTAAATGAAAAATCATTTTATGTTTAGAGTGTTCACATTTTGCTCTTCTTAAGATATGCAGGTTTTCCAACATTCACAACTATTATTATTAGATTGAAGCTAGAAAAGGTCTCATTATGAGAATTCTTAGGGCAAAAGCTTATAATCTTGGCTCTCCAATAGATTGCCATGCCAATTGTAAAGATGAGTTAACGGTTATAGGTCGAGGAATAGGGAAGAGGGAAGAGGAAAGAGAAAATAATTTGTTAGCTTATTACGTGTCTTAGATGTCTCAAGGGATTTGAAGTAGTTATGTTCAGAAGATGTAGCTTTCAATTTAAAATTGACGTCAACATTATGTGCAGCTGAATGCCAAGCCACCAAGAACAATAAATACTTATTTATGATGGTTTTGAGGAACTGTGAACTTTGACCATCTTTATAATTCCTCTCCAGTGTTGCTTTGTATTATAATATTTTTGAAGATGAAATAAAAACTTATTTCAATTTTCACCTTGTGACTTTATCCTGGGTCTCAGATTAACTTAGTAGTTTTCGCAAATTTTTTTTTTTTATTAAACTGTACTTTTGGAAGTTCTTTACCCTAATGTAATTGATGGCTTGCAAGCACTAGTCTGAGCTTAACAGTTGATTTAAAATGTCAAGTGTTGTACAATTAAATGACAAAGGGTCAGATAAAAATAAATATGATTGACAACTGCCCACATAAAATCAGAATTCTTAACAGCAGTTTTTCTGAACCTATAAGAGAATGACTGAACTATTTATCTAAATATAAATAACTCATTAAATTGGACATCTTGCTAACATTTAAAATAGTGTTAAGAAGGTTAATTCAGACCTGAAATTTTTAGAAAGAAGGATTAAATTGACTAAATAGAAAAAACCTTTCAGAAGAAGTTTCTTCCTAATTAAAAGGATGCTTGCATTGCTTAGCAATTGTTCTTTCGATTGAATAGTCAGATCTTTCCTTACCATGCACAAGCTAGACCCAGATAAAATTAGGCCAAGTAGGTTTCTCTTTTCTTCCTGTGACTTCTTGAATTAGCCCAATGTTCACAAGTGAATAAAGGTAAAATACTTAATTATGCTGTCACACTTTATAAGGACTGTTAATGATTTGCACCCTTCCAATTTGGAAAAGAGGTGTAATTTCCTTGGCCTAGTTGGCTAACAGACCTCTGCCTACAGTCATGTTCTCGTCACACTCTCTTGCATGCTCCCTAGAAAATAACAATTAAAGTTAATAGAATATTCATCATTATTTCAGAGCTGGAACTCTTCTGTACTATGCAACTGCTAAGATCTGAACCCAACATTTGCATTTAAATTAATCCTAGAGGGATTAAAGGGCAGTTTTTAAATCCTAGTGCAATATACGTATATACCTAACTTAATACAATGGCAATTATTTATTCAATTATTTATGTCTTTCAAACATGGCAATGTTGTCTTAACTTATCTACTTAGAACAAAGTAAATATGATATACAGCTAACAAACTGACTTCGAGGAAGTTATGCATAAGTTAAAGAAGAAGAAATTCTTTTTGCTATCTTTTTCAGTTTTAGCTCAATCTTCCTTGTAGCAAATAACTGATCAGTGGAGTTATAGAGTAAGTAGTTGAATCTCAACCAGATCTGAAGTCTGAGACTTATGGCCCAAGGGAATTCTCCTGTATTAGACTCAAGATAGTAACTGTACAGAATGATTTTCTCATCCAAGAGCTAACTAGGCCACATTAGTTACATTCAGGCACATTTAGTGATACCATTTTCTTTACTGAATCCTACTTTCAAAACTAACTATGTTGGGACCAGATATAGTGGGCACACTATTACTCTCTGCACAATGGTTACAAAGGCACGGGTATCTGTGAACATGAGGCCAGCATGGTCTGTATTGTGACTTACAGAACAGTCAGGGCTACATGAAGAAACCCTTTCTCAAAAAACCAACAAACAAAACAAAAAAAACCTTACCAACCATAAAGAGTATCAATTCATTCTTCTGCATTCCAGAAAAGTCTCTCTTTTTGGTTCTTTAGTAAGAGCCTTGAGTGGCAGGTACTTGCCAGATCTACCCTTCAATACCCATTTGTTTCTCTTACAGTAATGGTGTTAATCATGGAGTTTGCACTTGTGTTAGATAAGTTAATCATTTGCTCATCAAATTATGAGTTTCAAGAACATTATGAAATGACTGGTGGATTTCTCCATCTTCCAAAATCTAAGTGTGGTAAACAGTGTGGCAAATGAACAGTTACTTTGGTAGAAAAAGTAGGTAGTTTCATTGTATTAATTTAACAACAGTTACAGAGGTAAGATGATGTAGCTATACAGCCAGGTAGAATCATCAGTGGAGCCTAGATGCTGTGGGCGGTCTCACAGTGGGGCATATGAGTCTCTGCATTTAGCCAAATACCATGTAGAGAAGGATTCTACCTATATACATTTAGCATGATTGACACTGGTATCTAATTACAGCTCTCAGTGGATAATGCAAATATTATGTATGTGTACACAGACATACATATGTATGTTTACATGCATGTATATGTAATTTTGTTGATTTAGTTGCCTTAAGAACTTCTGAAAATGATGATGTTCTCATCACCATTTTCATTCATGCTTCTTAGAAAATAACAATTAAAATAAATACAGTATTCATTATCATTTCAGCACTGGAAAGACCTGGATCTCTGTTATACTATGCAATTGTAAGATCTGAGGGGTGTGAGTGTGTGCTATGCATGAATAAACTATATTAATATATACAATTACTCCTTTCCCAAAATTATGGCTTTTCACTTTTGCATGATATTTGTATATTTACATTTCTATGCTATTCTATGATTGTCAAGATTTTCTATATGTGATATACTGGAACATATGTGATTATATGTAAAATACCTTATTCTGTACATCACCTCTTCAATTTAAAATTCACACACATATATAATGATAGTGAATGTGAATTTCCCACCTTCTTCCTCTTTTGTTTATTACTTTCTTCAATTCTTCTCTTAACCTCTTTTCTCATCTCCACTTCCACTGCTGTTATTAGGCACAGTAGAATTATGGGTTATTTCATTAGTTCCTCTCTAATATTCTACCTTATTTTCCCAAAGTTATAAATGTGATTGTCATCATTGTTCTCAAGATTTATTTAAAATCTTTTAAATTTTATTCAAAATATTTGTATTCTTATCAGTTAAAAGTATGTATTGCTCTTCCAGAGGATCCAAATTCTGTTCTCAGCAACCATAGTAAGAAGTTCACAGTGGCTTAAAACTTCAGCTCCAGGAGACACAAATGTCCTCCAAGAGCAATTGCATCCATATAAACATAACCAGGTACACACACCTATTCACACAATTTAAAAATAAAATAGAACCTTTAGAAAGCATAAAATATTATAAAACATTAATACGTTTTTATTCATCCTTCTCTACATTTCAAAACTATTTGACATCTATTTAAATTAATATATATTTAAATTTTTGTCAATAAACATAGCCTGTATGAGTTATTTTTTCATTATGGCTTTCTGTTCTTTTATTTTCTTTCTCTTCCTCTTTCTTTCTTCCCTTCTCTTTCAGCCCCATTCCCTTCTCTCTCTTCATCTCCTAATTTTTGTCTTTATCTTCATCTTCTTCTATTCCTTGCTGGAAACAACTTATGAAAAAATTAGTTAAGTATACCTGTATGCATATTGGATAGGTCTGAACTCAAATAACTAAATCATGTGTGTGTGTGTGTGTGTGCATATACACAGGTGGCAAGCTGGCAAGGATCTTTCTTGAGTATTCATCATACCTTCCTCGTGAAGGCAATATCTCTCAGATGAACCAACAGCTTGCCTCCAAGATTAAACTTGTAAGACAATGTACTATGGGAAGGCACTGTCTCTAGCTTCTGAGCTCTGAAAGTACTGATAGTCCAGCACACTGATCTGCCATTTATATGAAATTCTGAGAATACAAATTCAGATTTCAAACTTAACAGAAAACGGTTTTACTGCCAAAGTCTCTTCAGAACTCCTGGTTGTCATTTATTATTGGAAGAATTTGGGTGACTACACATGTTTTAATTCTTCAAGACAGAAAGCTTTGAGTTTTAAGAGCATTAATTACCAAATATGAAATAAGTTGCTGTCCTTGAAATATCCACAACAAGACTAAATGATATTTAAAATTGAAAAATCTATACAGTAATAAATTTTAAGTTAAATCAGGCATCTAATTTTAAATAACAATAGATTTACATAAAATTGTGATAATATACAAGGATGCTATGCTCACTAACCAGTTCTATTTAACAGTATCTTACAAAACTATAGCAGATGACCTAAGGAAAAAATTTTACTTTACTTTGATTGACAGTGTTCATATTCCCAGCTCTACATATAATGCTTGGTGGTGTTTGTGTCTGTATTTACCTCTATATAATATGATAATCTCTCTATATATGTGCCCATAGGCTATTCTATAGCAGTTTATTCACAGATTAAACACTTCCATTTTAGAGAGAAAATCTTTAAGAAAGCAGATGTGTAAAGGAAGAAGAAAGAACTATGTTTTGAGGCAGGTTGTTTATAGGGAGGTGAAAAAACAGAATATTCTACAAAGAGAAATACATCATCTTGCAGACAAGCTCCTTAAGACATGATGTAAGAAAGTCACAGTAAGCTTAGGAAGACTCTAAAACTGACCAGACTCACTAGGCCTCTCCATCTACAAAGGCATATAAATACTAAAGGCTACCGATAGTCACTCTCCTACAAGCCCAGACACCCAGAAGAAACAGAATAAAGAAAGTAGAGCCAAACATGCTAGGGAAAATAACAACAACAACAAAAAAAAGGAAATGCAAAAAGCAGGCAAACTAGAAGACACGAGGACATGATGTGCTGCTCAGATAGATTCAGACATACTGAAAGACCAGTAATGACTACCCCACACCCCAAAACTCTTGAGCTGTTTTTAGGTTGTATAGTATGCTCCATATGTTTCAATTTTATAAGCTATTACCCACGCCTTAATGGGCTTTGATAATATCGTTGTATTGAAACACTTCCAATAACCTTTTTTTTTTTTACCAATATTTCTGTAAGTTTACATGATTATATTTTAATATTATGAATCATATTAATTATTGTACCCTTTTTATCTCCTCAGAAAAATTATAAAAAATATTTTTATAATTATGACAGTTGGATCTGAATTTCTTAGATATATATTCCTAAGTCGATCCTAGTGACATCACAGGATTTGAGCTTGATTCCTCTTCTGGCACTGTTGGAAGACATGGACATGCTTCCTGGATCTGGCCTTGATCTTATGGGGACTTTTTTAGGAGGACAAAGTACTCTGTCCAAATTTTTCATGTTTTGCTGGGGTCATAAGGTACAATGTGTCAAGTTTTAATGCCACATGAAGGTCAAAACTATTATATTAGTGTTCTATTATAGAAACTATATTTCTTCTCTGAATGTTGTCCCACAGTTAATATGTTATTTAAAAGACTTCACTCTTGATAAAATTTAAATTTGAATGAAGCATCTGCTTATTTAGAGTTCCCAGTGAAGTTATAAACACTGGCCCTGACAATATTTTCATTATTTTTGTTGTTGTTGTTTTGTGTTTTTATTGTCCTTTTCATCTTTACTTGGATGGTTTTTCCCTGAAATGAAAACTCAGTTTTATTATGTTTGATGCGTCTGTATTTCATTCCCTCTCACTTCTTTCGCATCTTTCATGTAGATATCCGTGGAAGTTAGCGAAGAATGGAAACCAAAAATGAGCGCTTTGTCATAGCCAAAGACTCCTGAAGGACAATGAACACTTCCAACTTTAAAGACTGTGAAAAGAACATAAATAAATACAGACTAAACCTAATACATTTTTCATCAACTAAAAAAATCAATGAAAAATACAGTTTGTGATGCATGTTGAACTGAACTGAAAGCTGATTGCTACTGACTAGTTTAAAGCAAGTGGTTATGGGTACGTTTTGCACTGCATGCTGTGGAATGAATACACTCTGCCATATGTCATGTCTGCTTTTATCTTTCAAATAAAGTGTTATTACATTACAGCTTTCTAAATGTGAATTTATTAATTTAGTTTTAAAATATAATGTACTATTTACTTATCTGATAATAAAAATAGCAGTAAACACTAAAACAGATATACCATCAAACTCATATTCTTTATATTTGCTAACTGATATATCTTTAAAAGTTTCTGGTTGGAAATATAGTATTTACAGCAAATGTGTACAGCTAAAGCAGTACTTATGCATTCTCTACCATAAGATTTTTATGCTGGGCAGTGGTGATGCATGCCTTTAATCCCAGCACTTGGGAGCCAGAGGCAGGTGGATTTCTGAGTTCGAGGTCAGCCTGGTCTACAGAGTGAGTTCCAGGACAGCCAGGGCTACACAGCTAAACCCTGTCTCAAAAAAAAAAAAAAAGATTTTTAGATAATCAGTCTCTACACTTCTAATGCCAATGTCATAGAAATCAAGAATTTAACAATTTCAACAACCCGCAGAAATAAAATTTTATTTCCATTCCATTGTTTCCAAAACAAAATTTATGAAAATGATCATAAAGCCTGATATTATATACATGTTATGTATTTATGTTAAATAAATAGATTATGGTTCCTAAGCATAACAAAGTATATATGTTGAAAATAATATTAATATAAATATTTTGTATAATGATAAACATATCAATTATATGTGAAACAAATTATACCCATAAGTGAAATACCCAAACCTCACTCCCAAATTTACAATTGTAAAAATAGCACAATGAAAATCATCAAATAAATAGCAACAAAGTTTTACTTTAATTCTTAACCAAAGGACTGAAAAGAAACAACAGATGAGAAGCCATTTTCCTTCTCTTCTGAAACATGTGTTCTGGAGTTTCCAAAGGTCAAACGGGGGTACTGTCAGCCTTCACATGCTTTTTAAAATAGTGATTAAACCAATAAAATAAGAGCATTTTAAAATGTGGTTAATAAAAGAAAATTCAACATCATAAAATAGATGAAATTGATATTAAGAATAAACATACAGAAAGTTAGACCATAAAGTTTTTTTAAATTATCAGATTATTAATACTCTTGACCATAAGTAGATTATTCTCGAATTTTGTCATTTTTAAGTTTTTTGAAGTTTTAATTTTAATAGTGCCTTGATGAATTTTGACAATATATTTGGATAATATTCACACTACACCTACATCTCTCAGATGCATCTTGCTTTTCTTTTTTCTTTTTTTTTTTTTTTACAGTTTTTCATTTTAAATTAATGTGCTATTTTGTCTTTTTATTAGATATTTTACTTACATTTCAGATGCCATCCTCTTTCCCCATTTCCCCTCCCTAGAAAACCCCTATCCCGTGCCCCCTTTTCCTTTTTGCTTTTATACAATCTTTTTAAATGTTAATCAAAGGCTTTATAAGTATGGTAATGCTCAAACAGAAGTGTAACCCAATACCCAACCTAGATATATAAACTATCTTTGACTGTTGGAGACACATGAACATCTGCCTCCATGCCCCCTCTCTCTTTCTCTCTCATTCTCTCTCTCATCACCTAGCTTCTCCTCTACTTCATCTTCTCCTCTCCTTACTCCATCTCTTCCTCTCGGTGTTCCTTCCCCCTTAGCTCCTCCTACATATCACCCTTCCTGTTAAAATAAAACTTTGCTCTCAAAATACAATTAGAGCATAATTATTCCTATTTGTACCAGTGAGGTACAAGATAGTCTTAATACCCAGTCCATCCTTTTGTTGACTAACCAGAACCTCTGTTGTCTCTCTTGACTAGAACACTTAGTTTTGAATCTGGCTTTTTTCTTGGCTTTAGAATGAATGTCAGCTGAAAACCATCCACTCAGATCTTTTCTCTCAAAATAAATAGCCAGGATTGGCTATAAGACTATAATTCTTCAATCCCGTCAGAAATCCAGAATGACTGAGTTGACTGAAGTTATGGGAAACACTAAGCATAGCTTCTAAAACTTAGCCAATTTATAGAGACCGCTGAACACGTGGACAGCCCTTATACTACCGAACATTGGAGCATCAAGTCTTCAGGCTTCTGGCCAAGGATCATCTGACAGACCTTAATGATGCAGAATTATTAAAGGTTGATTACTCTGTCTAGGCAGATATAATCAGTCGACTATTCTGCACATGTGTCTTTTTCTGGACAGTAATTTTTCTGTAGATGGAAAGAGGCAATTCTTGCCTAGTGGCTGTCTCCGCACAACTGGAGTAACTCCAAGGATGCTCAATTTCTTCTTAGAATCCAAGACAGGAAGCTGTCAGGAGCAGACAGGTCTCTAATCAAAATGAACATTAATACAGAAATATTTGTGATGTCAATTCTATGGATTTCTGACATTTTGAAATCCAAATATCCATGAAAGGTAACCTGGACTATTGTCTGTTAAATCCTCTCAGCTATTTCTAAATAAAATATAGAAAACACCCTAACAATAAACTAAAAGTCATGAATTTGCTATAGTCCCTTAACTCACAGGCTAACCATCCCAAATCATTTAAAAAGTTAAAGAAGGACTGGGTCTAAGCCTTGTATTCCTAAATGTGTTATACAGGCAGAATGCTCATGAGAGTATCAATATTCATTTCACTTTTATATCAATAAGAAGCTCATACCAATGAAAACCTTAAATTTGAAATCCAAGTGAATTTTGTACCATTTAAGAAATTATAACTTCATTGTGATACTAATTATACAGATTTCTACCATAAGGTTATGGCTATGCCATAAATCCTAGCTAATCCTCCCTGTTCCAACAAAACCACTACTTTTCACCAGAAAGACAGCCTAATATTAACCACCTTAGTCCCCAAGCCCAGGGAATAGGGGTGCTGACTCTTCTTTAACTTCTTCAAGCTGATTACGGGCGTTGAGATGTTAGAAGAGGGGTGGGAGGAAGAATAAATTGATAAGCCTCTGACGCTGTGTCTTCACTGTATCCAGATTGAATTCTCGGAAACCGGAGGTTTGAGCAGATCTGCTCATTTTGCTTGATGAGTAGATACACCAAGGCTGTGTATTCTGTAATATACAATTCTCAGAACAAGTTTTAGTATCAAGAAAAAAAAAATTTTTTTCCTACGGGGATGACATTTTTTTTAAAGATGTTGGTTCTAACAACTTTTCTTTTTTTCCCCCTTTTATGTAGTTGGTTATAATATTTACATTTCAAGTTTTATCCTCTTATCCCATTTCCCCCACCACCCAGGAACCCCTTATCCCATCCCACCTCCTTATATCCCTTCTATGAGGCTGTGCCTACACCTACTCCCCACTACCCCCTCCTCACCCTCACATTCCCCCCACTATTCTGTGTTTGTTTTTCATGGGACCAAGAATCTCCTCTCCCACCTACGTCCAACAAGGCCGTCCTCCCCCATGTATACCGCTGGAGTCAGTCATAGGTCCCTCCCTATGTGTCCCAGGGTGGTGGTTTAGACTCTGGGGGGCTCTGGTTGTTTGGTATTATTGCTTTCCTCCTGGGGTCACAAACCCTTTCTGCTCCTTCAGTCTTCTCTCTAAGTTCTCCATTGGGACATCCTTGATCATATCAGTGGTTAGCTGTGAGCAAAGTCCTCTGAATGTGTTAGTCTTTGTCAGACCTCTAAGGAGACAACTATATCATGTTCTTTACAGCATGCACTTCCAGCCATCCACATCAGTGTCTAGCTTAGGTGACAGTACATGGGATGGATACCTAGGTGGAATGGTCTCCTGATGGCCCCTCCTTCAGTTTCTGTTCCATGTTTTGTTTCCATAATTGATCCCTTGAGTATTTTTGTTTCTGGTTCTAAGTAGAACTGAGGCGTCCCCTCTTGGTTTTTCTTCTTCATGAGCTTCATCTGGTCTGTGGGTTGAGTCTTCGATATTTCAAGCTTTTGGGCTAACATCTGCTTAACAGTGAGTAAATACCATGTGTGTTCTTTTGTGATTGGGTTAACTCAGGATGATAATTTCTAGATCCATCCATTTACCTAAAAATTTCTCGAATTCATTATTTTTACCTTTTTCTTTTAAACTCACCATGCATTGCATATACGACCATACATTCAGGATTTGTCACCTTCCACTAGAACATGGAATATTCACAGATATCAGGAAATTAATAAGGAGACATGGTTAGTGTTGAGGGAACATTCAAAAACGATACACTGAAACTGTTGATAGGAGCACAGAATAGAGATGAGTGTACAGGGATTGATAATCAACATTAAAGACCCTTCGAAAGTTATATGTAAATCAATGTACAACTCTAGAAGTTCCCTAAAATATATTAATAAATACATATGGAATTTATATTGAGTTACCTAAACAAGGTAACTATGTGCTGCCAGGTACCACATAATAATGAATATAAAGCCCAATGTCAGCAATGATTCTGGAATCATTGGAGAAGCATGGCTCATAAACTACTGTACATTTCAGGCTATTTTCAATGTTTGTCATTACTGTTCAGATCTGACCAAGACCTTGTTGCCAAAGATATTTTATATTTAACTCATTAAACATGAGGAAATTAAACCCGTATTGACCTGGAATTCTTTTTTCTGTAGACTAGCTTTCATAATGCTATCCATATATACACTGTTGAAGGAGAAAAAAATAACTAATCTTGTTGAACTGTGAGCCCTGCAATGTACAATAATCACCAGCCTGGCAAACCCGTACCCACTCTTGCATTAGCAGAATGTTATAGGAATAATCAAATTCATTATTGCCTATAAAATGATCTATAGTATAATTTATATTAAAAACTAAAAATACTGTCTTATTTACAAAAGTGAACAAGATGCTCTAAAATTGGTACTTTATAAAACAATAACAACATTCCATAAAGCCTCAAAAATTAAAAATATAAGTAATAAGTGCCCCTTCAATTCTGGGAACAAGGATCTCTGAAAGTGAAACTAACAATGAAAGGTTTGTCCTGTTTATTTGCCTTTACCACATCCGCAGAGGTAGATTACAAGAACAGTCAGAGGGTGTTGGACTGTAGGTTTATTGTGAGTGATGGTGAGTTACCAAGAATTAAACAGAAGTTACTTTTCATTGTGTAGCATGAAATTTTCTCAAATGCATAAGGAACACATTTGGCAGTTATAATTAATATAATTTAATAAAATGCCAGTCTGTTTAATGAAATGTCAAATTATGAGAAAGAATCTAGGATTATAAAATAAGGTAAACCATCACTTTTGAAATATTTGATTGTATCAGTCAAGACATAGCTGATGGTTTGTCATAAAAATACATCATAAAGCCTTTGAAATAAAGTGTATAAAAAGAAATATAAATCTTTACTTCTTAATAGAAAACAAACCACTGTAGTTTCAGTACAGTGAAAAGAATATTCCCTGAACTGGAGTGGACATGGGTTTGCACCACAGGTATGTTTGCTGAAAACCAAGGGGAAAAAAGCCATAAAGTTAAGAGAACTTACCTCAAAAATAATAGGCCCATAAATGTGTTTAAATTAGCTAATTTAGTATTTAAATTAATTACAGAAAATAATGTAATAGGTCAACCAAGTATTGAAACAGAATTTTGATTCACCTGTGTACTTGATTATTGACTTGCAGGGGGCCATCCCTGTCCTGGCTTGGGGTGAGAGATGCAGCTTCCTCTTCTTTCTTCTCCTCCTCCCACCGTCTGGTTCTTCTCGAGGTAGCCCCTATACTGCTGCTTTAGCTGGTCTGCAGACAACGATCCTGTGGCCTGAGACTGGCATTAGTATCCCAGCCTTAAGACCAGCAAGGGGTTAAGTAAATAGTTTTGTGCTATTCTAAAAACTTCTTCTGAGGGTAAGAGACTGCAGGCTAGGGTGATTAACACCTGTAGCCTAACTGCAGAGGATTAGGCAACATGGCCTTTGTTCTATCTCAGCAGGAACTGCTGGGCTCTAATTTACAGCTGGGTCTCAGGAAAAAAAGACACTTAGAAAAGTTGCTATAGAGTTTATTAAGTGTAAAAAGTATCCTATGAAAGCTATCTGAGGGGAAACATGGAAAGGTCCTGAGTGGGGAAGAAGGAAAGATTCTAACAAAGTAAAGATTCTAAGGGAGAAAAACTCTAGACAGGGGGAAATAGAAAGGGCATTGGGCTCCTAACTGACTAACTCTATTCTAACCAAATGACCATTCTATTCTAACTAACTCTATTCTAACTCACTCCATTCTAACTTACTAACTTACTCTCTGTCTTTGTATTCAGTATTTATACACCATTCAGTGTACATGATCACATGTTACAAAGTTCATCACAAGTTCACACCAAAAATCGGATCATAAATTGAAATAGAAGTTTACAACACAGAATGTTTACATGAATATCCATTAGGAGTAATTATCTAACTAGACATTCATAACCTGTCTAGTTCCACAGGTTCGCAGAAAGTTTGAAACTATAAATTAGTGAAGTTTTGTATAGATAACCCAGGCAATATTTTCTCTTCCGTCCTGGTACCTGTAATAAATTGTGGATTTCCTCTATTGACCTAGGCTAATTGTTTTGTGACCTCTTAGAATGTGCTCTAAGCAGGAGAAGGTCTAGGGGCAATTAACTGATAACACTGGGAGACTGGCAGAGTTCTCTTTGTAGTTTCGACTATGCCTGAGGGACTTAATAGCAGTTCTGATATAAAAAAGCTTAATAATCATTGATATAATTTTAGGAATTCTTATAGTATCATCATTAAGACTTAAGAAGTCATCTATTTGCCTATATAGTATCACTACAAGACAGTACATCTTCGTGGGTCTGCAGAGATCTGCTACAAAGGGGTGTTGCTTAGTGATAGTTGCATATGTCTAATAATAATAATGGGAAAAGCATATTAATAGCAGGAATCTTTCCTAAAATCACTTCCACCACAGCCTTGCTAATGGGGCACACTCATCGCAGATTATATAATAATCCGAGGCAAGCATTTCAGGATGGTCATCTGCTCATTATTAGCTTGTCCCATTATGTCTCCTGACATTGACTATTTAATGAAGCAAATCCTATCATATCTGTCTAAACAAATATGAATGAATGTGATGCCAATATGTAATATTATTAAGAAATATTTTTAAAAACTATGCTTAGAATAATATTTGCCAACTAAGAAGTAGTATTATAAAATTTAAATTATTTGCTGTCCAATAATTGTAGAAAAACTATATTTTGAATTTCAAATGTTTGCTATTAAATATTACATTAAAAGATTTTAAATTTTCAAATTTTATGGAAAGAAATATTTTAATACTTTTATTCCACATAGAAATAATAACATTTGGGCTAAAGAGATGATTCAGCAGTTAAAGGCTAGGCTCACAACCAAAAATATAAGAAATGATATGTAACAGGAGAATTTTGAGAGATTTTTATTGGTGGTGAGGACAGGTCAGTTAAGGGTGCTGTATAGAACAGTTCTCTTATCAATAGTTCCTTGACTACAAGTCTCAGACTAAACCACTTGGGGAGAGTAGGAGTGTATACAATGAAATCAGTGAAGAATTAGAAGTTTTTGGAATAATAATGCTGTATGGAAAAACCTTTATTCCCCTAAGTGAAGATTTACTGAGAGATTAACATTAATTCCTGAGGCTTTATTCAATGTGACTCAAAATGTTTTCATTGTTCTTTAGGAAGACTGCTTTTAAGCTTTTTTAATTGAAAATGTGTATAAATCATAATGTGAACCCAAATAAAGAATAGTCTTGTGAGGTGACACATTTCAATGGCAATATCATCATCATTAATAATAACTGAAAATAAATGTTTTTATATGATAGATCCTGTTTATATATCCCCCAGTGCATTCTTTCTAGCTTCCCCAAATCCTGTTTTCCACAGATCTACTTCTGCTCCATTTTCTTCAAAAAAGAGCAGACCAAGAGAACATAGTCAAAAAGGACCAAACAAAACACAAGAAAAGGCAAATTTCCTCATAGTGAAGCTGGGCAAGGCAACTGAATAGAAGGAAAAGTATCCCCTAGAGCAGGCAGAAAAGTCAGGATAATGTTACACTTATTCCCACTGTGAGGAGTCACACAAAACCAACCAACAAACAGCTATAACATACACAGAGAAGCTGGTGCACACCCTTGAAGCTCCTTCATCCTAGTCTCTAAATTTCAGGTTTAAAATGATTTTCCTTAAGGACCTGGAAATGTTCAAAATAATCACTCATAGATCCAAACAAATGACACAATATCAAAATATACTAGATAGTAACATTATTCCTATGAATTCTAGAAAAAGAATAATAATAAAAGTATGATGGCATGCCAGAATGTTTAAAGGAATCAAATTAGGTGCATTAGAAATTTTTTAACTTGAATCTTGAATTTTGATTTATTATTTATTTTATAATGTATTATAATTGTTAAATCTTAAATATGATTGTAGATATATTTATGATTAATTATCAAGCAAACTGAAAGCATTAACATTTATAGTATAAATATGAGCAAAAATAAAATATTGCAGTTGAAGCAGTGATGTTTATTTCCCTAATGTTTATAAGTAAAATCATGGTCATATTAAATTTTTTGAGTTAATGTTTGATACAATAGAAATATTTTATTGTCAAATAATTTTAGGAGCACTTGACTTTATTGTAAGTCTCTCTTTTCCTTAAATACATTTTAGTAGATTTTCATGTTAAATATGAACTTATACCTAAGATCGTAATTTCTCTTCCATGCCTTGGGAGTTTTATTGTTTTTTCACATTGACTCATCTGATAACTATCCCGTCAGCAATACTGACAGCAATACCTTTGACACTTCAATAAAAGACATTTCTGTAGAGAAACAGCACTTAAATAAAGTAGAGATAAAGATGCAATCCAAAACTGATTAACCGCAAAAGCATCCACTCTCCTATCTCCTGACTAAAGAGAAGATTTTATCATGAAATTTCAGGATCATACTCTTTTTAAGTAAAGCAATGTGAGGCACTAACTCCATGAGTAGAAGAAGGATCATATGGCCCTAGCTGGGATTTATAAGGCATATTTACGCTCACTGGGTTTTCACCACAGAAGGAACATGCCATGAGTGAGTCAGGCTTAGGTGAGTAGAGATGTGTTAATGCTGGTTCTGGGAAAGTGAACAGAGATGTGGCAGTGTGAAGGTGAGTACAGGTGTGTTAGTGAATGGCACTATGAAGGTGAGCAGGTATGTGTTAAATCTGCCACTGGGAATGAATTCTAAGCAGTTTTAAAATTGACAATAGCCTACTGCATCCAGTAGTTATTGATTCTGTTGAAGAGATACAGCTATGTCAAGCAATTTACTACTACAACTATTATTATCTTTTCTTCCTTCTACTATCTGTCTACTGTCCCAAATCTCTGCCTTTTACTAGCACCACAAATGACCAGAGAGTCTGCAGATAGAAGTATGTGAGAGGGGAAGTTTCCTGAGAAAAATATAGCTGAAAAAAAAAAGTATATAACTGGGTCTCTAATTTTCCAAACAGGTAACCCTTGTTCAATATGGACACACTGAGCATACAGTTTCTAGAAAAAGTACTTTCACAACAAATAGAAATGTGAAATTGTCAAAGAACACTGAATACAATTATGTTTTAAAATACGTAATTGAAATCCTGGAATTTCCTTGTTACTTGAGAAATGGTACATACTGAAGTATACTTTTGTTGGAGATTGTTCTATGTTCAAGGGAAATTAGAGAAATTATTTCAATAACATTTCTTAAGATAATATTTTTCATTTAAGTGTCCTGCTTTTGTCTATTTAATTAGACCAGATTTCTAAACCCATCCTGGAAATTATGGCATCATATAAACATTATTTACAAATAATATTCTGGCATAGCCACTTGGAATTTTCTCAAATCTAAAAATAAAAGTACCTAGGATGTGGGTGCATGTCTTAAATCCCAGGACTTAGGAAACAGTGTTAGGTAGATCTGTTGGAATTTGAGGTCAGCTGGGTTTATACACTGAATTTGAGGAGAACAAGGGGTCTATGATAAGATTCAGATTTAAATAAAGAAGATAGTGATACATTTTATAGACTGATAGAGCAGATGGAAACTTTAATTCAGCTTGCTTTATATCCTATTAACATATATTTATATTATCTTTATGGGGAATATATATATATATTTATATATACAGAAGCACACACACACACACACACACACACACATATATGAATATTGAACACCCTCCCACACACATACATGAGAAAAATGAATTACTGTTACAAACCACATCGAACACTCATAAGAATTTACCAAAAGCAAACCATGCTGTACTAAAGAGATGCCATCACATCTATGTTCCTTATAGCTCTGCTTAGCTAGGAGGTAATTGGGAGGTAGAATTAATCTATCTGTATAATATGTTGAACACATAGGGGAAGTGTGGGAATTTGCTACATAAACACAATGGAATTCTATTCATCACTATAAAAAATAAAATTATATTTTTTTGAGAAACTTGATGGAACTGGAAAGAAGATATAATATTGATTGTGGTAGTTCTGGATCAGAAAGTCAAACACAATATGTGTTCTCTTATACACAGATATCATATTCTAAATTTTAGGTTCAGAGATTAACTAGGCATGTGTATGTACACATGCCATGAAATAAGAGAGGAGTCCCAAGAGTGAGGAGGAAAAGCTAAAGTTTTTCTGTGGTGTATGATAATGAAACAATTGGTATATCAGTACATAGCAAAGTTTTACTTAGTGTGCAAAGATACAAAAATATTACGTGTTATCTAACCAAAGTTTTACTTAGTGTGCAAAGATATAAAAATATTATGTGTTATCTAAACTAAGAATATATTTAAATATATGGAAGCTTACTGTTTTAAAAGTAGCTAAAAATAATTATCTTAAAAAGTGCTTGGATATGAGTACCCTACATATCTGGGTAATGGCCTAGAGTTCTGAAACAACAGTCCTTAGGAGAGGTAAAGAGTTTTACCATAAGAATTAGTGGTGAGGATATCTCCAGAGACTCCCTTTAAAAGGCAGCATTCTTTTATTGCTTTTGTTTTTGCTGACCGGAAGTACATGGTAAGACCTTATTGTTGAAGACAACAGACATTTTTATATAGATAGAGATAACAAGCTAAAGGACACCGATTTCTTACTGTGTACAGTCACAGTGACAACAGCTTGTATAAAGTATACAGAAAGAGAAAAACAAAGCCAGTCCTACTCATCTGTGGGTCAGGTATGCTACAATGCTGACCAGCAAGGCACAATATGCCACTGGTCAATAGTAGATTGAATATTTTTGAGCATATCCAAACTTTTGGGGTAGTGTCATCTTGCAATGAAAAGAATTTATGTCTGGTACTATAATCCTGAACAAAAGGTTATGGTTAGGGACTTCACTGATCCTGGGGAAGAGTAGAATTTGTTTTTTATTAAATGAATGTATATTCAAACTGTCTTAAAAATACTAATGTATACACATTGATTGTCCATGCTTTCAGCTTTATTCAGAAATTCTTCTTTTAGAGGCCTACAATAAGGTAGAATATAATAACTGGTCAATATGCTGAAAATAAATGACTGTTGAATTCTCAGTACACACATATTACCCCTCTAAGGTGCAGATCATGTATAAAATCAAGATTGGTAAGATTTTGAGGTCCAGAGGATGGGGAGGGATGCTATGAATAACTGGTTTTTTTTGATAGGACTAATCATTGACACACTAATAATAGCTTAGATATTGCTATGCAGGTGCATATGTTCATACAAAAAAATTTACACACATCTAAATGTATGAAAATAGTTGGGAAGAATAAAGTATTTAGAAGATAGATGAGAAGGTAGAGCTACTGTATGAATATAACCAAAATACATCATATACATATATACATTTAGAAAAGTTAATGAAAAAGGATACTGTAGAATTATAGTGAAGCAAAATGGATTTATATCTATTTGAAATAAAAATTGAATCCTCAAAGAGTCATTATTGCTATTTTTCTTTTCTTAATTTTATAAAATGTTGTTTTGGGTTATTTTGCTTTAGGTAAAACATGTTTTAAGTCTTCAATACTAGATAAACCAAACTTGTCTTAAACTCAGTGATCCTCCTGCTTCAGCCACTCTAGTGTTTGAATTTATGGCAGTATCCATCATCTCCTTCTCTCATAAAATAATTTTATATTCCATCTGATAAATTCATTTCTGAGATTCATCAAGAAGGGGAGAGCAAAACCTACATTATATGAAAAGCTGTTATCAGAATATACTTTAGGACTGCTAGAGTTAATTTAACACAGTCTGAGTAATGGTCAGTAGATCATTGGAAAGAATATAAATACAGTACTCACATATAAAATCCACACATAAGTAAATTAAAAATGTTTATGAAGTTAAAGTTATATAAGTGAGGTTAAATGACTGAAGAAAATTTAAATAAATGTAGCAAAGCTGAATATATAATGCATAAGATTTCCAAACCAGTGTCCTATCCATCCCTCTCACTTTTGACTCCAGTGTCTAAACTTCATCAAGTTCTGGTACTCTCTAAGGCATTGTTGGTACAAGCTCTATGCACATGTCAGGGTTTTTTTGCTTTTATACTGCACAGTAATTGCAATTTTCTATGATGACATACACTGACACACACCATTCTATTACAGTTTAATACAGTATTGAATACAGTGATAGTTTGTCCAACATTATGAACCTTAAACAATATCATAGAAATGGAGTGAATCTACACATGAATTCATTCACTTTGTTTGCACACTGAAAAAAGTCTTGAAACCAATCAACTGTTAGAATATACATCCATTTGATAGTGAATAAATAACTTTGCTTTAAAGATATAAACATAGATACACTGAAATTGCAGTGTTTAACATCCTCAGAAATAGATCTCTGGGAGTCAAAGCCTAATGACAATAGTGACAGCAATAGCTATTCAAGAGCTAACTGTAGATGCTTTCTTTCTGTCAAATGCTCTCAACTCCTCATATTAACCCAGACTCCCTCAGTAACTAGGACACCAGGCCATGAAGAATTAAGAGTCCTCTGATGATTTCCTGCCGCCCTATATTGTGGATCGGAGCCGTTTGTCCCAACAGGCTCCGCTCACTAAAGCCAGTTTCATGAAGACACCTGGATGATAAATTGGGTCAACTATTTCACAAACCTTATTTCTACTATTATTATTTGACTTTAGGGGAAAAATCATGTACTGATAATTAAGAAGAATACTATATATATATTTATTCAATATCACTTATTTTATGATATTTTCTATAAGATAGTTCAAGTCTATTCCTTGTGCTCCCTTACTGTCACATTTTATCTAAAAATATCCAAGAAAAAATAAAATTTATAAAGCTAATTATTCTATATAGATTATGGACTTATGTATGGCCATTTGCTAGCACATATTGTGAACACTCACCAGGATTTTCAGTTTAAATGGAGATATGAGTTACACTGTGATCACTTTATTCTTGTGATTCACATGCTCCTCTCCCACAGACCTATTTATTTCATAGTTAATGCACAGAGTTCAGGATGTGTTCATTTTAGCAAGAGGTCAAAAGTACATAACCATGTATGGCATCACATTGTGTTTTACATAATTAGAGTGTTCAAGATTAAAAACCAAACTGTGAAAATCTGGAGTGGATAAAATATTAATAACTAAAACAGCAATATGTTGAGATCATTAAACGCTTAATGATCAAGCATGATCTCAGAAATTCTAGCAAACAGAAACCCTCCTCTGTAGGCATTCTGGTTAGAACTAAGGCGTCTTCCACCCTGTCAGGATTGTACAGGCAAAAGCACAGTGGTTTGCAGACACACTGAGTAGTATTCTTCTGCCCAGGAATGAGCTGACAATTATTACCCAGGAGGGGCTGAGGTTTGTTTTTTATGAGTTTTGTTTGTTTATGTTTCAATTTCAATACTCATCTTGCAAAATGTAAAATATTTACTTTTTTTAAAATTATTTATTTTTTTAACATTTAGAAGATACAATGGGCATAAAATGACTGCATTTTTTTCCGATAGTGTTTACTTAATGTAGTGAAATTACATATTATGGAAACTCTTGTCTTGCAATATTTACTTAATAGCATCAAGATTTTAAATATTAGGTTGAAATACAATTAGAATCCAAAGACATAAAAAGCTTGACATCTAAAATTATTATTAAATAAACAAGTACTATTATTAAAAGTCTTTATATAGAACTAGTATTGAATAAGACTGACCTTGAGAACTTTTTTCTTATTATTTAAAAATGTAATTTAATTTGTTTACAAAAAAGCAAATATATTGGTTCATTAGCTTATCTTTCATGTGTATTTTGTGTGCCCGATCTTATAAATGTTCACCATGCACATGCACAATGTCAAGGAGGTCAGTTAGGAGCCCTTGGAAAAGAAGTTGCAGGCAGTTATGATCCACCATATGGGTGCTGGTAATGGAACGAGGGTCAAGAGCAAGAGCAGGAAGTACTCTTACACTTAGAGTCACGTTTTCAGTCCTGTGGTTTGCTATTATTGAATGCAAAATCAGTTCAGCTAAAGTAGTGAACTCAGATTCATTGTAGAAACTATTTTGAACCAGTTATTCTAAAGACAAAATTGTTTCTACTCAATCTTTGAATGAAATAAATTCTTATTTTACTTTGGATGTGTATTTGTACATCTTAAAAGTAACCATTTGTCTTAATAAAATATTGACATATATTTCCAGATTTTAACTTTCACTAGATATTTTCTAAGAAATATGCTTTTAATACATTAAAAGATTTTCTCTTCTTAAAATTTACTGAAAATATGTTTTATCTTAAACTTAGTATCTAAATGTATTAAGACTTATTTCGTAAACATATATGTCATTACCTTATTGACACAATTATGTAAATACTGGGACTAATATTTGAAAGAGTATATATGATAAAAAGGAACATTGATAAAAAATCTATTTGACTGTGGACCTAAGAGTTGAGGTGCTTTATTTATGTACATGTAATGTTCATCTCTAAGCACATATTTTCAAGTATATTAAGAGTTTCATTTATAGTATTACTACTTGTGCCACCCAAATTGATGGTAACACTATCATAGAAAAAATATTTTTTAAAAAAACAGATCTTCACATTCATAAAAACTTTGTTAAAAATGTCTTAGATCTAACAGGAAAGTTTCATTGCTTTTCAGATTTATTTCTTCCTGTTGTACAGAGCCCAATGTGATTCGGAGTTAATAATGTGCTTCACTGAATGTTAAATGAATATTGTGTGCAAGGTACATAAACCTCAGGCTTGTTTGAAATGAGAGATCAATACTTCACCATTGCTCTTGGGATGGAATTCAAAAAATTTTAACTAATTATATGTTTAATTTTAGAATTATAAAAATAAGATGTACGTGAAACCACAAAATACTTTGTTGTCAACTATCTGAATCTCAACTCACATGCTTTCACTCACTCTAACATAGACAGCTGGGTTCTGGCTTGTAGCATAGGTTATGAAGACATAATGGCAGAAAATCAAATGACCTTCAGGCAGAACAATATTAAATAGACCAAGATAAATATTTTTATGGTATATCAAAGCATAGATATAAGGAGATGTAAGCTGTAGTGCTCTTCGTACACTGTACATCTCATTTTCATTAGAGAAAAGTTCAAAAAGAAAACACAAAGTCTAATGAACCCTTCCTGGTCTTATTAATGTAGTTAAAACAGAAATAGGATAAACTTTTAGCTAAGTATAAAACAAATGGAATTTAAGAATCTTACATGTAAAATATATTCGTTAAATATAGTCCATTAAACTCTGTAATTTTGAGGAGAAAATTGATGCATTCTTGAAACAGAAAGGCTTGCCACCATTACTCAGGATTATACAGACTAATCCATACTACATATCATGAGTTCAAAATGGTAAAGAATATTAAAAATATTAAAACATACAGTAAAGACAATTAAAGTGTAATAAGAAAATTAAAATATAATAAAATTAAAGAAGCAAATTTAAAATAACACACTATAGTACAAATCAATAATCTAAGCTGTAGAACACAATAAATCATGTTTAAATGTCTCATAATTAATTCTAAAATATATTATTCACCCAGATATGGTCTTACACAGCATAATGTAGTTGCTAGATTTTTAACTGGAAATACAGGTGAGTATGGACTGTAGATTTTGGGGAGTATTATCAGCACCTTATGTTAAAAATGACTTCTAGCTAGTAAAAAATTAATAGTATTTTCACATATAACTCAATATTAAATATTTGTTATTACATTTTGAGCAAAGACATTACAAAAGTTAGTACTGTGATGAATCTTAAAATCTTAAACTTACTTCCACCATGAGAAACTCATGGAAAATCACATTTCACATCACATTCACAAAAGTAAACATTTGTTCTAAATGTTTACTCTTCATTATCAAACTAATTAGATTTAAAATCAACTATAGGATGATGTAACACATTTGTAAGTGCCTTGGTGTAGGTGTTTCCATAAATTCATTAACTTTGGTGGGATGACCCACACTGAATTGATATGATACTATCCCCTAAGTTGAACCCCAGATGGAATTAAAAAAAAGACAAAGAATGTCAGGTGTGCATCTACATGGTCTTCTCTGTGATAGGAGTGCTCTACTCTATCACTTCAAAATAATAGACTGAGTCCTCTGATAATCAACCCCCCGTGGCTTAACTTGTTTATGTGAATATTTTGTCACAGAAATTAGAAAGGTAATTAATGTACTTCTCCTGAAATACTGAAGAATATCTCAGCACATATTTCTAAATACTTACATGTATGAAATATAAAAAAGTGTACATGAGCATAACAATTTTTGCTAAATCCAAATATATTTAATAATATTTTGTTTTATATATATATATATTACATTATCACTCTATTACACACACACACACACACACACACACACACACACACACACACATATACACTTGCCATTGATTTCACTTTCTTATTTATTTGAATTAAGGTACAAATAAAAACAAGTTTTTCTCAAATCTCTCAAATGCATTATTTAACTCCTTACTGAAGTATTGATGACCAGTTTAACAAAAAATGGAGAAAGAAGATTATTTATTTCTAAAATAATTTTCTATTGAAAATATAGTATATTCTCCTACAATATATCCTAAATACAGTTTCCCCTACCTCTAGTCCTCCCAGTTTTTCCCCACCTCCTCTTCCAACCAGATTCACTCCATTTCTATCTCTCATTAGAAAAGAATGGACTTCTAAAAGATAACAAAACTTAACAGAATTAAAATATAATAAGATAAATAAAAAATTATTACATGGAACTTGGCAAACCAACATAGGGAAATAGTCAAAGAAATGGCACAGAAGAAAGAGACCCACTCATTGTCACCACAGAAATTGCATAAAACAATAAACTACAAGTCTTAGTAGGCATGCAGATAACCTGCTTCGGATACCTGAAGGCCTGTGAGTGCTACTTTAGTCTTTGTGTTCATATGAGCTTTTCTCATACTGATCTAGAGGACCTTGCTCTTCTTGTGTCCTCCAATCCCTCTGGCTCTGATACTCTTTCCTGCCTTGCTTCAAATGCTCCAAAAGTCTAACTATCCCTCTACATATTCTCTTCTTCAGCACCCTTTCCCCTCTTGTTCATCACTTCCTCCTTCTGTTTGCATTTTCCAACATTAGTGAAGAGTCTAATTATAAAATTTATCTTGTTTTAGCCTCCCAGGCAGATTCATATGTCACTTCTAGTCTCTTCCTCTACATATAGCCTCTCAGACTAATATCCTCATTATCATTTATTTAATGGATAATATCCCTCAGACAACATATATCAATTATAAGGGAATATACACTATGTTTATCTTTCTAGTTCAACTGTTTTGCATGCAAATTGAATCATGTCATTTTAACTGCTATATAATAATTTAATGTGTAAATGTAAATGTACTACCTCTTCTTTATCCATTCTTCTGAGGAGGGGCATCTAGATTGTTTTCAATTACTGGAAATTATGAACATAGCAGCAATGAACATAATTGTTCTTATGGTAGGATGAAGTTTCTTTTGGGTATAGACCCAAAAGTGATGTAGGTGGGACTTGATGTAGATAAACTTCAACCTTCCACAGAAACTTCCATAACGATTTTCATAGTGTCTTCATGTGCTTTTGTTCCACACAGTTTTACCAGCATGTCATTTTGTTACTGAGCCTTTCTATAAAGTATAAGGTGGGATCCCACAGTTGTTTTGATTTGTAGTTCCCTTATGGCTAAGGATACTGAACATTATGTCTTTCTCTGCTGTTTGTGTTTCATTTGTTGGAAATTTTCTGTTTAAATGTTTATCCTACTTTTAATTGGATTATTTGGTTTAAAAATACCTGGTTTTCTTAATTTTTTTATATATTTTGGATTTGGATATTAGTTCTTCACTGAATGTGGTGTTGTTAAAAAAAAATAACAAAACTTTTTCCATTCTGTAGGCTACCAATTATTCCAAATGAGGCCTAATAGATGCTTTTCTGTTTCATGCCTTCCCATGCATTATCTGGAGAATCTAAAATCCAGAAGTGCATATGAAGATGTGCTGTAGATTCTAAGAGATCACAGATGCCATCTCATATTACTATACCGAGAGAAGCCTTCAGTCACTTAGATGGAGAAAACAAATGTTTTCAGATAAAAACAAACTTAAGAAATATATATCTACAAATCCAGCTCCACAGAAGTTGGGAGAAACAGAACTCCAACTAAATGAGGTTAGCTACAACCATGAAAACACAGAAAATTAACAATCTCAGATGAGAAAAATCAAAGGAAGAGAAGCACACAAAGAAATACCACCACCATCAGCAGCAGCAACATTGACAATGTAACAAGAATCAAAACTCATTGGTCTTTGATCTTGTCCAATATTAATGAACTCAATTCTCCAGTAAAGAAACACTGACTAACAGATTCGATGCCCAAACTGGATCTATCTGTCTTCTGATTCCGACTAACACATTTTAACACCAACAATAGAGATTACTTCAGGATAAAGGGTTGGAAATAGATATTCCAAGCAGGTGGACTTAAGAAGCAAGCACATGTAGCCATTTTAAAAATTTAAAATACATTTTAAAGCAAAACAAATCAGAAGGGATAAGAAAGGGCACAACATACTCATCAGAGGAAAATTATACCAAGATGATTTCAACTCTTACCATCTGTATCAAACACAAAGGTACCTAAGTACATAAAAGAAACACTATTTCAGCTTAAATCATATATCGTCCTTCATACACTAATGGTGGGAGACTTCAATATCCCACTCTCACCAATGAACAGGTCATTGTCCTGTACCATCCCAACCAGAGACTTGCTGAGGCTAATAGTTGTTAAAAAAAAATCATGGCCCTAACACATATTTACAGAATATATTCACCAAAACTTATAAGAATATATGTTCTTACATCCTTGTTCTTCAATACATTTTAATTTGCTGTGAAAATGACAGATACCTTTAGAATACTCTTTCATTCTTTATTAAATTATAAAGTTTCCATCAATTGGAGTTTAGTGTCCATTTAATACAGTATTATCACATATAAATTTTTAACATTTAGATGTTTATGTAGCCCACATTTTTGCTTTTAGTGTTGTTACTGCCATTGTTGTTGCTGTTGTTGTTGCTGTTGCTGCTGCTGCTGCTGCTGTTATTGCTGTTAGGTGTGGTGATGGTGATGATGCGGTGTGTCCTTCCCTTCTTTTGATTTTGCTGATCTGAGATTATTTATTTTCTGTATTCTCATGGTTGTAGTTAACCTCAATAAGTTGGAGTTATCCTACTCCCACCTTCTGTAGGGCTGGATTTATAGATATATATTTCTTAAGCATGCATTATTTCATTTGTTCAGAATTTGTTAATCACATTAGAAATTAATATTTATGGTAATGCCTAATCTATACATCATTTATTTATTCATTTCCTCTATTTATCTATTAACTATCAGTCATCTTTCATATATACATGTCTATGTGTATGCCTTATATATGCATGTATGCATTTATATGTATATGCATTATATATGCATTTATGCATTTCTACATGTGTATATGCACGAATACATCTACTTATTTATCCATCTCAGCTCAGATTTCTAAGCTCATGCTTTGATGAAGTTTTGTATGCATTTATAACAATTCTAGCTGAGAGCATATCAAAATTTCAAACCTATAACATATTTATAAGTCTTGGGCTACATATATAATTTAGATCCCTTCCAATGGACTTTTTCTTATTCTCAATGTATAACCTACATTTATCTGGGATGATAAGTGTCAGAGGGGAATTTAATGTGTTCCTGAAACAAAAAGACAGGGCCCATATGCATCCACAGAGAGAGTTGCAACATGCACAGCATCTGCACAGATTGAAGCCCATTTGGGCTCTAGTTCTGAGTCCCATTCCAACATGTCATCTCCAGTTTACATCTGCTTGTAAAGGAAAAACTAATTCTCTACCCACCAAAAAAATTTTTCTGGGTTTATTGACCACATACTTTAAAAAGTTCCAATAGTAGATGGCTAACACAAAATTAACTCAGTCTTTTTATTTTCTTCACAATTCTCAAATTTATCAGACTCACACAGACAACAGTTATGGATAAACAGCTTGGGAATAATATTATTAACAAAAGAATGTAACAATAGAATCTAGAAATAGACAATGGAAATCTGTCTGGAATATACAAATGCTTCTTATTGCTTCTCCATACTAAAGTGGCTGGTGTTCACCTTGTTCCTTTAAGGAATTTTCTTCTTAATTCAGACCTCTGATTTGATAGTAAGTCTCACCTCAGTACCACAGGGACTTAGCCTTGGGTTTCTGCCAAATGCTCTAATCACATTGCCCTGCTACAGTGAAAGGCCATGTTTTATTAACTTTCAGAATCTGGAAAATGAGCTGACCACAGGCCTAATGCCAATGGCTGTCTGAAACATCTCAGGAAGTGGGGACCTTCCAATGAACATGAAAAAACCTAAGGCCTCTTCCTTTCCTACATGTTTTGGCTCATATCTCACCTAATTTAGAACAGTCTTGTCTTCTCATGGCTCCAGTTATTGGCTTCTTGAAAAAAAGTTTGGATTATCTTACTCTAATTACAAATTGTGAATTTTTTTTAGTTAATATATGTCTTCATTTTTTTTATATATTCTTCATATTCTGTTCTAAATCCTAGATTAAGTTCTTTGTTGTTTACATTCTTTGGGAATTACAAAAATGAGTAAAATACACTTTTTATTTCTTTGACTCCTCATACAAATATCTCCTACTCAAACTCTTCTAGAATCCTACTCTTTAACTCCCCCCTCTAAAATCTGCACCTTCATCTGTTTATTTTATTGCATATCTATCTATCTACCTAGTTATTTTTAACATACTGAATTGAATTGACATTTTCCATATATTCTTGGGAGAATGGTTAGTATACATTGGCCTTGTCCATATAGAAAACTAATTCCTCAAGTAGACATGAGAACCCACAGTTGGCTGCTTTGACCTTTGCAGGTTTTGTGCAGGTCATTACAGCTGTTCAGAGTTTATTGATGCAATATCTCTTCCATATAGAGAAGATTACACTTCACAACCTCCTTCTGATTATTTATTAAATCTTTCTGCCCTCTTATCTTTGGTGTTCCTGAGCCTTATTGGTAGGTGGCATGCATGACATGTTCAATTTATATATGGACATTCTACTGTCACTTATTTCATATATCTTGACCTGTTATGATTCTCTCTAATAGCTTCTACCTGATGCAAACAAAGTTAAACTTCTTTGAAGAGGTGAGAGCTGCATTAATTTGTGGATATAAGGTTATCTATTTATAAGCCAGTTGAATAGTATATAAATTTACATAATGGTAGAAGTTGAGTCTTCCCTAGGGTCTATGAACTCTCCAACTATTAATTCCCTCTTACTGAATAGAATTTAATGCAATCAGACAGTTGTGTGGGCCTCTATTACTTTGTAGAATATCTCTTGCCAGGACAATCCTTACTAGTATTTGCAGAGTTTACAGCTGGCTAATATTGCAAACAACTTTTCTATCCCCGCAGCCTGCATAGTTAGGCAGAAAGTTTCTAGGTCAATCCTAGTTGGATTTTTCTTAATCCTGTAAGCAAAATGTCTGAGGCATCCTCAGCAAATAGAGTTATGCCATCAAATTGTGATAATCAATCAAGAGCAATGTCAACAGCTTTCAGTTTGGGGTGGTGGGGTGGTGGAAATTTTAATAACTTAAAGGGAATAATTATATATATATATAATAATTATATATATATATATATATATATATATATATATATATATATAGCACTGGGATTGTTTGCTAGCATATGGCTGTTCATCATCTGCTGTGTGAGGTAATTTGTGTTTGTGTGTGTGTGTGTGTGTGTATGTGTGTGTGTGTGTGTGTGAAACCTTATTTTCCATATATCAGTTTAGAGTATCTACAATGTTTTGTATTTCCTACGTTTTGAGAATATGCACTATGGATGAGACAGAATTTTTGTGATAAGATAGAATCCATTGTGTATAGCTATAGATGTGTCTGATATTGACTGTTTTAAATTTCAATAATTTCTTTCAATATATATGGTTACATTACGTATTTTGCTTCCAGAAGTTATACCCACACCTTTATTTTTATTATTCTGATGACAATGGGCCTGAAGTGAAGATAAATGTTTCAATTATAAATCATCACTGAGTCAACTGTCAACTATTTCATTAAACACTGTTCTTCCACTTGCCTTAACCCTAACTTGACCCTAACCCCAACCACAAAATTACTCCTAATCCTAACCTAACAATGTGAACCTTAACCCCATTACTCTTTCACAATTCTATCTACTTGTTGTGTGGCAAAACTTTTTTTTGAGAGACACAACAGACACAACTTCTCACCCCTTTAGAGGTCCACAACAGACAAAACTGAACTATGGGCATCTGAACAACTTGGTGAAACAATGAATTTTATTTGGAGTTACTTATGTGAACATGGTTGAGGGGTCACTTACAGAAGCAGAAACAACTGGTAGTTACCTTGCCAAAGCACATCCCAACATCAGTGACAGCTCACAAAATTTGGGAACCTGAAACATACTCCACAGCTTGTAGGCAAGTTCCCAGAGTGTTCTTTACAACTGATTTTTTTTCTGGCAGCTTTGCTGGTTTCTGCTTTTTCCAGGGAGCTGTTCTATTCTCAGAATCTTCTGTGAAAGTTGTCTTGTCGGAGAGTCTTCTTTTCACCTTTGCTTCTCTAAGAGTGATTCTCAGCAGCTTTAGTGGTTTACTCCCAGAGAGAGGGGTCTAGTGTATGTAGTCAGTTTCATGAACATCCTGAAGCTATTTTCAGCTGTTTATCTTCCTGCTTAAGGAGATTCCTATAGGATGGAAAGCTTGAATTTCAGAGAAAACTGTTAGACAACATTGCTGTAACTTTTTATTAGCTTTTTATCTTGAATTTTGAGATTATGAGATAAGCACAAAATTCTCCCTTTCACTTTCCTCATTCTAAACTCTCTCATGTAACCCTGCATAGTCTGCTTCAATTCCAAGGACTCTTAGGTCATTCCTTGTTATTGAATGCATTTCTGTATATGTAGAAAAGAGAAAACCTTGTGTTCTGTCAAGCAATTGATGAGAATCGGGTGACTCCAGGACAGTGGGTTGTGGGAGGAGAAGGTTGGTCTGTAAATATTACACTTCACAGCTACTCATGTATGAACCTGAGAGAACAAAGAGAACCAAATATAAAGGCATAAGATGTTAATTCAGGTTTATGTATAAGTTACTTTTAGGAATGTATTCAAAAGTCAATTCATATGGAAATACAATATACTATTAACAATATGAAGTTTACAGGATACCCTCACTAGCTAATTTATAAGTATAAATGCTAATTTTAAAATGTATCAGGATTTCAGTACAAAATAAAAGTCTCAGAAAGAGGTCATTCTGCAATATTAGAGTGATGTTTTATCTTGAAAATGTGTGGCTGAAAATTGAAGATAGCAATGTTCTAAAGGATTGGCTCTTAGATATTGCCAATCAGTAAATATCTAACAAGGCTTCTGCTTCCAAGTGTTTTGGAACACTTTGCAGAATGCTTCAGAGATCTTTTCAGCATGGTGAAGTTAAACAGTGCCCTTACCCTGAATATTTTAGTTACTTTTAAAATTCATTTAAAAAAATTAATGGTGGTGGGTATATTTTGTAATGTAATTAGTTTTAGTTTTTCCTGTCAATTCTGTTTTTATACTAGTACTGTGGGTAAAAATGCCACATTTAGGAACATTATCAAACTCATAGTCTGTAAGATCTATAAATTTAAAAGAACTTGACTGTTCTAAGTCATTAGGGGACACTTAGTCAGCAGATCAGTAATTGACTGCATTTCAGGCACTGCTGGCTCAGTGTACTTAGAAGAGTATAATTTACACTTGGGGAGTAGTTCACACACCTGGAAGGATCTGAGCCATTGCCTACTTAATTGACATGATTTTTTAAAATAGAGACAGAGCACCCTAATATTTACATGAAACGAACATTGGAATTAAATTACCCCTTCAAGGTCAGAGAAAAATTAATGAGTGAAGAAAGACTTAGAAATTTGCTCTCCTTGATGAAATAATTAAATAAGACTGCTATTTATGTCATTGCTCTGACATGAACCTGCTTGCATTATTTTAGGCCATGTCTTCATGCTTCCTTTGAAGGACACAAATTAGGTCAGCCAGGTTAGTGCCTCTATGCTCTATTCTTCAAGTACACCGTGTCTTCCAAAACATGGACCTACTTTCCACTACTGAGTGTAAAGAGAGTAATCAAGAATAGCAGCAAAAGGCTATATGTTTGTGAATATCTTCAACAATTATGGCCAACTTATGCGAGGTCTTCCCATATCTGGTATTTAGGTTTTTGTGACTGGTATTCTTGGCTCTTGGAGGGAGTGCCTTCAGCCCAATCATTAAAATAACAGTGAGGATACCGAAAGCCATACAAGACAAAACAGGGGACAGCCCAAGAAGCCTCACACCTATGTAAAAAATTACAGGCAACTGAGTAAAGCTGAAAAGCCTGGGAAGGGCCTTGTATAGTGAAGATCATATTGTGTGCTAAATTCTCGTCCCAGAAAACACGAAAAGAAGCCACATTATACAGACATAATAGATTATATTTAGATACATATAGGACATATATGTATGTATATGCATACATGTATAAATATGCAACAAAAATTAGTGAAAAACTTGATTTTCAAAGAGTGGGGAAGATTATATGTGAGTGTTTTTGGAGACTGGAAAGAAAATAGAAAATTAAATTCACAAAACAAATAAAAATACAAGTTAGTTTTTGACAATTACTAGACTCATGCATATGATCAAGGATATGGCAAAAGACTTGAGAGACTCATTCTCAGTGTAGTGTTATGATGTGAGATATCTGCTCCTTGTCTGGTTTTCATATAGTGACCCACTTACAAGCATTTCAGAGAGAAAGAAACACACATACACACACACACACACACACACACACACACACACACAAACACATACACACAGACAGAGAAAGAGAGAAAGAGAGAGAGGGGGAGAGAAAGAGGTGGAAATGATTGTTTCTTCATCCCTTACAGACACACTGTTTTGATGAGCAGGGAGAGAAAATAAAACTATTCAAATCTTAGCTTTTCAGTAACTGTTATACAAGTTTCCAATGAAAAAGAGACAGTCATCTTCCCATACAAATGTTCACTTAGGGAAATAAGAAGGAAATGTTCACTGAAATGAAAGCAGGAGTACCAGAAAGATTCAGGACCTTCAGTGGAACAAACAAAGGCCTGTCATAGCTAGGTAAGCAGAACATTTTGTTGCATTATGGTTATGTGTCATCAAAAGGCAAGTTAATGCTACAGGGCTCTAAGTGGATTAGAAGCACTCACCAACCATCATATTAAAACCAGCCATATAGCAGGAAGCTCCCAAGACAGAACTGGAAGGATAACTGAAAAAAATGCACCCACTAGACAATAATCCATGAATTGATACAGAAAAATAAGTGTCTCACTAAGAAAGAGACACATGCATGAGATTACAAAAAAGTTCTTTAGTATCACACATTGTAAAACACATACTCCATCAGTGAAGAGCTACAAGGTTTTCAGTCTAAATTATAGAGATACTATGAAGACTACAGGTAATGCAATTATGATAAAACTAAACTCAGAATATTTGGAAATCTCCATGAAAAGTTGGAAACTATCAAAAAGTTAACAAAGGTGATTAAGTTATATACTCTGTTGTATAATGAACTATGTAATAATTACAAAAATAAAATTTAAAAGCTTTCAAAACAAATTACACATGTATATTAAAGAAATGAAAATTGATGGGACAATAATCATTTAAAAAAAATTAAAGACATGAAAACGTGAATAAAGTATAAAGGACCATGAAAACTATGTTAATCTCAAATGTCAAATATAACTTTAATAATGGAAAGAAGTATAGAAGAATTATTTGAAAAAAATAAGAACTATAGTCAACCTTATAGGAAGAAAAATAATATCAACCAACGAGAATTCCCAAAGCTCTCAGGGACTAAACCACCAACCAAGGAGTACACATGGAGCGACCCATGGCTCCAGGTGCATATGTAGCAGAAGATGGCCTTGTTGGCATCAATGGGAGGAGAGGCCCTTGGTCCTGTCAAGTTTCGATGCCCCAGTGTTGGAGAATTCAAGAGCGGCAGGAGGATGGGAGTGGGTGGGTAGGTGGGGGAACACTCTCATAGAATCAGGGGAGGGAGAATGTAATAGGGTGTTTCAGAAGGGAGGAAGCAGGAAAGGGTTTTTGAAATGTAAATAAAGAAAATTTCCAATAAAAAAGAACTACAGTTTCTTCCAATTAGTCCAATGTAGTCAAGTGTAGATAGAAAATGTCCAGATAATTGTGAAGAAAATTTTGAAAAGTTTTACTTTTCTCACGTTTCTGGAAAGTGAACTTCTATATGTGGAAAGCTTCTAAAAGTAGACAAGGAAAGAAGCTTCACACAAAAAGAAAACAGTCTAAAGACACAACTGTCATTGTGTAAGAACATTTGAAAACCAAATAAAATTTTTGAACACTTTTTAAAGGTAAAATGTAAGAGAAAAAAATAATATATTCATCAAACATCTTTCAAAATTCATGAAAAATATGGACCTTTAAAAGAGAACTCCAGTGGAAAATTACTTTGCCAATATGTCTACATTGTTTAAAAAAAAATAAGTCCAATTCACTAAAAGGGTGTGTATGTGATCCACAGAAAAGAAATGAAGAAATCTGTAGTTGGAAGAAAATAAAAATAGAGTGAAAGACAATATAAATATTTATGAATTTATTTTATCTTTTGAATGTAAGCTGAGTTCTATTATACAACACAGAGTTAAATTAATATTGCACAATTAAGATTTTATGTTTGTTTGTTTGTTTTTTACTAAATCAGAATATTTTAAGTAAGAAGAAACTAATTCCAAACAAAAATAGATTGAAACATCAAGATATTAATAGTTTAAAATATTAAACCACTTTTCAAAATTTGATTTTGACATTTATATGAGCTAGATTCAATTCAAGAGAATCCTAAAAATTGGTGATAAATGGCACATATTAAACTGACAGTTAAGGACATGAAACAATTTTCTTCCTTTCATTAAGCTGATGTGTTTTATTACTTATAATTTCCCACATAGGTTGTGTAATTTGACTTTACAAATATGCATGACTTCAATTTTCTACATACAACCTGACAATTAAGCACAAATTGTCATCTGTTACCAAATCATAGAACTGGTTATGAGGCTTCTAAAGTTGCGAATAAAACCTACACATTGCTAGCTTGTTGTATGAGAATAGTTCTTTGGACATAATAGCATTTGATAAATACCACCTAGAAATTTTTTACTGAAAGTGAACACTTCAAAGATGAATACTTAAACTCTATATAATATCCTAAGTTTCTAGTGACAGATGGCATCACTTATACAGCCTAAGGATATTTAAGTACAATTAAAATTATAATTTAAAACTAATAATAATTAAATTTCAAAATGACAACCAGAAGCTTAACATTTTTCAATTCTAATTCAATATTTGACTTATTATCAAAATGTAGAACTAAGTAAAATTTGAAACATTTCATAAATAATAATATAAGCTTGTAAAATTTATATAACATCATGTTACATGCTTGATTTAAGTTCTGAGATTCTGGCATTTAATATATACATGATTTCTAATGATTAATAACAAGACCATTTATAATTGTGAACTTTTTAGTCATGTCATATTGCCACTTATATTAGTCTAAAGTTGTTTCCTTATATTTATGTCCAGAATTTTATACAGAAAGATAACCCAACTTTAAAATACTGACATTTTAAAAGTAGTGTAATTTCTCAGACTTGCAGAATTAATTATTTATTAAGGTAAGACTACCAACTGAAAGATGAATTGTCTTATGATTGTAATTTAATCTTATAATTTAACTATTTTCTCAATGTATACAAAACAAAAAGAATTAGAATTTCAAAGTTAGACTAAGATATATTTTATAAGTGTTATATTAGGTGGGCAATTAGCCTCCAAACTGACTTGTGTCTGTTTTAAATGTGACTAAACCTGGATACAGTCCCACACTCTGGAAGGTCCTTCTTTTTACTCAGCACAGGGGCCAAGCTTCTGCTAGTAACCTTTCATTAACTGCTCACATTTGTGTGTTAAAGAAAATCTTCCAACTAAGAAAACTAACACAGTGATACCTACCTTTTATTCTTTAAATTCTCATAAAGACAATTTATCCCCTCAATTTACTTTATTTTTAATTAAAATTATTATTTATCTTTAATTCATTGCAAAGATTATGTGCTGATTTATTTTACAAATTAAGTGACAAACTGAGGTAAATTGAGAAAAAATACTTGGCTGATTCTAGAAAAGGAATTTGCATGCCATTGTCTGCATAACTCATTAAGCCCAGTGCTTCATTTTAGATCTTAGAGGATAATTGGTCAAGAGATTTTGTTGTTTATCTCATGAGGTTGTTGAGCTACGAAGTGATAAGACTAAAGCATATGACTCCAAGTCCAGTGCTTTTTACTGAACTCAAGTTTTCAAGTCACCATAACTTGATACACTTCACAAATTTACTGATGCATACAAAAGAGCCTAAGTTTTGCGTTCTGTGATAGTGAGTGTAGCTATGTTAGACTCCACTGTCTAGTAAGATAAACAGGAGCAAACCAAATTTTCATTTACTGTCTTTGTAGAGCATGTTGACTTTTTACCATGTATAAGCTGCAGACTCAATTCAATTTATTTTTAGTACCACCACACTACACATTCACCTACATACACATCAACTTCAACTGTTGTGGACACCTTTTTTCCCCCAGCACCCAGTGACACAATATTCTACCTTAAATTATCTCCAACATAATTACTCTTTCTAGTCACAATCTACAATTCTTTCTTTTGTTCCACTACATTCCAAAAATAAACTCTCTTACTCACTGTAACATCATTCAGAACGTCAGTCTCTGTATCCTCCATTCTCTTGATCAATTACTCTATAATTCTCAACTCATTACATTCTAATTTCTGCCTTACCCATTACTGAAATTAACTTTCTCTGGGTATCCATTTATTTCTTTATTATTGTTACATTGCTCCAGTATTAAGTCATTGTGAAAAAAGAAATTCCAATTAGTTGACAATGGCACTTGTGAAGGTAGACATAATAATATACATAGAGACAAATGGAAATCATTTACAGAAATAATAGTTTTCTTCAAATGACACTTATAAATGAAATAATATATGGAAGAAATATCACCACTATAGACCCTGTTTTAAATATTTTCTGTTTACTATAAAAGAAAAGATGTTGCAATGAAGATTCAGTGATCATTTATTAAGAATAATTAGTACCAAATACATAAAATTTCATAGGTATATGATATATGATTTTTTTAAAAAGCAGCAGAATTACTCTTAGGACTCCAAAATATTGTTTTATAACCAATTTAGTTAAAGGATAATTTAATGAAAGAGGAAACATTATTTAATTTTATATTTCTTCTATACAGTAGCTACAAAGAAAAAAGTCTAGATTTCCATTAAAATACTTCACAGATACATATATATGCATCTCTTAGTACATTTACTTGTGAATGTCTGAATAGTAGTCTTTTTAGATATTCTTATGTATATTTCATGGATATCCATATGGATATATGTCTCCTGGGTCCTTGTGCAGATAAATATATGAGTGTCTTATAAATATATATGTGGATACATGAGTAGATGCTTCTGTATGTATGTGTAAGTATGTGTCTGAGCGGCATACCCATGTGGAGTATGTACATGTATGGGTAAATATATGAATAACTGTGGATACTTGTGTGAGCAGGTCTTCTATTGTTGTGAATAGAAATCGTGACCATGGCAACTCTTATAAGGTAACATTTAATTGTGACTGGCTTACAGTTCAGAAGGTTAGTCCATTGTTGTCATGGTGGCAAACATGGTCTCACTCTGGCAGAACTGGGTCTAGAAGGGTAACTGAGAGTTCTACATCTGGATAGTCAGCTAGCAGGATGAGAGAGTGACACTGGGCTTGGCTTGAGCATCTGAGAACTCAAAACCTGCTCTCAGTGACATACTTCCTCCACCAGGGCCACATATCTTAAGAGTGTTATTCCCTATGAGCTTATGGAGACCATTATCATTTAAAACAACATATTTTGAACACTTGCCTCCGTGTTTGTTGAATAACACTAAAATCTAAGTACTGTTCCACAAGTATCTATCATTTTTTTTTTTTTTTGCTGCATTATATTTTCCTAAACTCTTTTCTTTGCAAATAATCCCAGACCAGTGGTTCTCAACTTTCCTAATCCAGCCACCCTTTAACCAGTTTCTCATGTTGTGGTGACATATGAATATTTTTCTTGCTACTTCATAACTGTAATTTTTCTATTTTATGAATTGTACAGTAAATTTTTGTTTTTTTTTTTAGGCAACAACTGTAAAAGTTTTGGGCATTCCCAATGGTGTCATAACCCACAGGTTAAGAAACACTGGTCTAGTCTGTCTTGACATGAAGCCCCACAGACCATCCTCACTTAGATTTTGTCTTTATAGAACTGTAATAAAAGTGCTTATGACCATTTGGATTCATCTGTGTGTGCTGGAAATCATGCCAAGTCACACTTATACAAAAATTACTAATATGCCACAGCTCTTCTTTAAACAAAAGTTCGTTCTCCATGTGCAATTTTTCTCAATATTGCTCTTATTTATTTTATCTGGGATATAAGTGTTTCTAAAAATATGCATCTATCATTTGCTACAGAAATTTATGGACCATTATATATAATATCATATTTTACTAATGTTGAGGAAAATAATGTTAAACAAATAAAATAATTACAAGTTTACCATTAATAAAATGCTGTTAGAAAATGTTCATGCTTCTTCATAATCAAAAGCCTCTCAGTTAGTGATCTTTTTGTGCAATGTTAGCTGATGTGGAAATATCACTATTGCATATTTTACTCGATTTATATGTGTATGTCATATATAATGTTTTTCATAAAAGGACAGGTATGTAATTTACAAGTGTTTATTTTTCTAATATTAATGATATTCTACTAATAACTCTATGATACAAAAATTGATAAAAAGCATTTGTTAAAGAGCTACTGATATAATTACAAGTACATAAGGTTTATTGAGCCTTAAAAGGAAAATGGGTGAGGTCAGTTCACGGTTTGCATTGTCCTTTTTGAAACTCAATCTGATGACAACCTAAACCTAATCAGTAAATACTTTATAAATACACAATAAATGCTTGAGAGTGCAGTGACAAATGTTTGAATAGGCAGTCACACTATTGCCTGTTGTTTGAAATTTATAGCCTGCCACTTATAATGCTCAGCAGCTGAGGAATAGGCAATCCACCAATATCATTTGCCCATAAAAAGTGATTCAGCTTTAATCCTCTGAATTGAAATGTGGTGAGCCACACATATTAAGCAGATTGCTATAGTCTATAATTGAAAATAGAGTCATGAATTCAAGGAAAACATTCATTAAAAGACAACGAATTGTTTTATTGAGAGAAAATCACTTCTAGTATTTTTAGTAAGCTCATGAATTTGTTAGCAAAATTAAAGCATAGATGGGCAATTCTTGTCCGATGCATGTTGCTCTTTCTTTCCATCCATTTTGAAACATTAATTTTCTTGGCTCAGTAATGATTTACCCAGATTCTTTGCAGCTAAAGATAGCTATTGAGATAAACCAATGAGATGTAAATGAAATCCTGCTTTGTAATTTTAGCAAATCATCTGGAAGACAGCTTAGGGCTAGGACAGCATAGATTCGTTTAAATCAAAGGCAGATGAGAAAACATAACATGGTACTGATAGTCATAGAAGTTTGTGAATGTATGTATCACTTGTGCTCTTCCTGACTTACCTAGAATTTCAAATCTATACATTTATCAGATTTACAACCACACTTACAAGATGATCTAAATGAAGGTGAAAATCAATGGAGGGAAGAAACAACAACCACAACAACAAAAATCTAGATTACTGAAGAAACTTGCAGCAAAAGACAACAGTGACTCCATATATCTATACACGTGAGATACAAAATAATTATCTGATAATACACAGAAGGATAGTTGCAATTACCAATGCTTCATGTTTGTTTGTAATAAAAAGTGATGTGTGGTCTGCAGTGCTTGGAAGAAATGTCCATATAGAGTAAATACTCAATTAGGCTTCAGTTTTCCACTGTTTACTTTTGCATAAAATATTCATTGATCCCATAAAACTGTTTTATTGTTTTGTAATTAAATTTCCAATTTAACCTTGAAAATCTTAAATAAACCTTTACATTTAGACCTATTCCTTAAACCTAATTCTTGATTTTTTTTCTCTATAGAAGCAAAATAATTGTATTTTGTTTGGTTATATTTTAATCTTTTATTTTATATTCTTATTTGTCATTCTTTTGAAAATTCCTTTTATGAGAATATGAAAAATATTGTATTTGCATGTAAAAGATCAAAGTTTCACATGCAATGTAAAAACTATAGGTGTTGTGTGTGTGTCTATGTGTGTGTGATCATATGTTAATATTATAACAAATATTCAAAAAAATAAGATAAAAGAATAAGAAGTATACTGCACTAGCTGTGGCTGATTTATCCTCATGAGTTCACCAACAGAAATACTGACTCAATACATTTTTAGAGCCTACAACTTGAGTGAAATATTTCCTGTATGATAAACATTCTCACGAGGTTAAAATATCAATAATATTTATTTTAAAACAAACAAATGACAGAGATACAGGCACGTTTGAAGAGGTGTATGATGCAATCTTCTTATATCTCCTGGATGCACCTTCAGATGTTCATGAACTGAAGCTGTGAGGTACAGTGAACTTCCCTTTATGAAATCTATTAGCTAGCTCAAGACTTTTGTCACAACAGTATAAAAATGTGTAAAGGGGTCCTAAAATAAATGGAAAATTCACTAAGGAGCTACCCTCCTGGGAAATCAAAGCATCATTTAAACAAGTAGCTTATGCTGAATTGCAAATTCAGAAGTGTTTCTCACTTTGTGAAAATGAATAAGTTTCATACATAGTCTCTCTTAAATGTAGAAAAGCTAGACAAATTTGATGAAATATTTTCATTTCACAGTATCAATATACACATATTCTAAATCTCATTCCAAGTCTTACTTAAAAATACCAACATATCATTTTGGGAATATAAGCTCTTGATCTCTGGTTTCTCAATGCCTTTCTTCTCATAATGCTTAACATTTCATTGGGATCAGTCAATTGAAGTTTTGTCTTAACAGCATGAGCTTTCCTCAAATGTATTTTGGCATTACTGAAAAAAAAAAACATATACATGATTATGGAAAAAAAAGTGGTGCTTTTAATCTATAGTATTTTAGCATAGACTAGCATAGGGTTTGTCACTCTAGCCTAGATGCTATAGAAGAGGCTGTATTTAGACAAAACAAACAAACAAAAAAACTAACTAACTAAAAGTTAAATAACATTGAAAAAGAGAGAAACACGTATCACCAAGAGTATTGGCCATACAGTCATAACCTTTTCAGCTTAGACAGGAACCTGAGGGGACATTCCATATCTTTCTCTCTGGACTGTGGGTGGTAGCAGCCTGCACAGCAATGCCAATAGAAAAGAGGGACAATGAGGACAACTTAGAAATAATGAAATAACAGTAATGATAGAACCTAATATTAATAATAATTTACTGTATGCCAGAAAATTTGATCAACACTTCACAAGCATCTCATTCTCTAAAATAGTATTCTGACTGGAAGGCAGTCTCCAAAGCCGCACCTGCTGCTATTCATATTCTATTGTATCCCTTCCTTTTATTTTTGGTAGATGAATTATAGATCATATTATGTATGTATGCCATGATATTCTACTCCTATATATTTCAATTCATACCTCCTTGTGAGAAACAAGAACACTTTGTGCATTATCATGTCATTTTGATCATTTTGGACAAAATTAACAGCTCTCTAATATCAGCTAAGACCCAGCTACATTCAAATGTTCCAATATTTCCTTAAGAAACATCCATCATAGCTCATTTTTTCTTAAAAAATTATTTATTTATTTTTTGTATATGAGTACACTGTAGATGTCTTGAGTATACTACACACACCAGAAGGCAGTGGATCCAAGTATAGATGGTTATGAGCCAGCATGTGATTGCTGGAAATTGAACTGAGGACTTCTGGAAGAGGAGTCAGTGCTTTTTACTGCTGAGCTATCTCTCCAGACCATAGCTCATTTTTCTTAAACCACTATCAAAATAAGTATTGTGTTTGATTACAGAGTTCTTCAAATATCTTTTTTTGAATATTATATTTAAATTTCAGATTTTATACACTTACACCATTCCCCCCAAAAGAGAAACCCCCTATCCCATCCCCCTCCTCCTGATTCTATGAGGATATGCCCTTAGCACCTTCATCACTTTCACCTTCCTGCCCTTGAATTCCGCCCCCCCCCCCCCAACTCGTTGTCGACCATTCATGGGACCAAGGATCTCCTCTCCAAACTATGCCCAATAAGAACATCCTCCCTACATATAAAGCTGGAGTCATGGGTCCCTCCCTATGTGCTCCCAGGCTGGTGGTTTAGAACCTGGAGAGCTATGGTTGGCTGGTATTGTTGCTCTCATTATGGGGACACAAACTCTTTCTGCTCCTCCAGTCTTCAATCCTCCATTGTAAACCCCTTGATCAGATCAATGGTTAGCTGTGAGCATCTGCCTCTGAATATGTCAGACTCTGGCAGAACTATAAGGAGACAGCTATATCAGGCTCTTGACAACATGTACTTCCTGACATCCACATCAGCATTTACATTTGGTGACTGCATGTAAGATGGATACCAGGTGGAATGGTCTCCAGATGGCCCCTCCTTCAGGTTCTGTCCCACATTTTGTTTCCATACTTGCTCCCTTGAGTATTTTGTTATTCCTTCTAAGTAGGACTGAGGAACCTACACTTGGTCTTCCTTCTTCATGAGCTTCATGTGGTCTGTGAGTTGTATCTTGAATATTGCGAGCTATTGGGCTAATATCCATGTATTAGTGAGTGAATACCACGTGTGTTCTCTTGTGATTGGGTTACTTCACTCAGGATGATATTTTCAAGTTAAATCCATTTACCTAACAATTTCTCAAATTCATTATTTTTAATAGCTGAGTAATATTCCATTGTGTAAATGTACCACATTTTTTTTTTATCCATTCCTCTGTTGAAAGACATCTGGGTTCTTTCCAGCTAGCTATTATAAATAAGACTGCTATAAAAATAGTGGAGCATATTTCCTTTTTATATGTTGGAGCATCTTCTGAGTATATGCCCAGGAGTGGTATAGCTGGGTCCTCAGGTAATGCTATGTCCAATTTTCTGAGGAACTGCCAGACTGATTTCCAGAGTGGTTTATCATCTTGCAATCCCATCAACAATGGAGGAGTGTTCCTCTTTCTCCATATCCTTGTCAGCATCTACCATCACGTGATTTTTTTTTTATCTTAGCCATTCTGACTGGTGTGAAGTGGTATCTCAGGGTTGTTTTGATTGGCATTTCCCTGATGACTAAGGATGTTGAGCATTTATTAAGGTGCTTCTCGGCCGTTCGAGTTTCCTCAGTTGAGAATTCTGTTTTGCTGTGTACCCCATTTTTAATAGGGTTATTTGGTTTTCTGGAGTCTAATTTCTTGAGTTCTTTATATATATTGGATATTAGCCCTCTATCAGATGTAGGATTGATAATGATCTTATTCCAATCTGTTGGTTTTCTCTAATTGACAGTATTCTTTGCCTTACAGAAGCTTTGCAATTTTATGAGGTCCCATTAGTCAATTCTTGATCTTAGAACATAAGCCATTGGTGTTCTGTTCAGGAACTTTTCCACTGTGCCTAGGTATTCGAAGGTCTTCCCCAACTGCTTGTCTATTAGTTTCAGTCTATCTGGTTTTATGTGAATGTCCTTTATACATTTGGACTTGAGCTTTGTAAAAGGGGATAAGAATGGATTGATTTGCATTTGTCTACATGCTGACCTTCAGTTGAACCAGTACCATTTGTTGAAAATGCTGTCCTTTTTCTACTGGATGGTATTAGCTCCTTTGTCAAAGATCAAGTGACCATAGGTGTGTGGGTTCATTTCTGAATCTTCAGTTCTATTCCATTGATCTTCCTACTTGTCTCTGTACCAATACCATGCAGTATTTATCACTATTTCTCTGTGGTACAGTATGAGGTCAGGGATGGTGATTCTCCCAGAAGTTCTTTTATTGTTGAGAATAGTTCTCGCTATCCTAGTTTTTTTGTTATTCCGAATGAGTTTGCAAATTGTTCTTTCTATCTCTCTGAAGAATTGATTTGGGATTTTGACAGGATTGTATTGAATCTGTACATTGTTTTTGGTAAGATGGCCATTTTTACTAAATTAATCCTGTCAATCCATGAGCATGGGAGATCTTTTCATCTTCTGAGATCTTCTTTAATTTTTTTCTTCAGAGACTTGAAATTCTTGTCATACAGACCTTTCACTTGCTTGCTTAGATGTACTCCAAGATATTTTATATTGTTTGTGACTATTGTGAAGGGTATCATTTCCCTAATTTCTTTCTCAGCCTGTTTATTCTTTGAGTAGAGGAAGGCTCCTGATTTGTTTGAGTAGATTTTATATCCAGCCACTTTGCTGAAGTTGTTTATCAGGTTTAGGAGTTCTCTGGTGGAAGTTTTAAGGTCACATAAGTATACTATCATATCATCTGTAAATAGTGATGTTTTGACTTCTACCTTTCTAATTTGTATCCTCTTGACTTCCTTTTGTTATTTAATTGCTCTGGCTAGGAATTCCAGTACAATATTTTATAGGTAGTGTGAGAGTGGGCAGCCTTGTCTTGTCCCTGATCTTAAGGTGTGATTGCTTCAAGTTTCTGTCCATTTAGTTTGATGTTGGCTACTGGCTTGCTGTATATTGCTTTTACAATGTTTAGGTATGGGACTTGAATTCTTGATCTTTCCAAGACTTTTAACATGAAGGGATGTCGAATTTTGTCAAATGCTTTCTCAGCATTTAGTGAGATGATCATATCTTTTTTTTTCTTTGAGTTTGTTTATATAGTGGATTACATTGATGGATTTCCAAATATTGAACCATCCCTGCATTCCTGCAGTAAATCCTACTTGATCATGATGGATGATTGTTATGATCTGTTCTTGGATTCGGTTTGTGAGAATTTTATTGAGTATTTTTGCATCGATATTTATAAGAGAGATTGATCTGAAGTTCTCTTTCTTTGTTGGGTTTTTTTGAGGTTTAGGTATGAGCGTGATTGTAGCTTCATAGAATGAATTGGGTAGTGTTCCTTCTGTTTCTATTCTGTGGAATGGTTTGAAAAGAACAGGTATTAGGTCTTCCTTGAAGGTCTGGTAGAATTCTGCACTAAAACCATCTCGTACTGGACTTTTTTTGGTGGGGAGACTTTTAATGACTGCTTCTATTTCTTTAGGGGTTATGAGACTGTTCAGATGGCTTATCTGCTCCTGATTTAATTTTGGTACCTGGTATCTGTCTAGAAAACTGTCCATTTCATCCAGATTTTCCAGTTTTGTTGAGTAGGATCTGATGATTTTTTGAATTTCTTCAGTTTCTGTTGTTATGTTTCTTTTCAGTTCTGGTATTATTAATTCAGATACTGTCTCTGTGCCCATTGGTTAGTCTGGCTAAGGTTTTACCTATCTTGTTGATTTTCTCAAAGAACCAACTCCTGGTTTTGTTGATATTTTGTATAGTTCTGTTTCTACTTGGTTGATTTTGGCCCTGAGTTTGATTATTTCCTGCTGTCTACTCCTCTTGGGTATATTTGCTTCTTTTTATTCTTGAGCTTTTAAGTGTGCTGGCAAGTTGTTAGTGTATGCTCTCTCCAGTTTCTTTTTGTAGGCACTTAGAGCTATGATTTTTCCTCTTAGTACTGCTTTCATGGAGTCCCACAAGTTTTGGTGTGATGTGTCCTCATTTTCAATAAATTCAAAAAGCCTTTAATTTGTTTCTTTATTTCTTCTTTGAGCAAGTCATCAATGAGTAGAGCGTTTTTCAGTTTCCTCATGTATGTGGGCTTTCCATTGTTTTTGTCATTATTAAAGACCAGCCTTAGTCCATGGTTGTCTGATAGGGTGCAAGTGATTATTTCCATCTTTTTGTATCTTTTGAGACCTGTTTTGTGACCAATTATATGGTCTACTTTGGAGAAGGTACCATGAGGTGCTGAGAAAAAGTTATATTCTTTTGTTTTAGGATGAAATATTCTATAGATATCAGTTAAATCCATTTGGTTCATAACTTCTGTTAGTTTCATTGTGTCTCTGTTCAGTTTCTGTTTTTATGATCTGCCCATTGCTGAGAGTGGGGTGTTGAAATCCCCCCCTATTATTGTGTGAGGTGGAATGTATGCTTTGAGCTTTAGTAAAGTTTCTTTTATGTATGTGGGTGCTCTTGCATTTGGGACATAGATGTTCAGAATTGTGAGTTCCTCTTGGTACATTTTTTCTTTGATGTGTATGAAGTGTTCTTCCTTATCTTTTTTATTACTTTTAGTTGAAAATCAATTTTATTTGATATTAGAGTGGCTACTCCATCTTCTTTTTTGGGCCATTTGCTTGGAAGATTGTTTTCCATCCTTTTACTCTGAGGTAGTGTCTGTCTTTTTCACAGAGTTACGTTTCCTGTATGTAGCAAAATGCTGGGTCATGTTTATGTATCCAGTCTGATAGTCTATGTCTTTTTATTGGAGAATTGAGTCCATTGATATTAAGAGATATTAAGGAAAAATGAATGTTGTTTCCTGTTATTTTTGTTATTGGTGGTGGAGTTGTTTGTGTAGCTATCTTATTTTAGCGCTTTTGGAAGATTACTTTCTTGCTTTTTCTAGGTTGTAGTTTTCCTCCTTGTGTTAGAACTTTCCACCAATTATCCTTTGAAGTGCTGGATTTGTGGTAAGATATTGTGCAAATTTGATTTTGTCATGGAATATTTTGGTTTCTCCATCAATATTAATTGAGAATTTTGCTGGCATTTGTATGATATCATTCCAGAATCTTCTGGCTTTTATAGTCTCTGGTGAGAAATCTGGTGTAATTTTTATAGAAATCTGGTGTAACATGCCTTCCTATGTTACTTTACCTTATTCCTTAATGCTTTTAGTATTTTTTCTTTGTTTTGTGCATTTGATTATTATGTGACAGGAGGTATTTCTTTTCTGGTCTAATCTACTTGGAGTTCTATAGGCTTCTTGTATATTCATGGACATCTCTTTCTTTAGGTTAGAGAAGTTTTCCTCTATAATTTTGTTGAAGATATTTACTGGCCCTTTAATTTGGGAATATTCACCCTCATCTATACCTATTATACTTAGATTTGGCCTTTTCATTGTGTCCTGGATTTCCTGGATGTTTTGAGTTAGGAGCTTTTTGCATTTTGCATTTTCTTTGATGGTTGTGTCAATGTTTTCCATCTTCTGCACATGAGATTCTCTTTTCTATCTCTTGTATTCTGTTGGTGATGCTTGTGTCTATGACTCCTGATCTCTTTCCTAGGTTTTTAATCTCCAGGGTAGTCTACCTTTGAGATTTCTTTATTGTTTATACTTCCATTTTTAGATCTTAGATGGTTTTGTTTAATTCCTTCACCTGTTTGCTTGTGTTTTATTGCAATTATTTAAAAGAATTTTGTGTTTCCTCTTTAAAGGTTTCTAACTTTCCACCGTGTTCTCCTGTATTTCTTTAAGGGAATTATTTATGTCCTTCTTAAAGTTTTTTATCATAATCATGAGAAGTGATTTTAATTCTGAATCCTGGTTTTTGGGTTTAATGGGGTGTCCAGGGCTTGCTATGGTGTGAGAACTGGGTTCTGATGATGCCAATAACTTTGGCCTCTGTTGCTTATGTTCTTGCACTTACCTTTTGTCATCTGGTTAGCTCTAGTGCTACCTGCACTCTGTCTCTGACTGGAGCCTGTCTTTCCAGTTATATTGCTTTTGTCAGAACTCCTCAGGGTACAGCTGTTTCTGTGATCCTGTGATCCTGAGCTCCAGCTGCTCTGAGTGCAGTGACTCCTCTAAGATGTCTCAGGATATGGTGTCTTCATGGGAGCAGACCAGCTAGATGTCCACTTCTCTGAGTGCAGTGGCTCCTCTAGAATGTCTCAGGATATGTTGTCCGCTGCTCTGAGTACAGTGTCTCCTCTAAGATGTCACAGGATATGGTATCTTCATGGAAGCAGACCAGCTATGTGTCTGCCCCAGTCACAAGTCCAATGTATTTTCTATGGGACAAAACGTTTCGTGTCCCATGAATAACAATATTAATCAGTCCTAAACCAATCTGAATGGTTTGCATTATTTACAATTAATTTATCTGTAGGCTAAATTTATGCAGGCAAAATTTCTAAATCCATTATAAATCTTTAATGATGAAAAATTAATAAATTTGTCTTAGTTCTATTGATGTGATAAATAGAATTATAAATATAAGCTTGAAGAGGAAAGGGCTAGTTTTAACTTATGTCTTTTAGACCATTATCTAGGAAAGCTAAGGCAGAAAGTCAAAAGAGGAAGTAAAAAACAGAAAGTGGACAGAGGCTATGCAGGGTGCTGTTTACTGTTTTGTTGCTTAAAACTTGCTCAAGCTGCTTTCTTAAGCACCTACAAACAACCTCCTCAGGTTAATACACACATTAATCATGAATGAATTAAAGATCCTATAGACTTGTTCAGTGAAACTCTTATGAGTATATATTCTCAACTGATTCTCATTCTTTCCAAATGACTCTAGCTTGTGGCAACTTGACATGCACACTTTCCAGAACAAATATATCAAACATAGAATGATTTTCAGTACATTTGAATGTGGAAAATAATTTATTTTAAGCTTTCTAATGACTTATAAGTTGCTCTTCCAATGTGCTGAAAAACAATTCAAATCCAAATGGGAAATTTATTTGTGAGAACTAAGTAAAACTGTGACAGTTTTATACATTCAAAGTGGTTAAAATATAAATGTATACTAAAGAATTTTATGCTAGTTCATAAAACAGGTTTAATGTATCAATTCAGTTAAAAATATAAAATACTACATACAAAATCAACTTTAAATATTGGAATATCATACCATGTTTTTTGCAAATATTACTAATTCAGAAAATGTTTCTGAATTATTTTTTATAATTTTTCTGTCAGAAAAATAACATAGTTTAAATGGGTTCCTAGAGCTGTAGAAAAAGTTTATTATGTGGTTCTAGTAGCTAACATGAGTTTAGCTCCCCGCATTAACATAAGCAGCTTACCATCTATTTATAACTGTAATTCAGTGGATTTGACAATCTCCTCTAGACTTCACATGTATCTACACATCTGCATATACATACAAAGTTATACATTCATAAATTTAAAGAAGTATACATAAATATTTTAAATGATCTATTCATGAAATTTTGGTAGGATAATATACAAACAATAGAGAGTAGGTATATTTGGGTAACATTTATCAAATACAATTTTCTATTACTCACCTAAATCCAGATCCTAAGTTGAAATTGACAATCTTACATAACTATATAACTTGATAAATAGTCTCACAGTATTAGATAATTAGTGTAATGAATAGAATGGTACATCATGGTTAAACATTTTAGAAATTAGAATAATATCATTATGCTTTTAAAAATATTGGAAATTATTTTGCTCTGTTAGTAGAATTATAATAATCTTCATTGTGAATTCTTTCTTTCTAATTAAATTGTTTTGCCAGTAATTTTAATATAAAGTAAAATTACATTGATTTCTTGGCAACCAGACTGACACAAAATTACTTCAAGCTAGTTAAAAGATAACGGGAAAAGGTCAATCACAGAAATATCTTTTCCCACACTAGATCTCTATATTCCAGAAGGTGCAAGAATTATTTCTCAGCATTTCTGACAGACACACTGGAATAATCATTTGCATCAAGCATAACCTGTAACAGCTTTTGTGATCTTTTAGGTAAGCTGACTAATTTCTGGTTGAATAGTTTTTTTTTTTTTTTTCAATGTGAAAAGATTGAAAAATTATTTGCAAGAAATCACAGCTCCAAATGCAGGTATTGCATTAAGGAAATGCAATGCCTGTAAAATAGTCATATTTAAAGATGTTTATAAACATGATTTTTTAAATATATGGATATAAAGAAAATATTTTTATGACTGGAGAAAAAAATGTTCTTTCATGTGAAGACACTAATGTGCTATCAAATTTTACCCTTGAAATATATGTGTGATTCATTATAATAATTTACATGTGAAGCATTATTTAAAGTGCAAATTACAAATACTACATATTTTTTTATACTACATAGATAAACTTTGGGTTAATTTTCTAGCAAATCTTTCCACTGGAAGATTTTTGCAAAGGTACTGTTTGTTTAAGAGAGTTTCAAGTTCAAAGTGAAATAACATATAAGAGAAAAAAAATATCACTGCCAAACAAACACTTAGAGAAAAATCAGGCAAGGTGACACTGGGCTGTAATCCGAGCATTTAGTATATAGCAACAAGAGGGCATCAGGAGTTCAAGGCTGTACTAGGCTAAGTGAGAACCTTGTCTCCAAAAACAAACAAGCAAAACCTCAAAAACTTAGAAGAATATGCAAATTATGTAGAGGTCTTACTAAATAAAGCAAAAGTGCTAACAAAAATTTTAAGTACTATTCTGTCATTTATTCCCTACCAAAAAAATCAGTATTGCACACCATCTAGTTATATTAAAGATGTAGAAATAAACAATCACTTTCATTTTGAAATGGAAGTAAAACCACCATCTATGAATTCTTTACATGATTTACAAAAATATATTTAAGAACATTAAAATAGAAATAAAATGAAATGTAACAGTGGGGTGGACAGATTTAGGAATTAAAATATTAATTTCCATCATTTGTTATGGAACTCTTTTTTTCTCCATTTTGCATGATCCTTGACTTTGTAGGCATCATGTAAATAGATGTCTAATTAGATCTTGTTTATTAGGTTGCATCATTGGTTGACTTGGAGCAGTTTGGATACTTTTATATTTTATAATGTTCATTTGCACAGCATGCTCTCTATAGTGAGCCTACTTATCATGACAAAAGCATAAGTGTCAGCTCTGCAGCTTATAGCTGGCTTAGCTTCAACAAGAATGTCAGGCAAAGTGACAAGGCAAAAAGCAATTCTGAGTGATGACATGGCTGTGGATAATAGATTGCTTTTCCAAGGATGCTGCTTCAGCTTTGATCTCTGAAACCTCTCATCCTAAGGGGGGAAAAGTTCTTTGAGTATTCCTCTAGACTATGGACTATGTATATTTGAATCTTTGTACCATACATCGTCTCTGTGGTCTTTGGATTATTAAAATGCCAAGTTCATTTTATTTTGGGGCTCATTTTTTATGCCATTGGGACCTAGAGTTAACTGTCATCCATAGAACCAGAAGGCATTGCTCTCATTCCACTATGAATATAATCTCTACCATGAAAACAGTAAGTATTCATGCACTGTTTGATATTTTGTAGCAATATATTAGGAAGAAAACCATATACAGTGTCTCATTTTTCTGAATGTGCTACTCATTACTTGTACAACCCAGTCTGTATTTTGGTCATAGGATTATTTAGTACAAATTTGTAAAAAGAAAAGAAAGAAAAGAAAAACAAAAAAAATGTTCTCATCTTCTCTTAATTATTTTGAAGTATGAAGTTCAAAATATAATAAAGGCTATTGTTTAAAGAGTATAGGTTTAGGAAACAGATCAGCCCTGCCAACACAATCTTTATTTATTGCAAAAGAATAAAAAAAGACCATCTCTTTCAAATTGTATTATTAAAGGCAAACTCTATAATCTCTTATTCTTATTATAATTGATTACAGAACTTGGAAATGCATGTATCCTAAATTTTGGTAAAATAACCCTATTATTAAAAATAACAATTCATAAGATTTAAAAATGTATCTCTCTATATATTTATAATAAATTGACTTTAATACAGACAAACACTGTTCCAAAATTAAGCCAATGGAATAATTCAGGCTAATATTAACAATTAAGTTCACTTTATTTCCTTAAATGAATCAGAAATGAGTAAAGGAACATCTAGCTGAGAGCAAGAGCTGTTTGTTGTCACTATAAAAATTTTCTTTAATGTTATCAAGTCCTGCTCTGATGTTCACTCAAGAACTTACCTTTTATTGCATTCAAAAATGACATGAGATTTTGACCCTGTCATTGTGTAACATACTTTTTGTCTTTATTTAACTGACCATGATTGTACTTAAGCCTTGGTTAAATACCCAAAATATCAAGCTGTCCTTTTTTTCTCCAAAGGTAATTAAAATTTCAATTTGTCACCATCTGTATACAAACAATTCTGAATTGCAAACTCCCTCTCCTCAGTCAAAACCAAATTGTATAGAGAACCCTGTACCTCAAAGGAGGAAAATGAAATAAGATAAGATAAGATAAGATAAGATAAGATAAGATTAAAAACTACCATGTACACATGAAGAAATGGTGCATCTGCTGATGTCCTTCTCATTACTCCTACTGTCCATGAGTGTGGAGATGTTTTTTAGGAGAGATTTACTTCAAATGTCCATACACCACCAATATATACCCTGGTCTGTTGAGGTGAAACTAACCCTTATTTTTAGAACTCTGACCTCTTTCTGATTGTAGATTTATTGATCATAGCAGTGCTATAATATTTCACAGAAATGTCATATTTTTCTAAAGTATTCCTTTCTGTACTAACTTTAAAAAGCACACAATAAATCATATAACTTATTGAATCAAATATAACTCAGTTAACAATGGCAGTCTCAAAGTCACAAGCAAATAGTTGTACCAGGACCATGTAAAGAAGTAAAAAAAATAAAATGCTATTCCAAATGTCACACAGAGAGTCACATGTTTCATAGTCTACACAACCTGTGACCAGGTTATTGCTGTAATTTGTGGTTAGCTTTATGACTAATATGAGTATAATTTGTGACTAGCTTTTATGAGTATCATGGTATCTGTTTAAAAAGAACTGGTATACAGAACATGTTTTTTCAGCCTGAAACCACTGTTGAGCCACATTCAATCTAGTCTATTATTGAAACTCTGAAGGTAAAAAATTAGTTGACAATACATTATAACTGCTGATGTAGTTTAGAATGCTGCCAACATCTGAAAAGTGTCTTTATCAAATTTGCCACTGTCTGAATGTGAGCCTAATCAAATATATCTCACTTTAGAGAGGATTTCCTGACATGTTCATAATTAAGATAACTCTAGAAACATTAGAGCTATCACAGAATAAAGAATTTTTATTAGGTTTACCACTGACCCCAAACATGTACAACTGAGGTACATGAGGCATGAAATTTCCTTAGCAGGTACTATCTGTTTATGAGATTCTGTACTTTGTGATTATTCATAGTGAAACAGAATGATTTTTAGAAGAGCAGAAAATTAAGATCCCTTCATATCCTATCTAGCTTGTCCCTGTGCATGCCGCCCCAGGCTGAAAGTTAATATGTGTGTCAGTCATGTTGTCTGTGGAAGACAGTGGTTCATTAATGCAATCTATCCTCCCTTCTTATTGTAATCTTTCTGCCTCCTCTTCAGAATAGATCTCTGACCACTGAGAGGGAATGAAGTCATTCCACTTAGAAATGAATGCTCCAAAGTCTCTCATCTCTTAACATTGTCCAGTATTGTATCTCTGCACTAGTTCTACCTATATATTTTTTTAAGAAAATCATTTTGCTTTTTCATTTTTCTTATATACTTATGTCTTTCTTATTTTGGTACCTTCTACATTACTTGCAATGTGATTTTGCACAGTCTCAAAAGCACAAGTTGTTTTATTTTTATTCTGAAAATAAATATGTTACTAAAAAATTCAAGTCTCATTTGGCTTCCTTAGTTTTCTTAACAAGGAGTTAAAAACATAGAAGGAAGCTCAAATGTGACTTTATCAGAGTTGAGAGAAAAACAATAGAATAGGCACATTGTTAAACAACAGCTGCTATGCAAAGAAGGATGAAGAGGAGGAGGAAAAGGAAGAGAAAGAAGAGAAGGAAGAAGAAGTTAAAGGGCCTCCCATTTTCAGTTAGGAGCAAAGACAGTAGATCTTCCCTACTGAAGATCAACAAACAGGACGAGACAGGAGGCAATTCACCAGAAAGAGTGAGAGATGTGAGTGTTAGACAAAACATACTCAAGATTCTCGAACCCACTCACTGAAATCAAAGGGGACAGAATAAAAGAAGAAACACAGAAATGTGGACATATATGATGGAGGTTTCATAAGCAATTTAATGGGGCTGGTGTAAGAAGATAACACACATAATTTCATTGAAGTCATAAAGGTTGTTGCAAACTTTGTATGACTTTCCAGTGTCTAAGCCTTCTTGAAGAATAGTTTTCTGGCCATGTGATTGACAGTCCCAACCTGACTAATTCTTAATGGAGAAAATAAGAGTTCCTAGTTTTCTAATCTTTAGAGCAGGTCAAATTACAGTGTTTTTACTTAGATTCAGAAGTAGACACGAAGGAATCCATCCTCATTAAAATCCAAGTCTATTAATCTCCCTCTAGCCATATCACAGTAAAACCATACCAATAATATCCTTTTACAATAATTTAATTTCATCTATTGTTGTTTTCTTCCTAATAGGATATTACTCGACTGAAAATAACATGAAACATTTTCATAAATGCTAATAAAAGTAACAATTGTTTTATATACCTAAGTGAAGTTTGTATGCTAATCTTCAAATGGATATGTACTGTCATTGTATTCACTTCTGAGGCATGTTGCATTTAGTCTTGAAATAATTTATTTTCACAAAATAACACTCTTGTGTAGTCCTTTGAGCAGTTTTGTGACAGTATGACATCTTTAAATAGTGGACTTCAGCAACAGAAACAACAAAAAGCCTATGTGCTTCTCACCTCTACTGGCTGTCAAAGGCAGGGCAGCTGGGGTTGCAGGCAGATCCATCTATGATGGCCATCCCAGGCAGACTTGAATCTATATTTTCTCATCAAATACATTACTAATGTTGTTTGATATTGTTTCTTTAAGTCCTTCAGATTTTAAAAGTGCTTCTATTTCCTATCTACTAAGAATTTAGTTCAGGTTTCCACTCATTTTTGAATTTATAATACTTAGAAGTGAAATTTGTAGCACTTGTATTCTTTATATATAATTGAGATTTTTATTCTTGCTGTGAGTTTCATCTAAAGTAAAATACTTGAATTCTTTCATTGAGAAACCTTAAGCCCCTTTATTTGTTTTTGTATTTCTCTTAAATTGTTTAGGTCAATGGAAAAATACCTATTTATATTTCTAGTAATACATTAACTGGTAGTCTTATATTTCACTGCAGACACTGTAAAAATATTTTGATTTCATGGAGTCTATATCATCAGGATATACACTTTCCTGCTAATCACCTAGCTCATTCTCACTGCCATGTTTTGTCAGGTTGGGATGACAAAACGCTTGGAGAAGCTCTAGTGTTATAAATCTTTCTCACATAAATTTTCATTCCATCATTTAATGTTAAGTACCATCATCTACCATCTAACAGATCTCTGAGAACTTTGAGGTTCTGGAATCCAAATCAATTTTCTTTCAAGGTTTCTCATTGCCAGTTTAAGATGTATAACTTAAAACCCTGTCATTAGCCTTTGCTCTAGTTTGCCTTGTTTTGTGGTATCAGGCTTTAATTGTTTGTTTCCTTGCTTGCTTAATTCCTCATAGTTCTGAGAGGGAACACAGAACAGAGTCATGTGCATGCAATGTAAGCATTTTCTTATTAAGCTGAGCCCTTGGTACTTCCCATCTATATGCAGCTTTCAAATTTTTCCCTGTTTTAAAAAGGCAAATTTACAGTTACCTTTGTAGGGTTCAAGGAAACACAGATACATAGATATTTCAGTTTGCTATTGTTTACTAGACATTCATCTTTTATACAATATTATCAAAAGTCAAACTGTACATGTCTTTGGTATTTTTAAAGTTAGTTGTGCTCAGTGACTTTATTTTATGAATTTTGTCTGCTTTAGAGTTAGTGAATAGAAACTAACAATAGTGAACATCTTTTACAGACCTGTTTCTCTGATGTGATCATTATTTGAAGAAAAACAAAATGAGAATTTAAGACAATTGTTCCTAGACATCATTCATCTACCTTCCACATTATAGTATCCAGTTCTTAATACTGGCTGGTTTTCTAATACTTGAGAATTCCTAATGTAGTGGTCTTATTCAGTTTAGATTATGCAACATTTTCTAAGATTAAGAGATATGTTGATGTGGGAAGTTTGTGTAATAATGATAAACAATAGATATTGACAGAGGGAATAAATTTACAGAGGAAACAATTATTTGCTGTAAGATCAAATGGTGTCTCAAAGTATAGTGATAAGAAACATCTGGAAAAGCCTTTAAAAATCATTTGACTCCATTCTAAGGAAATAATAAAATTCAATTGATCCAGAAAACAAATAAGCCATATTTTATGAACTAAATATAAAAGATGATGACTCTACTGGATAAAATTATGTTGTTATTTTCTTTTATTTGGAATCTAGGATGCTAAATTTAGTAATTAGTGCCTTGCATACATTAATTTTGAGGTTAGTAATCTCATTCAGATGTATTCTGAGATTAGAGAAAGAAAGAGATTTATCTGGAAGAGAGCAGATTAGATTAGTCTTTGATGTGATTATTTGACAGTATATAGTCAGAATAACACATAACACTTTCTCTTACTACAGTAGATGATACTAGTAAATGAACTGCTCCAGTCACGTGTGATCTCCTATTGGAAACAGACAGGTATGTGTATGTATCAGAGCCCAGCTGTACTAAACAGCTAAGATGATGTTAGTAGCAACCTAGGAGAATCACTTTCTTTTACATAATGTTCTGCCATTTAATGGAGAATTTTGGACTGGATATATGACTGGAGTAAAGTTCAAAAGCTAAAGATGTTAAAAGACCATTCAGGGCTCAGCTGTTACTAGTAGGAGCCACAAACAGCAGCCTCTGTCTCAATTTCTCACTTCTCTCACACACCAGCACCACCATCTGTCAGCCTCATGGAAGACTTGTCCAATGCAGCATCTGGGCAGGACCAGAAAAAAAAATGGTAGCCTGAGAACCATATGGCTTAAATGTAACAACATGAGCTGGGACAGGTTGGCTCTCAAGGTCTTTATGCAGCGCAGCAAGAAGTCAGCAAATGTTCCTCACTTGCCTTCTATCACAACATTATTGAACATATTATTTTCTTTTTAATTTTATTTTATTTATTATTAATTTTGGTTAGCATATAATAATCATACATTCCTCTCATGATGCAATATTTTATATCTAAAACACCATTTTTCTAACAGATATTCTGACACAAAGTTAATAAAATAGAATATGTCCATAAAAATAATTGAATGATTATTATATTAAAACCAGGAGTACCTCAACAGCCAATAAAAGAATCAGTCCAATAATATTAGTTTATTTTAATAATATTTCTATTTTTACATATTTTTCATTTTTCACATCTTTATTCTGGTATAAGTATCTTTTGAAAGCCATCCTTTAGTTTGTACCGAGGAGACATATAGGTTGCATTTATTTTATCTGCTTCTCTACTCATTCCACAATTGTGTAATATCTACTATTATTTTTACACAGCAATATACTTTCCCTCAAAATTCCACTACTTTTACTCTCTCTATCTCAATCCATTCCTTTTATTATCTTTTTAAACTTCCAAATCTTCATTAATTCTTAAAGTCTAAAAAATCTACTGATGCCACAATACTTCCATCCTACATATATCTTCATCTCAAGTTTTCTTCATTTTCTCTAGTTCTAACCCCTGTTTTCACACAATTTTCAACCTGTTCTGCTTTTAAGTTCGATAATATTCTAGTATAGGTCATATTAATTTTTTTGTCCAAGAGATCATTGCTTTTAATGAACTAATATATGACATTTGAATATTCAATTTATCCAGAAATTATGGTTGTTCTTCAGTTAATGTTCTACATTGATGCTATTACAGAGATCATACATGATGACTTGAGTGCATGGAATGAAGCTTTAATTCTGAAATATAAATTTTGACAGAACAAAACACCCCCATACTCAATATTGCAAATAATTCTACTGACCAAATATAATTAAAAGATAACTGTAAGTAATAAAATAATTCCAGATGGAATCTAATACTTAGCCTTCTTTGAGCTATTTGCTGCAGAAGAAAATATTTGTGTGTACTTGATTTATTAATTTGTTGTACCTTACAACTTCTCTATAAGTTTGAAATTATGAAAAAAATCTCCAGATTAAGATATTCTATATTAATATTTGATAATTTACAGTAAATTGAACTGATATGTGAAGAGTGAAGGAATTTTCTTCTTAGTCAAACATATAATCACACAAAAAATTCCCAGTCAGACATCATGAAAAACATGTTATTTGTGTACATATTGAATTTTATGTCTGTTCATTTTTATTAGCTCAAAATTGTGGCATCAAGGAAGCAATTTTGTTTATTGATTTTGATAACTGAGCCAAAGACAAGCTAACTGCTAAAACTTGTACTTGTGAAGAGACATAGTCTCACCACATAAATCAATTTTGTAAGTGACTTTTTCATGTTGGTTCATTTCTTAAGAAATTTTGTGTAAATGCCTTTTTCATGTTGCTTCATTTCTTAAGAATTTTTCTGCATTCTATTCAATGATGAACAAACTCACATGAAAACTGTTTAATGAGCTCAAAACTGAATATTGTAACAAGAAAATTCAACTCCGATCTTTTATCATAATTGACATCTATTTCATGACCATTATTTTCCCATCTTTAATAAAATATGATTACATTTGATTTAATTTTTGATATTTTGACAGCAAAGACTGATTTATTGATTTAAGCTACCCAATATGAGATGGGTATATTTTAAAAGAAATTCAAAATGAAGTTTATTTACAATCAAGGACACAATGGAAATGATCAATATGAAACACTCACTAAGAGTGAGTCAATCACCAAATCTTTCTTTAACAAAAGCAATGGGGTAGCAGTCACAAGCAGTTCTGCTATACTGAATTAAAAACAAAATCAAAAGTTTTGTGCTAATCACTTTTGTTTATTATATCGATCAGTAGATGCATGAAAGCTTTAGAAACAAGGAGAAATTTTTATAATGCAAACATTAACATTAATAGTCTCCATTATTTCAGTAATACAGGATTCCAACATAAAAGAAATATTCAAGAGCATTTACAATTTCTTAGATTGTTAATTTTTAATTAATTCCATTAAATAGGAAGAGTCTAGATATACTAACATGCTTAATTAGCATACAATAGGTCCTATCTTCATTTCATGTATCAGCAAACCAAATTATGGACCTGAAGACTTTGCTCTTACAGAGAACCTGTGTTTAGTACTCAATACCCACATGGAACTTACACTCTCTGTAACTCTAGCTCCAGGGTATCTTTTGTCTTCTTCTGGCATCTACAATCAAAAAGCATGTTATAAGTGTCTCTACATACATGTAGGCAAACATGTATACACATTTCTCTATTCAGAAAAAAAGTCAGGTCAATACACAGGTAAGATAGTGTTTTGAATAATAAAATACTAAAGTGTATAATTAATGTATTTGGTAAAGAAATACTTAAATGCCTTGATGAATTTGACATCTAGAAAATTACTTTTTTCTATATTTAGTGTTAACTACTTAATATGATTGTTAGAGCCAGAAGAACAGTTCACTGTGAGACTGTCTCTTAGAAATGTCAGAGACACCAAGAAACCTGAACAACATGGCTATCTAAACAAGACCAAAGCAACAGCAATGAATTTGCTAAAAGGAAGGGGAATGGATGCAGGTCTTTACCCTAGACAAAAATCTATGGACAACTATGGACTGCTATGAGAAAGAGAACTTCTCAGGAGAAGAATCTCAGGCCATAGGGTGACTAATAAATAAAAATACAAATTGTGTAACTAACAAAAGTTGAGAAGAAAGTCTATTTATTATAGATTCTACTCTTCAGAAATGTGATTTCAAGGGACATAAAGTCTCATGTCTATAATCCCAGCCATCTGGAAGGCTGAGGCAGGAAATTTGTAAGTTCTGACCTAGCCTGGACCATGAAGTGACATTCTTTTTCAAAAGAGAAATAAGAGAACTGGCTGAGAATACAACTCAGTAATATAGTACCTTTATTTGTATGAGTAAAGATCTGAGATCTAAGCACTGTATGACAGTGAAAAAAAGATAATATATATCTTCACATTTTTGACATTTCATCTCTAATCTTGGAATATATGAGAAGGGCTGGTCACTTCTTTTTCTATTGTATGATAAATCTGAAATCTCACTGTCTTCATAGATTCCTTGGTTTCTAGTGTATTTCTAAGAAATATTTTGTATATGTTTCACAAATTTTTCATGTTAGGATTGCTTATTTTATAATTTATTATCCACTGAAAATTACGCTCTTCAAGATTTTAGAATATACATACTCAATATTTGTAATTTATAGTTCCAATATGGCATACATAAGCATTGGGGTATGTGTATGTGTGGGGGACAGACAAAAAATTGTGTGTGTGTGTGTGTGTGTGTGTGTGTGTGTGTGTGTGTGCTCATTTATGTTTCTTCTTAGAACTATATCCTCAGCTGTTTAAATCTTTTTGAGGAGGTTTGAACATTTTTACTCACCACAATTAAAGCACTAACAAAAAGAAAAATTTAAACTATTGCCTGTACATAATGCTCAATAACTCACAATTTTATTTGACACAACTTACAGAAGCCTAAACAATGTACAGGTAGCTCTACTATTGAATTAAAAAAAATTCAGCAACTGTTACAATCTAGAATTCCTTGGCAGCACAAGGCCTAACAATCTATTTCCCCTTCAAACATTAACTTTATAAATGCTTAGGGAAAAGGAGGGAAGCTGCCACTTCAAAATGAACTTAATGGGCCCAATATTGTGTTGTTACTCTACAGATAATCATAGCTGCTAATAGGTGAAGTAAATGATACCTTTGTTGTACATTTTACAACATTATAAAGCTAATCATGTTATTGAATGTTAACATTATATTCATTGTTGTAGGCGATTAAATATATGATTAAATGGAACACAGATATTCTTTAATGTGCAATTTTATCTTTTGTTGATGTGTTTGTTTTTATAATTTTATCAGTTTCTTATGTCTTTAACTCTCCTCCAACTCTTATTCCCCCCTAATTACTCCCAATCCCCCAACTTTAGATAGGAAAGAAATAAGGTTAGAGTGGGGAAGGGTCATAGACCTGTATAGGCAAATTTCTGCTGATTAAGGTCATTGAGTTTCTTAGGACCAGTCCAATCTCCCTTGACAGAATATTCAGAAGTATAGAAGTCCAACAAACCAACAATCTAGCAATAGTAAATGCAATGTACCAGCATTGGTAGAGGTAGCAGCCAGAGAAACAGTAGCACCTCAGATGACCTCTGCCTCTCTCCAGGTTCTGGTCTTTAGGCCCTCTCCAAAATTAAGCTAACTGTAACTGACAAAGATCATGTCCATCCTAGAACATGAGAAAATCACAATTAGAGGCTGTGGACAAATGAAGCCACTGCATGTCCCTGGGATTAAACAAATACATATTCACATAACTGGGTTTTTAAAGACACCAAAATTCTCACTAGATCTTAATGATTGTTTTCATTTTTACATACTATTTGTATCATTTAGATACAAAAGATGTCAAACTTTTTTCTTTTCTTTTTATTTTTTTTCAAAAATTTCATTGAAATTAGCATTTGCAATAACATTAAAAATACGTGCAAATTAATTAAATATGTTTTGGTAAATAAATAATTAATATTTTCATCTTATTGAAAAGGTATTAGAGCACATATTTTTATTTCAACATAGAAGTATTAAAAATAATGAAAATAGTCTTTAGTGGAATTACCCTTTCATTTTCAAACCCACATATATTTTCTTGAGGTTTAGAAGTTTGGGTGTATATATTCAAAATTTCAGAACACATTATAGAGGAAAATTGCTACTTACCTCTGAATATTATCTCCTACATAGCATGAAGTTTAAGGTAAATATTACTAAAACTTCAAAATTTCATTTTTTATTTAGCTCATAAAATTGTTCTTTTGTGGCTTTCCCATCAACCACATATTCTAATTCTAATATTCTAAATAATTATTTATCTAATTTTAGCAAAGTATTGCAGACTTCTGTCTGATGTGTTCAGGTCATGATAAAAATGAAATTAGAGTTCATGTTGGTGATATATTTCAGGGCAACTTTTGCAAGTCTTCTCAAACAACACAAAAGATGACATCACAGAATGTGGTCTCGTTTTATTATATATAAACAGATAAATTGGTGGTTATTCTGAAAATTTCTACATCACTCTAAATTTTAAATTAAAGTCATTCTCTCACTTTATGTAATTAGAGTTATATTTCTTAATTATCATTAAGCATTGTGTGTTTAACCAATGTAGCATTTAATAATTTGAATGTATGAGATGTTTCAGAGTGCCTCAGGTATTTTGTTCTAGATTTTAGCAATAATTATTATAATAAATATATAAATTATATAGTCATGTATGTATGTGATCATACTTTCTGCCAGAAGAATTATTTTTGAGTAAAAAATTTAAAAAGTTAGATTTAAAAAAATATGGTTTGTCTTACCTTCTTAAATACCACAGAAGGACCACCATTTTCCCATCACCTCTCCTCCACCTTCATTAGACTCCTGAACCATACAGGTAAGCTTCCCTTCACCATTCTATCTCTAGCTTGCTGAGTCCTCTGGGCCAAGCCAAGCTGTCATGAGCATCCTGCTCTCCCAGGAAGACATCCATTCTTTGACCACTTCTCCTCTACTTTCTGAACCATACAAGTATGCTTCCCTTCTCCCACCAGTCTTCCTTGTTCTCTAAGCCCACTGAGTTAATACAAAAATCTCTGAACAGCCTGGTAGCCCAGTGAGGACCTCCATTTTTCTTACACCTTTATGCCTACCTTATCAGACTTGAGGCCCCTGAATGCTATAGACCTACAGGTCTGGAACAATACAGCCCAATTATACCCATCAGAGGCCTGTCTCACCAGAACCACTGAGGTTCACCTCTCTCTGAATAACTACTTGAATGAGAATATCCAGAGGCCAAAACATTCCAGATAGCTAAAAGTCCTTGAAATAACACAATCAAAAAAAGCCAACATAATAATGATGCCTCCAAAGTACAGCTAACTTATTACAGCAAGCCCTGGATATCTTAACAGGGCTAAAACATAAGAAAATTACCTTAAGTCCAATTTTATAAAGATGAGAGTAAGCTTTAAAGAGAAAATGAGTAAATTCTTTAATAAAATACAGGATAATACAATCAAACATATAGAGGTCTTTAAAGAGAAAAAAGTAAATTCTCTGAAGACATATAGAAAAATATAATTAATATAATTAATTAGGTAAAGAACATGAATAAAACTGTGCAAGACCTGAAAATGTAAGTAGAATTTATAAAGAACACAAACTGAGAAAATCCTGGAGATGGAAAGCCTAGAGAAGAGAAAAGGAACAAAAGACAAATCAAAATGCAAATAGTATCTACTCACAAACCCAGCCCTACAGAAAATACTAGAAGGAAAATTCTAACCCAAAAAGATAACTACGTACAAGAAAACACAGGAAATAAGTAATTCCATCCAAGCAAAACCAAGGAAAACACACATTTCACACACACACACACACACACACACACACACACACACACACACACACACTCACACACACACACTAATACCACCAACATCAAAATAACAGGAAATAATAATCATTGGTCATTAATATCTATCAACATCAATGAACTCCATTCCAAAGTAAAAAAACAAAAACAAAAACATGAGCTAACTGAATTGAATGGGGAAACAAGATCCATCATTCTGTTGTATACAAGAAACACACCAAAGCAATAAAGACAGACATTTTCTCAGAGTAAAGGGCTAGAAAAATGTTGTCCATGCAAATAGATCGGAGAAACAAGACTGAGTAACCATTTTATTATCTAATAAAACAGAATTTCAACCAAAATTAATCAAAAAAGATAGGGAAGGATACTTGATACTCATCAAAGAAAAAATCTACCAAGATGATATCTCGATTCTGAACATCTAATGCTCAAACACAAGGCCACCCATATTTATTTTAAAAACATTACCAAAGCTTTAACAGCATATTGAAAGCCACACATTAATAATGAGAGACTTCAACACCCCACACTTATCGATTGACAGGTAATCCAGACAAAAGCTACACAGAGAAATACTGAAGCAGATATTATGGATCAAATGTACCTAACAAACATCTATAGAATATTTCACCCAAACACAAAAGAATATGCCTTCTTCACAGAATGTCATGAATCCTTCTCCAAAATTGGCTATATGTTTAGTCATAAAGCCATATGCACAAAGGCAATTCAGGCAGAAAGTCATATAAATTCTGAGGGGCAAGGTGAAATTGTTGGTGTAACATTCTGGCTTGTTCTAGTGATTCCATGTACATAGCCATAATCAGAGCATCAGTTCTCTCACTTCCTTTTACTACTACTGTGGGCAATTTAGAATGTGATCTTACATGTGGGATGAACCAGGGAGCTGAACCAGGCATATGCCCTATTCTCAAGGTCCTTCTGTATAGATCTCTTGTAGACATGTATATGGCTGTTTTGCTCTTTAATACAGGAAAAGGACAGGGTATAGACAATTTGTACTTCTATATTAGCTGTCTGAAAAAATACTGATGGGCTCCTGTTGTCAACACTCAAAATTTTTCAGGAGTAAAAATAGTTCATCTAGTTGAACTGAACCAGAATTAGGGAGAATGTGAGTTGTGTCTCTCCCCTAAGATCCCCTTTCCTTTGGATAAGAACCCCATTACTGGTTTTATTAGCATCAATAAAGACCATAGTGGCCTTGGGAATAAGGTGAGAGCTATGTATGCTATGGGCTTTAACTGTAATTGGCAGCTAAGGGAGAGCAGTAAGATACTTGTCTGGTGATGGGTGATTATCTAACAAACCTGAAAATCCCATGACCATTTTCTCTAAGCTGACAGAATCTTCCCATAATAATTGAAATTATTGAAGGGAGAATAAAAGAATTATTTTCTCTGGTTCTCTGTGATCAGTTCACCTTGCTAAACCTCTCTCCTTAAGGGCAAGGCAGAAGGCAATCTCAAACTTGGAGCAAAACTTAAATTGATCAGAGTGGGCCTGGTACAACCACATGAGGGGGCCATTCTGCCATAACACTTCTAGGACCCCCTCAAGGGACCATAAAATTATGGCCAGGAGGGCTTTCCTTGGATTATGCCTTTCCAGAGTTGATACAGAGTGCCATAACTTTCTGTAGTTGGTTGCTAGCCTCAGATGTTAGTTTGACCCTGCCTGAGGGGCTGCTAGAACCCTACAAGAGAGAAAAGATGTGCCTCATCTCCTATTTGGGAATAGACAGGAAAGGTTTGAGCTAGTTCACAGTTCCACAAAATTCTTGTAGTTCTACAAGGGAGTAGGATTCTTTTGTTATGATGGAGAAGGCCAGGGGCTTAATAATCCTGTCAGAGATAGAAAAGCCCTGGAAGGCAAATAGGGGAGAGCAAACTTCAAATTGAATTTGTCTAAGTTAAGCAACAATTGAGAGGACACCCTTTCAAGATCAGGCAGACTAGAGCAGACAAGCATAATATCATCCATGTAATCCAAGCACATCCCCGAGGATTCACTGCATGGCTCAGACCACACATAGCTGACAAATGGTCAGGCTATTCTTTGTGCTCTGAGGCAGGACTGTCCACTGATATCTTTTGGCTAGTTTATTTTTATTAGGCTCCCATACTGTTAAGGCAAAATGGCATCTATCCTGGGGATCCAGAGGCATCTGGAGAAAGAAATCTTTCATATTCAGGATTATCACATGATATGTGGATGAGATAGAACTAGAATGAGGCAGTCCCACTTGAATGATCCCCATGTTTTTCATATGTTCATTAAGAGCTCTCAGATTCTGTAGAAGTCTATATTTTCCTGACTTCTTTTTAATGACAAAAATTAGAGTTTTATGCCTGCCAGGCATAAATGACCCAAAGCTAATTGTTCTAAAACCAGTTTCTTGAGAGCAGAAAGCTTAGGTTACAAAATGGTTCACTGGTCCACAATTATAATAGCTTCAGACAACCAGCCCAATGTTATAGGGTCAGGTAACTCTATGTCAATTGGTGCTGGGTTGGCAATGGCCTCTAGAATTGTGGGTGATCTTCAACTTTGTGAGCTGTGAGGCCATAAGTGATCATGGCCTCATATAATGTCATCAAAAAAGATGAGATTGTCCATATAAAGAATGGCACCTAGGAAAGAGGCAACTCAGCATGAAGGACAGGTATTGTAGGAACAATCACAGGAAGGCAAAGTACCCCTAGATCACATCAATAGTACAGGATAGGGAAGTACCTTTGATTGGTAAGAAAACTAAGGGAATGAGGAACCTAGAATAGCAGGGCTAGGGGACAGTTTGGAGCCTGACAGCTGGAGGGCTAGAGCAGATGCTCCATGGTCCTCATCCCTGAGATCATCTTGTTTGCCAGGAGAAAATGGGACAGGTCAGTAAGGTAAAGGTGTATATTAGCCTGAACTTGGTAGTGCTTGTTATAGGCAGCCACCACCTCCTCTGGGGAAGCATTCTTAAGACTTGTGATGTCTGCAAGGAGGGTGGGGGCAAAGAATAAGGAAGGGGTAATCCCAGATGTACCTTATACTTGCAGGCAAGGAAGAGAACATGCATCAAGAGGTCAGGGTCTCACATGTTCTCTGGAGATATCTACGAGGACAGAATAGTCAACTCCTCCCAGAATTGGTCTAGGTCATGAGTTTTAACCTTGAGATTATTTGTCACCTGAAGGGGTTTTAGAGCCCTAATCTTTAGTTCCTTGAATGTGGAGGGGAGGAAACTCATAACAACAATGAGCACAAAGGAAACAAGGAACAGACAGATATGACAGACTATGAGTCAAAAGTCCCATACTATGCAGGGTACTCCCTGGTCCAAGGCCATATGGCTGCATGGTACCCACCACCTAGAAGACCAGCTCATAAGTGAGATCCAAACTGAAAGTAAAAGTAAGTAATGGAGATAAATAGACAAAGACAAAGAGGAAAATAAAGTGTACAGTGTGATCACCAAACTGAAACTGAAAGTGAAATTGTGTTGCTTGCCAAGGCAAGTTGACAAAGACAAACAAAGAAGAAATAAAAGATATTCACTCACTCTCAAACCGAAAATGAAATTGAAATTGCAAAAGTTACTTGGATTAAGGGACAAAAAAGACAAACAAAGAAGACAGAAAGGGGACCTAAGCACTTACCTTTATGAGAGGCACAACATGAAACACTAAGGAGCCAAGAGAACAAAGCAACCAAACAGACCACATCAGCAGTGCCTGGGCACAGTCATTGTGGCAACAGGGAAAAAAATGAGTCCCCAGAAAAGTAGTTTTTCAAGTAGCCAGAAAAGGAGGATAATGTAGTAGCCCACACACCATACTGGGTGCTAGATGCAGCTTCGCTCCCTGGATTTGGACAGCCTGCTGACTGACTGTACTTTCCCTTGGTGGTTGGATAAGAGGTGGCGAGGTATCAATGTCTCAGACTCTGGGAGCAGGTGAAAAATGCCATAGCAAGCTCATTTATGAATCCTCGGAGGTACTCTTTATACCCTCTACTCACGTCCTATTGGTCCCAAGTAAGCATGACTTCCAAGTGGCATTTCCCCATTGGCTGATATTGTCTGTGTAACCAATCTTTAGGTTCTCAAGCAGTATTCAGTTAGGTCCTCATGTGGAAGTTTCCTCCACTGCTGTGTAGCTCCTGACATTTATATAGATGTGGCTATTACTTCATCAGTGGTGCTTGACATTCATCTTACATGGTACATAAAATAATAGTTATTATTTAAAAAAAAAAAGACAGCCGAGCAGTGGTGGTTCATGCCTTTAATTCCAGCACTTGGGAGGCAGAGGTAGGAGGATTTCTGAGTTCAAGGCCATCCTGGTCTACAGAGTGAGTTCCGAGACAGCCAGAGCTATACAGAGGAACCTTGTCTTGAAAAACAAACAAAGAAAAAGACAAAAGTAAGTACTTGCCTAGAGAAAAATTAGTCTTTCTTTTCAGGTGATTGAACTATATAGTAGAATGCTATTATGGAGAATAGTATGGAGGTTTCTCAAAAACTACAGCTAGAGTACCAATCATCCTGCCATCCAGCTGCATATTCCTGGCACCTTTAAACAAGCAAAGGAAACTACTATCCGACAATGGACTGTCTAGTATTTATAAGAAATAAACAACCAAATAAATTTTAAAAAATTCTCTCTACAAATAGACCTTTTAACTGAAACAACTTATGGAATAATCTTGTTATATTTCTTCTCCCTAAACACTTTTTAGTTCTAGCTTTTAATACAGAAGAGCCCATGATTCATAATAAAGCACATTACAGCTCAGTTTCTTAGACTTACATGCTGATCAGCTTTTGCTCCTCTTCTCGTTTTATCTCTGGTTTCTCATTTAGAGACTAGATTCTAAATAATGTTTAGAATCAAGAGTGTTTTCTCTCTTCAATCTGTCCTTTTTGTGTTCTTCTAAATTTAGAAATAGACCACTTCTCAGTCCAAATTTATTTTGTAGCTGGTCATAAATATAACATCTTTCCTTTAAAGCAGTCCTTCCTACAACAGACTATTTTCTTAAATGGTGTTATGTTTGTATGTATATGTATGTGGGGGAGGAGGGCGGGGGTAAGAGGTAACTTAGTGTGGATACCCAGAGGCAAAAATGGATAGGTAGGACACACATTCCTGACATGGTTGCTGGGACCTAGATTGGATCCTGTGGAAAGGCAGAAAGAGCCATCTATCCTACCTGCTATAGAGGAGTCTTTATAACTTCTTTTAATTTATTTGGTCTGTGTATGAATATGAGATGTGTATGCCTGTTCGCGTGTTTGGTAGAGAATTATATACAAAATGTGTACACATATCAAATATTAATTGACCATAACACATGAATCAATTAGGCCATTTTTTAAAGGCAAAAGTCAATTTGTATGGCAATAAGATAAATGTATTAATTTCTTTTTTATGAAGAATTAAATATTGTTGGAATATTTAATATTGAAAGATATAGAACATTTTTTAAATTTATTTTTATTGGATATTATATTCACAATTCAGATTTTATCCCCTTACCTCTATTCCCCCCACCACCCAGGGACCTCCTATCCGATCCCCCCTCCTCATGTCGCGATATAGAACATTTTTAATTTTTACATAGTGTGTTAATTTTTTGAAATCCAAGTTATCAATACTGATAGCACAGTTTCATAACTTCATAACACAAAAATCAAACAATATGTTTATAACATTTCAGAAATTGTTGGAAATTCTCTTCTAATAACGAACCCAAATCAGCATAATACATTTTAGGAAACTCAAGTCAGCAACTCAAACATTTTCTGATATTCTAAAACCAATGTGTGTATGTGTGTGTGTGTGTGTGTGTGTGTGTGTGTGTGTGAATATGTATGTATTCATTGTGTTTCTCTCATAGGAGAAATTACTGGATGCTACTGACGTAGTCATTCCCAAAATCCAATGCTCTGTATTCTGACCAGGCATCTCAGCAGCTTTTGTTAGCCTTGTTTGTAGGATGACATATAACTCTGAGCAAAGCACATGCACGGTCTGTTCAAATCATGCTCTAGTGAAGGTGAGCAGGGAAATCAGGTGAAATGTACCAAAACCATTTAGATTCTTTGTACACTTGATGATTAATTAACTATAGGCCCTATAAGTTAGGCTATATGTCTTTCCTGTCATATCTTCTTTCATGAAGTTCACATAGAGTTTTAAGAACACAGATGGGTTGTGAACACAGTAGAAGCCATGAAAAGTTTAAGGAGATGGCTCAGCTTCTAACATGCCTGCTGTTTATCCACAGAGGCCTACATTTAGATGCTTAGTACACATCTAAAGAGCTTGTTGCCAAGTATTACACATCTGCATTTGTAGTTCCCTGGACATTAGTGATTTATCCAGTTAGCTGGTCAGCCAACTTCATCTGTCTGAGATTCTGCATTCAAGTATTCTGTTTCAAAAGGGGTGATAGGTATAATCTACAGTATACACTCACTACTTACCTTTGGATTCCACAATCACACAAACATACAAAAAGAGCATCTTACTCATACAGGTACACACACACATATACAGCTGTGACCTACAGCACAAAACAACAACAACAACCACAAAAACAATGAAATGTGGTCATATATCTAACTCACAATATTATGATATCCAGATAAAAATGGTACTAAAATCGTACATGCTTGTTTATGTGTCTCTGTGGTCCATACAGTAATGTTTCACACATTTTCTTTTGTTAATAAGATTAATAAGTATTAAACATTTATTATTTAGTAGGGTTTGCTTATTATTTGAGCTCTTAAACAAAATAATTAAGCTTTACAACATCTCAATCCAGAAACTTTCATTTCTCTGCCTATCTTTTTTAAGGTCCTGTTTTGAGGGGGTTGGAGGCTGAATCTGCCACATTAGGGGTGGTAACCTGCTGCTTATCTTGTAAAAAAGTAGAAGATATGGCAGAAAAGAATTACTATAGGCTGCAACTCTTGTCACTGACAGCAGGTAAAAATGATAATCCTGGAGAGAAAGAGATATGGCTAAAATAGATATCAAAGCCAGACAGAAGCCAAGACCACAGCACTCACAGAGAGACATCTAGTATATACTTTTACAACTAAGGATGGGTTAATATTCTAAACTCCAAGTGTGTTATTTCTGAATAGATTTGCATTAATAGACTTGCATCTTCCATTACCAAGTAAAGTGAAATTTCAGCAGAGGCTATGAAAATAAGCTACATCACAGCACTTAAACACACTAGTAACATAACAGCCACGTAAAGTAATAACATAAAACCTTATTATATTTAATTATTTCTGTCTAAGTGTCACTAAGATCTTCAAAGGATCAATATCTAAAATTTTTTAGTGAGTTGAATTTTATGTAATGAAAAAAGGTAGAAATTTCTAACACTAACATTCATTCAGTGTAGGACTATTAGGTTTAGCTTTAATTTTCAACTTGACACTTCCTAGAATATCTGAGAAAATTGGATTAAAGTGGGATCTTTTTATGTTGCATCAGTCAGCCAGTGGGTGTGTTCATGAGTGATGTCTCTACTGATGTGCAAAGAAGCTTTTCCCTATGAATGCATGTTTCTGTATGCAGTAGGTCCTGCAATATATAAGAGTAGAGATACACAGCTGAGCACAGGCCTGGATTGTAGCAAGGAATAGTAAATGACAATAAACTTTTTCCATCCTTAGTCTTCTTTTTTTGTCAGAACAATTTAACAGCAAAGAAATGAACAGACAAAGAGAGACATATGCTTAAAAAATGGAACAAATATGTACTTCAGACTGAACGAGATATAACACTGATAGTGTGTATATAATATGTTCTGTCTAGGTTTCTTCAGTTAATATCTGATCCACTGTTACATTGTCATGAAAAGTAAAAGTCCACATACAAATACGATAAAATCAGAGACTTCTTTTTTATCACAAGCAGATATAAATAACTTCTTATGGTTATGATATTTTTTGTTCTAATATTAAGAAATTTAAAAAGCCCACAGGTCATAGGTTCTGAGATTCAATATTCTATGGGTGGAGGCACTGTTCAGGTTGCTGCTACATAACTTTCCTATGGCTGGATTCATGTTGGTGCTGCCTCTAAACATCCCTCCGAACACATTTATTAGCAGTGCAGCCAAGAAAGAGGACACTTTTCACATCTGCCACAACGTGAATCTTTTTAGAATCAGCAAAGTTGGATTTATAAGCTTGTGTAGAATATCTTATCAGAATTGAAACTTAATGATGTATCTTGTTTTGTGTAAAAATTTTCCAATGTCTCACCAAAAATAGTAAAACCTAAAATATGGCATGAATTTGCTCAGCTTCGTTGAGAAACATTGGATTAGGTTAAAATGGAAACATTTGGATTGTATCACTGATGATGCTGCTGAGGTGACTACTGTCCTAACAGAATACCAAAGCTCATTTCACTAACCATGGACATAGGACATTAACCATAGGGCAACCTCCTGTTGTCCTAGACAATCAATACCCTCCCTGGGCATAGGGCAAAAAGATATCCCAGGGAACAATAGCATTTGCTGTTCAATCATGAGACCATCATTCAGATTCATAATACTTAGATAAACTGGTGTGGCTGAGGCCCTTGCTTAGGGAGCTTAGAGAGACATGTGGACTCCTGAGACTTGGACAGCAAGTCAAGCTTGAAAAATCAAGTTCCAGGATCAGTGAGAAACATGTTTACAAGGATTTTGATGGAAGTGACAGTGAATGGCATCTAAGTTCCTCCTTAGGACTCTGTATGCACATATTGATAAAAGAACACATGCCAAATTTGTATACACACACACACACACACACACACTCACACACACACACACACAGCCACCACACACACACAATCCCACTAATATACCACACAACACGCACACATGTAAGCCAAAAAAAATGACTATAAAATAAATGATTAATGGTAATGTTTTATTTTTATTTCTGCTTCTGTGATAAAATACACCCACCAAAAGCAGCATAGAAGATAAAGAATTTATTTTAGCTTACAACTGCTGGTTTTCATCAATCACTGTGAGCAAACCATGCAAACTTCTGGTCCTATCAAATATGAAATGAACATAGAGTAAGGATGTGCATGTGCTTACTTGCATAAATATTTGTATTTTATCACAACTTCTCCACATTTTTTAAAAATTTTGATTCTGAAAACTTGATTTTTTTTTTAGTTTTATTGAAATTCTTTTCTACACACATTACATTTTTCTTTCCCTCTACTTCCCCAAGTTTTTTCCAGTCTTTCCTCCCCTCTAGATACATTCCATTCTGTCTCAAAAGAACTGGCTTCTAACAGACAACAACAAAATATAACAAAATAAATTATAAGATAAAAGTAAAAATCATCACAAAGAAGTAGGATGAGCTAAATCAACTGAGAGTCCCAAGTAAAAGCACAAGAATCAGAGACGCACTCATTCAGACATTCCGAAGTCCCATAAAAGTACTAACCTGAAAGCTGTATTTCATATGCAGAGTACCTAGGTTAGACCTGTGACACGTCTACACTTGCTGATTCAGTCTCTATAAATTCATATAGCTTTGCTCATGTTGATTTAGAAGGACATGCTATGGTATCTTTTATTCCTTTGGGCTCTTACACTATTTCCATTTTCTCCTCCACAGGGTTTCCTGAGATCTGAGGGTTCTTCCACTCTTTCCATGTTCTCTTCCTCATTGTTCTCTGCGCTCTGATGGGAGGGGTTTGTGGAGACATTCCCATTTAGAGCTTGTGATTGAAGTATTGTCTTTGTATGTGTGATGTCTGGCTGTGAGTCTACCTCTGTTCCCATCCGTTACAGAAGAAAGTGTCTCTGATGATGACTGAGTAAGGCACTGATCTATGAGTGTAACAGAATATCAATAGGAATAATTGTATTGATTTTTTTAGACCAGTTGTGTTTAGCTTTACCCTATGTCTCTGGACTATGGGGTATATGTTTCTTCCCAAGGAGGGTAACTCAAGTCAAATCAGACATTTGTTGGCTACTCCCACATGTTCTGTGCCACCATTGCACTGGTGTATATACCCTGCTGGTGGGAAAGTATAAGTCCAAGGATTTTTGGATGGCTTGGTGTTTATATTTCTTTTTTTCATAGCCTGCAGAGTACCTTCCCACATCAATGATGCTAGAACATTCAGGTGAAGGTTCTATATAGACACCAGCTTCGCTTCTTTATATTCAATGTTTTGTGTGGGTTTTCTGTAGATACTGTCCCCGCAATTGATCTCTGTTGTCAGTTGGCAAAGAGCAACCTATTTTATTGGCAACAGCCTATGTTGTTTGGGGATTTCCATGGGACACATTTGCTAACATTTCTATTGATTGTAACGCAGTCCCTCATTATATACATACATACGTACGTACGTACATACATATATATATATATATATATATATATATATATATATATATACACACACACACACATGGGAAAAAAACTGGAGAGGGGCAGGAGAGAAAAGATCCAGCAGCGGGTCCCATGAGGGCCTGCGGAGGGGTTCTGCTGCTCTTCCACACCACCTGCAGAAGGGTCCCACATGTATGCAGCCACCGCGGGCTGGCTGCAGTTCAAGGTTCCAAAGTTCCAAAGGCTGGCAATCTGGCGGCGGTGCAGGCCCAATCAACATGTGGAGTCTGGTTTTCCAAAGCTTTTATTGTTTATGGCGTGGTGAATAGGTGTAGATGGTATGCACTTTCCCCCCAAAAGCCAGGCTCCCCTGACTTTTTATAGGGAGGGGAAAAAGGGAGGGGCTAGCTTAATTAGCTACACCCCCCCACCTTTAGATAACTCATTAATATTTAAATCTTTGGAGGTGGAGACCTCTACCTGTGTCCTACGTGATTGAAGGGCGCAGGTTAAATGGAGTTACCTCATCCAAGGCCCAACACACACACACACACACACACACACACACACACACACACACACACA
>JANHMN010000001.1:73782645-73806562 GCA_030674055.1 Rhabdomys pumilio
ACACACACACACACACACACACACACACACACACACACACACACACATATTTTTTTTCTATTGCACTAAACTTACATACCATCCCTCAAATGCCTTTCAATTCTAGTGTCCCTCCCTGCATTCTCTTACCTAACGGGTTAAAAGAAGAAATTTTTTCCCCCTTCCAATCAGATTCTCCTGTTTCTGCCACCCCCACTCCCAGCCCACTCATAAAATCTATTTTAATTCCCCCTCCCTGTGAGGGCCATGTATTCTTCCTTGTTTCTTCCTCTCTACTCAATCTTTCCAGATCTATGGCTTGAAAGTTACTTATCATTTTTAACATCACAAATAAATTAATACATACAATATTTAGGTTTGTAAGTGTGGGTAACCTCACTCAAAATGATTTTTTATAGTTTCATATAGCTACCTCTAAATTGATGATGTCACTTTTTTAAACAGCTAAGTAATATGCCATTATGTTAATGTATCACATTTTTTTAATTCATTCTTCTGTTTAGGGACATCTAGGATGTTTCAGTGTCTGTTCATTATGAAGAGAAAAGGATGAACATGATTGAACAAGCGTTCTTGTAGGATGAATGGACTTTGGATGTATTTCTAATATTCTGTTGACAGGTGTATCCTGAGGAAGATAGACTCCAAATTTTGAGATGCCCTGACTACAGAATGTGGCAGTCATCAAAGACATTAGAACAGTCCAACTTGATGTACAAAATTGTTCTTTGTGCCTATTTTTCCAGGTGATTCTATGATAGGTGAAAGAAACAATTGTGTTAACCATGAAAATAATATTAATTATTGTAATGTATGTATGAAATATATTATTGAACATTTTTTAATAAATTTGAATTTCTAAATACATATTTTGAAAATCTGTGGTCTGTTTATAAGCCAGTCCATAACTTTCTTAAATTATTTGTTTTTTTAAACCATTTTTTTAATTTGGTTACAAGAAAAAGATATTTTTAGGTCTTTGCCTTTTATATACATGTCATCTTCAAAATCAGGATAATTTGCCCAAATGTTTGTGAACATTTGGTGAAGTTCATAGGTAAATGCCATATGTTTGTAATTTTTGGTTCTGGCCTCAAAGTTGTTTGTGATACAGAAAAGATAATCATAACTCATATCGCCACCATGGAGCAACTAAATCTTAAATCTCTTTCATTACAATCTTAAGCCAAACAATATCAAACATGTATATTTTTGAAAATTTAAATACTGTTTATAATAGTTTGTTGATGAAATAATTACAAAGTAGACTATTATCACAAGAATTTTAGCTACAAACATTTAATTAGAACTGCGGATTATTTGGCCTGGTAGAGAAGCTTAAGTCTATCTACAGCATTTCTCAAGCATGTACAAAGCTGGAGGTTTAAGCCAAATACTTCAATTATAATGGAAACGTTAATTCCAAATTAGTAGGTTATTTTCAATAATCAAAGGACCAAAAGTGTAGCAAAAACATAATTCTAGAGAATCAGATGTTAATAGCTGTTCCCAATTCTAGAATATGACCAAAAAAATGTTTTTTAAAGTTTATCTGTAGTAATATGTAAGTACTGTGGTGCTCTCAATATTCTTTTCTTTAATATTCTGTTTTTAATCATGTAGATGTAAAGGTAGTAAGAATTGACTCTGCAGTACTTTAAGGATTATTCCAATAAACTCTCTTTCAGTAATTAAAATTAAATAAATAATTGGATTTAAATACAAAAGAATTCTAGAATTATACTTTGAATTTATTAGGTATCTTGAACTACATCCTTCACGTTCATTGTAAATATATTGCCATGTAGAATGTGCTCCATGTACTATGTGGAGTAAAGTTTTGATCCTCTCCCACACAGCCTTATGTCTCATTGTCTAAACTGAGAACTGTCTCGACGTAAGTCATTGGTTTTGTGTGAAGATATCATTGTCTCAATGCAGAGCATGGTTGTATGAAAATAGTTACATTTTTAAATTAAGACCAATTCATTAAAGAGTTGTCTTTCTTGCATGTTTTAATTAAAGCAGCAACTCCATATTTTTCTTGCACTACGATAAAAAATGAGCCAGCACCACTTACTTCATAACACAGGTTTACAAATAAACGTGTCTATTTGTTGAGTTTTGGTTGTTGCTTTTTATTGTTGATTAGCTTATGTAAGTTTTAATTGGAAATGTCTGATCTGGAATACACTATGAAGCAAGGGTGGCTTTGAAAATGTGATTCTCCTATCTCAGAATCCTAAGTTCTAGAATATCATTGGAGTGCATTTCCTGGAATGCTAGCATTATTTTAATTGATAGAATTTGACTAAATCCTGTCACTGATATAACTGTATTGTAGCTAACTACACCTGAATTTTGGAAAGAAGACTATATGTCACTCTTGTAAATAGCCATATTTATGAACAACTGATTTTTTCTTCACATTAAAGTATTTTATATGTGAAAATTTATTGTGTAATTTGATTGAGAAAAATTTATGTGGACATATGAATGGCAAAATATTTAGGATATTATAAAGACTACTTCTGTCATCTCTATGATCTATCTGTCTATCTATCTATCTATCTATCTATCTATCTATCATTTTCTGTCTATCTACCTCTCCATCATCTATCTATATCTCTTCATTATTTATATTTTTCTATCTATCATCTATTTCTTCATCTCCATGTCTTCCTTTTTCTCATCCATCCTCTCTCCTTTACTTCCTTTACTTCATAACTCTCATTACATTCTTTCCTGTCTATTCATAGAACTAAAGCCTCTTGTAATAATTAGAAAGCAAGACATCAGGAATAAATCTTAAATTTCTTAATACACATAATATATTTTGTATCTCAGTACGTATAAGTATAAACTGTGTCCTTTAATAGGGCTTTCTCAAATTTTGATGTGAAATCCTTCCTGAGTCTGTTTTCCTTTCTTGTGGATTAAAATGTAAAAGCTGGAATTTGAGCTAGAGACAACTTTTCACTTGATATTATGTTGGGAATGTTTATCACTAAAGCCATGTAAATTAATACTTATTTATCTCCAATTAGACTACACTTGATTTAGAATTATCATGTGGTAATTTCAAGACATTGATAGAAAAATTACACCTTTCTTCATTTAAAAAATAATAATTTCATGTTACTATTACAAAATATCTGTTACAGTTAAATTATGATAAGAAAAGGTTTATTTAGGGACATGGTTTTAAAGATTGTAGCTCAAGATTACACAGTCTTTCCAAAAGATTTCTCAATGTAACAGAAACCTGTGGAAAAACAATTTAGTCACCTATGAACCAAGAATCAAAAGGGAAGGTGAAAAATAAGATCTTTCCCACAGTGCGTACCTTTAATGATTTAAGGAAAGCTCAGTTGGTCCCATCACCTGAAAACTGACTACATGTCATAGGATTCACTAAGCCTTCACTGCTTAGTCTTTTGAGAGGGTAAGGAGGTGCATGAGGTATTGTGTTGCTAACTTCTGATGTTACTATTGACTAATTCAGATGGCCACTGATAAGTCAAGTTACATTGCTTTGCATTTTTGTATATAAAATAAATATGACAACTATTGAATTATAAGGAAAGATATTGCTGGGAAATAAATTAACCAATATGATTAGATATAAATAAATTTCATCTTAAGAAAAAATTGGAGGATAGATTTACAAGAGGATAAAAATGTTCAAATATAGAACAACCCTAGTTCAGTTTCTACAGATACGATATGCAGAGTAATAACACCAAGAAGGTCTATATCCTGAACAAAGAACTTCTATTAAGAATGAAAAGGAGACTCAAGTACATTTAAAAAACAATGATGATTTCATTGTAGAGTTTGTATCATACTTTATATGCAATAACTTATATTGTACTATATAGAAATATAAGAAAACTATAAAGCCAATATTCTTTTTATTTAAATATGATATAGCTACATGAAAATGAGTTAATAATATATTCAAAATTCTGTAAACCTGCTTAGTTTCCAAGGCAACTAATCTTTATATTTTTCATTCAAAGTACAAAAGCTTTTTGTAAATTAAAGACATTCTAACAGTACTTTCATAAAAAAAAGATTAAATTGTAATTTTTCCACCTACCCTGCTAGATGCCAGAACCCATAGACAGCCAACTCACACAAATTGCAATGTGTTGTAAGAAAGTATAGCAATTTTTCTTTATAAGATCATATTTGCATGAATTTTCAAAGCTTAACATATGTAGAACTATATAAAAAATAAGCTACTGGGCAAAAAAAAAATATATATAAAACAAAAAAAAATGCCAAACATTTATTTATTCATTGGTCATTGTTTATAACTGGTATATACTAAAGATCTCCTGAGATTATAAAAAGCTATGAAAACTTGTATTGAATTGTAGCCTGTGGTAGCTCTGTCCTCACAAAATATCAGGGACACTGATGATGCCCATTACTTTACGATGCAAATTGTTAGTTTGTCTTTCACGTAAGAAGAGCTATGATCAGCCTTCCAGTCCACTGACTTTCTTCTTATAATCTATTACAAATATATTCTGTTTTCCTATCAGATACCACGTAATTATAGAGTTTCGTTGGTACATAATAATTAGTTGTTTGTTTCTTTGTTTTGTTTACATTAAAAAAACATGCTAGAGTCAAGATTTTCTTGAAAAATTATTAGTACAAATTCACAATACCAAACAGTGGTACAATTAGTTTGGGCTATGAATAATGGTGGCACTAAGGTGTGAGATGTTAACCAACATAACAGGAAAAAAATTAGACACTAAAGTAGGAGCCTTTTTTCAGAACACCAACAAAAAACTATACCAAAATTATGAACACTCTAAGAGTTGCTTGAAGCAAGGAATATTTTGTCACATGAAATATATGTAGGATTTTCAAAGGTGTAGAGCATGTATCAGACCTCACACACAAAAAAAAAACCTAACTTGAAAAAATATTATCTACATAGTGCTAATAAATAAAAATCAATAAATTAATATGTAACATATATTATAATGTATGTATAATATAAAATTACACTGCAATGACTATCATTCTAAAATATGCTATTTATAAATTATATTATAAAGAATTAATATTGGTTCCAGTCCCTTCATAAAACTCAACTTTGGTATGATTACTTCTATATCATTGTCAGTTGTAAATTTACTGAGTTTATCAATATACAATTATATCAAAAATTAATGCCTACAAATATTCTTTAAAATTATACAGAAATCCTAATTTTATTATATGCAATTACAGATTTTATATTTTTGATTTCAGTAGACTTATAGAAGCATTAACATAGATTAATTTGCAAAAAAGTCTAAACTCAAGACAGTAAAATATGTGTGATTTTATTTTCTTTTTAACATAGCTTTTGAGCAGTAACATATTGTCCATTTTCTAATTATCATGTATCTCCATGGCATGCTACACCTCTTTACTTGCTTCAATATGGTTTAGAAAGATAACAGTGTCTTAGAAAAGAAACAAAAGATTAGCATTTCTACCATTATTCATCATATAGCTTCAAGGCTTTGCCCAATTTAGTACCCATTGTTAATTCTTAAAACTAAAAGTTCTGAGAATTTTCCATAACTAAGGATGACGGTTCAGTAAGCCACAGTAAGCAAACAAACAGACAAAAAAAGCATGCTTATTTTTACAACATGTAATGTATACAAATTAAGGTAATGTAGAATGGTTTTAGACATACAATGATTGTAATTTTAATGATAGTCATAGGTATAAGCAACCATCATTCAGGCACATATTTATTGCCGTTTAGAAGTATGGTACTTGATGCTGAGATTTCCCAACCCTAATCAAGAAATTTTTAGGTGTCATGACTACCTTAAATAAATACAAGTTGTATAAACTGAAAAGTAAATCTTACTTTAATGAAATTTCATTCACATTAAGAAGGATTAACCTTGAAAACTGAGATAGAGCTATTTGAAAGGTACTTGCAAACTAGGCATGTTAGTCCTATGATGGTATGCCCCATGCTCTTCCACTCCCTCATCACCTGGACCTGCAGTGTTCCTGGTTTATACTGCTGGTTTGCTCCAACTATTCATCTTTTTAAAATATGGCGAGAATTTAGAAAAATCTAGAAAACAAAAGCATGCTTTTCTTATGAATAATTATGTCTCCCTACATACTTACAACTTTGTTGTAGTATTTGAAGATTCACTTAGTTAAACTGTTTGCTTGTAATGATAATACATGCAAAGGATTAGGTGAGGAACATTTTAGCAAGTAAGAAAGCAAGAAAGAAATATAAAACAATATTAACATTGAGATTTTTAAGAACTCAAAGCTTATATTGTTGAATAACCATAAACATTTTATTTTGTTTAATTATTGAAAATCATGTTTCTTAACAATAAAACATTTTTATTATATTCATGAGAAAATGGACAATGCAAAACTGACGTGACATTTAAAAATTAAGAATTATTGTTTTGTAAAATGTTTTGTAAATTTTGAGTACTCTATTTACTTCCTTTTTATATTCAGTTTTTCAACCAACTATATTCCCATGACTCTCCAAGATTGCATTATATATACATGTGTATGTGTGTTATTATTTATTAATTTATTTGAATTTTTGTTAGTTCTTTTAAATTTTTGTACAATGTGCTTTGATTATATCCACTGCCCACAAACTCTTTCTCTAACCACTCATCTTTGTGTCCTTTTAGAAGGGGGAACAAATATTCTAGAAAGTATGGTCTTCCACTGGAACTTAGACATAGCTGGCACTATACTCGTAAACAAAACTGCCTCTCTCTCTCAGCAACTACAATTGTCAATAGCTGCGCAGCAACCTTTCATCTCCTAAGCAGAACATCAACAATCTTGGATAAAATTGTGCTAAGTGAAATAGGCTATGTGAAGTGAACCAAACAGTATAGCTTTTCATACAAACGATATATCTATGTCATGTGCATCAGTAGATGGCAAGAAGAGACTATGTCTATTCTCTGTGTGTTGACCTATGAATATCTGAATTATAAGTAGCTTAATACTCCCTCAAAAAAGTGGCTCTGAAACAAGTACCAGTCCAGCCATTACCACAGGCCTGGATGAACTCCCAGAGAAAAGAGCTAGAGATGAGGTGAATCCCTCAAGTCATCAGAGTGAAAGAACTCTTCCTGTCCCTCATTGTCTTCAACACTCCAGAGAGCAAGAGCTGCACCACTCCTGGGCAACAGCGTAGATCTGGTCCTAGTTGTGTGGTTGTAGGTGAGCTAGCATGAGGGTGAGAGTGGGAGAGCTGTCAGCTGCTTCTATGCTGGATATGTCATTGGATGGGCCAAGTGGGGCAGAACAGGAGAGACAGCCCCAGTGGTGTGGGTGTGGGAGAGCTGGTGGGCTGTCTAGCTCAGATATTTCTCAAGCTCAGAACCAGATATTTGAATTTACCCACAAAATATCTCTCACTGGTGAACTCTTGGAATTAGTGAAGGGGCCAGTCCTACAGATCCAATAAGGATCTCTATGACACAGGACAACAATATGATATCCAAAAGTAGTTCCAGTAGAAGCCAGAGACCTCATGCCAGACCAACAACTCCTTGCAATGAACACTTGAAAGCAAGAGTATGAACTAAGGGGTATACTGTGTGGCATGCTGTGACACACTACAGCTTCCACAAGTTGTTGTTGTTGTTGTTGTTGTTTGTTGTTGTTGTTGTTTTTCCTTTGTTGAGGGAGAGTTTGCAAAGGTGGAGGCAGGTATGTTGTGGACTGTCTTGGTGCTGTTCGTATTTTGATGGTAATCTTGCACCAGAGGCGGAACAGATCAGATTCTTTATGAACTCAGTCCCAATTTAACTGGTCAAATAAAGGCTAGAGGCTGTGATTGGGTAGTGGAAGAGAAAGGCAGGGCTGGAAAGAGCTAGGGGGAGGAAGAAAAAGATCAGGAGATGGGGAGTGAGGGACGGAGAGAGAAGAAGAGGAAAATAGAAGAGGTTGAAGATGGAGCAGACCCACCTGGACTGGAGAAACCACAAGTAGCTTGGGATCTCATAGCTGGGGAATAGAGTAGTACAATGGTTTATTTGCTCAATCTTGGTTTGCAGCTTATAAATATAACTGAGTTGTGTGTTCTTTGCACAGGCATATTGGGGTTGGAGATTTACTGACACAAATCTGGCTGGTATGAATATAAAAGTCTCTAATGTTTTCCTTTCATGGGGCCAAAGGGAACTCAATGAGAAGGGCAGTCGTTGGCATTCTACAGACAAGCCACTGGGTGGATGGCCTGTGAAACTTCAAGCAGTAGCTCCAGGTGTTTTCAGGAAAAAACAGGTTTGGTTGCCTTAGCAAGCCACCCAAGTAAACCAGGACCAGAGGGCCTTTTGTGGCACAAGGAAACCAGCAAGCAGAGATCAGGAGAGCTGAGTGAGACCTGAGACCAGGGCTGCTACTGGTCTTAGAGCCAAGCTGGAGTTATTGTGAACATTTCAATTTATATACCGTGGGAGAGGTGTGGGATCCCAGATGCATGGGATTGTGGTATTTAATGTTAAATTCATAAAGAACCAATAAGACTCTTTTAAAGATGAAGTATCTAAAATAGTCAAACAAAAATACCATTCAGCATAAAATGTTAGTTTCTAGGACCTTGGAGAAGAGTTCAAGGGGAACCTGTGTTTTATTCATTTCAAAATTTGAGTCACACAAGATAAATATGTTCTAAAGATAAGCTGTATAATGTAGTGCCTATACCTGGAAACGCTGCACTTAAATATATGATAATAGTGTAGAAGTTGGAGATGTGATACTGTAACTGAGAAATGAAGTCATTTCAACAACGTCCTCTTCAAAAAGCTGTCATTTAAATATCCAAAGGCCACACTGCTTTAGGGTAAATAACTCTGTTGTCATCACAATGAATTATTCATTAAGTTTGGCATTTTCTTCTAAGCCCAAAATAATGCAAGAGGAAAGTGCATGTTGATATCCTGAATGAGATAATTCCATAGCCCAAGCTGGTACTCTGTTACTATTACTTTCTTTTCTTATTCACTTAACATCCTGATTGCAGCCCACCCTTATTTGACTACTCTGAGTTTCACCCTCACATACTCCTCCTCTCATTAATCCCTCCCATTCCCTCATATAAGGAGATATCCCCATGGGTATAAGCCCACCCTGACATGTTAATGTGGAGCAGAACTGTTCTTGTCCCTCATTGGCTTCAATGCTCCGGTGATCTTCCTTTCCCACTGAGGCCAGTCAAGGCAGCCAGCTAGGAGAAAGGGATCCAAAGGCAGGCAACAGAGTCAGAGACAGCCCCTGCTCCAATTGTTAGGGGACCTACTTGAAAACCAAGCTGCACATGAGCTACAAACATATAGGGGGTCCAGCCCAGGCATGCTCATTGTATTGTGATTTAGTCTCTATGATTCCCTATTGGCTCAGGTTAATTGACTCTGTAGATCTTCTTTTGGGTCCTTGACCCCTCCAATTCCCCCCCCCCAATTCCCCTCATTCTTCCACAACACTCTAGATCTCCAACTAATGTTTGGCTGTTGGTCTCTAAATCTGTTTCTGTCAACTGCTGGATTAAGCCTCTCAGAAGACAGTTATTCTTGGTTCCTCTCTGTAAGCATTGCAGAGTATCATTAATAGTGTCAGAGATTGGCTCTTACATCGCAGTGGATCTCCAGTTGTGTCAGTCAATCCCTCAGCCATCACCTCTGTTCCCTCGGTCTCTGATCCAACTTTAACCCTGCAATCTTGTATGAAGGAAAAAAAATTGGCTGAAGATTTTGTGTTTTCCTTGATCTACAGAGGTAGCCAGCTTGCCTACAGGAGGTGGCACCTTTGGTCTTTATGTTCCCAGCTTCTAAGAGTTCTAGCTACAGTTACTCTTTTAGATTCCTGGGATCCTCCTTCAATCTAGGGCTTCAGCTTTTCCCAGAGATGACACCCACAATATTTTGCTGTCTCTCCCTCCTCAACTGCATTTCACTCTCCCTACACCTTATTCCCAATTCACATTCTCTCCATACCTCATCTTCGGTCCATTTTTCTCCTTTCCTCCACCTCCACTATGTAATTTATTGCACCTTCTAAGTGAGAGCCGAGCATCTTTACTTGGGCTCTCTTTGTTATATAGCTTCTTTGGGCTTGGGGATTGTAACATGGTTATCTATACTTTATGGCTAATATCCATTCATAAGAAGAACACACCATGCACGTCTTTCTTGGTCTGGGGTACCTCACTCAGGATGATATTTTTTATTTCCATCTATTTACCTCAAAATCTCAAAATGTCTGTTCTCATTTTGAAGGAAGCCATTTTTGTATTATTGATCATGTCCTTTACCTTAGAGAAGATTTTCAGTTTCATGAGGTCTCATTTATTAATTGTTGATCTTGGTGCCTGAGCAACTGATGTTCTGTTCAAGAAATTGTCCGCTGTGCCAGTCCTTTTAAGGCTATTCCACACTTTCTCTTATACTAGATTTAGTATGAACAGTGATGTGTACAGATCTATGTATGTTATTCTCCATACAGACATCCACTTAAACCTGCACCACTGTTGAAGATGCTCTCTTTATCCCATTTAGTTGTTTTGGCCTCTTTGACAAAAATCAAATATCTTTAGGTTTCTGGCTTCATTTATGGGTCTTTTATTCAATTCCATTGGTCAACCTGTCTGTTTTTATGCCAATACCATGCATTATTTATTATATGCTCAGTATTTATTATAATTGTAGTAGAGCTTGAAATTATGGATACTAATACCTCTCAAAGTTCTTTTATTCTGCAGGATTATTTTAGATATTCTGTTTGTTTGTTTATTTGTTGGTTGGGATGGGTTTTTAGTTTGCTTTTTTTTTCTTTTTATATAGTTGAGAATTGTTCTTTCAAGATCTGTAAATAATTCAGTTGAATTTTTATGAGAATTTTATTGAATCCTGAGATTGCTGTTGGTAAGATGGCCATTCTGACTATGCTAATCCAACCGATCCATGATCATGGGAGATTTTTCCATATTCTGATGTCTTCCTCAACTTCTTTCTTCTGAGGCTTGAAGTTCTTGTCATACAGATCCTTCAATTGGCTGATTAGTGTTATATACCAAGTTATTTTATATTATTTTTGACTACTGTAAAGCATGTTGTTTCCTTAATTTGTATTTAGCCCATTTATTATTTGTATAAAGAAGGGCTAATGTTTCTTTTTTTAGTTGATTTTGTGTCCATCCAATATATGGAAGGAGTTTATGAGCTCTGGAAGTTCTCCAGTAGAATTTTCAGGTCATTTATATAAACATCATACTGTCTTCTAAAAGCAGAATGTTGTCTATTCCCTGTACAATTTGTATCCCCTTAATCTCCTTTAGCTCTCTTATTGATCTAGCTAGATCTTCAAATACTATGTTAAATAAATACAGAGACAGTTAACAGCTGTCTTCACACTGGTTTTAGTAGAATTTCTTTTGAGTTTCTCTCCATTGAATTTGAGGTTAGATGTTTGCTTGGTGTATATTGCTATTATTAAGTATGCACCTTGTATCCATCCTCATCTCCAAGACTTTTAGCATGAATGGTTGTTGGATTTTGCCAAAGGCTTTCAGCATCTAATGAGACAATTGTGTTATTTTTTTCTTTCAATTTATTTATATGCTGAATTACATTGATGGGTTTTCTTATAATGAATCATGCCTGCATCCCTGGAATGAAGGCTATTTGATCATGGTAGATGATGCTTCTGATGTCTTCTAAGAGTCTGTTTGCAAGTATTTTATTGAATATATTTGGATCAATTTTCATAAAGGAATTTGTTTGAAATTCACACTTTGTTGAGTCTTTGTGTGGTAGAGTGTGGCATCATAGAATGAGTTTGGCAATGTTACTTCTGTTTCTATTTTATGAAATAATTTGAAGAGTATTGGTATTCAGTTTTAAAAGTGGTGAAATTCTTCACTAAAACCATCTGGCACTGGACTTTTTTTGTTTGGGAGACTTAATGAATGCTTGTATTTTTTTAAGGGATTATAGAATAATTTTACCTGGCCTTGATTTAACTTTGGTAAGTGGTATCTATCAAGATAATCATTGATTTTTTTTTCATATTTCCCAATTTTGGGGAGTATAAGCTTTTGAAGTAAGACCTAATGATTTCTTGGATTTCTTCAATGTCTGTTATGTACACATTTTCATTTCATTTTGTTTTTTTGGATACTGTCTCTCTGCATTTTAAGTTAGTTTAGCTACGGGTTTATCTATCTTGTTGATCTTCTCAAAGAACCAACTCTTGATTTTATTGATTATTTGTATTATTTTCTTTTTCTTTTTCTTTTTTTTTTCTTTTCTTTTTTTTTTTTTTTTTTTTTTTTTTTTTTTTTTTTTTTTTTTTTTTTGGTTTTTCGAGACAGGGTTTCTCTGTGTGTAGTCCTGGCTGTCCTGGAACTCACTCTGTAGACCAGGCTGGCCTTGAACTCAGAAATCCGCCTGCCTCTGCCTCCCAAGTATGAAATGTCTTTATCTCTTTTAATTAATTTTGGTTGTAAGTATATTTTATTAGATATTAGAATGGTTACTCCATTTTGCTCCTTTGGTTTATTTGCTAGGAAAACCTTTTTCCAACCTTTTATTCTGATATAATTCTATCTTGTTACTAAGGTGTGTTTTTTGTATGTAGCAGTATGATGTATCCTATTTTCACATCCATTCTGTTACCCTGTGTTGTTTTATTGTAGAATTGAATCCATTGATTGTGAAAGATATTAATGACCATTGATAGTTAGTCCCTGTTATTTTCCTTTTAGTGGTGGTTGTGTGTGTGTGTGTGTGTGTGTGTGTGTGTGTGTGTGTGTGTATGTGTATACTTTGGTGTGCTGCTGTGGGGTTATTTCTTGTTTATTCTTCTAGGTTGTTAGCCTTCTTCGGTTTGAGTTTTCTTTCCAGTATCTTTCTGTAGGGTTGGACATGTGGATAACTATTGTTTTTATTTTTCTTGGATTTTATTCTTTTTACCATATATGGTAGTTGAAAGTATTTCTGGGTATAGTAGTATGGTTTGGCATCTGTGGTTTCTTAGAGGCTATATGACATCTGTTCAGGACATTCTATCTTTTAGAGTCTCTGTTTAGAAGTCACATGCAATACTTTTATATGTTACTTGTCTCTTTCCCATTTCTGTTTTAAATATTCTTTTCTTTCTTTCTTTCTTTCTTTCTTTCTTTCTTTCTGTCTGTCTGTCTGTCTGTCTGGCTGGCTGTCTTTCTTTTTATAGATTTGTGGTTTTAACTGTTATGTAGTAGGAGAATTTTCTTTTCTGGTCCAACATAATTCATGTTATGCAAGCATATTTTATGTTTATAAGCACCTCTTTCTTTAGGTTGGTGAAATTTTCTTCTATTATTTTGTTGAAAATATTTTCTGGATCTTGTATCTATGAATTACCTCATTCTCCTATTCATATTATTCTTAGGTTTATTCTTTCATGGTGTCTTATATTTCTTGGATGTCTCGTATCCAGAACATTTTAAATTTAAGATGTCTTTTGTTGATGTTTTGATTTCTTCTACCATATCTTCTAACTTGACCTTCTCTCTTCCATCTCTTGTATTATGTTGATGATGCTTGCATCTAGACTTCCTGTTCTCTTTCTTAGGTTTTCATCTCCAGGATTTCATAAGTTGGTATTTCTCTACTGTCTCTATTTTCATTATCAGGTCTTGAACAATTTTATTCATTTCTTTACTTGTTTGTATTTTTCAGTTTTTTTAAGGGTTTATTGATTTCCTTTTTAAAATCTCTATATCATCTTGATAGGAATGGATTTAAGGTAAATTACTACTGTTTTTGCTGTGACAGGATATCCAGGGCATGTTGTAGTAGGATAGCTAGGCTCTGGTGGTACCATATGGCCCTGACTCTTGTTGATTGTTTTCTTATGTTGGCTTTTTGCCATCTGGTTGTCTCTGCTGTTTTCTGGATGTTTCTGATGCCAACAAGACTTCTTGGGAGGCAAGCAGAGCTGTGGACCTTACAAATGAGGTCAGGGAACCACATTTTACTCACCTCTACTGGATATGTCCTAGGTGGGCCTGAATGTTCCTGTGACTCTACAGGTCTCTTCAGGAAGGCACTCAGAGCTGTGGGTCAAAAGATAAAGATCAAAGGACAGCACACAGCTCACTTCTGGCTACGTCCCTGGTGGACAAGCTTGTTAGTATCTTTTTTTTTTTTTTTTGAAGGTTGAGGCAGTAAATTTATAGGTTAGTAAAGAGAAATAGAAGGACATGTGGGTGCATGTGTTTAATTCTGGGCAATTCTGAAAGAAAAAGAACATCGTCATACACTTATCTCCCAGTTAAAAGTAGAGATTTACCACAGAAATGTAATTCATGCATGATACTATATTCAAATTCATTTGGCTTATATACTCCTAATGATTTCATTAGGAAGAAATTTTACCTAATAATTTCTATGAGTTTCCATACTCCAATTCTGAAGTTCAACAAAACAATCATCTCAGGGTTAATAAACACTGTGACTTTTCATACACATGAGATTGTTTTTTTTTTTTTTTCTTGGTTTCCAGAAAGAATATGCAGTACATATAACCAATTTTTGGTTTGATTTTCATGACTTTTAATTTCTATCATATAAGATCAAAATACCAAAAAAAAAATTGTTTCATACATTCTCAGAACTTTAATATTTTTAGGAGTCTCTTCTGATTTCAAGATTGAGAACCAATATAAATTTTTCCTGGACCAAAGTGCAGGTGTCTTCTCCTATGCACTCAAATGTTTAAGTAATGACACAACTTAGGCCTCAGTTTAGGAATTATATTCTTTCTCTTTTTCCTCTATATCTTAAGGTTAATACTGTAGAAATCTCCATGATATATGAATCTTTAGAAATCAGTCAGTACAGCATATATTCTTTATATATTCTCTTATTCTAAGAGGCATTGCCAACAAAGTTGTTTGGTAATCAACTTCCCTGAATGCCTCTCTGCCTCTGTAAAGCAGGTTATATGAAGATCTTTGCTTTATAATTTATCTATATATTTATTTATATATTTGTTCCTTAATTTTGATAGTAAGGCAGAGAATTATGAATCTGCAAGTTATATGAGATCTAGATTTATTCAAGATTGTTCTCAGAGGATCTCATAAAGTAGAATAGAATCTAAGCAATTATGTATAATTTTATGAACCACCATCTTGGCAGCATCAATTTTCTGTCTCTTCCTGTTTATAAGAGTTCATCAAAGAAAGGCATAAAATCTCCATGGGTTCAGCACTTTATCAATGAGGACAGTATTTCTCTTAATGGCAATAAATACAGACTAAGAAAAATAATTTCAAATCAATGGTCAGAGTTAAAATCACCTGACAGTATAACTGGATGATACTAAAGTAGGAACAAACTAGAAAACAGTCTCAAAAAATAAAGAAAAAGAAAAAATTTGATTTTTGATTTTGATGACTGGTCAGATAGTTAAAAATCGATAGTTAAGTTAAATGAGAAATTAAACAAATCTTACAGCTGCCATGATAAATGATAGGATATATTCTTATTTTAGTGATCTTACTAATTTCCTCCATCTAACATCACTGAATTTATGAGTAACTGTATTTTGTCAATAATTAAGAAATACCAGTTTGATATTGACAGCTTCTATTAAGTCTATAATGCTTCTATTAAAATTCAGTCAATCAATTTTCTATCACTCAGTACAGCTGGCAAGTATAATTTTAATTAAGATTTTACAGATGAAAGTAGAAAAGATTAGTGAATTTATTATTATGATAAGAATTGTTACAGTGTAACTATTGGTAGCTGGCATTAATCATAGAGATAATTTGTAACTTTTGCTGTGATAATTTGTTGCAGGAGAAAAGAAGGAACAGCAAGCACATAAAAATACTATGTCACTGGTGGACAAAGAGTAGTTAAGCTATAGACCATATTTTAGGACTATATAGAAACCAAGGAAAGGTAAGTGGGCCAATGAGAAGTTCAAAAAATCTTGATGGATGGCAGGAGATTGTACAGACATAGGTATCAGATATGTCCTAGATCAGATAAAGTCACACTTGTGTAAGCAGAGATTCACAATTTAAATAGCTGAAGATATCAACCCTGCAAATAAGCCCAACCATTCCTTTATGTTCTTCACAGGTGTAAGAATCAACCAACAAAATATCACCCATGTAATAATAAACAATAGATCGAGGAAATTGCCTACCAATTGTTTCTAGCAGTTTTTTCAGTGGATTATTTAACATTCCCCATGAAAGAAATTTCCAATGATATCACTTTACTGAACCACTATTAATTTAAGTAAGTACTGAGAAAACAAATCTTTCCCTATCATGCTCATGAGAACGGATTGTGAAAAAAAAAATTTTAAGCCAATTACTAAGCCTTGACTTAGGTAATAAAGAAGGTAAAAAACATTCTAGGCTTAAAGGGCCATTGGTTGAATTACTTACTGCTCTTAAATTTGTTAACATCCTCCATTTTTCTTATTTCTTTTCATAACAAGGGGATTTCTTTTAATACAAAGAAATTCCGTGGGCTGGTAGACTCTTCTATATGGAGAGACTTTAGCTGCTCTTGTACTACCTGTTTAAGTATCTACAGATTTTTCCTTACTTCCATCGTTCTACCCAAACTGGCTTTATATTAAGCCATTTTAAGAGTAGGGCTATTGGTTTTTCAGCAGTGGTCCCTCTTAAGACTTTGAAAACTCAATCCTTGTGAAGTCCTGTGTTTTGACAATTGTCACAGCATGTGATTGTTTTTGACAACACATGTCAATACCTTCCACAGGACCATCTACCACTTCTCTCTATTTCATCATAAGCTCTCTTTGGAACTACAGAAATATATATATTTGAATACCAAATTCTTGTAAAAGATCTCTTCCCCATAAAATTATGAATATGTCAGCCACATAAAGTCTCAATGGCTTGTAATTTTTTCCTGTTGTGCCTTGAAATGGCAGAATATCCATGTTCTTTTGCACCAGCAAGAAATTACCTTCTATATTCCTTCTGGACCTGTAGTCATTTGTCATGACATCCCTTGCCATGCATCTGAAAAAACTGGGAAGCCTAGGCTTTCTGCTTTATATCTCAGGAAACTTTCTCATACCAGAAAGTAGCATATTTCTCACAGTTAATGTACCAGACACTTTGATTCTTGAGACTTTTGGCAGCTTGTTTATAATTTTTTTGTAACCAAATTCATTACAATTAAAGTACCAGGTAATTTAATATCTGAGGCCTCAAGCTGTAGATTGTCCTATGATAGTAGTATGATGCTTGTGAGAACTAATATTATTCATATCCTTTATTGACATATCTATTTTGATAGTCTAATAACTCTTTTACACTTGGTATTTGAATTCTAAAATATCATGGTCTCTATCAATATCTCTTTAGCATCAGGTTCTGATATGAATTTGTCAACAGCTGAACCTCATCTTTTCAAAATATCTGTTAAGGCTTCCCCAGATCCCCAGAGCTATGTACCATCTCGATGAACGAGGTAGATCTTTTCCTGGGCTCCTCAACTTTGTCCCATGTTTTTAAAGTGACAAAGTGACATTTCTGTAACAGCATCATCAAATTGAATTTGGATTTGTAGGTCAGAATACTGCCCTTCGCCAAGCAATTGATCTTTAAAAAATATTCATTCCTCTTGCTCTATTTTGGTGTTCAACATTCGCAGCTTCCTCCCTCCACTACATTAACCTTTGTTGTAACTGGCCTCTAGCACAGCTGTTTTCAGACACTTTGAGCCTTGGGGAGTAACTCTACTTTAAGTAAAACAGTTATTTAATATTTCTTTAACATAAGGGGGAAGCACATTTTGTAGGAAACAATAGCCTCTTTAGAACCTCAGATATATCATGTCTATATTATGCCACTTTATCTCATCATAATCATGATAAGCACCATTAGCAGGCATGTGCTGAACAATTACTGAGAAAATCTAATTAAACATTTATAATGTAATTTTTTAATGCCAGGCCCCTCCTCCAAGAGTGTGCTTGGCTCAAGATTAATCCTTTCCTTAAAAACAGGATCTTTCCTTTAACCCTACCACTCTTGTTGGTCTCTTGTACATCCTGACTCCCTTCCCTTCCCAGGGACTTTGTGGACTTGAAACTGAAAGTGCTTGTCATTGGGGGCATGATCTGTATTTTAACCCATTTTGCTTCTCTCATTGATCCATGGGGAGCTGTCCTGTTCCTGATCTAAGTCACCTAATCTGAAAAATTTTGTTCCTCTTTTATCAGTGGTAGTAGCATCTTAAATGCTTCCATCTCTACCTGTAAGCTCTCCTAATTCTGCAACCCGTTAAACCATGAAGGAATGAAGGTACCCTGATGGTTTTCCCATCTCATCCATATTTTCTTTCTCGCATCTCTGCATATCCACTTGCAATTTTTTCACTTATTCAGCCATTCTTCCTTCTAATCTTGTATGAGACAGAATACAGACAGAAGAAGAAGAAGAAGAAGAAGAAGAAGAAGAAGAAGAAGAAGAAGAAGAAGAAGAGAGAAGAGAGAGGAGGAGGAGGAGGAGGAGGAGGAGGAGGAGGAGGAGGAGGAGGAGGAGAAATAGAAAATATGTATCTTTAATCTTTTGGAGAAAAGCAGAAAATATGCCAATGAGAACAGCTGCAATAAACTTTTTGCTGACATCCTAACAGACAGTGTCTATTTCTTTGGATACTGCTATCTCCACTATTGCATTAGAAATCAGAATTTTTCCATTAAGCATGGCACCACCTTGTGTGTTAATTGTAGTCACACATTTTGCCTACTTTATTGGATTCTTATAGTCTTAGGGTCCAGAAATTGCCTCACAAACCACACAGGGAGGGACTGATGGCTCCCCCTGTATATGTAGGGGAGGATGGCCCTGTCAGGCATAGGTAGATAGAAAGTTCTTGCTCCTGTGAAAGCTGGATGCCCCAGTGTGGAGGAACTCAAGGGTGAGGAGGTGGGAGTGGATGGGTGGGTGGGGGCACATCCTTCTAGAAGCAGGAGGAGAAGGGATAGGATAGGGGATTTCTGGGTATGGGGAATGGGGAAAGGGGATCACATCTGAAATGTAAATAAAAAAATCCAATAAAATTTATCTAAAAAAAACAGTTGGGCAGAGTTAAGAAAAAATCCAATCAGACAAGGATAGTTTATTGAGCATGCACCCCTATACTCCAGGACTGGTAGACCAGGGCCATGATCCAGATTCTGGAAGTGAACCTTGACAATGATTTAAGATCCTACAGAGTTTTTAATCCCAAATTTCATAAACATCTTTTCTAAGTTATTTCACTAATCAAGATTTAAGAATAGGGTGATTTCCTTAGGAACAAGTCATTTTGTGTTCATTTATCTTGTTCCTATTGGTCAGGGTATTCAAGGCAGTGGACTTGCATGTTTAATATTCATGTCCTAACTTGTCTACCTGAATGAGTTTGTCTAACATTCATGTGTTAACTTGCCAACCAGGATGTCAGTTAACCATGTACATGTCTCTTTCTGCCAAGTAGGATGTCAGTTCCCAGTGAGGTCTTGAGAACTAAATCTTTCCCTGACATCTACTCAAAATGAAAATCTTATTCCAAACAGTTTCTTATATTGGTACAAGTGTCTCTCTTATGTTGGGGTATAGCCCAAAGGCATTTTATACTATTAAAGCTTATACAGAGGTTCAAGAAATTCTCGTGGGTGGTTGGTTCAGTTCTAAGCTTATTATGGCTAACTCTATAAAATAGTTCTATTGTCTTTTATAATGATTGGTTTCCAATGGCACAGAAGATAGTGAAATGTGTAACCAATCTGACCATTTGAAAGTTTACTATTTATAACAGAAACACATGAGAAAGTTTACTTATAATGTTATGGTATCCAGGTAAAGATTACCTAAGTCTTAACATTTTATATAGAAAATTACATCTAGGCCTTAATATTTTACCTAGGCCTTCAAAATATCTACCATCATTCTTCACCCTAATCCATTCTACTCCCTCAGTACTAGGTAGGTGAGAAAGTTTAGAAGGTTAGAAGGAAAAGGTGGCATAAATCTCTTCTGATTACTTCCTACTGACTAGGACCAATGAGTTCCTCGAGCTAAGTCCAATCTATGGCATAAGAATATCTCCAACCAACAATCAGCAATCCAGCAACCCAGCAATTCAGCATTCAGCAACAGGAAAGCAGCATATACAATAACAGGAACTACCAGCAGATGACAGTCACAGCAGTGTGGGAAGCATCAAGGGGAGCAGCTGCTGCCCCAGACCCTCTCTGGCTCTCACATTTATACCTTCTCAAGTGTCCTCGGAATACCAAACATAGCTCTGTGCAGTTGGCAAAAATTACATCCCTGGAGATGGTAAGACAAATCATATTTAGTGAATGTGTACAATCTGAAGCAGCCTGGTATCCCACACTAGAGATTAAAACAAAGATATAATGACATAACATAACTGGAGTTTTTAAGAAACGAAAGTTCTCACTGCACGAGATTAGGAAAGACTACTGTAACACCAAACAATGACATTTGGTAATTTCAATACCTCCTCAATAGGCTGCTATTCCAAACTGAAACTCAACAGAAAACTGCTGGAGCTAAAAACGTTATAAACCAAATGATCTAAAATTAACTTTTATTTCCTCAGATAAAGCGATGGGATGAGAGTCACTTATTATTTGTCCCTCAATTAGATGTCACTATTGAACAAGGCTTCTTCTAGAAACTACAATCGGCTTCATTATTTGGATTAAAAACTATAATAAGGGCATGTTTGTAGTCTAGCCAAATCACATAGACCTAGATTTTTGGATCCGATAGCTTCCCAGAGTAGCCATGCTGTTGGACTAACATTCTGCTATAAAATGGACCTAAGTGACATTTACTGAACATTTAATCCAAACACAAAGAAATAGAGCCTATTCTCAGCAGCACATAATACTGGCTCCAAAATCAAGTACATAAAGCAGGTCTCTTTTTTTGTTGGTTTTGTTTTGTTTTGTTTTGTTTTGTTTTGTTTTGTTTTGTTTTGTTTTGTTTTGTTTTGTTTTGTTATTCCAGACAGGGTTTCTCTGTGTAGCACTGGCTGTCCTGGAACTCACTCTGTAGACCAGGCTGGCCTCGAACTCAGACATCCGTCTGCCTCTGCCTCCCAAGTGCTGGGATTAAAGGCATGAGCCACCGCTGCTTGGCCATAAAGCAGTTTTTAACAGATACAAGAAAAATGAAATAACAACCTACTTTCTTTCAGACCGTTATGCATTTTAGGAACCAAAGAAATCCTACAAAATTGGGGAAACTCAACAATTTACTACTGAGTGAAAAATGGGTTCAGACAGAAATAAATAAATAAATACTTCCAAAAATTGAATGGAAATTTCATACCTAAGCTTGAGGGACACAATGAAAGTGGAAGCACATAAAGAAATGTTCAGCATCCTTGGTCATCAGAGAAATGGAGTTCCAAATGATGCTGAGATGGCTAAGATCAAAAACTCAGGTGACAGCAGATGCTGGCAAGGATGTGTAAAAAGAGAAATATTCCTCCATTGCTGGTGGGATTGCAAGCTGGTACAATCACTGTGGAAATCAGTCTAGCAGTTCCTCAGAAAATTGGAAAATTTCTACCTGAAGATCCAGCTATACCACTCTTGAGCATATACCCGAAAGATGCTCCAACTTATAATAAGGACACGTGCTCCACTATGTTCATAGCAGCCTTATTTGTAATAACCAGAAGCTGAAAACAACTCAAATGCCCCTCAAGACAGGAATGGATACAGAAAATGTGGTACATTTATACAATGGAGTACTCTCAGCTATCAAAAACGATGTCTTCATTAAATTTTTAGGCAAATGGATAGAACTAGAAAATATTATCCTGAGTGAGGCAACCCAGTTACAAAAGAACACACATCATATGCACTCACTGATAAGTGGATATTAGCCAAAATTGTCGAAATACTCATGATACTACTCTCAGACCATATGAAGTTCAAAAAACAACAAAAAAACAAAACAAAACAAAAAAAAACAAACAAATTTTTGTGGATGCTTCAGTTCTACTTACAAGGGGGGAACAAAATAATCAGAGAAAGTGGAGGTAGGGAGGGACCTAGGAGGGAGAGAGGAGGGGGCAGGAAAAACAGGGTTAGGAATAGCTGTGGTAGGAGACAGGGTGAAGTTCAGAGGGTCAGGAAATTGAATGGAGTTATGTAGCAGTAGGGATGGGGAATTGGGAGTAAGCCCTAGAAAGTCCCAGATGCCAGGGAAGCAAGAGGTTCCCAGGACCCCACAGGGGTGATGTTAGCCAAATTACCCAACCAAGGGGAGATAGATCCTGTAGCAATCATCTCCAGTAGATAGGCGTGGGATGGGGCCACCCACTCATCTACAAAATTTTAACCTCTAATTGTTCCCATCTAAAGGAAACACAGGGGAAAAAATGAGGCAGAGACTAAAGGAAAGACCATCTAGAGACTGCCTCACCTAGGAATCCATTTCATCTGTGGACACCAAACAAAGACAAAACATTGCTGATACCGTAAGGGCTTGCTGACATGAGCCTGGTATAGCTGTCCCCTGAGAGACTCTGCCAGCACCTGACCAATACAGATAGTGATACTCATAGCCAACCATTGGACTAAGCCTAGGACCCCAATGGAAGAGTTATGGGAAGGAATAAAGGATATAAAGGGGATTGTAGCCCTACAGGAAGACAACAATCAACTAAGCGTAAACTCCAGAGCTCCCAGGGACTAAACAACCCACCAAAGAATACACATGAAGCGACCCATGGCTCCAGCTGCATATGTAGTAGAGAATTGCCTTATCTGAAATTAATGGGAAGGGGGGCCCTTGGTTCTGTGGAAGCTTGATGCCCAAGAGTAGGTGAGGTGGAAGTGGCTGGCATTGGGGGAGCATACTCATGGAGGCAGGAGGAAGGGGACATGGGATGGGGGTTTGTGGATAGAAAACTGGCAACAGGAACATTTAAAATGTAAGTAAATATAATAACCAATAAAAAACAATGCTTCTAAAAAGTTCTGAGTATTATGTACCTACATGTGTGTGTATATAAGAGAGAGAGAAAGAGAGAGAATGAGAAAGAGTGAGAGAGAGAGAGATTTCATCTCAATCTTAGTAACATCACATCCAAAAATGTTCTAGAACAAAAGGAAGAAATAACACTAAAAGGAGTAGCAACAAGAAAGAAAGGATCATGATATGATTGTATGTATACAAAATAATTCTAAGATTATACCAGGAAACGCCTATAACTGATAAACACATTTAGCAAAATAGCAGGATTCAAAATTATTATGCAGATAATCAGTATCATTCCTATAAACAGGTGATAATTAGACTTTGAAAAAAATCAATGAAACAATAGTTTTCAAAATTGCCTTAAGAAACAAAATATCTTGGAGTAATTTAACCAAGCAAGTGAAAATTTTGTATAATAAAGAAATAAGATATTGAAGGGATAAACTGAACAAGATGTCAGAAGACGTAAAGACTTCCAATATTCATGGATCAGTTGTTTTAACATAATGAACATGTCATCCTACTGAAACCAACCTACAGATCCAAGAGAATGCTCATCAAAAGTCCAACAGAGTTATTCTAAGAACTTGAAATTATTAGTTTCATATGGAAACACAAAAGTTCAAAATATGTAAAACAATCATGAAAAATAAAAGTACTTCTAGAATGATAAATAGGATGTTTTTGACTTAAAAGCAAATATGTTGATCAATGAAATTGAATTGAGATTCAGATGTCAGTCCACATTGCTAATTTCATAATAAATAAGCCAGAAATACACAATACACACACACACACACACACACACACACACACACACACACACACACA
>JANHMN010000001.1:73806572-73856425 GCA_030674055.1 Rhabdomys pumilio
ACACACACACACACACACACACACACACACACACACACACACACACAAGACAGTATCTTCTATAAAAGGTGCTGGTTAAAATTAATAACTGAGTGTAGAAAAATAGCAACATGAACAAAACTTAACTCCAAACATAGTCCATACATACTGTATCTGATAGAAAAGACAGTAGGGAATAGTCTAAAAAATATTAACACAAAATGACTTTTTTCTTAAAATTTTATATTGATTCTTTGTAAGTTTTACATCGTGCAACAAAATTTCTCTCCTCTCTCCTTTCCTCCATATCTATCCTATGTGTTTATAACCCCCAACCTCAAAGCAAACAAACAAACAGTGCCCACACACCTCCCAAAAATTCCAATTAACCACCAACCAACCAACCAACCAACCAACCAACCAACCAACCAACCAACCAACCAACCAAATGAACAAACAAAACATCTTGTGGTGAAGGCAGTAGTGTGTCAGTGTGTCACAAAGCATACCCTCTTGGCCAAATAGATTTACATGGACATACCTTCTTTGATATCCTGTCATTGACCCTTCATTTTTGTCAGCAATTCATAGATGGAGTATATATTGGGGTGTGTCAACTCAAACTTTGGGTCTTGACTTATGTGGTAGTTAAGTTGGTCAACCATACCACCAGAGCCAGTTCTCCTTAATTGCTTTATTGAGGGATGAGTCCATCTCACTCAAATGCCACAGCTACCAAGGGGTGGGCCAGCTCCCTCATTTTCATGCCTTTGGGGACAACTCATGCTCAAGTGAATGTGGAGTAAGAGGAATATTTACCGTCACTCATGGGATTATATATTTTTATAGCCACTATGGAAGTCAATGTTTCAGTTATTTGGGAACCTGGAAATTAGCCTACCTCAACATCCAGCTATAACACTCTTGGACACAAACCCCAAAGATTCTTCAGCCCACTACAGAAACACTTGTTCAAGAATGTTCATTGTGGGGGTTGTAGCGATGGATCAGCAGTCAAGAACACTAGTTGCTCTTCCAGAACTCCTGAGTTCTATTCCCAGCAACAACATGGTGACTTACAACTATCTATATTGAAACCTGATGCCCTCTTCTGTCTTTAAGATGTACATGTAGGTAGAGCACTCATACATACAAAATACATAAATAAATAACTAAATATTTGAAAAAATAAAAAGAATAATCATTGCTGCTCCATTCATGGTGGTCAGAAAAATCAGAACCAATTTTAATTTTTATCAGTGGATAAATTAATAAAGAAAATGAGCCACATTTATACAATAGAATATTACTCAGCAACTAAAATAAAATCAATCATGAAATTTCCTGGCAAATGTATGGTGCTAGAAAAAAAATTATTCTGAGTGAGGTAATTCAGACCCAGAAAGATTGATATGGTCTATTTGTTTATTTGTGAATAAATTGCTGTGTTTTTAATAAGCAATCAATATAACCAAAGAGGTTAGTTCTAGATGGATAACAGGTGGATAACCTTAGGAAGAGGAAATATAACAAATATTAATAAATGAGCAAGGCAAGGGTGTTGGAATGAGAGGACCAAACAGGCAGAGGGAGAGAAAGATAATGAAAAAGGAGGAGTTACAGCAAAACTGAATGGATATTTGAGCAATGGATTTGTATCAATGCAATACAGTATATGCTTCCTAACTTGAAAGGGCTAAAGGTTTGGAAGACACTGAGAAGTTAGACGGGAATCAGAGTGCAGAAACGATCATAGTTTATAGTATATATTTTGAAATTCTCACGAATAAAAGAGAATTGTTGCATAAAGGACAAAATTTAGGTATAAAGTTATTTTTTAAAAAAATTCCTAATACAGAAATATTTGACCTCTTTTTGAAGTAGTGTTTTCTTTAACTGATCTACTGTAGAAAACAGACTTTTATGTGTAGATAAAAATGGAACACATCAAAATGCAAGCCTTCGTTTTCCACAAAGCAAGGCAGTTCTGTGCACATCTGCTCACAGCCTTATAAGCATAAGAAGGAGCAAACAATTGTAGGACAAAAATGCCTCTGAATGTGTGTGTGTATGTGTGTGCGTGTGTGCGTGTGTGTGTGTGTGTGTGTGTGTGTGTGTGTGTGTGCTTGTGTGTATTTGTCATATCTTATTCACCATCTGTATTTCTAAGATGATATTTGATATGCAATGGAAATAGAATACTTTAAGAATAAATGTGTTGAGACAAATAGTCTATTTGCCAAACCTTTTCTGGGAAGTCTATAATTAATATCAGAAACTAGGTGTAATTGGACAGCTTAAAAACAGAGACCTGTTGTAATATGGAAGCAATTACCAAGAAACATTCTTCAGTGTTCATGTGAAATTACTAGGGAATGATTCAGTTCATATGAAAAATTATGTGAATATTCAAGAACACTTTCTCAAAGAAGGGCCACATTGTCCTCCAGTCATACAGGGAATCAATTCTTCACTGAGCAAGACTCCGGGGTTTACATTGTTGATATTGTTTTTCTTTTAGAATTCTCCTTTGACTTTTTTGTCACACTTTTCACGAGATAGAGCAAACTTGAGCTCAGCTTCCTTAGCTTTGCTATGAGAGTTGAGGCTGGCATTCTGCTATGCCAGGAGGGATGCTATTCCTGTGGACAGCTTCTAATGTGAACCAACTGGGGGTTAAGGTTGTTGTGCTTTTTTTTCTACTTTTCCAAAAGAATACAGCTTTAAAAATGTCTTTATAGTGCCTTTTATGTCATATAAAAGATATTTATTCCAACTTGAAAGTGTTCTTATTTACTTTTGTGTGTATTTAATCAAAATATGAAAGTACTCTGTATGATAAAACTAAGGCTGTGCTAGTGTACCATATTAAGTTTTGTAGATTTGAACATTTTGGTCGCTTTTACAAGTGGATGGTGGAAGTCATACATGTTTCTCCTTTGTGCAATTAGTAATTACATTGTGTAATGACTATTACAATGACCATTATTCATTAGACTAAATATAAACATTTATATTGGCTTGAGAGTTACATAAAAGAAGCTACAGAGTTTATACACTTCCACAAAAGTTGTGACTCTGTTTGAATGTTAGTATTTAAGTAAATATACGTTATTATTTGTATATCCTTCATAAAGTATTTTGTTTGACTACAGATGATTTTGTACAAATTAAACACAATAAATTTATTTTGAAACTTTTGATAGAAAGAGCTTGCTGTTTACCTTATTCTTTTCACCATTATTAGCAATGATAGAAGAAGACCTTGTCGGTATTATTGGGAGCTTTCACACAACTTAATAACAGTAAGTGGACAGTTTGATATCATATGTGTTAGCTTTAATAATAATTGTTCTCTTTGATTATCACTTTTTTCCTAGTATATCCTATAGTTATAAAGGTAAATCACTATTAAACAAAACTACAAACAAACAAACAGACAAAAACACACACAGAGACAAAAATTTTCTCTCCAGGTACTTGATTTTACAGTACGGCAAACAAGAGCTAACCTCTTTGAGACTATATCAGCAAATCAAAGGAAATTCTCAGGAAGCACCACCTTAGCTTCTGGAAGAGTTATATCAACTTGTTTGCAAGCAAGATAAATTAGTCCAGCTCTATTAAGATTCATGTTACTGTAAATAAGTAAAAATTCTTAGTTTTAAGAATTTTTACTTAGTTTTACTTAGTTTCTACTACAGTAGTTTTAATATTTACTAAGAATACTAAGACTAAGATCTTGGAATTGGAAATTACATGAAATTGAGTTACTTCAGGAACTAAGAAGAAACAATATTATAGCACAAATGTAATATTTCACACCTTGTTATTTGAAATTTGATTTTCAGTGACTTCTTAAGAGGGTATTGAGTTCAGTTGAATGCATCTTCACTTTGACAGTATTAAGAAAGAAAACCCAAGAAATCTTTGGTTTCTCATAGAGATAGGACCATTAACTTGACTTCACATTCCTCAAGACAGAGTCTTCGCTGTGCATGCAGGCCTTGTCTTAGGTTTCTTTTACTGCAATTTAACAGTGTTACAAAAAGGAAGTTAGGAAAAAAAAGGTTCATTTAGCTTAAACTTCCACCATCAAAGGAAATTAGGACAGGAACTCAAACTGGGCTGGAACATGGAGCGAGGAACGAATGCAGAGACCATGGAGAGATGCTGCTTACTGACTTGTTCCTTGAGGCTTGTTTAGCCTACTTTCCTTTGAACCCAGGGCCACCACCCAAAGGATACACTGCCACAATGGATTTGATCCTTTCCCACTCGCCGCTAATCCCTTAAAGATGTATCTTATGAGGCTCCTTTTTCTCTAGTATAAAACTAGTACAAGTCTGCAAAGACAGAATGAGAAATGAAGTAGAGGAGGCAAGGAAGTACAATGGTAGATATATAAATGATGCAAACTAAGTACTAGACATTCTTATGCTGCTAACCTAGTTAGTGCCTGCTCTGATTATTCAACATCAGCAATATTATTTATGATTAATGATATTGTTAAACACTAGGAATGATGATGCCCACATGAAACCCCAGCAATTTGAAAATGGAGGCAGGAGAACAAGGAATGGAAAGCTAACTCAGCTACATAACTAGTTCTTGAAAATTCTGGGTTCATAAGACTGCTTCAGTCGCCATCTATTTGCAAGGTCTGTCCATGATCATATTTTCTGACTTAGTATTAGTGCAGACATTTTGAATCGTAGAACTATAATGCATAGTTCCTTTTTATATTTATTCCTCCCTTTCCAGTAAAATCCAGCAAGTACAAATGTCTTTTGTTTATGTATAGCTTTGAAGTTGTTCCTTTTCTATGAAATTCATATTTTGAAAGGTACAATCAATCACAGTTTCTGAATCAACTCAAGCTTTGTTTAAAATCAATATATGAATAAATAAAGATGAAAACAAAGAATCAAATTCAACTGTGTTGTGTTCTGGGGACAGGGTGGGTAAATTTAAGGAAAATATTGCAAATTCTCATTTTGTTACTATTAAAAGCAGTTAGTCTTTCTCCACTACAAGAATCTGTAGAAGTTAGGCATGATAGTATGCATATGTGATCTCAGCTGCCAAGCCAGAGCCAAGATAATGACAAACTCTCACTCAGGATTGGAAGTCACACTGAATAAGAGCCCTAGAACCCATGCTGTGTTTCATGTATTAGTCATATATTAGACCCATGGCTCTGGCTTTAGAATCAAGAATAGAAGAAACTCCTGGGACAACTGATGCTAGTTAGCAGGAGCTAAGAAATTAGTGGTGATTAAGAAGAGGACAACATCAGTGGGGTGAAATCTGGAAAGTGTTTTCTGAGAGCACAAAAAAGCTATGTTCCAATGATAGCCAAGGCTGTACCCCATGCTTCAGCTGGACTTGTTAACATTAAAAAAATCACCCAAGTGGTACTGGTTTTGTAGGCATGAAGGGATCATGGAGAGTAGCTGAGGATTCACAATGTGAGAAGCCAGGAAAGGCCATTGGTGAAGGAGTAGCCTCAGTTGCAGTTGATTGCCCAAAACTGAAGGGATCATGCAAAAAAGCTGAGGCTTGGCACCAGAAGGGGAGCCTATTGAAGCCTAGTTGCATAGGAAGACTCCAGTATATTGGAGATGACAATGCAATAGGTTGATCTCCAGGAACAGCAGTACCAGTGGAGCGGAGTATAGAGGGTAGAACTAGAGAAGTGACCCAAGCACTTTTGAGAAGCTCAGAAGATCATGTGTGGCTTTCAGACACTTGAACAAGAAGCTGCAATTTTGTACTTGCCTTGGAGAGCCCAAGATGTTAAAGGTGCTAGGACCATGGGATACCAGCCAAGGAAAACTGCCAACAGGGAGTAGAACCAGCCCTAAAGAAAGAAGTTTGCTGCAGTCAACAAAAATGAAAGGCATTAAATATATGAAGAGGCTTTAATATCAAACATGAAGATGAACAGTTTGGAATTTGCCCAGGTGGTTTGTGGTAATACTTTGGTCCAGTATTTCCCCACTATTACATTTTGAAGTGATAATATATACCCTGTTATGTTGGAGGTATGTGATATGCTTTTTGAGTTTGATTTTATAGGGGATTACAGGTAAGAGAGTGCGTGGCTCTCAGAAACATCAAATTTTGGACTTTTAAACATTGAGAAGACTGTAATAAACTCTGGAGATTTTCTGAAGTAGGACTAAATACATTTTGCATTACGCTATAGCTAGGTATGGCCCCATAGACCCATATATTTGCAAGCTGAAGGGACCAGGCAGTGGAATTTGGTGGTTTGGTTATTCTTGGCCCAGAGAGTGGCACTATTAGGAGGTTGGTCCATATTGGAGTAGATGTGGCTTTGCTGGAAGAAGGGTGTCACTGTTGAGATGGGCTTTGAGACCTTACTCCTACCTGCCTGAGAGATTCAGTCTTCTCTTTGCCTTCAAAACTAGATGTAGAAGTCTCAGCTCCTCCAGTGCCATGCCTTCCTGAATGCTGCTATGCTTCCTACCATTGTTGGGCCATGGAAGGGTATCCTGGTTCTTGGGCTGGGGGTTCAGCCATGTCCCCAGAACCCAGGCTCCTGACATGAGACCTAATCTCCAGTTCCACCTTTACCATTCAGTCACAGTACACAAGTGGGCTTGATAAACAGACCCAAGGTCCTTGAGAGATTTACATATTAATGAGGTACCTGAAGACCAGAGGGTAGAGCCAACTAAGCATTCCTCCCCAGCCCCTCCCCCCCTCTTCTCCTCTCCCCCTTTTCACTCAGGCATGGCCTGGGTTTTTGTGGGGTATGAATCCAGATCCATCCACCATCCGCCATGCCAATAAACTGGTTTTGGAAACCCAAGGACTTCCTCATGTGTTGGGGCTGTGCCGTGAGGAACAGTGAGGAATCGTGGAGAGGCTTTTAGTTAATGAGCAGCTGAGCCTAACTTCCAGCTGTAGGAACCCAGATCGTTCCCAGCCGACTACCCACAGCATGGCGGCAGGAACCCTGGGTTCCCCAGCCATATTTTCCCACATACCATGATGATAATTGACTAAATCTCTGAAAGTGTAAGCCAGCACTGATTAAATGTTGTCCTTTATAAGAGTTATGTTTGTCATGGTGTCTCTTTACAGCATTGGAAACCTTAAGACAAACAAACTGTTTTTCTTTGTAATTGTAAGAGCCACAATTCCATTGTTTGACCTATAATGAGAAGAATCAAGAAAACTACCTCCTTCCTCATAGATAGCTGTTCTACATGCCAGTTTTCAGGAAGTCATTTGGCTTTCCATTTTGAAGTTTCTGGAGGTTTATAGTCCAAGGTGAAAGAATCTCTAACATTATGATTAAGCTGTTTAAAGATTTAGCCCAAACATTTTATTTTACATATTGGCTTCTTAGTATATTTAGTCTATAGTATCCAGACATCATACTTTGGGAACTAATAAACAAAATGCATTTTGTCTCCTATCAAACGGTTAAACACAGCAAGATTACATTTAAAAAGTATGTCTAGGAAATTATTGTTGTGAAGAAAGATCAATTTATAAATTTGAGGATGAAATCAGACAAATAGCCAATTAAAAATTTTTATGTCTCATCTTCATTGATCACCACACTTTTATTTATCCATTAGCCAGTGAAGAAGCATCCCTACACAAATTCACACCTCAGACTCTGAGACTCAGTCAGACCATTTATAATAAGTCACCAAACTTGGAAGTGAAAGTGACAATTCACTCCCAAAATGTCTGTTATAAGCAAGAGAATCTTCTTTTACAATAGGGAAGAGATTGGTAATAAAATAATCATATGACTCATTATAAAATAAAGAGAATATATTTTATTATTATACATAACATATAAAATACACCAACATACAAAATATAGTATTAGTTTTATTATAAAAACAGAATACTTTCTGTGATACTGGTTAGTCTGTCATAATAAACACATCAAAAAATAGATGCTAAATACATGAGCTGTGGTAAGAAATTATCTTTCTAAAGTCAGTCTGGATACATAATGAGAGCTTTCCTAAAATTTAAAAAGTAAATAAATGAATGAATATTAACAAGGTATTACATAGCTTTTATAGTTATTTTATGGCTATAAAATGTGTAAGACTACAAAATTTTTATGTGCAAAAATAAAGTGTTCCAATAAATAAAATAGAGCGCTCTCTTTAATTACTGGCCAACTTTAAATTATTATTGTTATGGCACAACTGTCCTTTAATTCTTATTTCAAATATGTGGTTTACCATTTTGTCAAATGCATAATCTTATAGTATCTCTTTTCAATGTGATTGACTTTGTCAATAGTTTTCAAAACTAAGTAACACTCAATATTCAATGATTTAATAACAGAGTGTATCGAGGGTTCTAGAAAGACTTTTCCAAGTTTTACAATATATGCTAATTCTGTGAATTCATAGTAAATGAAACTTCATGTCTTTTAAAATATACATTTTGAAAATATCTTATATAATCTGAGACATTCAATTAACATTTTCTTGAAATTCAAAGGGTGCAAAGTAATGCATGTCCTACGTCAGCCTTAAGCTATATAACAAAGTGAAGTCATCATAAATTTATGTTATAAATACAGAAGTTGTTTCTGGTTGTTAGAAGAGACCCATAGCATTGGGTACATTGGTCCACAATGCCTTTAGAAAAAGAACACAGATTAATTATTATTAAATATTATGAAGCCATAACTAAAAATCAGCATGACCCTGTGGGAACTATGCTTACACTGTTGTAGCTGATTTTCTTTGCCATCACCACTGGGGCAAGGGTCTTCCACTGCTTCATGATATAAAAACTGAGTCCCCTGCTTGCCATATTGGCAGTTGTTAGAACCATTAAGAGGTGGTATGTCAGTGGGATTAAGTACTTTAAGTTTAGTGGGGATCCAGTCTTATTTGGTTGCTGAACCTGACTTGATCAATTGGTTATAGCACATACTCTCAATAATTTGCTGCCTCAACACTAAGTAAGAAAGAGTGAGGAAAGAAGAAACAAAAGAAAGAAGAAAGAAAGAAAGAAAGAAAGAAAGAAAGAAAGAAAGAAAGAAAAGAAGAAGAAGAAGGAGGAGGAGGAGGAGGAGGAGGAGGAGGAAGAGGAGGAGGGAAGGAAGAAAGGAAGGAAGGAAGGAAGGAAGCAAGGAAGCAAGGAAGCAAGGAAGGAAGCAAGGAAGGAAGCAAGGAACAGAAAGAAAGAAAAAAGAAAGAAAGAAGAAAGGAAGAAAGAAAGGAAGAAAGGAAGAAAAAACCAAAATCTTCCTTAAATCTTAATTTTTTTTGTCTAAAATAACTAGTTTTTATCTCAAGTTATTTTGCTTCCGGAAGCAGTTCACTAACAGAAACTGTCTAAAATGTCGTTATTATAATATGCAAACTTGTATTCTCAAAAATGTTCTTTCCTATACTTACCCAATAACACTAGCAACATAAGCCCCTATGCGTTTCCCTAATTGGAAAGCACATTCTGCTGTAGTGATTTATGTACTTTTAGGGAATGACAGAAGAAAGACATATTCTTTATTTTAGAGAAATACATATGAGAGGAATATTGTGTATATGAGTAGTTAAAACAGCTTCTGGTTTTCCAGTCTTGCAAAATCAAACCGAGATGATAAAACTCAGTGACTATGCTTTTGCCCAAAGCATGTAAAAGTACTAACAGTATTCATGAGAGAATATAGCTTGGTTTCATCACTTTGCTCTCTGTCTCTCAATCACGCTTATGAGGAATTTCAGAAGAATCTTAGCCTGGAGCCCAGTATGGTTTGCAGGCTGTTGAAAGCACAGTAGGATTGTGTTCACATTACACCTGGGGCACATACTCAACAGAATAAAGAAATTGCTAGAACCTTGTTTTATTTTAAAAGATACATTGAACTCTCAGTTTACAGTTAACCTGAATAAATACATGTGATGTTCCCAAGTCACGGTTTTAGATCCCAGAGCTTCTGTGAGTGTTAGCATATACTTAAAAAAAATAGAGAAATGGAGTATTTATTTATTATGTAAAAAATACTTACGAGCGCAAAGTGACATCATTTTAATCTTATAAAATTGTTTATGCTTTTATATCAATTGATAATAATATAAGGATGATATGCTATCTTTACTTTTTGAAGCTTAGTGCAATTATTGTATTGATAACTGCCCAGAGAAAGCTTCTGGTAGTGGTGGTTAGTAACATTGTGTTATATACTGTTCTGTGTACATTGTGATGGATCTAAATCTATTCATACTGAAAGTGATGAAAAACTCAAAGCAAACGATCAGAAATATTTTAGCATGTGAAGGATTATTTTCTATCTGGATATAAGGTTCGTATTGATTTAGTCTGAGGCTGGACTACTAAATTAGCAATGACTATCTTATGGAAAATTGTTCTCATCTAATTATTTATGATATCATGCTCTCCTTCTAAAGCAGATTTATATTCAGAATATGCTTCCATATCTATGCTTTGGTGATGTTCCTCTTTAATGCTTGCTTAATAAAATTATCCTAGAAGCAATACAGCAGACTAACTAAGCAAGGACTCACCATGAAAATGACTTGAAAATTCAATCTCTAGTCAGGCCTGCAGGCCAGATGACTCTAATCATACATGCATCTGTGTTGACAAAAGGTGAGAATGCCTGTGGACTCAGAATTCATTGCAAAAAGAATTTAAAAAGTCACACAATCCACAATTGTAATTACAATACAAGCAGGTATAAAAGTTAATGTTTGTACATTGAAAGTATTTTAATAAGATGTGTAGATTTTGGTAGTTTATAGTGGTAAGTATCTTGTATGTAGAAGATGGTGTACAAATATATAGAATTAATCAGATTAAATAATAATGGTTCTATTCCTAAGCCTATTCTAAGAAACAAAGCTACAAGTTCTAAGCAGGTCAGTTACTAGTGAGTCTCTGAAATAAAATAGTAAAGCATGCATTAAAAGATTCTAATCACATTTTGGTACATAGTACAGAAGAGTAAGAGAAATACATACCAATAGGATGCAGAAGAACTGAAACACCCAAGGCCAGTACCAAAAGAACTTAAGAAGGGTTGATGGACATTCCTGGTAAACATAATAGAGAGTAAAGTTGTTACACAAAGAAAATTATAATCACTAAACTTAAAGTATTTTCTGTGATGTGCTTTATTCACTAATTCAGTGTTTTCCAGTTGCACTTTACTTACAGGAAATAAAAATCACTTCAAAACAATGCTTTTGTAATCTTTCATACTATATAAGAAAAGTTAGAAGCACACAAGGACTTCTTTTACATGAATGTATCTGAGATTATAATATATGGAAAAGATTATAATCAGAGATATTTAAAAATTATACTCCAACGACTCTCATATTGTCTCAGATTTGGAGAACTAAACATTTAAGTCTCTAAACAAGCCTTTATCACAGATTTCCAGGAGTGCCATGGAAATGAAGATATAAGTTGCTCAAAATAGCTAAGAGAAGAAGAGAGGAGCTCTGAAAAGCATGCATGCTAACTGGGAAGTGAAAGGCCCAGGGTTTAAGTGGTACAAAGCACATGACTGTGTGTAGTCCTCAGCAATCTTCTTTTATGTAAGAAAATTTAAATTTATGTTGATTAATTTATTAATCAAGATATTGTCACACCTGTACAATAAGTTTGATATTCTACCCCCCTTATTGTTACAGGGATAACCTCATTTAAAAAATAACTTTCATGAGGTTAAAAATATTTGGGATTCTGAAACATTAATAGTGAGAAAAAAACATGAAAAATCAATTACCATACATTAACATGAATCTCAGAAACATCAACCACTGACATAGAAATCATCAAAGAGACAACATAAAATCTGTGTTAAGGATCCAGATACTTTGGCTGTAATTGCCAGCAACACAATCATGCCATGTGTTTGATCCTCAACACCCTTGGCAAGGAAGCACATAAAGATATGGAAAAATGATTCTCAAGGTAGAGAGCTCTTGAGAGAAAACACTTGGGATTGACCTTTGACCTCATTTATATACATTTACCTTCATATACTCAAGAACATACACACTTGTACAAAGATACAGAAACTTAATTCATGGAATCACCCAGATGCTTTCAATGTTATGAGTGTCATATATGAAACTGAAATTGGTGTCACATTAACTCAGCATGTTCTCTTGTCCATTACATAAATGATCATTTAACATTTTAGAACAACAGGTTTAGAGACTCAGTACAAAAAGTGATTATTTATCCAACATAATCATGAGTTCAATCCACAACACTGCATAAACTAGGTACAGAGAGGCATGCTGATATGTTCAAAATTTGGAAGGAGACAAGACTGTTAGGAGCTCCAGACCAGAGTTTATAGCTTGCCTGAAACATAATCAATTAGCAGAAATTATCTATCAAAGTATATTATTAATAAATACCTGTCATATAAAATATTATAGTATATATATAAATATATAAATATATATGTGTATATATTTTTATATATGCCAAAATTATTATTGATGTTAAAACATGATCTTATTGATATACTTACTCTTGTGCATTTTCCCAGACTCAGATTCTACAACTCACATATAAATTCAGACATAACAGTGACCAGATCAGATGAAATCTTGCTATAGGAATTTGAGGGAATTTTCTACTTCTTTTTCTTTTAATAGTCTTGGTCAAATGGTTGTAATATGGCTACCAATCTTATCTAAAATACTAAAGATTCTTCTTTTTTGATTATAATAGAGATACTAGTAGGCTATATGTCACTAAGTTTTTTTTAAAAGCTAATTAGTATAAAAGTATGTAGCCATTAAAAGCTATTCAAATTCTTAATAAAGACACAAACAGAGAAAATGGGAATTATTTTTCTTTCTAATATTCTAATGTCCACACAAAAAGAAATCCTATCAATTCAAGTGGAGGCCTTTAATACTCTTAAATATATTGCTTACAAAATGAATTTATTGAGTCTACCCTGATAATAGATATTATTTATTTATTCAGATTTAATGAGAGGTGACATGATTTAAAGTTTTTTATGTTACATATTTCTGTTCTATACTTAGATTCCCTTTGTTTTAATAAATCCTAGTACATGCATCATGGTACTGACTAAATACAAAATCTCTTGTATAGTTGGAATCTAGCATACAGCACTTTGTTGTCATGAGGAGAAATTTACAGTGAAACTCTGGAAATTTCTGATAAAATGAAACTTTCAAGTGCTCTGATTTGTCCTCTTTTTCCCTTAGGAATTATTGTACCTTATTGCATGCAAGATTTAGCAAGTGAGAGTCTTGAAGACAAAGATAAGATAATCACAAAAGAAATCAATGCAGAGCAACATCCTTGTTGACCTATTGAATTATCTAATCTACCATATATACCTCACATTATCTGTTCTGCGGTCTTGCAATCAAACAAAATCTTATTTCATTGGCTGATGTCTTTCAACCTTTATATTTTTCCTGACTATGTTACCATCATTGCAAAGTGAGTTGTTATTTATAACAGTACATTGAGTTTAAAATTCTTATGTAAGAAAAATACTGGGTAGGAAAAAGTGAAGGAAAGAGAATAGATACTTAATATTGGTGATTATTTGATTATTATTTTAAAGTCTATGACACAAGGACATGAATACATCTGCTTATTTTGGAAAAAGAAAAGAAAAGGAATGGGCCAGTGGCCATTTCCTTAGTCTTTGCTCCATTCCCTTGTCGCTGCATTTCTTGTACACAGGATATTTTTTTGGGTCCAAAGTTTTGTGGATGGATTGGTGTCCCTATTGCTTCACTGGGGCTCCTGTCTGGCTACAGCAGGTGGGCTCTTCAGGTTCCATATGCTCTGATTCACAGCTAAGGTCACCTCCATTGTTTCTTGAGTGCCTCCACAATCCCAGGTCTCTGGCACACATCTTTATGATCACCTCCTTCCCACCATCACAAGTTGCCAGTTTCTATTCATTCTCATGACTTTTTAAACATCTCTCTTGTCCCTCTCTACACCTCATCCATCCCATGGGCCAATACCAATCCCTCACACTATTAATGATACTTTCTTATGCTTGCAGACAGGAGTTTAGCAAGGCTGTCTTTGGAGAGGCTCAATCTAGCAGCTGACTGTGACAGATGCAGAGACCCAGAGCAAAATAATAGATGGAGTTGTGGGGACTCTCGTGGAAGAGTATGAGGATGAATTGAGGCACATAAGGACTAACAGAGTCCTAATAGAAGGACTTATAATAGAAGGACTAACAGAGTTAACTAACCTGGACCATTGGGGCTATCAGAGACTGAATTACCAACCAACTGTACATAGTGTACTAGATGTGCAGCTTGGTCTTCTTAGTGGGTCCTGAACTACTGAAGTGGGGTGATCACAATACTGTTGCCTGTTTGTGCGATATGTTCTTCTAGCTGGGCTATCTTGTCTGGCCTCAGTGTGAAAGCATGCGCCTAAGTCTGCAGGGACTTGATGTGGCAGCGTCCGGGGATACCCAGGGGGTACCCTCTCAGAGGAGAAGGGAAGGATGAGAAGAGACTATGAGAGGGAGTAACTTGGAGTGAAAACAGAGATAGGGGTGTAAAGTGAATAAGTAAAAATAAGAAGGAAGAAGGAAGGAAAAATATAAGAAAGAGAGGAGGAATATGATAAGCTGGGTAGGAAAGCTGAAAGGGCAGCATCATAGGCACACATATCAAGATGACACTATAGAGGTTTCAGTCAGGTTCCTTGAATCTGAGTGTGTTCACATTTTCACTTATTTGTATTCTGGCTGAATGAATAATTACTACTTGCTGTGAAGAAAAGAGATAATTTAGATCTTCACCATTGCACGATGGTATGTTGTAGCTTTTTCTAAGGGACATAAATACTCAAAGCCATTTTTTATTTTTTGGTTTTTCAAGACAGGCTAGTCCTGTGTAGACTATCCGGGAACTCATTCTGTAGACCAGGCTGGCCTCAAACCCAGAAATCTGCCTGTCTCTGCCTCCCAAGTGTTGGGATTAAAGGTGTGCACCACCACTTTCTGGCTCAAAGCCATTCTTAAAGTAAGAGATTCATTAATTACTTTTGAAGGTTTGTTGTAAACATTGAGTAAAACTTCATTAATTAAAGTAATTGAAGGAGAAGCTTTCTTTCTTTTTTTTTTTTTTTCCTGTCAGTCTGGAAATTAGATTGTCAAACTTTTCCTATGAAAATTCTTTCTGGATTTATCTAAAAAACTTTTAATTTCAATTATGCAGTTAGCATATTGTTTCTATGGAAATCGATATGTCTAAGATGTACCAAAATGATTAAATGATTTCTATATTCTACTTCTACCCAAGTGGCACCAATAAAGCTTCTGAAGGCTTAAGATAAGTGAACACTTGTAGATTTGGATTATTCATCTGTAAAATGGTATGGGTTTTATAGTTTTAAATTTCCATTCTATAGCTAGTTAGTATTGTATGTAGTTTATGTTATTTTAAATAAGTTACAATAATTAGTTGGGATTTTTGTTTCTTGAAATGACTTCATGTATTTCCATTACACTGACAAAATTCCAGAAAGAATAAACTTGTAAAGAAGGAAGTCTTACATTGGCTAAAAATCTTGCAATTTTAGCTCAGTTTGTTAGCTCATATTTCTGCTTTTAGGACTTTGTAAAGATGGAATATTAAAGTACAGAACATGGTAGAAATGTCTTCTCACATCCAAGCAGCAAGGAAGCAGAGATAAAAGTAGAGGGGTCACATTTTCAAAAGTTCTATAAAGTATGGCCTATCTAACATGACAAAATCCCATAGGCCCTACAGTACTACACCTCCCATGAATGCTATGTACTGAGGATAGATACACCTTCAACTCAAGAACCTTTGGGAAACAATCATTATCCAATAACAGCATCTATCTCCCTAATAACTAGTCATAAAACATGACATGATTTTAAATATAAGAAATTTATATCAACAACTAAACTCTGCTTAATTAAGCTACCTAGACATAAAATAAATTGAAATTAAAGTTATTCTTATATTTTATAAATGTTATCATTTCCTGGCCAGTTATCTCTGATTTTACATAGCTGTTCTGTAATCTTGGAAATCAAGAATATCTAAGATCTTGCTCTGTTTTCTTCTCTTCTTGCTTTTGCTCCCTTTTCCCTTTCTACTTCTCTCCCCATTCCCCTTCCCCCTCCAAATGCTCATGACTAGCCTCTATTCTCTGTCTCTGTCTCTGTCTCTGTCTCTCTGTCTCTCTGTCTCTCTGTCTCTCTCTGTCTCTCTCTCTCTCTCTTCTCTCTCTCTCTTCCCTTTTTCTGTCTTGAGTGAATACTAGCCTCCCCATGCTCTAAATAAACAAGAATATATAAAACATTCATAATTGAATAAATGAATGAAGATGAGGGTAAGATAAGAATGCTGTTATAAATCATAAGCAAATTAAATTAATAAGAACTATCAATTTATTTTCAATTACATTTTTATTATTTTTAAATTTTTCATGCAATAAATTTTGATTCTATAATTGTTTCTCTTTAAACCCTCCCTAGATCCTCCCCACCTTCCTACCTTTGCAATTTTATATTCTTCATCCAAAAATAATTACACAAAAATAAAGGAAAGATCTCTAAAAACAGAAGACAAAAAGCACTACACCTTAAAGAAAAGAAAACAAAACAAACAAAAATAAAAATAACAAAAAGCCAAAAAAAAAAGAAAGAAAGAAAGAAAGAAAGAAAGAAAGAAAGAAAGAAAGGAAAGGTACACACAGGAAACAAAACTTGTTTTTTTTTTTTTTGTTTTTTTTTTTTTATTGTTGGTCAGCTAGTGCATGTGGTGTGTCCTATGTTTAGGGTCACTCCACTGGAGAAAATTGATTTTCTTTTTCCAGAAGATAGGAATTACAAATAACTTCTTAATTAGGAATTATATGTGAGTCCACTTCCCATTATTACTGAAAAGATTTGTCTGGCTTAAATTTGTACTGGTCTTCTCTTTGATCACAGTCCCTGTGATTTCGTATTTTGTAAGCTTTGTTGTGCCTCTCCTAGTCCTTATAGATTACTGAGACTTGAGTGAAAGTTTTAATGAAGACATACCTTTTAGGGCTAAATGCTATAAGGCCCATTATAACTGCCCATTGTCCACTTGCCTTCCTCAGTGCTGGGACTCAGTCTGCCTTGAGCCCGTATTATTCTTTTTAGTGCTGTTACAATTTCTCTGCAGTCACAGGTCCATCTTTCCAAATGTTCTTCCTGGAAGTCACCATTGCCTCAGAGTCATCATTCACATCTAGCTATTATAATATTTCTCTCTGCTCTTTTGCATCTGATCACTGAGGAAAGGGGACCATGGTACAATGCAAAGTGATAGGGCAGTAGATGAAATCTACATCCTGATTTTCAGACTGAGAGAAATACTTGCTCTGGCATGGGTGTTTGTAACCTCAAAATTCAACCTCAGTAACCCACTTCATCATACAACACCTTCTAATCCTTCTAATCCTTTAAAATAGTTCCTTTCCCTTTTGACTAGCCATTAAAACATAGGAGCTGACAGGGTCTACTCGATTAAATTTTAACTATTTGCAGACCCTCCACATTAGTTTTCATACTGATTGTGCCATTTGCATGCCACCAGCAATGAATATATCTATCTTCTCCACTTCTTGGCAGCCTGTGCTGTCATTATTTTTTTATGTGATCTTGCTCATTCACCTAGGATAAAATGTAATCTCAAAGTCATTTTTGTTATTGTTGTTGCTTTTTTGATGGGATTTAGTTCTTTACATATTCTAGATAATAACAATCAATGATATGTATAACTTTGAAATAATTTTCCCTATTCTGGAGTCTGACACTGTTTAAATGATGTTGCCATTTGCTGTTGAGAACCATTTAAGATTCATAATGTCTCATTTATTAATTGTAGGTTTCAAAGCCTTCACCTTAGTGGTGATGTTCAGACTGTCCCTTCTACTGCCCACGAGTTCAAGGCTATTCCATACTTTCTCTTTTGTCAGGTTTAGAGTATCCATGAACTTGAATTTTGTGCAGAGAAATAGCTATAGATCAATTCTTATATTTATACATAGGGTTATTCTATGTAAACCATCATCGATCAACATCATTGTGTCCTTATGTCAGCATAGTTATTTATTTTCAGTATGATTGGAAAAATATCACATACACAGAAGAATCTTGTAAAACCTATTCAGTTATTGTCAATGACTAAGAATTAACTCTTGTAAAACATCAAGTAAGTGAAAATTTGGATATTGCCAGCACTCCAGAAGCCTTCTTTGTGTCCTTTAAGTCACAACATTTCAATTCTCTAAGGCAAATAGTCATTGTAATAGCAATTTTGAATGTAATTCTTGTGTTTCATTCACAGGTATGTCAGAAATGACTGTATCAAGATAGTGGAGTGATGAGGTAACCTAGCTGTGCTGTCTAGGAGTCTTGCTTCTAATTCTGGAAACAGTTTCCTTTCCTTTACCCTTTCAGATCATTTCCTTTCTATTCATCTTTAAGAAGTCTATCAAATTGAAGTCACCTTCTGCTCTCTTAACAAACTGCACTTGTTTACTGAAATGCCTAGGTGGATAGAGAACTGTTTCTCTGATTACCATAATTTCATTGTTAGTTCTTTTATATGTCATTTTTCATGTACATAATAGTCAAAACAAACACAATACATTTCTGTATACCTCCTTCTCAAACACTTGGTCATCCTTGAACTGCTGCCATTACTGATTACCACGACATTTTCTGTAATCACAATTGTGTACATAATTTTTTAGAATGCACACTTCCACATTTGTCAGTATATTCCTGTTCATTTATTCATTCTCCCAATTCATTGGTCATTACACATTTACATGGTCCAGTTATCACAGAGGCTCTTATTCTTCACAGCCTGCTTCTGGAATTATAACTACTTCCTCTCATCTATCAAACAATAACTCCCTGTACTATTTTATCAAATTTTGACAAAATAAAAATTGTAGTTTAATTTCATTCTGTGATCTCTTTCAGTCTGGAACTCAGCAATGCAGATTGTGAATAAAGAAAATTCATATTTTTTTTAAATTATCAACCATTAGCATTTCACTATCCAACTCCCCTGTGACTCTAAATATTATTTCACTTCTTATGTTCTCTCATATGCCTTCCACCATTTTCTAAATCTTTTACACACTTTCCAAATAATTTTCTGTTTTTTAAAATCTATTCCCATTAAATAACATTAGTTAACTCCAACTACTACCTATACTTTTAATATCAACAATCATATAAACATAATGTAACTCTTGCTGCCTAGAATGATGACATAATTATGTACTTAACCTAATTCCAGTTGAACATTTTTAATTCTTCATCTTCTCAGACTTACATTGTACTAACAACTCTGTACTTTCCCTGATTTATTACAATTTTTCTTTCTAATATCTTATATTAATCAGCACTGAGATGTTTAAAACAGGTCTCCTACATTAAATGAAATATTTAGATATCTCTTCTTTAATATTCTGGTTCATCTTTTTAGAAACACTTTGTGTAATAAAATTATTTAAAGAAAAATTTCAATTTCACATTCTTTACCTAACTATACATTTACTCTGAATATTTAACAAAAGCAGTTCTCATCACTCCAGCAAGGTAATTCATGATTTTACTAAATTCTATTGCATGTACCATTTGCCGAAGTCAAAATTGCCTACCAGTGACATCTACCTTTTACTTGACAGTCTTCTATTTTGGTTTATATCCCAAAATATAGATTTCTCTACATCTGTCCTCTGTGGTAATTCTTTTTGTCAGGCATTTGTCACTGGAATGCTTTTAGGGCTATATGCAGGTATGAAGTTAGATGATAACTTTTCCAATTTAAATTCACCAGTGTAAAAATCTTATACATGATGACCACAATAATCACACAAGATTTCATTGTCAGCTCACGTTTATATGATTCAAATATTCCACACCAGAGTGAGTCTGTGATTGGGACAATCTGAGAATAGGTCCCAAGGTCTCATGCAAGTTAATCATATACTCACTGTTCCCTTGAACTATATCATCAACTCCTCTAATAACTATCAGATGTCTCTTACTGAGTCAGTGACTAAGTTTGAAATTCTCCCTATAAATACAATGAGAATGCTCATGCCAAGTAAACAACGTCATTAACTTGAAGAAAACTGCTCATCTGTAACACCCTTTGAAAAAGGTACAACACACACCATTCATCAGGTCTAGAATTACACTCTATGGGCAGTTGATGAATATATGTGAATAGGCCATGAATTTACAAAATATTTAATTATTTCTGTAAAATGTCAGATTTAACATCCTATTTAAAACTCAATAATATATATCACTTAAAGTCCATGCTTATTTTCTTATTAGTTAACTATCAGATCTGCAGAGAGTGGGTGTGGTCCGTGTTTATGGATAATCAATTTAGTCAGTTAATCATTTATAATTTTTGCACTAATTTCTCTAGGAGAACAAATACTTTGTTTCAAAATACTCACTTTGAGGAAAGAGAGAAAAAGAGCATTAAATGAGAGATGCAAGTTTTAATTCTTTTAATTTGGATGTAGAAGCAAAAATCTGATTTCACAAAATTAGGGAACTGAATAGTGATCATGAAAAGTTAAAGTGGTAAAAGCAGGAAGGGTAAGTGAATCGAATGGAGAAGTTTACTAGTTTGTGTTTCTCCTATTTAATATCAAAATAAGCTATAGAGTAAATACTTCAAATGTAAAATTTATGCTGAAAAAATTGGCTTGCTTTCTTTTTTTTTTTTTGATTCTTCATTTTTTTCAAAACTTTAAATTTTTTAAAGACTTTTTTTTTCCAATTTTTTTAGTGGATATTTTATTTACATTTCAGATGTCAATCCCTATCCCCATTTCCCTTCCCCAGAAAACCCCTATCCCGTGCCCCCCCTTTTCCATTTGGCTTTTATACAATTTTTTAAATGTTAATCAAGGGCTTTGTAAGTATGGTAATGCTCAATCAGAAGTGTCAGCCCTCTAGGAAAAAAAAATTTTTTTCTTGATACTAAAACTTGTCCAGAGAATTGTATATTGCAGAATGCACAGCCTTGGTGTATCTACTCATCAAGTAGGACCTATTCAAATCTCCAGTGTCTGGGAGTTCCATCTGGATGCATTGAGGACACAGCGTCGGAGGCCTATCAATTTGCTCTTCCCCCCACCCCTCTTCTGATGTCTCGACGCCCATAATCAGCTTGAAGAAGTTAAAGAGTCAGCACCCCTATTCCCTGGGCTTGGGGACTAAGGTGGTTAATATGGGGCTGTCTCTCTGGGGAACAGCAGTGATTTTGTTGGAACAGGGAGGATTAGCTAGGATTTATGGCATAGACATAACCTATTGGTAGAAATCTGTATAATTTAGTATCAAGATGAAGTTATAATTTCTTAAATGGTACAAAATTCACTTGGATTTCAAATTTAAGGTTTTCGTTGGTATAAGCTTCTCATCGATATGAAAGTGAAATGAATATAGATACTCTCATGGGCATTGTGCCTGTATAACACATTTAGAAATACAAGACTTAGACCCAGTCCTTCTTTAACTTTTGTAACTGACTTGGGATGACTAGCCTGTGAGTTAAGGGACTATAGCAAAAATTGGCTTTCTTAAGGAGTGTGTTTGTTTCCTCTAATTGTGTTTTCCTGGCTTTGAAGGATTTATTCAGTTTCCCACACTTGTTTGTTGTGTTTTTCTTTATTACTTAAAAGTATTTATTCATTTCCTCTTTTACGGCCTTTGTGTCTATCATTTTTATAAGGTTGGTTTTGAGGTAATTCAGAGTGTACTATAGTAGGGTAGCTGGGATCTGCTTGTGACGTACTTCTCCTACTTCTCTGACTATTGCTTATGTTCTTACATTATTCTCCAGGCATTTCTGTTTGGGGTAATTATAGGTGTAGGTGCCTGCCAATTTCAAAGTTCCTCTTTGTTATATGGGTGTTTCCCCCATGGGTTTCTGTTTCTGCTCTGATCTGGACTGACTGCCCTGCACTTCTGGTATGTTGGAAACCGAAATAGCCCCACATCACAGCCTGAGCTGCCCCATGTTGGGCGCCAAAAATGTCGTGAGCCAAGCTGCCCCATGTTGGGGGTCAAAATGTTGGGGACCGCTCTATCAATGTTGAAACCAGCACTGCCAAAAGCCTTGGGGACTAACTTATTAGAGCCCGAACTGCCCCAAGCTGCTCTGGTCCACCTGTCGGTGTTCAGCAAGAGAGAGTGTGAGGATGGATGCAAGGAATGGAGACCAGACTGTGTGATTCAATCCTGTTTATTCTTCAGTCTCTCTTCTTCTCTCCAAGTCCCAAGTCTTAAGTTCCTAGTCCCTAGTTCCTAGTCCCTAGTGCCTCCAAGTTCCAAGTTACTTCTCCCAAGTGCCTAATTTCTACTGCCTAATAACTAACTCCAAGTTGGACTGTGTAATTCCAAGTTTCTCCTCCAAGTGCCAAGAGCCTAATACCTAATTCTCTGTTCCAAGTTGTACTGATGTCAAGTAATCTGTTGTCTGGTTCTCTGATCTCTCTTCTGTCTCCCAATGGCTCAGCCATTAAAGGCTAGGCTCACAACCAAAATTATATGTCTCACTTCTAAGCCACGCCTCTAAGTCATGCCCTTAAGTCAAGCTCTTAGGTCATATCTCTAAACCACACCTTAAGTCTCACACACCCATGGGAAGATTCTGGGTATCTAAAACAAGACTTTATCAGAGTGTGCTCAGCTGTTGTAGGCTAATGTAATCAAGCCTCTTGTCAGGGTATATGGCTCAAGATGGCTGCAAGGGTGATAGCCGCCTTCTGTTGGCTCCCCACATTGGTAGCCAGAGAGTTCTCTGATCCAGGAGGGTGCCTGTGCTGAAGTTCTGGGGACTTGGATGATGTCTGGGGTTCTGGGTGCTGCCAAAGCCTCTGACCTTCAGGGAACTGGTTTGGTCTCTGTTAGGTCAGAGGACTTCAGGTGGAGTTTAGTGGAGAGTATTATGATAAGAAGGCAGAGCTTGGAGCTGCTGTTGGGGGGAAGGCTGTGCCGCTCTGAGGAAGTCTTGGCAGTCTGGTAGTGGGGAAAACTTTAAAAAGGAAACTTTTGGTTTGCTCTCTTGATAGGAAATACCTACCACTTGTTTACTCAAAGGTACCTTCTGTAGAAACTTTTGTCCTCAATGTTTATAACCAGAGAGCTAAAACTTGATCAGAGACATTTGATCCCATGAAGATATGCTCTTGAAATGAGATTGGTGTTGAAAAATTTGGAAAATAATTAAAATTATGGTGTATCTAATCTTTCTTCACTTAGTTTTACCATAAAATGAATAAATATCTTTTTATTGATGGACAGACATTTATGGAAGATACAATGACTTCCATGAGACTGTTAGCATTCTTTAATTCATTTTCATGAGACATAACATTATAAGTTAATTCTAAGAAAAAAACTGAACAGCTGTAATACATTATAAATCAATGATAACAAAGAACAATCATACTATTTCAATATGTATCTGCGTCTCTTCTTCTAAGTAAGAAAGCTATGATTTTGATACAATGAAAAATTAAATATGTATTATAAAAATAAATAGTGAAAACATTATGTAATAATGAAGCTTGATGATATCATCTCCAAATAAGAATAACTCACATAATTTAAAAATTGAATAAAATGACACACAGCTTACAGAAGCAGAAGCCATTTGAATGTTCTTAGTATAAAAACAAAAAATAATAACAGTGAATAAATTAAAACATAGACTTGCATAGAATTTTTTGGTAAGTCTTCAGTCTATTTCATTAAATATTGGCTGAAGAAATCTGCTTATGCCAAATTTCAGACGGTTAAAAATAAAACAACCTACTTTTACAGTTATTGTGTGTGACCATGATTTGTGTCTAATATACAACATTTCATAAAATTTTAGTAAACTGCCTCAAGCTATGCACTTCCTTATCTTCTCTCTAAGTCTTCTGTCTTCTCTCGGTCTCTTACTCTCTCATTTTTATTCTTACCATTAGTAGTTGTTGCATCATGGAAGCAATTTAACCTCTGAACCTATTTCCTAAAATATCAATGAAAATTGAAATGTTTGATAAATTATAACAGTGTTTGTCACATAGAAAAATGAAAACGATTGTTAGTCATCATCTCTGTGGTTTTGACTTTTGCCATCCAAAATATTTATGTATATATTTGTATACAACTGTCTACATGAATGTGCAATGCATTCATTATGTTTTAGAGATATTAAAACGTGATAACGTGCTTGTTCACTGAGATCACTAAGTGTGTAGAGGCAACTATATACATATAAGACAAATTGAGTTCAGTCTCTAGCATCTTCAATATGGCAGCAAAGAGCCAAGTCCAAAATTGCCCTATTACTTACATATCTTTCTATGGCATGCATAAGATTATAAGCACTTATGTACACAAACTAACTAATTAACTGACTAACTAACTAACCAACTATCTAATGAATTGCCTATCTACCTAAATAAATAAACAAACAAACAAACAAGCTCTCTTTAGTGGATTTTTCTTTTCTTTCTTGTTTTTTTGCATGATTTTTTTAGGTCCTTTATTTCCCTTAGCATTGTTTTTATATCTTCTGTCAAATTTATCTCTGAAAATGTAATCTGAATGGTGTGTAAATTGTATGTGATCATCACTCTAAAGAAGATTTGGCCTAGAAAATAAAATATAGAACATGTAAATAGTTATAATACTGAAAATTTATATTTTCTTTTTCTGTTAAATATTTTCTTTATTTACATTTTAAATATTATGCTCTTTCCAAGTTCTTCCCCCCTGAAATTCTTTATCCCATCCCTCCTCCCCCTGCTCTTGTGAGGGTGTTCTTACACCCACCTACCCACTCCCACCTACCCACCCTGGCATTCCCTTACACTGGGGGATCAAGCCTTCCCAGGACCAAGGGCTTCTTCTCCCATTGAAGGCTGACAAGGCCACCATCTGCTACATATGTGGCTGGAGCCATGGGTCCCTCCATGTGTACTCTTAAAGAGGTTTATTCCTTGGGAGCTCTGGGAGGCCTAGTTGGTTGATATTGTTGTCTTCCTCTGATGTTGCAAACCTCTTCAGCTCCTTCAGTCCTTTCTCTAACTCCTTCATTGGGGACCCTGTGCTCAGTTCAATGGATGGTTGCAAGCATCTGCCTCTATATTTGTCAGACTGTGTCAGAGCCTCTCAGAAGACAGCTACATCAGACTCCTGTCAGCAAGAACTTCTTGGTTTCCTCAATAGTGTTTGGGTTTGTTGACTGTACATGGGATGGATCCCCAGGTGAGCCAGTTTCTGGATGGCCTTTCCTTCAGACTTTGCTCCACACTTTGTCTCTGTATTTTCTCCTGTGATTATTTCCCCACTTCTAAGAAAGACTGAAGCATCCATACTTTGGTCTTTCTTCTACTTGAGCTTCACTGTCAATAGGACAAAATGAAAACCAACAGATTGGGAAAAGATCTTAACCAATCCTACATCCAATAGAGGGCAAATATCCAACATATACAAAGAATTCAAGAAGTTAGACTCCAGAAAATCAAATAACCTTATTAAAAAGTGGCATACAGAGCTAAACCAATAATTCTCAACTGAGAAATACCAAATGGCCAAGAAGGACCAAAAGAAATGTTTAACAGCCTTAGTCATCAGGGAAATGCAAATCAAAACAACCCTGAGATTTAGAAAATTCTTAGGCAAATGGGTGGAACTAGAAAATATCATCCTGAATGAGGTAACCCAATTACAAAGGAACATACATGGTATGCACTCATTATAATTGGATATTAGCCCAAAAACTCGGAATACACCAAATATAATTCACAGACCACATGAAGCTCAAGAAGGAAGACCAAAGTGTGGATGCTTCAGTTCTTCTTAGAAGGGAAAACAAAATTCTCACAGGAGGAAATATGAAGACAAAGTGGGGAGCAGATATTGAAGGAAAGGTCATCCAGAGGCTGCCCACCTGGGGATCCATCTTATATACACTCACAAAACACAAACACTATTATGAATGCCAACAAGTACGTGCTGATAGAAGCCTGATATAGCTGTCTCCTGAGAGGCTTTGTCAGCCTGACAAGTACAGAGGCGAATGTTTGCAGTCAACTATTGGGCTGAGCATGGGATCCCCAATGGATGAGTTAAACAGAGGACTGAAGAAGTTGAAGGCATTTGTAGCCCCATAGGAAGAACAACAATATCAACAAACAGACCTCCAGAGCTCCTAAAGACTAAACCACCAACCATAGGGTACAAATGGAGGGACCTATTGGTCCAGCAGCATATGTAGCAGAGGATGGCCTTGTTGGGCATCAGTGGCCCTTGGTCCTGTGAAGACTCAATACCCCAAAGTAGAAGAATGTCAAGGCAGATAGGCAGAAGTGGGTGAGTGGGTGAGCACTCTCATAGAAACAGGGGGAGGGAAGATGGGGTAGGGGACTACTGAGGGGCGAAACTGGAAAAGGGGATAACCTTTAGAATATAAATAAAGAAAATGTCCAACAAAAAATTTTGAAAATAAATAAAAAATATTAAGATTCCTTCTCTTTGCTGAAACTATATAATAAACAATTATAAAACATAGAGATAGTAAATCAAACCATCTTTATCATTGAAATTAAGTAATTCTATTTTGCAAGGATGAAAGAAAACGTCTTTACAAGTCACTATTTTAACTGAATGTGTGCTGGACAACTATTTAGTGACAGGCAGCTGAAAGTTATACATTTTCCCAATAGTTTATTTTTTTTATTCACTTGACAGCCCTATCACTGCCCCCTCCCTCTTCTCTTCTCAGTGCCACCATTACAAACCCCTCTCCCCATTGCTCCTTCCCCTTCTCCTCAGAAAGACTAGCCCCTTTGGGTTACCCCACTTTGGTACATCTAGTTTCAGCAGGACTAAGTGTATCCTCTACCACTGAGTCCCAACCAGGTAGTCCAGATAGGGTAAGGGGACTTGATCCAATGTCAGGCAACAGAGACTGAAATTGCCCCCACACCAATTGTTAGGGGATCTATATGAAGACCAAGCTGCACATGTGCTATAAGTGTGGGAGGAACCCATGTCCAGCTACTGCATGCTCCCTGGTTGGTGGCCCATGCTCTGTGAACTTCCATGTTCTCAGATTAGTTTACTCAGTAGGTCTCATGGTTTCTTCAACCTGTCTGCCTTGCTTACTTCTATTCTACTCTTCCACAAATCTCCCTGAATACTTCCTGATGTTTGGCTGTGGGTCTGAGCATCTGCCTCAATCTGGTGCTAGATGAAGCCTCTCTGGAGACAGCTATACTTGGTTCCTGGCTTCCTGTCTGCAAGCTTAGCAGAGTATCATTCCTGTGAAGGCTTGAGGACCCAGTGTAGAGAAATGCCAGGGCAGAGAGGTGGGAGTGGGTGGATGGGTGGGTGAGCACTCTCATAAAAGCAGGGGGAGGGAGGATAGGATAGGGGGTTTCCAGAGGGGAAACTGGAAAAGGGGATAACATTTGAAATGTAAATAAATAAAATATCCAATAAAAGAAAAAATAGTGTCAGGGGTTGTCTTTCTCACATATGATGGGTCTCATGTTGGGGCAGTCATTGTTAGATGTTCCTCTGTAGAATAGTGTACCTGAACAACAAGAACAATGCCACTGTATTATTTTATAGTACAAAGACCAAGTTAATGAACAAATATATTCACAATATGATGTTGACTGCTGTCTTACTTATGTTTTCCATTGCTGTGATTCAACTCCATGACCAAAAATAAGCTACAGAGGAAAGGGATTACTTCAGATTACAGTTCTACATTACAGCCCACCATCAAAGGAAGTCATACAGGATCTCACAGCAAGAAACCAGAGGTAAATACTGAAGCAGGAGCTGGGGAAGAACACTACTTACTCACTTGCTCTTCAAGGCTTGCTCAATTTCTTTTCTTGTCTTCGTCAGGTTCACCTGTTCAGAGGGGGCACCACATACAATGGGATGGTTGGACTCTTCCACATCAATCATAAATTAGAAAACTCTTCACTCCTGTACAGGCAGTTTGATGGAGGCATTATTTAACTGGGGTTTCTTTTCTAAGATAATTCTAGGTTGTCTAGAGCTGATAAACAAATGTAACCAGCACAAGTGTCAATAAGAAATGTGGAATGATAAACAGAAGAGAGAAGGCAGGGTAGGAAAAATTTTATTTTAAGTGAAGTAACCATTCTGAGAATGAGGTAAGGATGTGATGTTTGAACAGCGTGAATTTAAATAAAGAAATATTTTTATATTTATAATATATCTCATATATTATAATGAGCTATACTTGGTTCCTGGCTTATATCTATATATATAATATATATATATATATATATATATATATCATAATATATATGAGATATAATATAATATATCTCATAATATATCTCATAATAATATATTATGAGACAGCGGATAGGAATGTTCAAGGATATAAGATCTATATACACAGAAAGAAGGAGGCAGATGATCAGAAGCCAATGAACAAGGAAAGAATTTTAGAAGACAAAGTATTCCAGAAAATATTATTTTAGTTTTTCTAATTAAGATTAATATATAATTCACCATTTTCTTTTCTTTTTCTCTTTTCAAACTTTACAATGTAGCTCTCACGTTGTTTTATCCCAAATTCATGTCCTCTGGCCTCTTTTTTTTTAATTACTGGTATGTATTCCTAGATATATAAATATGTACAATCTGTTCTGTCTGTGCAGTGTTACTAATAACATATCTGCCAAAACAAGACTTGAACAAGACAGACACAAATAGTCTTGCCAACACAGAAGGAGTAAATTTGATGAGGCCCAACTGTATAAAGAACAACAGGCAACAGAGACGTTCTGCCAGTAAGGGAAAAGAGTTTTCCTCAGGGAACAATCCATCCCCAGATTTGTTATCAGGTACCAACTGGTCTGCCTGAAATCATATTCAGACAAGAAAACAAGCTTCTTGAAAATGAAATAAGATAGGAAGCTTCTACAACAACCGTAAAAGGCAAAACTGTTTAATTATTTACAGGTGGGAACCTCAACCTAGGCGTTCTGTATCTAACCATTCTTCCAGCCCTAGTTCTGGAAGTGGCTTCATCTACACTCAGTCTTCACTTTCAGCATTCACTCACTGATCCTGTCATATTTGTGTTTCCTTAGAGCCTCCTGGATTAAGCTGATTGCTTCCATATACTGTGTTGAATAGTTATACTCATTGCAGCTTAGAGTTGCTGCATTCTCTCCTGGATATCTCTGAGGGCCTCTGGTTCTTCTTCTAAACTAGCATTGGAATCCTCACCTGAAATTGATATTTTTCATCTAATTGAAGGCTTTTAATAGCACTGCATACTATTTATTTTTCACATTATGTTCTTATTTTCTTATGTCTATTTATTTCAAGAATAAGAAACTTTTCAACAATGTATGCTTCAAGTGTAGATTCATTGCTGCCTGTGCCTTGAACTACTTTCTGCCTGCCCTTCCTGCCCTTAGGATTTTGAAGTAAGGCAAAGAGGAGTCAAAGACACAGATTCCAGGAGCAGGTGAGAAATGTTACAGCAAGCTCAACTGAACACTGCTGCAAGCTCTTTTAATACCCTCTACCTGTGGCACACTGGTCCCAAGAAAGCATCTCTTCTAAACAGCAGTTCCCAATTGGCTGACATTGTCTGCATAACCAATCCTTGGTTTCTCAGGTAGTCTTCAATTAGGTCTTCCTACAGGACATGCTATTGCGGCTTTCATAGTTCCCAGTGTTTACCAGAAGTGGCCTCACTGTTCCTGCTACAATTCAGCCTTTACTCTTCAGCCTCTTGGAAAATAAATATATATTCAATTTACCATTAATAAGGCTAAAATGTAATAATCTTAAAGACTTTTTTGTGCAGTACTCTGCATGTATGCGGGTGGCACAAGAGCACTGAGTTGGGAATAACAAAGGGCAAACCATTTTGAGTGTTGACAAGACGCAATAAATTCTCTATAAAGAATCAAATATGAGGGCTAGAAATGTTACATCTATATCAAATTAAATATAATCGTATAGTAAGAAAACTTAGTCTGGAAAGGAAAGAAGCTTACTCAGAAAACCTACTGGAGTATGGTTTTATTATACTCCACTGTCCTGATAGAAAAGCTTTGACATGCAAAGGCCATGCAGAAACAGGAGATTGGATTCTGCTGCCAAATTTCTGCCTCTAATGAATTTTAATACAGGTTGAGAGGGAAATTGAGGTATAACAAAAAATACTATGATGGTATATCCTCACCAAGAGTAAGAGAACAATTAAATAAGTGAAATATTTCAGCCGGATTATTTTTTTTTTCGTGTGATGAGCCATGATTTGATATGGAGAGTTGACTTCCTTTATCTATTTCCGCTACTACTAATTATAAATAATCACCTGAGCCACTCATATGTAATACCAATGTGTATAGTGTTGGGGGAGGTTATTTTAGTTGCAGCAAACAAACAAAGCCAAAAAGGAAGAGTTATTCTAACACAGTATAATCAATAATATCGATTACCTGTTGCTATGGAATTCGTTGCTGTGAACCTTCATAGTTCAAAATAGCAGACATTCATATTGTTCACAAGGCACTGAGACACATTAACACATCTAGCCTGGAAGCTGTGACCATACTGAGTGCAGAGAAGCCTGAGCTGAAAAGGGCAGATGAACTCTGATTTTGCTGAGTTTGCATGAGTTTTATTACGTTTTGGTTCTCAGCATAAATCACTAGATTTCCTACTCCATTTGTTTTCTTATCTCCTGCAAATCTGATCTCCTTTACTTCATATCAATCTAAGTATTCTGGAATTATAGCTTATTTGGTAGAGTGCTAACCTAGCATGCCTGGAACTCAGTGTTTAGTCCTCAACATTCAGTAAATCTGACACATTTGTACTGGTCTCAATCTCTGTTCCTAGAAGGTGGAAATGGGAGTGTCAGAGTTGGAAGGTTGTCCTTGGCTACATAGAAAGTTCAAGGCCAGTCAACAATACATATTAGTGTCTCTGTCTCAATAAAATAAAATAAAACAGCACAAAATTCTACAAAACAAACAAACAAACAAACAAACAAAAAACCAAAAACATTGCAAGCGTCTAACTAAGGAGCGTGTAAGAAAGGCCTTTGCAAGTGGCTAAAGTACATCACTGTGTCTCATTCATTTAATTTTGACCCACAGCAAATGACAAGACTCTTCCTAGCTTGAAAAGCAAACCAAGCCTTCAAGTTACACAAAATTCATTAGCAAAAGCATGGCAATAAAAGGAAATCTGGTAGATTATAAAATGGATTGTAGAATAAAAATCAGATCTAGTAGTACTACAAAGTTGATAGTCTTGAATGGACCACATCAAAAGTTCCAGACTATCTGGGGCTGCAGCATGTCATCCTGTTTCAAAAAGGAAAACAAAAAATAAATAGAAAAGAAAAGGTGAAAAAAAAAAAGCATGAATAACTTGGGCCATTAATCTTGTGTGTCTAGATAGCTAACATTCTTAGGTATTTACAAAGAAACTATTAGCAACATCTCTATCTCTCAGGTATTTCAAAATTTCCCGGAAAAGGAAAAGTGACTATATATATATATATGTCATTACATCAAAAAACTTGTTACACCAAAGTTCTCAGTTGCTTGCATTTCCTTGTACTCTGCTGTTGCTTCAGTGGCAGACTTACCAACTGGCACCCTTGGGCTTTGTCTCTTCTGGATGTTTCACCCTGTAATAAAGTGCCCTCATTACTACTCTAATGTGGCAGGTAATTGAATTTCTGGAGTAGTTGACTTTAACCAAGGTCATTTGAAATCAGATTCTGTTTTGACAGAACTCTCTTAGCATCAAGAAGCACCAAGCTATTAGTAGCTATATCTTGTTTGATTGTATTGAGTTTTCTCTCATTACATTTTAATAAAAAGAAGCAAATATCAAACTTTGCAGTTATGAATTAGAATATTTCTCATAGTAAATGACTTATTGATGCTGAAGTAATTAACCTTTCATTAAAACTTGATATAAAATTCTTTCCTCCATATATCTGTGTTTATTGCTCATGCCTCAAAGGAAAATATATCAAATAGGGCAGCGTTAATTTTTTTCCCAAAGCCACGTTTGCAACACAGAGAGTCATAAAATCTAGAATTATTTCATTTCCCCTAAACTTTATTGACCTGAGGATAAGAAGGACTAGGTCACATATATTCAAACTATGCATACTCATTATATCCAGGACTGATAGGTGACATAAACTAACATACACTTCTAAATGATCTCTCAACACCCACCCAAATCAATTTAAGATTTTGTTTAAATGTTTTTGCAGTTGGTAAATGCAAGGCGTAACAGTCTGATTATTATTTGTCATAATTAATATGTAGGCAAGCCAGTATTTTTAAGATAAAATTGAATAAACAAAGATATGATTATTTCTTAAACTAAGAATTTAGTATCTCTATTACTCTATCTATATAAGAACATTTAATATTATTGCAATCTCTCTCTGTGTGTTTGTCTGTCTGTCTCTGTCTCTCTCTGTGTCTCTGTCTCTGTCTGTCTCCCTCTCTCTCTCTCCCTCTCTGTCTCTCCCTCTCTGTCTCTCTGTCTCTCTCTCTGTCTCTCTCTCTCTGTCTCTCTCTCTGTCTCTCTCTGTCTCTCTCTTTCTCTCTCTCTCTCTCTCTCTCTCTCTCTCTCTCTTTCGGGATGGGTAGGTAGTGGGTGGATATACTCATACTCATGCCACAGCCTGTGTGTCAGATCAGAGGACAACATCAAATCATTGATGCTCATTTTCTATCATGTGAGTCCGAAGTAAACTTATATCTTCTGTCTTAGCAGCATGAACCTTTACCCACAGAGTCGCATTGCCAGCACACCTGAAGATCTTTACAAAGAATACCTCTGATTTATTCCTTTAGATCCACAGTGTTTATGATCACAGCATAGCCACCTCATACGGTGACATCATCACATTGTGTCCTGTCTTCTCTTTGACTTCTCTTTTCTTTGATAGAATGGACCTGCCTAAACCCAAAACGACCAGCAAATTTACCAGGTAGAAACTCAGTAGGCTACATCATTACTGCAGTTTCTGTCAAGATACAGCTTAGCAAAACCTGACAGTGTCATCCAAAACCCCATCAGACAAACTCTGGGATGCTCATAACACCAGCAACTATAAAAGCTCTAGTCATTCTGCCTTTCTGTCTCCACAGAATTCATAGATGTGAGGCTGAGATTAGGAATATGACAGATCTCAAACAGCATTCTACTCTATGAACTGGATCAAGGATCAATGTTAAAAGAAAATCTCACAGGCAATTTTTTTGTCTTTTCCATGTGCTTCCTTAGAATAACAGTTACAAATTGTAAAATAGCCATGAAAATTCATGTGAATATATTTCAACACAATTCCCTTCATAGACTTAAGAATAAGCAGCCTAGCAACTATTGAGACAAGATTCCATCAGTGATATTTAAAGTGTCATAACTTAAAAGGTGACCCCTTCTGATTTGTAAAGAGAAAAATAAAACTATTTTTAAACCTCATCACTTTGAGATAACAGAAGAGTAAAGAAATAGTTGAACAAAGCACTGCTAATGTTAAACTAATTTCTGGAGATCTCACACATTGAATAACACACAGCACATATTACTGAGTATCTCAATTTTTATTGCAAACTGCATGCAAAAAGACACCATTTCTTTCTCTACAAATAAGGGTAAGTGGCAAAACTGGAAACGTGTCAGAGAATTGAGATATAGTATCGCACAGGCCATACCTGCCCTTGGTGAATTTATAAACTAGTGTTAAACATAGATATTACCAGGTTATTATGAATATGCCAGAAAAGGGAAGAATATGCTACAGGATTCATATAATGATGGTGAAGTACAGTCAGTATAATTGGGGAAGCTGTAGTAAGGACCTGTTGGTATATCCACATCTCCCTTCTCCCTTTTGTTGACAAGTCTTTTCTGAGCTTGTTGAATAGCCAAATAATTGGCCATATAACTTGAAGTGGTCTAGTAAAAAACTAACTGAAAAGTTCAAAGAAAACCAGAGGCAATCAATTACTCTTTCCTCAATCAGAAAGAAACTGAGTACATGAGGTTCTGAAATCATTACTGAAGGTCTTTGAAATATAAACCAAAAAAAAAAATTGAACTAGGAGAGACTAAGGGGATTCTGAAAACCAATCAGCATCATGAATTGTCCTGGCTCAAATATCGACTCTAAATTATAAACCAATACTTTTGTTTTAATACTCCCTATTATAAGTAAGTGCTCACAGTGATTTTCTGATGTCAACAAATGTCTTGCTTAATATAAAAGTTAGTGAGTACAATGACTCTATAGTACAAGGAAAGGTGTTAGAAAGTGGGTTAGCAGAAATTGATCTTCAAAGTTTTAACAAAAGGACACAAAGTTGGACAGGGTGGGTGTGGGTATGTGCTAGGAAGATGTAGGGGCCAGGAATAAAAGGGGAGTTAGAATAGCCAGAAGCTGGGGAGTAATGAGTATGAACCTTGAAACTCCAAAGAACTAATGAGAGAAAGAGTGAAGAGTGGGGAGCAAAATGAGTTAGACTGTAGATCCCGCAAATGTCAATATGAGAAACTGTTGATTTTATTATTTGATTTTATTATGAACCTGGCAATTGCTGCTGCAATACTGATGAAGGTCTGGAGGATGATTGGTAAAAATATACCAATAAATGCTTTTTGCCAGCATATTGTTCTTATCTTATTAAAGGAAAAAATGAAGTAAAGCAAAAATTAATGAAATGTTGGATGTTTACCTTACAGCCAAGATCTCTGGGATAATTCACATACCAATTTTACAAAGCTCCGGTTTTAGTTCTCAACACAAAGAAATGTCAACCAAACAAAAATATCAGAACTGTTATGTGTAGTAAATTGGAAGTTCAGGATACATAACATTTCATAAGTGCAAAACAATTTTTCCGGACTCTATCAGACAATCATTCTTTCTCCATTTCCCAACTCAATACATTCATAAATAATTCCAGTATTTCCTATATTTTAATTCCCTCTCTTATTTTACTAACTTCTATGGAAGAATTTACATGTATTTAATAGAGTAGTAAATTACACATTGGTAAAGGAAACTTTGTACAGTAATTACTATTATATTTTGTTGTAATCTCTGCCATGACCTTGAATCTGTGAGGTCAAACTTTGCCTTTCCTCCATCTGATCATCATCAGGTTTATCATAACAATGGTATAGAGATGAAAGAGCTCTGGAAGTACTTGAGCTTTATATTAGCATGATGTTAAATGCCATTATAGTAGTGATATCCTCTTAATAATACCACTCATAAATTTATTCACTCTGCAAATTTCTGTATGATTAGAACTGTTATTGTTCATGAGATTTGGTTGAAGATAAGTTGGAATTCACCTTTAGGTGGCTGCCATCCTCCTGCATGTAGGGAATGGCTAAATACCAAAGTAGCTATTTTGTTTCAATTTACCCTGAGATAGAATGAGTCTTTAATTCGTAATTTTCTATTTGTAGTAGCAAATTTCAACAGGCTTACTGGACAAAAGCAGTATATTTTGTCCTGATATCATTTTAGAGAAGTATATTCATTAAAATTAGCAAGGCTAGCGATTGCTACCCAGAAAAACTGCATCAGAAATACAAGAAGCTGACAGACAGTTTAGTGGCAGATAGCATGTCTAGTATGTCGGAGACCTTGGATTCTATTATAAGCAGTATCCCTGCCCTCAGAAAAGGGTGTTCTTATTTGAGTATAAAACATTCTCAATATGCTGATGATTTCCTAACAATACATTTTTGGCTTGCTGTCCTGTTTTGAGAGGTTATAAAACCCTTGGACCGGTTCTCTCAATAGCAGAAACAAACAAACAAAACAACAAAAAACCAAAACAACAAACAATCAATCAAACAAACACCACTTGAGAGTTTTCAGAGTAACATGTTTCTACTCCTTTTTGTTTTCCCATTCCCTAACGCTGAGAGATGAAGCCTAGAAGTTATGCAAACTCACCACTGCATGCCACCTCCAACTTTATTAGAATGATATTCTCTAATATTTTAAATGTTTCCTTCCTTAACCTCTATAGATATTCTGTCATAGACATGAAAAATAATTTAATATATCTTCAAATTGCTCTCACATGGGCTAACTTAAAATGCAATCTGATTTTCTTACTTAATGCTGTCAGTGTTATGTTAATTATGTTAGTAATTATGTCAGTATATTTTACTATTGCTTGAATATATCTATAAATCTCTTTATAGATAGATTTTTTTAAAGACAAATAGTGTTAAGTACATTTTATAATTTCCTATATTGTGTGTGAAGTGTTTTTTCAATTACTTACATATTTTATATTAAGTTATTTATTTCTTTATTAATTAATAATAACAACTCCCAAATTATTAAAAACATTACTGATCATACTATAAATACTTTAGCTTATAATTTTAATTTATATGGTGATGAATTTGATGATCAGATTATTGTTCTATTTTATGCTATATTCACTCATGAATTGTGTTTTCTATCATGTTTTAATGTATATTCTTTAAAGTTTAGACAAAGGTTTTATAATTCTTATGCTTTCCTATAAAATTTCCATATTTTATTTATGTCTTACATTATTTTATAGCTAAATTGAACAGAAGTTTATATAAAGGCACACCTGTTGCATATTATATAATAATCCAAAACAGGCCATTTCAGGATGATCACCTGCTAGTTATTAGCTTGACCCATTACAGCTCCTGACAAAATTATGAGTCTTTTCATATAAAAAAATCAAATATAAAAGATAAACATGTTGGGTCAACAAAATTATTTTAATTGTTGTCTGCAAGAGTATAAAGAAACTCAATGTAGAATCTTAGAAAAAAAGTAGGGAGACACCAGTGAAAATGAGGATTTGTAATAGCCGAGTTATATTTACATATATGCTTGCATATGCATCTATAGAACATTTGGCCCCTATAAGTTAAATCATTTTTACATTGAGACAATGACATTTTGCATTATAGTCATATTTCCATTAAAGCTATTGGAAAGAACGTATGAGAGAGAAGGATCACCTCTTGCTCTCTGTGCTCCCCTCCAGGTGGAGAAAGAACGTGTCTGCGTTTTTGTGAGTGTGTATCCTAGAGAAGAGTCCACTAATGGACTCAGCTCCACACTGGCTGCCAACCTCACAGATGGGGGAAGGCTACTGACTCTACAAGACAGATTCTGACTTGTTTAGAAAAATGCTGCTATCATGTTTATAATGGTGATTCCATTTCACTGTTGCTAAATGAATTTCATTGTGGATACACAAGTTAATTGCATTCAGCTTTTGAAATTTGTCAAATCATATTTTTAATGCTTATGAGTTCATTTTCTATAAAATAGGCATTGTTGATTCGGAGAAAAAATATTTCCATGATCAGTTTTTCAAAAAATCATAAATTTTAACATCATCAACTTTAAGTAGTTAATACAAACATTTTAAAGCTATAGATTATAAAAGTATAAATTATGAGATCTTTGATGTAGACTTTGATATAGACTTCGATGAAGACTTCCGTTTAATTTTAAATCAAAATTAACTTGCAGAAACCACTTTTGTAGATGTGTATACTACAGACATATATGCGTGTTCACATGCATAAGCATGCTCACTGTAAGAAAGTTAATATGGAGAAAGGGTAATACAACTTTTCTCTATGTGATGAACATAATCATACCTATGGACCATAAACAATCTGTGAATTTTTTATCAAATATGAACAGACAAAATATTATGGTAATGAACATATATTTGAAATTCAAATACTAGTGTAGTGCTCATATCAAAACTTTCCTGGGTACTGATAAAGAAGCTCTTCTGTGTGTTTTATTGCACAAGTGGTTAATAATTAACATATTAATTCTCTCCAACAACAGCTTTCTGTCTTTCTTCCTTGAGTGAAAGAAAACCTTTGATTTTTCATAATTACATCACTTTCCGGAGAAAAGATTGACATTCTCAGTATAAACTACATCATAGTATATTACAAACACATCCAAATGTTTGATGTCAGAAGCAAAATTTCTCCTATCTGTTCCACAGGGAAATTTATGAGTTTACAAGCACGAGGTGTGTCTCATCCAAGATGAAGCATTCTTTGGGGAAGGAAAATAGAACAACAATGGATTGATCTTGTGATGGGGATAGATATTAAGTGGATAAATTGTATCCTTTGGGTAGCATTATAGAAGTTAGGAGGAGAAGAGAGAAAATATCTTTTTGAAAAATGGATTCTTTCTCTCAACACTACAATTTGTAGGTCTCACAATGAATGATGTCCTGTAAAAAATATGGAAAAAGTTGTTAGCAAACAGAGGTATAGTTCAGAAGACAAGAGGAAAGACTGAAAGAAGTATCACAGACTTAGACACAGCAAGAGGAGCCCTCAGAATATCAGAAAATTTTACTTCCTAAAATCCTTTCCTTGTAAAATGGGTGAAAATAAACGGGAAATGAAACATCTTACTTCCAAATAATAATAAAGGACAGAAATGAACACCTCAGCTGTCTGAAAATTCCAGAGGTGACATAAAGCAAGTTCTTAAGAACAGCCTTTGGCATTGCAACTGTACTCCTGGCCAGAGGCTATGGCGTAGTAAAAGCACTTTGTATTTGAACTTAGCCAAAGGCACAAGAGAGCACAAAAGAGATAAAGCCTTTTCTTGAAGACAAAGCTGTAGGTTTCTTTCTTTCTTTCTTTCTTTCTTTCTTTCTTTCTTTCTTTCTTTCTTTCTTTCTTTCTTTTTTAAAGAAGAAATTCAAAGCAAGCATTTCTTTTGCAATAGTAAAAATTGTCTGGTGTCTCCATGGATAGAGAAACCCAGAGACAAGGGGGATTAAAGCACAGGTGATTATCTGAAACCTGTTTGAGATCTTTCTGCTGGAAGATGGAGCATGTGCTTCAGAGAAAGCCACAGGCTTTGACCTGGGTACCTAACTTCCTGTTAGTCATAGTCTATAGTTAGAGCAGGAGAATTATTAAAAATTTCTGTCCTTCACAATGTTGATGTACTGGAGGGTCTGGGTTGAGTCGACAATACAGCTGATTGCTTTTACTCCACCCTCTTTCATCTCCACTCTCTTTCTCTCTTTCTTCTCTCTCCATCCTTCCCAGCCACTTCCTCTGTATGTCTTATTTTCAAAAGGGCCATTTTCCCTCTTTCCACTTTCATATTTTCCTTCCTACCATTTTTTTTCATTTTTTTTTAATAAATGAGTCTCAAAGGACAATCATGATTATTTGTTGAGCATTATAAGCTCATTAATGTTTTCTGGTAAGTTAAAGGTATTAAATCTGTAAACCACATAGAGCCAACAAGATAGGAAAATCTACTGACATAAAATTCTGGGAAATTTTTTCTTAATCTGAAAAAAATTGCTATCTTCTTTCAGACTTTCTGAGAGTTCCTATAACCTTCTTGATAAAAATGTCATAATTCCGAACCCTAGGCATTTACTACCTCTAGTGGGGGAACAGTGGCAATACTCAGTGAGTGTATATTGTGTTAATCAGTTTCCTTATTTTCTAAATGCATTTTTAAAAAATTTCTCTTACAATTGCTGTGATGAAACAAATGAAAATTCAACTTGAGGAATAAAGACTTTATTTAAGATTACACTTCCAGGTAATGGTTCATCACTAGGAATTTAGGGTAGGAACACACATAGGGCAGGAAGAGCTGGGACAGAGATATGGAAGACTTCTCTTACTGACTTGTGTTCTGTGTCTTGCTTAGTCTACCTTCTTATAGAACCCATGACAACCTACCCAGAGGTTGTCTCAAACAATGGATTGGGACCTCTCCATTGACCATTAATTTTAAAAATGATCTAAGGTTAGACTACAGTGTAATCATACAGAGACATTTTCTCAGTTATTATTTTTTTCATATAAAATCACACTAGCCTGTACCAGGTTGAAAGAAAATTAGCAAGCAACATCTCCATATCAATATAACTAACTCTAGACACAGTACAAGGTGGTAGAGAAAATCATCCTTCATGCATAGTTTTCAAGACAAGAAACAAGTTTATAACTTAAATTTAAGTGTAGTTTAACAGTGAATTTTAATATATAAATATAAAATGGGTGAAAATAAATGGAAAATATCTTACTCCCAAATAAAAATAAGAGATAAAAATGAACACCTTGGCTATCATTAAAGATACACACACACACACACACACACACACACACACACACACACATATGTGTGTGTGTTTATTTTTCATATTTTATATAATATATTCATTTAATGTATATTAATATATTAAAACACGTTATGTCATTTTAGTTGAGTCTTTCTATCCCAGTTTTAAAGGCTTCAATTATTGCAAACAGTCATTTTCTTTCAGCTGTTAAAAGTAAGAGGAAGTATTAGACAAGATATAGACTTCACTGCAGTAAGCTTAGGACTTTGAAAACTGGATAAGTCAAGAAGAGAAAAGAGTCTTGGGGAAGGGTTGTCTCAAAACAACAAATGAATAAATGCATAAACAAGCAAGCAAACAAACATTAACTGACTAGAAATTGCCATGCTTCTTTTTATGTTATCCATATGGGGAAAAGAGCAGGGTTCAGAATATTTTTGAAATAACTTCAAGTAACTGCACAGACTCAAATAGCTTTGAAACCTTTTAAGCCCATATGAAACAGGAGCACATTTATCTTTGATAGACACAGGCTTAGTGAAGAGCAAAGGCCAGTGAGTATACTCATCCTTCATTACACTCCATCTGGACTCTTCAGCTGGATCTGAGCCTCTGTTGTCATTATGATGGCTGACATCAAAACCGAGGGACTTTCTCCAGGATCCCTAAGAAACCATCAAATACCTGGAATTCCTCCTGCACAAGTGTTCAGTACATTTTCCCATATGTCCTCATGTGCAATGAAGCACCTGGCAGCATCTTTTCTTTTGTTTGAATTATTTCTATTGACTACATTTAATCTATGTGTTTCTAGTATGAATTTATGAATAGAGTGATAATACCTACAGCATCTTTACAATTTCTGTCTTTGTAATCTTGAGTGGAAAACAGCAGAGAGACAAATGGAAGAGAAAGCCATTAATAAAGGAATGCTACAAGCTAGTGGTGTCTGAAACTAGTGTCTATTTTATAAACGTGGTTTCTTCTGGTTCTTTATGCCATAGCCAAATAAAAAAAGGTTCAGCTAAATCCCCAGCATCTTTGCAACCTGAAGGGTTACTATTGTTAGAACTGAGGCACATATACTGGAGATAGTTTTCTACTGTACTCTTCAGAAATATGAGGAGTTTCTCCAGAGATTTAGGGACTTTGATTGGGACTGAACCAGGATTCATTCATGGCTTCAGTGTTGATAAATAGTTCAAGCCTAGCCAGTTCGTGAAGTGGGGTCATAGATTTTATTAATGGTACTTTAAGATTAAGAACAAGGGTTTTGAGAAAAAAAACTGTGCTGAAAAGAACCAAAGAAACATCCAAGAGAGGGTGCAGGTTCCACAAAGCATTGTTTATTCAATATTCACAAATTATGTTTTGCTGCAGTTTGATGCTATTTATCAATAGTGAACATGATCGATTTAAAATTAACAAGGTAAAACTCAACAGGGATACAGGAAATCAGGATATCTTTAGAGTAAGTTCTAAGTCATTTTCTTTTTACATAAAATATCTATGAAAAGAATAGTAGCTGTATGCCAGTAAATCTTACAGGATATGTTGTTAAATGTGATGGGCTTCTTGATATTCAGAAGATGAAGGTTCAATCTGACTCTGGGATGAAAGATTCTTTTCCACTCTCCTGTCTTCTCCTGATGCCATAATTGGGTTGATTTTCTATTCTTTCTCATTTATAATCATGTTTTCTGAGAATAACTTTAAGATGCATTTGAGGTGGTTCTGGACATAATTGCTAAAAGTCTTTCTAGATACTGCTGTTATTAAAATCCCACTGCTTATCCATAGGATGTTATATGGATCAATTTTGCTTTGGTAAAAGGGCACAGATCCACAAGTGGAAAATTAAAAATATTGTGATTAATTTGATAAACTTTGAGTTTTTTCTTGTTTTACTTTGTTTTAATAATCTCTAAAATACAAGAATTATAGATAACATATAACAAGATTGAAATATAAATGACAATACTCAGGAAGTTAAGTGAAACTTTAAGTTTCAGGAAACTTCTCAAGCTTACAAAATCTACAAAGCTATTCACAAGATCACATATGTGGTAACCATTGTTGGAGACAGGAACCCTTCCACTAGAAAATATGCCTTTAGGTAATTAAAAGTACTTCAAATATACATTTTCTTGAATTGTCTCCCTTGTTGATATGGATTTTTCAAGAATTCAGCTATCTTTAAATTATCTATGCCCTGGTACATAATCCAAAGAAGCCCAGTAGTTCACTATACTAAATTTGGATGAATACTTTTTGGTTTGTTGCTGTTTCCCTGGTCTGGAGTAGACATTCATTCACATCTTATCACTGTTGTGTCACAAAACACAAAAACAAATATGCAATATAAATTAAATTATAAAATAATGAGTTAATCTTTTAATATTTATAATGGATCAGCTGATATTGAAATATGACTATTAATTTTAAATGAATAACAATAAATTATAGGAATAATTATTTATAATATTTAAAATAAATTTTCATGTGGTGTGTGAATTATATCTTGAGTATTCTGAGGCTTTGGGCTAATATTGACATATTAGTGATGTATCTTCTTTTATGATTGAGTTACCTCACTCAGGATGATATTTTCTAGTTCAATCCATATCCCTAAGAATTTCATGAATTCATTGTTTAGAATAGCCAAGTAGTACTCCATTGTGTAAATGTACCACATTTTTTGGATTCATTCCTATGTTGAAGGACATCTGGGTTCTTTCCAGCTTCTGGCTATTATAAATAAGGCTACTATGAACATAGTGGGACATGTGTCCTTGTTACATGTTGGAGCATCTTTTGGGTATATGCCCAGGAGTGGTATATGTGGGTCCTCAGGTAACAATATGTCCAATTTTTTGAAGAACCTTCAGACTGATTTGCAGAGTGGTTGTACCAGCTTGCAATCCCACCAGCAATGGAGGAGTGTTCCTCTTTCTCCACATCCTCACCAGCATCTGCTGTCACCTGAGTTTTTGTTCTTAGCCATTCTGACTGGTATTAGGTGGAATCTCAGGGTTGTTTTGATTTGCATTTCCCTGATGACTAAGGATGCTGAACATTTCTTTACGTACTTCTTGGCCATTCAGTATTCCTCAGTTGAAGGAGCTAACACTATCCAGTGGAAAAAAAGACAGCATTTTCAACAAATGGTGCTTGTTTAACTGGCTGTCAGCATGTAGAAAAATGCACATCTATCCATTATTACCTCCTTATACACAGCTCAAGTCCATGTGGAACAAGGATTTCCACATAAAACCAGATACACTGAAATGAATAGAAGAGAAAGTGGGGAACAGCCTCAAACACATGGAAACATGGGAAAATTTCCTGAATGGAACACTAATGGCTTATATTATAAGTTCAAAAGTAGATAAATGGTAGGTACCTCATAAAATTGCAATGCTTCTTTAAGACAAAGGGCACTCTCAATAGGACAAAACGGCAACTGATAGATTAGGAAAAGACTTTTTCCAATCCTACATACAATAGAGGGCTAATATTCAATATATAAAAAGAACTCAACAAGTTAGACTCCAGAGAATCAAATAACTCTATAAAAAATGACTCCATTTTTAGAGCTAAACAAAGAAATCTCAACTGAGAAATCTTAATTTTATTATTATGTTTTTTAATTTTCCCCATGTATTTTTCAAAACCACTAATATTTTAAAGCACAACTCATTGTTATTATTGCCTCAAATAATTTTACTTAATAGAATATTCTGGTAATATAACTTTTCTTTTCTAATTATTTAAATAGAACACTGTATTTTTTATTCTTTTTTTTTTGATCAGTGTCTTTTATGGATGTTAATACCTAATAGGAAAAGTGTTTTCAATTTATAATATATGTTTTTTTTCTACAGTTTTCAAAAATCATACTTTTCATTTCTTAAAAGACTTTCTTATTTCTTTGGCCTTGAGATAAAGGAGTTTCCAATGCAGAATACCCTGAGCTTTCTTTCTTGGTGTATTTCCTAGTACAAACCATCAACTTGTTGGAAGTAGCACAGTCCTTAAGATACTAAGCTGGTGAAGAGGTGCATTATGTCTGAGGCTAGAATGGAAACCTAGATAAGAAAAGATGCCTCCTGAGACAGAGGCAGGAATGAAGTTGAGAGACAGAAAATGGGAAAAGCAGGAATATGATAACTGTTATCACTGAGACCTGTGATTCTGTGATCAACAAGTGTCTTAGTTAGGGTTTTACTGCTGTGAACAGACACCATGACCAAGGCAACTTTTATAGAAGCAACATTTAACTGAGGATGGCTTCCAGGTTCAGATATTCAGTCCAGTATCATCAAGGTGGATTCATGACAGCATCCAGGCAGGCATGGATCTAGAGGAGTTGAGAGTTCTACATCTTGTTCTGAAGGAAAACAGAAAAAGATTGGGTTGTAGAGGGCTAGGATCAGGGTCTTAAGCCCAGGCCCACAATGCCATGCTTCCTCCAACAAAGCCATACCTCCTCCAACAAACCCATACCTTCTCTAACAAAGCCATACTTCCTACAACAAGGCCACACCTCCTAATAGTGCCACTCTCTGGGATAAGCATATTTAAATCATCACAATAGGTTTGTGACTGAATTAATGATATAAAAATGGCTCTCCACTATCTTTCCACTACAGGTACAAAGTATAGAGCAATAATTACTAATTTTATATTGCTAGAAGAAAGACATCAGTGAACAATAGAAAAACAGACTCCAATTGACTTACCGTAGAATGGAAGATATAAGGTTAATGATATCACAGGTTAAGAAAAAAAAAAGTAGAAACATGTGCTGGAGTTTGGGATTAAAGTTAAATTACACCCCTCAGATCCATAAAGTTTGATAGAGACTGTCACACAAGTAATACTCATAAGTAGGACAAAAAGTCAAATATTTTATAAACATGAAGAATATGTTTGGTGACTAAATAATCACTATATGTACAGAGGCAAAGCACTTAGTATATCACTTGAAGTATTGTTAAAGACTACTTTAGTGTGGCCATAGGTCATGTGAAAAATGTTCTTTATGCTTTCAAGGATAGACATAAGATGTAGTACACTGAAAGGTGAGTATCCATGAAAAGACCTGAATGCTGACCTACATACAATCTAGTAGTTTCTAGTGAATTCTTGACTAGATAAGCACTTTTTCCTCATTTTTACTTTATTTTTAAGATTATCATACAATTACATCATTTCTTGCTTTCCTCCTTTTAAATCCTCCTATATACTCTTTTTTCCCATTGTTTTCCAATTAAGTCCTATTTTATTAATGTTTTTAACCATTAATAAATAATATATTTATAAATGTATAATAAATAATAATTTATATATATACATATGTGTATATAATATGAAATAAAATCTATTCAATCTATATTATGTTTCTTGTATGAATGATTTCAAGAATGGCTGCTTGCTATTCGATAAGTAATTGATGTGCTTTCCCCTGGAGAACACTATTTCCATGCCTCCAGGCATTCCTTAGATGGGTATAGTGCTTTGTGTAGTAGGATTGTGACCTCCCAGTCATCTCCCATCTACTTTGGCATATCTGTTGCTATTGTCCTTGTTGAGCTCATATTTAAGCATGTTGGTATGACTTTATGAGTATAGCCATTGTATAGTATAGTATAGCTTATATATATATACTATAGTATAGCCATCTGTATAGCTTAAGTATAGTATAGCTTATATATATACTATAGTATAGTCGTCTGCTAGTATAGCTTCTGCTATTACTAGCAGACACAACTTGCAGCAAACTATCTGATCTTCCTGCTCTTATCATCTTTCTGCAGCTACCTGCATCTTTGCCAGCACACTGTCATCGCTAGTTCCACCACATTAACACCTGTTTCCTCCCATTTTTGAAGTGGAGTTTTCAATATCTAGTTGGTGTCCTAATACTTGGTATGATTAACAATGATATAGTCTTCACTTATAATATTCACTTATAACAACAGAAATAATTATTATTTCCTTAAGGGTCAGCTTACTGTAGTTTTTAAAAACATGTATAGGAAAAGGATCAACTTTTGGTGTTTTGATTAAATAATTGTATGTAAATAGTTATTGAGTCAGCTTTCCATATAAAAAACAAACATACCACACACCAAAAACTGCCTTAGAAAATTAACTAAAAGAAAGATTTCTTTGGCTCCAAGTTTCAGAGCTTGGTGCATCACTTGACTCTACCACTGCAGGGTTTTCAGATAGCACATTGTGGCAACACACTGATGGTGGAATAAAAAGAAATAAAGAGAGAGAGAGAGAGAGAGAGAGAGAGAGAGAGAGAGAGAGAGAGAGGAAGAAAACCATATTTGGTTAATGTGGCTAAGAAGAAAAATAGAGAAGATAGATGACAGTGAGATCCAAGTGTGCCCAAGAATGTAACCACCACCTATGACCTAACATCTTTCTAATAGTTTCCACCTTCTCCCCCAGTGCCTAAAGTTGATAGCCAAGCCCTTAATACATGGTTTTTGGGTGACATTTCACATTTAAAGAATAACTATTACATTTAGAATAGTAAATGAAGATAACTGTATAATTTATAACTTTGAAAATTCAATTTTTAATATCTGAATCTTTACAATTTCTGTGAAAATGAATATTTTAAAACTACATATTAAACTTATATAACTTACACATTTATTTGTGTTTTAACTTTCAGTATTCATAATACTTACAATATAAAGTAGCCAAAAATGTCAAAGTATTAATCCATCTGAATTTTCTGGACTTTATCTGCTTATAAGTGATTAGAGTAAACAGACGCTTCTTTTTTTTTTTTTTTTTTTTTCTGATTTCATTCTTACTGTAGCAAATAAAGAAGGTCAAATCAAAATTTAAATCAAAGACATTATTAACCCTTCTTAGTAAAAACTATCTAGTTATACTTAGTAGTCAATAAGTGACAGATCATATTCAGATATTACAGGGGATCCTCTGCCACCTGATTCCTAGTTAAACTACCTGTGGCTTAAATGGTTGTAGCACAAGGACCAAACAACTGCCAAGATTAAAAAAATAGGCAGTAAATATTTTCAGTCCCAGGGCTCAAAGTCCCTGTATTTAAATATCTGCCTTCTTTTGCATGCAAGATGAGGGAATCTGCTGGTTTTGCCTCAGTTCAGACCATTTTGGACCTTCGCCTGACAACTTGGAATGAGAGATAATGAATGCAGCTCTAGAAGCAGAAAGAGAATGGAAGTAGGGTTTGAATGAAAGTTATCAAGTGCTGACAATAGGAGCAAGAGACTCTGAAGGCAGCTCTCTTTATAGATTTTGCAGCCTGGCAACTGAGATGGAAAGTTTGAGCAGGCGAATGAAGCACCAGCCTGTTACCTTACTGTACTGTGGTTTTTTAAGATTGATGGCTTTTTGTTCTTTTTGAACTGCATGTGGGATGGATGAAAAGAGTATGTGGTTTGCTTAATGCACTAGGTTAGTATCTTGATTTATAAGCTGCATGGACCTTTCCATCAAAGTAACAGAAAAGGTTTTACTGTTGCTTAGAATGGCATTCTAACTTTTGTCTAAGAATGAAATGTGATTTAGAGTGTATTGCTGTCTTGATAGGGAATTCAAATCCCTCCCTGCTGCTGGTTTTACAACTTATTTCAAATAAGTCTCTCAATTTGGTTTGTGGTCAGTGTATTTTCAGTCTTTAGAGATTCATTTTGGTTCTGACAATAACATCACCAAATAGTGGTTGTATTCTAAAAGGGAGGTACTTCCATTTGCCTTTGGCAATGTAACAGCTTAGCAAGGGGATAATGTTCAGTAACTAAATATCCACTTTCTGGACAGGAACTAGCTCACATCTAGGACTTCATCTAACATGTAACCTAGTGAATATAAAATTCAAAAGAATGATGGTCTGACCAATGTAGGTTTAAAATTATTAAAAGATCAATAATTGGGCAAGAATGTTTCTACTTTTCTTATATATAACTAAGAGACCCTAAAGATGACACATGTGCATGTGCACGCGCGCACGCGCACACGCGCACACGCACACACACACACACATACACACACACACACACACACACACACACACACAGCTGATTTATTTTGTATACTGCCATTTTGAGCAAAGTGTACAAAGAAGTATATGAAACAGTATTCAAAATTTGTAGCTTTCTTAGAAAACAATGACCATCTTGCTAAGAAAAAGTAAGAGAACTAATCCCATTTGCAATTATCTTAAAATTATAAATGCTTTAAAATGAACCAAATTAAGGGAACAACAGACTTGTAAAACAAATGATTTGAGGCACTGAGGAAAGAAATTGAGGAAAACATGGAAATGGAAAAACTTCCCATGTGCATGGATCAGGATATACAATATTGTAAAAAGAATATTGTACCAAAATAGAGCTAGAGATTTCATGGAATATCAATCAAAGTTCAAGGGCCATTCTTCACAGATATAGAAAATAAATGGTATTGAGATATATAAAACTAAAAATGAGCAGAAAAAAATGTTTCAGGTAAATACTTGAATAAGTAACTCTTCTAACTCCCAAACTTAGTAATTACTATTTTAAAAAAAGAGGCAACATGCAATCATAATAGAATCTTAAAATATTATGAAAGCTCCACATAAAACCAGATACACTGAAACTATTAGAAGAGAAGGTGGGGAAGAACCTTGAATACTTGGGTACAGGGGAAAAGTTCCTGAACAGAACACTAATGGCTTATGCTCTAAGATCAAGAATTGACAAATGGGACCTCATAAAATTGCAAAGTTTCTATGTGAAGTCAAATAATTTTTAAAAAATTTTATAAGTATAATGATAGAAATAAAATAAATTATTTTTCAAAGCAACATTGTGGAAAATAATTATAGAAAGAATAGACAGTAATAAGAGTAAATTTTAAATTAAAAAATATTTTAATGATGATTCTCATAACAAAGTCTTTATTGCTCCAGTTTCATGCCTCTCATTTAAAAAAAATATTTAAGGCAAAACTACTTCTAATCTTACTCTAAGACTTTCACAATGCCCCATACAGCACACACACACACACATACAGCACAATGCCCCACATTATATGATTCACAGACTATCAATTTCCCATTGCCAAGCTTCTCAACACAGGCAACAATTAGAGAAAAACTCCTTCCCTTACTTTAACAAAATATTGCTAAACAACAACAAAAAACTCTTATAGAAGAGATTTTATTTATATCACAACACAAAAGAAACAGGGTTTTCATTTATCACTGGCTGAGTTATTATATAATTAAAGTGGAATTCGATAATATATCAATTCTTCAACAAATAAAACGATAAATATATCAACATGTAGAGAATGATATTTAATAAGCAAATAATAAGTCACATAATCTGATATGGCTTAGCATGTCAAATATCCTACAGGAATTAGTCTGACCTTTAATTTTTAAAATTTATATGTGTTATCTGGATGGATGGATAGATGAATGGATGGATGGATTGATGGATGGATGTGTTCATGAGCACATTTACCGTTGAGGATAGAGGAGAGGAGAGGAGAGGAGAGGAGAGGAGAGGAGAGGAGAGGAG